>JADMNL010000028.1:114426666-115049500 GCA_016271365.2 Neoceratodus forsteri
CCGACGGGCGTGGTATTGTTGGGCTCAGCTGCTGAAGTGGGCATATAATAAATAATTACAGCTGCTTCTGTAATGCAGCCGAATGTAAGCAATAATGGTGGCCCCTGTGAGTTTTTCCTGCCGCTGGGGCCGTTTGGAAAAGGGTAAAGGACACCTGTAGAGCCCGGGAAGTAACTAGCCAATCAGGTTTGGAGCTATTGGCTGCTATAAAAAAGAGCCTCAGCTCAGGAAAAGAGGTGGATTCCAAGGGAGCGCTCCAGTGGAACAGAGTGAAGGGCTGCACCAGCCTAAGGCACGTCTGGGTGTGCAAAGGCCACTCTGAGCCCTAAAAAAAGGTGTTGGCAGAGCTTCTGTGAAACTAGGCAACAGCAGTGATTAAAGTGAGGGGGAACTCGGGGGGGGGGGGACTAGTCCCCCCACACCCCTTCATGGTACACATCAGAGGTATAGTAGTAGTAGTAGGGGTAGTGTTCCCCCTGTTATAAATGTCAGCTTTAACCACTGGGCAACAGGGAAGAAATGGGACTGTTGATCTATTTTCCTTGGGAAATACCTGTATTGCTGTTTAGTGAAGTGTCAGCTTGTCATTGGAAATAGACTGTGTGGACTGTTTTCCCATCCAGTAAGACAAGTATTTAGGCTGGGTCAGAGACTGATTAGTGGCCCAGCTGTGTTTGATGTTCTGCTGGACGTCCAGGCTGACTTCAAGCCTGCCTGTACACCCTGAACTGAAGAGAGGCCCGTGGGGCAAAGATGACAAAAAGCCCAAGGGGCGAAGACAATGAGAGGCCTGTCAGGTGAATGGTCCTGCTTACTGCATATGTATCCATAGTCAGCTGATGTGGTGCACCAAAAGACTGCTGTTACCAGAGCCGTACCGCTAACCTGTGTCATTTGTCCACACTCCGTGAAGCCTTTGGAACTGAAAATACCTCTGGACTGCAGCCCTGCGGAGTTCTCTGCAATCTAGTTAGTTAGATAGTTTAAGGGGGTGAAGTCCTGGGCAGGGCTTTGAAATCTGCAGGATACACACAGGCAGAAAACTGAAAATAAAAGGTCTGTGTTCATTTAGACCCTGGTGGGGCCCCGTTGACAAGTTCTGCAGTTCAAGTTCAAGACTGTTATCACCACTGTATCCCAAATCCCAAGGTGCACCAACCCTGCATCCTCTGGTTGACCACCAGCAGTTCGGTGAGGTACCCACCACAACAGATTGCTTCCATCTGTATGGCCATTGGGGGGAAGTCAGGTGCACTCAGGGAGTGGTTTGTGGATTGTGTGGGGTGTAACTTTGAACAAAAGCTTTTGTTGTTGCCTGTTGTGTTTCGTTCTCATTTACCCGTCCCTGCAATAAACCTGAGTTTAATTTATGTTAACATTGAAGTGCATGGCTACTGCCTGAAAGTGTATTACTGCTGTAGGGGAGGAAGGTACTACTGCTGTGTAGGGAAAAGGTAGCTGTGTGTGGGAGGGAAATAATACTTCTAGGATCGTGGATATGTTGTTTTATCCACATTTTTTGGCAGGTACCTTGCCGCTTTAAGATGTGCTGGAAAGTCTTCAAGCTGGCTCCTCCCACCCACGCGGGTAGTATAATCCTCAGCTCCACCCCATGAAGCCAGATTTTCCTTTCCACTGGAAGGTTCAGGTTCCCTCCTTAGTGCTCCCGCGTGTAGTAGGCCTTGGCTTCTAGAATCTTCGGATTTGCTTCCAAAACTTATTTTAAAATTCTCTCGAGTTTCGTCTTCGCCTTCTTCTCTCGCTATCGTGATGGAAGACAAATCGGTTTCTGGGTTTCGCCAGTGCCCCTGCGGGCAGAAGATGTCTCTCACTGATCCTCATGCTGCGTGTGGCTACTGACTGGGACACAACCACGATCCTCAGGCTTGTGATCACAGTCGGTCCTTTTCGCCTTCGGTTCTGGAAGACTGTGCTGCCCGTCTTCAGCTGGGGCAACCGGAAAAGTGTTACCTGCTGGTTAAATCCAAGGATGCCCATTGGGTGGTCTCCACAGTTGCGGGTTCCGCCAAGCAGCTGGAATAGCTTAAGGCCTTCGAGGAGGAGGCGGCTCAGGCCGCAGCGGGCTCCTCTTCAGCTTTGGCCTTCATTCCGCTACAACTGGGATCCTCCTATTTGGCTTCCTTCAAGGAGTTGTGCCAGTCTCTCTCTACCAAGGGAGAGGGTCCTTCAGGGTCACATGTTTCGCAATCTCGGAAGAAGGAGTCGAAAAAGGACAAGTCGCAGCATCGACGATCTTGGGACCGGGAGCGGTTCGTTCACAGGAAACCCCTGTTTCAACTTCAGTCGAAGTCGTGGCTGAGGCTGCTGGTTTCACGGTAATCCTGTCAGACCAGTTGGCTGAGACGCATGTCGACACGGGTGAGATTTTTCTTGAGCTGATCGTCAGGTTGTCGCCAGATCCAGCCGACGACTCTTTATTTCGGATGCCGGTGCTTCCAGTGCCCTCGGATGGGTCAGCTCAGACTGCTGGCAGGACCCATCCCCCAAGGAACCTGACCAGGAGGAGCCGCGGGTTTCCCCAACTCCTTCTGAGGTCCCCCGTCGGTCCTGCCGATGGTCTTGGTCTCGTTCCTCGACTTCTATGTTGGACAAGACTCGTCCTCATCGGCGATCTCGTTCCTGATGCCATGGTAAGTGGCGGTGCCGCTCCTTGTCTTCATCCTCCTCGGGTGAGGAGAGGCTCCGGCGCAGGTTGTGTTGGCACTACAAAGACCTAATGTGGCAACAGTTGGTTCTGTCCAGATCAAAACCGATTCCGGTTTCTATCCCGGCCATTAAGTGGCTTTTGCCTGAGTGACCGGCGTCGGCCATGGCGACTGTCACTGAGGTGCCAATTCAGGCCCCGCCGGCTGCTCCACTGATCCGGGTGGAACCGCTGCTCGAGCAACCAAAGTCTGGGGCCCCGATTAAGAATTCTCGGTCGGCCAAAGGCCTGCCCCATCGGTTGTTGGTCACCCCTACTCCCGACCGCCCAAGGCGGGTTGTGAGCAACACGGGTGGTCACCCGCTTTATGAGGACTCCTTGGAGGCCAAAGATCCCTCCGTGGTCTCCTGTCCTGTCGACGATGAGTCTCTCGGGGGTCTCTCCGTTGACGAGGGCCCTACCTCGCTGATGGGTATTTGTCGGCTCATTTCCGAGTCCACAGGAATGGAGTTTGAGTCTGTGCAGAAATGGGCTAAGTATCCCCTCACAGAGATTCTGGACAAAGGGGATACTCCAATGGAGGCCTTTCCAGTGGCTGAGGCCATTGTAGGTCCAGCCTTGGAGCTGTGGCAGCATCCTGCATCTTGCCCTGAGCCTTCTGCCCACATGGCCCACAAGTACGCTGTCCCTGTGGGGTCCCATTTGGGGTTTTTTGAGCACCCCTCTGCGGTGGGGTTGGTAGCCGACTCCGTCTTTCGGTGCTCAGGCAACAAAGGGGATGTGGACAGACCCCTGGACAAGGAATCCAAACAACTGGATCATTCCGGAAGAAGAAGATCTATGCAGCCTCCTTCCTTGGCCTTCGTCAGGCCAGTTCAGCCGTTATCATGGCACATTTCTCCCATGCCCTCTTGGGCTCCCTAGACGAGGTGATCCCTCATCTCCCGGCGGACCTCCAGACCACGGTCAAGCAGGTCCGGGACCAGGGTAGGGCAGTGGCGAAGCAACAACTCCAGACGGCTATGGACATTGATGACTCCTGTGCCCATTAGGTAGTCGCTGCAGTGGCCATGTGCCACAGGGCTTGGCTGCGCATCTCGACCTGTATGGCTGATATGCAACACAAGTTGGCAGATGTACCCTTCTTGGGCAATGACCTGTTCGGGCCTGGCGTGGAGGGCCACCTCCAACATATAGAGAAGTTCAATGCCACCTTGGACTCCACTACATTAGCCCAGAAGGACAAGGGCTCTAAGCATCAGAACTGCAGGCCCATTCGTTTGTCCACTGCTGTGGCCAGACCGGCCCAGCAGCAGGGCCAGCAGGCTCAGTCTTGGTGTCCTTGGGCCAAGTCCGTGGCCTCCTCATTCAGGAAGCCCGGGGGGAAAGGTCCTGGCCGGCTCCTCCACCAGACTTGCCTCCAAGCCTGCCCAATGACGAGTTGGGGGCGCCTCCCTCAATCCCGTCACACCTCCCCTGGGACCTCCCTTGGAGGCCGGCTCAGCCACTTCATTTCCGCCTGGTCTGCTATCACCATGGACTGTTGGGTTCTGGAAGTGGTCGGTTGAGGCCTGCCTCTGGAATTCAAGCAGGCCCCTCCATATCGAGCCCGTGCCCCATGGGAGGATCTGGTGTCCACAGCCTCTCAGTTGGCGCCCCATTCTATATATGCACGACCTGAACAAGTTCCTCAGGTCCTGCACCTTTCAGATAGTAACTCTGGCTCAGATTGTACCATCCCTGGAGCAAGGCATGTGGTTCTGCTCCCTAGATCTTCAGGACGTGTTCTTTTATGTCCCGATCCATCCGTCCCATCGACGGTTCCTCCGAGCCGAGGGAACCCTTTACAAGTTCCTAGCCATGCTCTTCGACCTGTCTTCAGCCCACAGGGTCTTCACCAAATGCATGGCAGTGATGGCGGCTTACCTGAGGTGCCGTGGGTTCTGGGTGTACCCTTACTTGGATGACTGGCTGATAGCAGGTTCCCCCAGGTGGGAGGTGGAGCAGTCCAGGGCTCTGGCCCTCTAGGCTTGCCTCGACCTTGGCCTCCTGATCAGTGAGGCCAAGCTGGAACTCGTGCCTTCGCAGGTGATTCAGTTAATTGGGGCAGAGCTCGACTCCTGCTGAGCCAGAGCTCGGCTCCCGGCGGACAGGGCAGAGGTTCTTTCCTCTTTTGCCCAGTCATTTCTAGTTGGGCAATCGGGCCCTGCCCGGGACTTCCTGCATCTTCTGGGCTACATGACAGTCTGCACCAGCATGGTCTGATGGGCCCGCTGGCATATGCGTTCCCTCCAGTGGGAACTGGCCAACCAGTGGTCTCAGAGCTCAGGTCATCTCGACCAGCTGGTCTCTGTGACCCAGAGGATGTGGGATGGCCTCCAGTGGTGGCTCATCCCATCCCACCTCCAGGAAGGGATCCCATTCGTCCGCTCCGAGCCGATGGTCATCCTGACGACCAGTGCCTCTCTGATGGGTTGGGGTGTCCATCTGGAGGAGCACAGAGCCCATGGGCTCTGGTCCCCCCAGGAGTCCCGATACCACATCAACCTGCTGGAGCTTTGAGTGGTTCAGCTAGCCCTGACCACATTCGCTCCATTTGTTCGGGGTCAAGTGGTCCAGGTCCAGATGGACAACACCATGACCATGTACTATCTCAACAGGCAGGTCGGGACACGCTCCTTGCCCCTCTGCAAGGAAGCTCTCCAAATTTGGTTCCTTGTGCTCAGTCTGGAGGCAGATCTCCTAGCCATTCACGTGGCAGAGGCCTCGAATCAACTGGCTGATGCCCTCAGCCGGATGGGCGGGGCATCTCACGAGTGGTCTCTCCACCAGGAGGTAATACAAGATCCGTTCTCCCACTGGGGCACCCCTCAGGTGGACCTGTTTGCCTCCAGGGAGAATGCGAAGCTGAGGCTGTATCATGTAGCAGGGTTCACTGCAGGGGGATGCATTCTCAAGGCCATGGACCACATGCCTCTTCTACACCTTCCGTCCCCTTCCCTTGATTCATAAAGTGCTCATCAAGGTCAGGAGTGACAGGGCACAGGTGATCCTGGTAGCCCCACACTGGCCACGCCAGTTCTGGTATCCAGATCTCCTCAGCCTCAGCTCCAGGCTCTCGAGGCGGCTTCCAGCACACCCGGAACTGCTCTCCGTCAAACAGGGGAAGGTACTCCACCTGGACCTTCAATCTCTGCACCTGACGGCCTGGTTCCTGAGCGGCTAGAGTTCCATGCTTTGGGACTCTCCGACGAGGACCTCAACGTTGTTGAGGCTTTGCGTAAGGAATCAACCTGAAAATGCGATGCCTTTAAATGGAAGAAATTCTCCATCTGGTGTCAGGGCAAAGGGTTGGACCCATCGTCCTGTCCGGTGGCTAGCATTTTGGACTATCTTTGGTCCCTCTCCCAGCAGGGACTTTGGTTGACGACCCTAAAGGTGCACGTGGCAGCCATCTCTGCTTACCGGGCGTGGGCCAGTCAGCAGTCAGTGGCACAGGAGAAGGTGGTCTGGCACTTCTTCAAAGACCTAGATCACATATCCCCTCCAGTGCATGAACCTCAACTCCGTGGGACCTACTGCTGATTTTGGCAAAGCTCATGGGCAAGCCATTCGAACCGATGCATAAATGTGACATCTCACATTTGTCGTGGAAGACCACTTTTTTAGTGGCTGTCATGTCAGCCAGAAGGACTGGGGAGTTACACGCGCTCTCTATCGAGTCTCCTTTCCTGGTCTTCCATGGGGACAAGGTTGTTCTGCGCCCCACCCGAAATTCCTTCTGAAGGTAGTGTCAGCGTTTCACCTTAACCAGGTGATTACTCTGCTGGTATTCTACCCCAGTCACACCTCGGAGGCCGAGTACAGGCTCCATACTTTGGACCTGAGACGAATGGTTGCCTACTACAAAGAGCGAACAGCAGAAGTTCAGGGAAAGGTTTGCCAGCCGTTTGTCACCTACGCTGAAGCCGCACCTGGCAGACCTGCAGCCAAGCGGGCAGTAACTCGATGGATTACATCTTGCATTGACCTCTGCTATAGGTTGGCGGGTAGGGAGCCTCCCGTAGGGCTTAAGACTCATTCCACTCGCCATATCGCTGCATCGGTGGCTGCTTCTAGGGACGCCCCTATCCAGGAAATCTGCAGGGCTGCTACCTGGAAGTCAGTACACACCTTCATTTCTCATTACCACATCGAATCACGTCGGGATGCTGGTTTTGGAGCCTCAGTTCTCCAGTCCCTCTTTTCTAAATAGGGGGCGTGAGTCTTGCTTCCCTACTTCCAGAGAACTGCTAGGAGTCTGCCAAGAAGTGCGGCTAGAACAACATATCCATGATCCTAGAAAAACAGGTTACTCATCTGTAACAGTAGTTCTAGGAGTGGTATATGTTGTTCATCCACATTGACCCTCCCCGGCTTCGATGCACAAACCTGGCTTCCAGCAGGCCAAGATCTGGTGTCATGTGGTGGAGCCGAGGGCTATACCACCTGGGTGGGTAGGAGGAGCCAGCTTGAAGACTTTCTGGCACTTCTTAAAGCGGCAAGGTACCTGCCAAGAAGTGTGGATGAACAACAAATACCACTCCTTTTTTTTTTTCCCCAATTGTTTAATCAGGTGAGACACACTAAGCTGAAAGCTTTTTTACAGGTGCAACCTGGGAGCACAGGGAAGTTAAATGACTTGCTTAGGGTCACACAGTATATGCAAGTGGGGGCTGTGGGATTCAAACCCAGGTCTCCAGATTTGCAGCTCAGAGCATTAAACCACTGCGCTATACTGCCTCCTAGAAGTACTGAACTCCTAGAACTACTGTTACAGGTGAGTAACCTGTTTTTATTCCTGAAGGGTGGTAACCTTGTGTTTTATGAGCCAGGCATCCCATATCACTACCCCAGGGGGAGGCACCGTGCCGTTCGACTTCAGTGCATCCTATCCATCAGTGAACCCAGGCCGACCCACTCAGGCGGTGGTGGTAGTACATGAGGCCTGGTACAGACAAGTGGTAAGCTGGTGGCTGTTACATGTATAATCCAGAATATAGAACATTTCTGTGACTTGTATGTTAATGGTGCCTTCAGCCTACACAAACAAATCCCTTTCAGATTCCAAAGCAAATGTTGACATGATTGTTGATTTTTTAGATAAAAAGCAGATTCGGACTGAGTGAGAGGTTTGTTAATTTCATTTTCACAGGGTTTGTTTTTTGTTGATGTCCTATATGCACGAATGATAAAGGGAAAATTATCAGCGGGAAGTTCAAACACATTCACAGAATTGTCTCTCTTCATATCCCTCATAGACTGAAACTGCAAATCAGTTGAAGTAGGTACCCCACTGCTTTAAGGTTTTTGTACCACTACTTATTCTCCAGAAGCTCTATTTTTTGAGACATGGTGTCATCGTCACGTGTGAGGTTAGCTGTGGTAGCTTCAACCCCCACCCTCTTTTTGGCATTTATTCAATATCTTTTTTATTTACCTCCACTCCACATCTTTTGTGACAATTCATTTTTTTCTCTATTTATCTTAGCATCTTGTTGTAGAAAATCTAGCTTCTCTGAGAGGGCATTGAATTTGCAATCCAAAGTCTGTGTCCATTGAATCAGGTTTTCTTTTTTTTTTGCATTGTATTTTCATTGAGCTTTTCAGAAGATCACTTACAAAAAGCATACACTCAGAAGTGAGTCTGATACAGAAATGACAGTAATGAGAAATAACGTGGTTAACAGGTATCACCTCTCTTAAATACCCGCATAAGGGAATTAGCCTCTATGCAGTATGACTCCATTAGTCTACTGCTCAGGGAAAACTCTCACAGGGAATCTCTAGTCAGTCCCCCTATAGGAACCAATTGGTGTGCAGGTCAATCCGCATCTCCCATTAAAGATATGTCATGTATCGGCTCTGAATTAAATCAATATATACCTCCCTTAGTACAAATGTTTTCCTTATCCTCCCCGTCCGTATTGCATAGAATATACTGAGAACATAACACTTTAACTGTATCTCAAGACTCCCTTTAAATGAAGGGAAACATTGCAAAAAGAAAACAGGAAAGTTCAGGCAAAGTCTCACAATTGTACCGTCCATTCTTGGGAATTTTTGTTCAGGTCCAAGGTTGTCAGTTAACATCAGAGCCCCTTAAAATATGAGCAAAACCTGTATACGGACCTACACAAGCAGAGTTCAGTAATATTTCCTTCCACTACTATAATGCCAGCACTTCCAAAAATGTGACCCACCTTAAACCGACTACAGGATTAAACTTGGCTCCTTTTAACATAGCAACAAAAAATATTAATACATTACTAGTCCTGACGAGAGTGCAATATACAGTCACTCTCCTTCTGTCTCAGTCTCCTCATACTCCTGACCCTCCTCCAACTCCATAATGTTCAGGACCTTCTCTTCGTCCCTCGGATCATTAAATAAATATGTTTTCTCCCTCCACAAGACACGAAGTTTAGCCGGCATTAAAAACTGATGTTGGATTTTCAGTTGCCTCATGCGGGCCCGGATTCCATCAAACGACTTATGCTGTTGTCTAGTGCCATAAGACAGGTCAGGAAAAATATACAACTCTGATTCCCCATATCTCAGCCGTCTTCTTCGTCGTGCAGCAGCCATTATTTGA
This sequence comes from Neoceratodus forsteri, assembly GCA_016271365.2. Classification (NCBI taxonomy): domain Eukaryota; kingdom Metazoa; phylum Chordata; order Ceratodontiformes; family Ceratodontidae; genus Neoceratodus; species Neoceratodus forsteri. Next base: position 114,435,966 of record JADMNL010000028.1, read on the forward strand.
TCCCTGTCCCTGACACCAGTGCACACCACGATCAATGTATGAGGGCTATTAGCTCCATTTGTTACCTAGCGTGGAGTCAGCCTGTAAGCCTTCTCCAAGGACAGCGGTGGCTCCTTTTCAGTCCAGCCAAGCAAGTCTGGGAAAAAGGTGAGGACAAAGTCCAGAGGATCTTCCCCTTCTGCCGGCTCCGGGAGACCCAAGATTCTGACATTTCTTTCTCGCACCTGATTCTTTAGAACCTCCATTCGCTGGCGTAGCCATGTATTGTCCCCAATTAGCTTTCTGGAGACATCCATAGTTTTATTTAGATTTACCTCCATCTTGGTCACTGTTTGTTGAGTCGCTGCCATTTGCGTTTCCAAAGCTACAACCCTCAGCATGAGTTGATCAAACTTATGGTCCAGTTCTTGGACCATATGCACCAGTTGCAGCAAAGTAGCATTCACCATGGCCAGAGATACATTTTCAGGGTCATCTGGCATAGAAGTCCCGACCGCAGCTCCACATGTAGGCCCACCATCCCGTCTGCCTCTCGGGTGGAAAATGTCTGCAGAAGCGGGCACCGATCCCTTAGTTTTCCCCATTTCACTTGTCAGGAGGGTAACCGAGCTTTTCTATCAATAGAAAATCAGGGAGAGGCGTAGGAAAAACAATTTTTATTTTCTTTATAGTAATACCGAAACGGAGCTCCTGAAAATTGCTGTTCTCCGCATGGCTGCTCAACAGCACCCCCGAATCAATTTTTCTAATGCCTCTCCCAGCGAGTTAATAGAGTGTTTCCCACCTGAAGGCATGCTGGTTGTAATTTTCACGGGTGTGAACGCTGAGACTGAAATTTAAATTCTAGGGACATGGATATGTTGTTCTATCCACACTTACTGGCAGGTTCCTTGCTGCTTTAAATCGTGCCGGAAGGTCTTCAAGCTGGCTCCTCCCACCCACCCGGGTGGTAAAACTCTCGGCTCCCCCCATGACGCCAGATCTTCCTTACCGCTTGGAAGCTCAGGTTCCCTCCTTAGCGCTCCGTGTTTTAGGCCTGGATACTAACTCATCGGTTAAACTGAAACTCATACTTAAATTTTCTAGACTTCGGTCTTTTTCTTCCTTCACGGCTGCGATGGACAAATCGACTCCCGGATTTCGGCGGTGCCCTTCTGGGCAGAAGATGTCTCAGACTGATCCGCACTCCACGTGCGTTTACTGCCTTGGGCTCGCTCACGATCCGCAGGCCTGTGAATTGTGCTAGTCCTTCTCGGTCAACGTTCTTGAAGACCATGTTGCCAGACTTCAACTCGGGCGCCCCGAGAGATGTATTCCTTCGGTAAAGTCAAAGGAGGCCCATTGGGCGGTGTCCGGTGGCGGGCTTGGCTGAGCAAGTTGAACAAATGATCGCCCTCGAGGAGGAGGTGGCCCAGGCCGCATCTTCTTCTTCCTCGGTCATGGCATTTATCTCGCTCTCCTTGGGCTCCTCCTACTCGGCTTCTTTTAAGGAGCTTTGTCAGTCCCTCTCTACTAAAGGAGAAGGGCCATTGGGACACTCCTCTCGGTCCAAGAAAAAGGACTCAAAAGATAAGTCCCATCGTCGACGTTCGTGGGAGCGGGAAAGGTCCCCTTCCCCGGATAGTCAACACTTGACTTCGGTCGAGGTTGCGGCTAAGGCTGCTGGCTTCACGGTGTCCCCGTCAGGTCAGCCAGCTGAGACATCCGTCGATGCAGTTGAGATTTTTCTCGACCCACCGGACGGGCTGTCGACTGGAAAAGCCGACAACCCTTCTTCACCAGTTCCCGCGGTGGAAACCGAGGACTTGCTTGTGCCTCCTGTGCCAGAGTCCCCAGATAAGGTTCCTGAGCCAGGGGAGGAACAGGTTTCCCCCGCTCCCCCCCAAACCCACCCTCAGAAACACCGACGGTCTCGGTCTCGGACCTCCTCTCGGTCCAGCCGATCCCGCCGACATCGGTGGTCTCGGTCTCGGCACCGAGGGAAGTGGCGGCACCGCTCATCCTCGTCATCGTCCTCCTCAGAGGATGGGCTCTGGCGCAAGTTGCGCCGGCGCTACAAGGATCTGATGTGGCAGCAGCTCCTTTAGTCCGGGAGCAAGCCAACTCCATCGCCTTCCCTGGCCATTAAGTGGCTGTCACCTGAGCGGCGGAAACAACCCCTCGTGGTCATCGAGGAGCCGAAGCTGGCACTGGTTGTTTGGCCAAAACCAGCTGCACCACCCATTGTGGTGGAACCCCCACCTTCACAACCCAAAACTGGGGCTCCGACCAAGGATTCTCGGTCGGGTCATGGGTTGCCCCATCGGTTGTCGGTCACCCTCACTCCCGATCGTCCTCAGCAGGTGGAGGGTTGCTCAGGTCCTCGGCAGCTGTTTGCAGACTCCTTGGAGTCTGACGATGACTCTTCCCTGTTCTCCAGGCCTCTCAACCTGGAGTCCTCTGGGGGATAGTCAGTGGATGAGAGCCCATCCTCATTCATGTGTTTGCTTCGGCTCATCTCAGAATCTACTGGGACGAAGCTCGAACCCGTGTCAAAGTGGGCAGAGTATCCCCTCACGGAGATACTGGACCGAGGGGATTCTCCTACAGAGGCCTTTCCTGTGGCCGAAGCCATTGTTGGTCCGGCCCTGGAGCTATGGCAGCTGCCGGCTTCTTGTCCAGCTCCCTCGGCCAGGATGGCCAGGAAGTATGCCGTTCCCACTGGCTCACTCTCCGGATTCTCTGAGCACCCCCCTGCGGAGGGGATGGTGACCGACAGTGTTTTCCGGTGCTCCGGAAATGCTCAGGACGTGGACAAGCCACCCGCTAGAGAGTCCAAGAAACTGGACTACTCCTGGCGTAAAGTTTACGCTACATCCTCCTTAGGCCTTTGTCAGGCCATTTTGGCCATACTGATGGCACACTTTTCCCATGCCCTTTTGGGCTCCCTGGATGAGGTGATTCCTCATCTCCCGGCTGACCTCCAGACTACGGTTAAGCAGGTGCGGGATCAGGGAAGGGCAGTGGCAAAGCAACACCTGCAAACTGCTCTTGACATTGGAGACTCTTGTGCCCAGTCAGTAGCGGCCGCAGTGGTCATGCGCCGCAGAGCTTGGCTGCGGATCTCCACCTTCACAGCGGATACCCAGCACAAGCTGGCAGACGTTCCCTTCCTGGGTACCGACTTGTTCGGTCCCGGGGTGGAGGGTCACTTGCAGAAGATCGAGAAGTCCAATGCCACCTTGGACTTGGTCATGTCTGCCCAGAAGGACAAAGGCCGCCAGCAGCAGCGTAAGCCCTTTCGACCTTCTGCCCCTGCGGCACGCCCGGCCCAGCAACACCAGCATCAGGGCCAGCAGGCTCGCACTTGGCACCCCAGAGCTAAGACTGCAGCTTCCTCCAGCAGGAAGCCAGGAGGAAAAGGCCCAGGAAGTCCCTCAGCCGGTCCTTCCTCCAAGCCTGCCCAGTGACGGGTTGAGAGGTGTCGCCCCCAGCCTCGTCACTCCCCGCTGGGTTCCCCCCGTGGGGGGACAGCTCCGCCACTTCCTTTCCGCCTGGTCCACTATCATCGCGGACCGCTGGGTGTTGGAAGTGGTAGGGAAAGGTCTGCCTCTGGATTTCGAGCAGGCCCCACCCTATCGAGCCATCGACCCCCGGGGAGCTATGGGGTCCGCAGCCTCTCTGTCGGCTCATCGAGCCGACATTGCTCTGCTCCTTCAAAAGGAGGTGATCAGGAAGGTAGTAGATCCTCCATCAGACCCAGGGTTTGTGTCCAGGTATTTCCTGGTCCCGAAACGGACGGGGGACTGGCGCCCTATTCTAGACCTACACGACCTAAACAAGTTCCTAAGGTCCCGAACCTTCAGGATGGTCACTCTGGCACAAATCATTCCATCCTTGGAACGAGGCGTGTGGTTCTGTTCTCTGGACCTCCAGGACGCGTTCTTTCACATCCCAATCCGTTTGTCCCACCAGCGATTCCGTTGCTTCAGAGCAGAGGGGTCCCTTTACAAGTTCTGGGCCATGCCCTTCGGCCTCTCTCCAGCTCCCAGGGTCTTCACCAAATGTATGGCAGTGGTGACAGCATTCTTGCAGCAATGAAGGGTCCGGGTGTACCCTTACCTGGACGACTGGCTGATCGCAGCCCCCTCCTGGCTGGAGGTGGAGCATTCCAGGGATCTGGCCCTCCAGGTCTGCTCTCAGATTGGCCTTCTCATCAACGAGGCCAAATCGGAACTCATGCCAATGCAGGTGATTCAATTCATCGGGGCAGAGCTCGACTCTCTTTGAGCCAGAGTACAGCTCCCAGCGGACATGGCCGAGGTTCTTTCCTCCTTTGCCCAGTCATTTCTGGTTGGGCAATTGCGCCCTGCCTGGGACTTCCTGTGCCTCCTGGGCCTCATGGCTGCCTGCACCAGTGTGGTCCATTGGTCCTGCTGGCACATGCGTCCCCTTCAATGGGGGGCTGGCCCGCCAATGGTCACAGCGCTCCGGTCCTCTGGACCAGCCAGTGGCGGTGACCCAGGAGATGTGGAATGCTCTCCAATGGTGGATCATTTCAGCTCATCTGCAGGAGGGCATCCCGTTTGTCTGCCCTGAGCCGACGGTCATTCTAACGACCGATGCCTCTCTGATGGGTTGGGGTGTCCATCTGGGGGAGCACAGAGCGCATGGCCTCTGGCCCCCCCAGGAGTCTCGATGCCACATCAACCTGCTGGAGCTTCGAGTGGTCCGACTAGCCCTCACCGCCTTTGCTCCATTTGTATGGGGTCCAAGTGGTCCAGGTCCAGACAGATGACACCACAACCATGTACTACCTAAACTGCCAGGGCGGGACGCGCACTCCTTGCCCCATGCAAGGAAGCTCTCCACACTTGGTCCCTCGTGAGCAGACTGGAGAGGGATCTCCTAGCCATCCATGTGGTGGGATCCTCAAACACTCTGGCCGATGCCCTAAGCCGGACAGTGCTGCATCTCATGAGTGGTCTCTCCTGTCGAAGGTAGTACGCGATCTGTTCTCCCACTGGGTCATACCTTAGGTGGACCTGTTTGCCTCCAGGGAGAATGTGAAGCTGAGGCTCTTTCATGCCCGCCCCCCTCAGCAGGGCTCGCTGCAGGGGGATGCCTTCTTGAGGCCGTGGACCCCGGGCCTCTTCTACGCCTTTCCCCCATTTCCCTTGATTCACAAGGTGCTTCTCAAGGTGAGGAGGGACAAGGTGCAGGTGATGCTGGTAGCCCCAGACTGGCCCTGCTAGTTCTGGTATCCAGCTCTCCTCAGCCTCAGCTCCAGGCTCCCGAGGCGGCTCCCAGCCCGCCCAGACCTGATCTCAGTCGACCAGGGGAAGGTACTCCACCTGGACCTTCAATCCCTGCACCTGACGGCCTGGTTCCTGAGCAGCTAGAGTTCCAGGCCTTGGGTCTTTCCGACGAGGTCCTCAGCGTTGGTGAGGCATCCCGTAAGGAGTCGACCAGAAAATGCTATGCCTTCAAATGGAAGAGATTCTCCATTTGGTGTCAGGATAAGGGGTTGGACCCTTCCTCCTGCTCCTTGGCCAGCATTCTGGACTACCTATGGTCCCTTTCTCAGCAAGGGCTTCGGTCGACGACCCTTAAGGTGCACCTGGCAGCCATCCCTGCTTACTGGGTGTGGGCCGGGAAGCAGTCGGTGGCACAGGAGAAGGTGGTCGGGTGCTTTTTCAAAGGCCTTGATCACATATCCCCCCCAGTGCGAGAACCTCCACCTCCGTGGGATCTACTGCTGGTATTGGCTAAGCTTGTGGGCAAGCCATTTGAACCGATGCACAGGTGCGATATCTCCCACCTGTCATGGAAGTCCGCTTTCTTGGTGGCTATTATGTCAGCCAGAAGGATGGGAGCGCTCCAGGCGCTTTCCATCAAGTCTCCTTAGCTGGTCTTCCACAGGGACAAGGTTGTCCTGCGCCCCTACCCGAAATTCCTTCCGAAGGTGGTGTCGGAATTTCACCTTAACCAGGTGTTGGCTCTGCCGGTGTTCTACCCCAATCACACCTCAGAGGCCGAATATAGGCTCCATACTTTGGACCCTAGAAGAGTGCTCTCCTATTATAAGGAGCGGATGGCTGAAGTTCGGGGAGAGGTTCGCCAGCTGTTTGTCACCTACGCTGAAGCCGCACCTGGCAGACCTGCAGCCAAGCGGATGATAGTCAGGTGGGTCACCTCCTGCATAGATCTCTGCTATTGGTTGGCGGGCATGGAGCCTCCCAGAGGGATAAGAGCTCATTCTACCCGCCATACCGCTGCTTCGGTGGTTGCTTCCAGGGACGTCCCTATCCAGGAAATCTGCAGGGCTGCTACCTGGAAGTCAGCACACACTTTCACTACCCACTACCACATCGCCCTTGAGTCACGCTGGGATGCTGGTTTTGGGACCTTGGTTCTCCAGTCCTTATTTCCTAAGTAGAGGGTGTGTGCCTTGCCTCCCTCCTCCCAGAGAACTGCTAGGAGTCTGCCAGTAAGTGTGGTTGGAACAACATATCCATGTCCCTAGAAATACAGGTTACTCACCTGTAACAGGAGTTCTAGGAATGGTATATGTTGTTCATCCACACAACCCACCCGACCTCCCTAGCTTCGACGCACAACCTGGCTTCCAGCGGGCTAGATCTGGCATCATGGGGCGGAGCCGAGAGTTTCACCACCCGGGTGGGTGGGAGGAGCCAGCTTGAAGACCTTCCGGCAAGATTTAAAGTGGCAAGGAACCTGCCAGACAGTGTGAATGAACAACATATACCATTCCTAGAACTCCTGTTACAGGTGAGTAACCTGTATTTATTGGTGTCTTTAGTTTATGTCTTGAATCCACAATTAACTCTGTAGACCCAGTACTGCCTTTATTGATTCCAGCAGAAATCTCAGCAAGTGAGACAGTGTTAACTGGAGACCTGTTGACAACAGGTAAAGTTGAATGGATTGTTGCAAGTGCCTGTTTTTGCAGTTTTGGCTGCAAACTCTGTAAATCTCTCTTTTGCAGAAGGGGAGCCCCCTGACTTTATGTATCTTCTGCAGGCTTGTGCGGTTCGGCAGTTGGCTCCGTACTACCAGAGCTGGAGATTCCCTCCTCAGCTCTACCAACACCCTCTGTGCTGGCTCCCAGTCTGTAGTACTTCTCCAATGGTTTTGTACAAGAAGACATGCAGTCTTTTGATTACGCAGAGGACAAAGCTCTCCTCTTGTCAGCCATAAAACTGTGGGGAAAACTGTGTGGAAAGATGCAAGGAAAAGCGTTTTTTTTCAAACCACAGGTATGGAGCTCACTCTAAAGACAGCTGCCTGCAACCATATTGGTTCTGCCCCTTCTAAAAGCCACTTTTTTAAGTCTATTTTAGTCTGCTGATGAAGCTGGGGATGTATCCCATTTCAGCCATCTGATCCCTTTCAGTTTTGCCTCTGGGCTCGTGTCAGCTCTGAAGACCTACCGGGGAATCTGGGAGACTGTGGCTTGCCTCCCATGGCAGGGCTCTCCCCAGGCCCTGGGGGAGGAGTGAGATGCTAATCTGGTTCCCCTGGCATCTCCTAGAGTGGACTAGAGGCCATGCTTGCAAGGGTCCCTGCTGTCACTGTGTGACTGCGTCAGGGATTTTTCCTTAGGTTGTCCCTAGGACGGATCTGCAAAGATGTCAGCATGGGGTACGCACGCTCCTGCATCCATCCTGCAGACATCCATTGACATCTCCTCTCCACCCACCTAGTCCACATGTTGGCACTGCACTCCCAGCCGCTACTGGGAGTTCATACTTACGCTGGAACCACAGCCCCCCCCCCCCCCGAGGAGGCAGTACCCTGTGGATGCTCATCCTACCTCCCCGGCCAGCTATCTGACAACCCATGCTTGTTCCCAACCTGGTTAACCAGTGTCACAAACAGTAGTGCTACTGCTGCTCTGACGGGCTGGCTATTAAGAAGGAGAACTTGCTCAATGCCAAATTTTAGGGACTGGATGGACTTGATGGGAAAAGTGACATATAAGAAGCAGGTTAGCAGCTGGCCTGGTGGCACTGAAGGCTGAGGCATCTGCCTTACCTCGCACCACGCCAGTGATCCGGGTTCGAGAATGAGTCTGGGGAGCTGGGGGGGTCAGCTGGGGAGCAGAGGATTGAGTGTCTGATGGATTGCTCTCCTCTTCTGGGAGGGAGGGGGGTCTATATCCCGTGGCGCCCAGTGGAGACTGGGTGCACTGCAGTTGGGGACCAGGAAAGGAACAACGTCAAATGGCCATCCTGCAGGCATGTGTGGGAGTGTGCACGCCACCCGCTGTCTAGCACTGCACGTCCTGTGTCGGGGGGGATCGACAGAAAAGTAGAAAGACCCAGCTCCTGGGTAGGCGATGGCGGACCCCAGTGGCTGAAGCCCACATGCCCAGTGCCAGCTCCAACCCCAACTTGACTCTCCATGGTCCCCACCTCCTCCCGCAAGGCGCCTGCGGAATGGGGGGACCCAGCACCTGATTCCTCTGTTGGGGGAGGAGTTCAGGCGGGCAGTGGAGGCAGGAGTCAAGTGGGCCACCCGAGAGATGCTTCGGGAGCTGGTGACGGGAGCTAAAAGAGAATTTAAAAAAAAAAGAAGCAAGTTAGCCATATATTACTGGACAAGTTGGAGATATTTAATCTTACCAGGAAACCCTATAGAGCTAAAGGACAAATAATTGACACCAAAGATAATTAGAAAATGGTTATGTTACAAAAAAATTAGACTGTACAAATAATTATTTAGCTATACTTGCAAAATCTGACACTGCTGTAATTTATATAGCGATAAAGCATGCTTTAAGTTGAATGCTACTCTATATGTGAAATGTCGGTTGTGTTTTACAACATCCTGTTCTTTGTTGAAAACAAGTACAGATCTATACTGGGGAAAATGATACCATGTCACTTACCATAAGAGTAGTGAATTTTTCCTGGTGTTTTTGTCAATATTCTTTCTGGTCCATGTAATGTATATTAATACAGCCACAGAGACCACTGTTACAGTTGTAAGAGTGGTCTCACATGCATTCTTATGGTAAGAAAACCGTGAACCATAGGTGAGTGGTTCTGATACCCTAAAGATGTAAATGAGACCACTTTTACAACTTAAAGAGTGATCTCTATGGGGTATTAATATATTAGTGAGCGATCAATAATATATTAAAATCTAATAAAACAGCTCCTAACATGCCCTTTTGCGTGGCAGCCGTGCGTAAAACAATCTTCACAGAATAAGACTGTCTGAAACGCAGAGGAGTGCTCCGATTGGTCAGGAGCGCTCCCTTGATCTATAATCTGAAAATGAGCTGTCACAACTCAGCGTGCCTGGCCTGGTCTGGTCCAAAACCACAAACAAATACATTTTAGAGCTCAGTTTGTAACATCAGAGCATTGCCATGGAAATTCTTCTGATGTCACAGGCAGAGGATTGGGACATCAGGCCAGGAAAAGTGGAAGGAACAGTTGAGGGGCACCGAGCCCATTTCCTTGCAAATGTGTTAGTTCAGGAGGCAGTGTAGTTCTGTGGTAAGAACCAGGAGATCGCAAATTCATAGCCCACTAGAGCTAAATACTTACTGTGTGACCTTGGGCAAGTCACTTAACCTTCCAGTGCTCCTGTTCTCCCAGATGTGGAAATGGGTAGAAGTAGGACCCTACATGAAATGAGACATTGCATTGCAGCTGAATGATCCTGGTTAAATAAATTGTAAAATAATACACCAAGCAGATTTACAGGAAAGATTGCTTGTCACATATGTTATCCTTCATCATCCTCTCAGAGTTGCAAAAATCCTTTTATTGGTAACACATTTTTTCCAGAGCAGGATAGATTTACCTCTGTGTGTTAAAGGAAAATACTAGGATTTCCCGCAGAAAGACCAGAGGATTTTATCAGTCGAAATAACCTGCAGCTATTAAGGGCAGTCACGAAGGGGGAGCAAGAAACGTCTGACCTTTGGAAAGCCTAAACAAATTAGGTGTGAAATGGAATGCTTTTTGGAACTGTTGTATGAAGCTTGTTTTCCAGCTCCATTCTGTCCTTAGGATTCTTGGAAACTATCTTCTGCCAGGGATATAGAAAAATGAAATGTTTCCAGCTGTAGCCAGTGACCATGGAGCTTAGAAAAATGTTTTGTTTTGTTTTGTGTTTAGTAAGCTTTTTGTTGCCCCTGCACCATCAGTCTTCAGCTCCGGTCACGGACCCCCGTACCCCCACCTCCGGTGTTGCCGGAGCTCGCCCAGTCACCCCTGGCTTACCCCCCATAGGGCGGGGTTGTGACACTCTCCCCTACCAGTGCCACAACACTAGTAACTGGTTGGGGAGCCGGCTCCGGAGGCTAATTGAGGCCTGGGGCAGAGCGTCACTGAGATGGTGAGACGCAGATTTTTCTCCCATTTTTCCTTGAGGCGGGGACATGCAATGATGTCCAGCGTCCGCCCTGCCTGGGACTCTCAGATGCTGGTTGCTGCGGTACCCCCGCCCGCCAGGGTCCGTCAACACCAGATGTACACTCCACCCTCCCACGGGAGAAGGAGAGCAGTCTCTGGGACGCTCCATCCTTCTCCCCCTGGCCGGCCCTCAGAACACCCAGGTCCGTTCCTGAACCCGGGTCGCTGGTGTCGCAAGCGGAAATCCAACCGCTGCGCCGATGGGCCGGGAGCTTAGAAAATATTAGGGGGAACAGGATGGATCAGTGGCTTGGTAGTGGGTTATGGAGCCTTCCTTTAGGTCACTGGTTCAAATTTAGCCCAGTCTGGTAGTGGCTAAAAGCCGTTATCACCTAAAGGCTGTTCAGTGGTCTTTTTGAAATGAGTTGTGGTGATCTCAATTCAGTTCCCAGAGGGCAGGTATCCACATCACAAAATCACCAATACAGTTGGCACTCATTGGCACACTTGATGGCAGTCTCTCATGAGAGGCCAAGGGGCATGGCATCTGAACTACCCTCTCATCTGCTGTGGTCCCTCTGTAATAAGGTTGACGCACACTGGCAGGGCATTGTGGGGAAGCTTGCAGTGTGATCACATGAGCTGTATCTATCATGTGGATGAAAATAGGGTTTTAGTTTCCAGTGCTGTCAATCCAGCGCCTTTCACAAACACTAAATTCGCACACAGAAAAAAACAGTTTTAACCAGCAAGAAATTGAAGAGCTACTGACATGCTCCAGGCAGGCAACCCATACGGTGGATTTGCCTATCCTAGCCCTAGGAGTTATTTGAGCCTTCTATTGAATGTTTTGATCACTTACAAAAAGAGCTATTTTCTCTGTAAATCCCTGCTCATAATTTCCTTGTACAAGCCAAGTGACTGCCAAGCGCTGCAGTCCGACCCCTAAAACTGCATAATTATGAAACTATGTAGGGAGCGGGGCTACAGGTACTCTGTGGAGATTGAAATAGGATTGGGGGGGGAGCTGCCTAAATGTACATAGATTATCTTTGCTAGCAGGTATACATGCATGGGGCTAATTAATGTACAGCATGTATTATAGCCCCATACATGTGTACCTGCCACTGAAGATATTGTATATTTTCCACCAGATTTACAACACAGTCTTCTTATGACCCCACCTCATGAACCCAATAGGTACAAATGTTCAAATCTCGCCTGAAAAGTGATTTCACAGAGTGACTGCGAAATCTCCTTTCAGGACAGATTTGAAAATTTCACCCACCTTGTTCATGAGGTGGGGTCCAAAAAAGACTGTGTTGAACGTTTGGTAGAACAGTATTGAAAATTAGCGAAGTTATGTGTGAACATTGACATTTTTCAACGTTCACTCATGACACCATTTTACCATATTTTTCCACCAAATTTTCAACATAGTCTTCTTATGATCCTACCTCAGGAACCCATTAGGTGAAAATGTTCAAATCCTTTCAAGAATTCATGGGAATGTCTGGTGCTCTTCCATGTGGCCACAGATACAGAGGCACATAGAAAAGTCCATCTCTCAGCCGAAGCACAGGGCCATCTGGCACACAGAGGTACAGAGGTGCAGGGCCCTGTGCCAAGAAAGAGTTCTCTACAGTATATGGTACTTGGGTCTGTGTGGGCAACTCTGCACCTTCCCTTCCCAGGCTGGAGGTGGTGTCACTTGACAGCACCATCCCCCAGCCTTGGCCTATCCAGTTGGCTCACTGAGCTCACCCCCCCACCGAACTCAGCTCACAGGCACAGGATCACAAGGCACTGCCTGCTGGAGTAAAGTCTGGCACTACACACAGCATTTTTTGGTATAGAAGTTTTTATCCTCCATGGGCCGCAGCATGGAAGGGCTCCCTTCTGTCAGCTTCACCGATCCCCTCCACCATCCATAGCCTCCCCGGGAACTCACTGTGTGGCTCAGTCCCCCACGGATTGCCCCCCATGGCAGGGTTGGGAGGGGGAGGGCCATCCTCCCTCCTGATGCCTGAAATCCAGTCATTTGCTGCAGGTTGCCCCCAGTGACCAGGTGGGCTGTACCTACCATTTTTCCTCCTGCCCCCCCAGCTGTACTGTACTCAACTGGCCGACTCCATTTTCATCAGGAGCTCAGTCGTGACAAATACAGGGCTGGAAGCCTTTTCTTAGGATGAGGAAGGGCTTGTCAGCTGGGAGGGGAAGGGAATTAAAAAAAAAAAACTAAGATAGAAAAGAGAGAGAGAGAGATTGCCGGCTTACTGCTGCACACAAGCCAGTAGCATGTCTTCATCTACAGCTGCAGATGTCAAGAAGCTCCCACTGTTCTCATACAGAGAACATGGGTGAATGGCTCCTCTCGCTAAGTTGGCACACTGGATTTTGGGGTGCCCAGAAAAACTATTTCTGGCCTTATTTTAAAAAACACAAACACCAAAATGTAGCTAAACGGGTTATTTTTTTTAATACAGCTCCCCCCCCACACACACACACACACACACACACACACACACAACTAAATGGGTCCCATTTAGCTAGGTTCAGATGTTTGTTTTTTTAAAACACATAATTTTCCAGGTCTTTTAAAAACAAGAAAATACAAACAAGTAAAAAAGTTTTCACTTTGTGAGACTCGTTTTTGATTTGTGACAACTTAGTGATGCAAACCTAAAATGCTCTCACAAACCGAAACATTTTCAGTTCATATCAGAGGGTTATCCGAAAACACTACTGAGCATGCTCACAAAAAAAAACTTAACATAACTCTAGAACTTTCGCACAGGCCACATGTACCCTGAAAGTTTTTTATTTTATTTTCCATTTTACCTCCCGCCCCGACCCAGCACTGTCATCTGACTGCTTACTCAGCACTGCCTCTTCCCTTCGAGACTCCCTCCATGGAGCCCTGGCTTTATCCCCCCAGGTTGGTACATGGTGGGGGGGCACCCCAAACCCCCTCCCCAGAGGAATCAAGTCTTCGTCAACAAGCCCCATCGGTACTGCAGTAATTAAGGCCCCCCCCAAGTCCTCACATCGGTGTTGTGCCAGGAGATGCACTTTTTGTGTATGCCCTCCCAGAACGTGATGTGCCACAATGCCAAGGCTCATGCCGGTGTCCTTCACGCTCTCCCCCTGTCGTTGTGGGCATTGGGGCTATGATACCACTGGTGGTCACCAGAAGTCAGGCCACCCTAAGCCAGTATGCCCACTTCCCCCAGGAAGAGCTGAGCAGTCCGATGGACACTCAGACATCCTCCCCCCGGCCGGCCCCTCTGGCTCCCGGGTCCACTTCCAAACCCAGGTCACCAGCACCGCAAACGGTAATGCAACTGCTGCGCTGATGGGTCAGCAACCCAGAAAGTTTTATGAAAAAATTCCGTACTGTGCTTGAGAGCGAAAAAAAAAAATGTTAAGTTTAGGGAAAAAAATCAAAACCACACATGGTGCTGTCATGAAAAGTCAGAGACTCTGCCAACCTGATTGCATATGCAAATCTTTGGGCTATTCTGTCGCACGCCGCCAAAGTTATTAAGGTGCAAAAACTGAGTTGAACATTGAGCACTCAACCATAACTTTACTGGTGCTACTGCGCCAGTATTATTTATATTTGAATATATGTATTTGTACTATGGGGGTGAGACCAATTCCAGTGAGATAAATCATTATTTTCACTGCAGTGGAATATATCCTGCTGACATCAGCAGAATTAAAATAAATATAGTTTATACCTACTCTGCTGACATCGGCCACCTGCATGTGAAAGAACTCACTAACATCCCTCTAATCTGCTTGCTTCCCAAATACTCCCTACAGTCTAACCAGTGCCATTAGCATCACTAATGAGATTCACCTGGAGCAGTGCTTTTCACTTTAGCAACTTGCAGATCTCTCGTGCTGCATTTCAAAAGCCGACTTCACTTGATCACTGAAGCCTGCACCACGAAATATCAACCTGCGAATCGAGCAAGAAACAATTAGAACCATGTAAACATGCTACGAACACATCTTCCAAATTCTAAAAAAAAGTGCTCTAATAACTCTATGGATCAACAAACTCATCTTAGAAAAGCAAACCAAATACAAAAGACAACAACATGAAATAAGAGATCTCTGCACGCAGTTCGAGAGAGACACAGAACCATTATTGGAACCGAAGAATTCTCAACATGCCTTAACTATCCCGAATACACAAAACTCTCCCAAACCAAACAGAAATAAACGGTTTCCACACCCCAGATATACAGAACATTACATTTTCAGCTCCAAAAAGTCCAACACAAAGAAAAAAAAATGGATGCTGCTATGAAACACCTACAAGCCTGCTGTAGCAAACGCTCCTCTGAAAATAACGCAGTGAGCACAATAAAAAATATAACATGTGCACCAAGCATAAAAACCATATATCCCGAAACGTGCAAGTAAACATTACATGAACATTTAAGCAGTATACCACGAGAGAGTGTGTGTGATGCCAGGATTTACTCACGCCTGGTGTGTCGTTTGGTCACGAGGCGCAGCCGAGTTACCAACAACACACCAGAAGGGGAAAAATCCTGGCACCACCCACACTGTTGAGTGGAATATTGCTATTATACAACACCCCACTCAATTTCTGTGAAAAAAAAAAATAAAGAGAAACTTTTTATTTTTTATTTTAAATGATTAATTTATTACTGCGGTGGAAAAGAGTAGTGCTCCTGAGTTGCAGGCTGTAGGAAGTGCAGAGAGACGCACAGTAAAGTGCTGCATTGGGACCGAGGAGACGGGGACATGTTCACAGCTTACAGAATGAGTCTGACCGGTTTTAGAAAACCGGGACCAGTTTCTTTATAGGAATGGTTTGTTTTGTGCAGAAAAATTGTGGAAATCGAATGTTTTTTAAGTGGAACTTGTCAGTTGGACTGGTTGGGGAACTGTAATTCATCGATTGATACAAGTTCAGAAGGCACATGCCCATTTATGAACTCGCCACCAGCTAAATTAGCAGTGGAAGGAAAATTTCTTGTCACCCATATATTCATCAAGGTTTCACTTAAATTGTTCTATGTTTTTGCTGTTTATAATATTACTAGGCAATGTATTCCAGATTGGAGGAATGTAGTGAAGTGGAACTGGATGGGAAAAAAATTTCATGCGAGCCGGGTGGAAGCAAATGTCGGGTACGATTTGTGATGTTTTCTTTGGGCTGAGTGGGTCCTATGTGACTTTCCGGAGTTTTTCCGTGCAGTTCTGGCTGTCTTCTGGTGTGCAGTTAAGTGGAACAAGCAGTTGATTTTAGGTTTTGAATTTCGCGGTTAGCGGGTGGGTGAACATGGTGGCTGCTAGTTGCGCGGTTAGCGATAGCGGGCAGTAGGGTACTACTGTAGGGGCAAGAAATCTTTCATGTTGGTGGTGTCGGAGCGATATCTGGTGGGCAATAGATGAGGCTGGCTGGTACTGACACTTCTTCCGTTGGGGTCATACCACGATTTACACAGTGTAAATCGTGGTAGCCAGCCAATCAGGAGCCAGTATTTTTGATGCCATTGTATAATTAAAAATATACAGCCATACCTGCCAACAGACACCAGCACTATCTCTTCCAGCACCAAAGGTAACCCCCCCCCCGTAGCCAATCAACACACACACACACACATCAACCAATAACAGCTCACTACAAGGACCCATTCATAAAATCTCACACATATACTACCACAGCACCAGCATCATTTAAAGTGACATGATCCTCACAACAGAAAACATACCTCTCTCACTGGAATTGGTCTCACCTCCATGGTATAAATAGAACACATGATGTGCAGACCATGGAATATGGAAAATATTCTCACTCCTGTATCGTGAGCACTGTATAATTCACTCGTGCCTTCGGCACTCATGAAATATCCAGAGCTCACTCTGCAGGAGTGAGAATATTTTCCACATTCCACTCCTAACATAGAAACATAGAAGTTGATGGCAGATAAGGACTACAAGGCCCATCCAGTCTGCCCATTTCTTTTTCTGCCTTATGAATGTGCCATCGGCACTCCTGCCATCATGTATCCCCTATATGTATAGACGTATATATGTATATAGATGTATATAGGATACATGATGGGTGATTATGGAATATTGTAAATATTTGCATGAGTGCAGAGTGACCTCAGATAATATCAAGAATGGCTCCGCCACGAGTGATATTATCCCGGTCACTCTGCATGAATGAAAATATTTACCATATTCCACAGAGTCGCACATCATGTGTGCTGTTTATACAATAGGGTCCTCATATCCATTATTTGATGGGAAACGCGCTTTTTATTTACGGTGTATTTGCTTTTTAAAGTCTTCGTTTCTGTGTCTTCTGTTGAGTTCAGTATATGTCGTCTTCCGTGTTTAGTCCACGTTCGTGTTAGGATCCAGCACTCTTGGTCTTGTACATTGCTGATTCCGTTGTACACGCTGCTTTTCTCCCTCTGTTCAGCTGCACAAGTATTCTGTGGTTGTGCTGCAAATGTTGGAATACATAGGTGTGTTTTATTTATTACTTTTGTGTTTTAGAAGTAGTTCAGGTCGCTGAGCTGTGATGTAACGGGAGTGGTTTATTTAGTTGGTGACGTATCCACAGTGCAATTTATTTCAAGTTATTCCACTGTGGATATGTCATTGCTAAGTTATACAATGGGGGTGAGTTTACTGATACTTAACTAATGGCATATACACTCACCCCTATTGTGTGTGTGTGTGTGTGTATATATATATATATATATATATATATATAAAACCTGATTAACACTGCATTATATGGTTATTTGAAAGAAATAGTACTGTAGGATTATGACACAAGTACAGAGACACGTGAGGTCAGTTACAATAACATCGTGTTAGAACACCGAGAAATCAAGACGAGTATAAACTGATACAAAATACATGAACACAAGGCGGATAGATGATGGACAGTGCTGAGAAGGCAACATGGTAGCTGACTAAAGTTTCTACTATGAGAATATTCAGTAACTTGTTCAGAAAGTGAAGCCAAGACAGCTGAATATTGATTTGCTGAAAGAGGGTATGGTACCTTGGGACATCAATATAGGTTATGTTAGTGCTCCTCAGGCCATATGAGCAGGAGGATCGTTGAAAGAAAACCGCAGTGTATGATGGGAAATCGTTCAGCAACGCTTTATAGTACCACAGGTAAAGATTTTGTCTAACCTAGGGCAGAATAGGCAGTGCAGTGGTGAGTTCTGGGAAGCAAGTCAGTTTTCAAATTAAAAAATAAAACCCATTTATAGTCTTTTTCAACTGGTTAAATGCTACTCAGTTCCAAAATAAAAATACGATAATAACAGATGACATTGCCAAGTTCATTTGGTGGGGGTCTCAGCATTAACAAGGAAGTGATCCCTTGGTTCTCTTTGTTGCTTCTAATTCGAATTACATTCCATGACGGCCAGTCGGCTTTATCCACCAGTAATGAGAGCAAAGCTCCTGTCCAAGTAAACAGTTCCAGGAAGCAGTAAGACATCAATCATGCCTTCAGGGTAGAACATGCAGTAGTTTTATTGGGTTTGAGATAAATTAAAGACAATATTTAGACAACGGCAACGTAGTTGAAATCTTTGCTGTACATAGCAACCATTTACCTATAAACATTTTACTTAAAAATGTAAAATTATATGTGTGTGTGTGTGCTGCGCTTATGCCTGTCCCAGTGACCATGTCATCCATACGCAAATCTCACAGACACACATGCAAACCAACGCCAGATCCCCTCCCTAGTCTCCCCCAACGATTCATAACTGTTTTAGTAAAGGCCCCCAATGATTTTTCTGGGAGGCAATGCAAGTCAAATGCCGAGCTAGCTTAGGCGCCCCCTTCCTAACCCCTGACATGCATGCCAATCCCAGTCGCAGACTGAATAATGAGGTAGAGAGGAAGGGGTGGAGCTATCTTTGCCCGATATCATCAATGAGGCTGAAAGCTCCGCTTCATCTGTCCCTCCCAGAAATGAGCTTGCTCAGTCTGTGAATGGAACTGGTTCACACTACTAGTTAGGGGGGCAGTTTAGCTAGCAGGGTGTCCAACTTATGTTAGCCTACCCACCCCCCAAAAAACATGGATCATGGGTCAGGTGAGAAAGCCCTCAACTAAAAAAGGTATGTGGGCATCCCGGGGGGTGAGGCTGGGCTAGGGAGGGCAGGTCTAGTGTAAAGATGGTGCTGGCTCCTGACATGGATCCAGGAGCTGTTATTTTGAGAGCTGGATGCACCTCAGGGAAAAGGGGGTGATTGAGATAGTCCAACAAGTACTAAGAAGCTTAACTGACTGCCCATGATGCCCAGAACCCCCCCCCAATCAACCATTGCCAATTGAGGAAGAATGGGATGAAGATGTTTCAAGGTCTCTTTTCCAACGGCACTGCTCTGAGGGAGCAGGGAGGGGGGAGGCAGTAAAGGCAGTTTGGTCTACTGGTTACAGGAGAGCTGTCAGTCAAGGCTTGGGTTTGGATTCCTACAACTGCTACTTACTCACTTTGTAAATTTCTAGTTGCATTCTGTGCTACAGTCCCCATACTACCAATGTTTAACTCACTGCTGTAGGATACAGTGTCTCTGAAAGGTGCTGTAAAACCAGCTTACTTTCCTTTTCCATTTAGGGGACTCAACATATACATGTCAGGTGGGAGGATGCACTGAAGAAGGCCAGGTATTTTAAGGTGGGGTCCAAAGAGACCTCTGACAGGAGGCTTTTCTACCATAATTTTCATAATGTTCATTATCTACTGCTTTTTTTTTGTGTGTATACTGTATTGTACTCTCATGTGGATCTGTGGTCTATGTCCAGGACCACTTTGAAAATGAGCTTGCTCAATGGTGTTACGCCTGGTTAAATAAAGTTTTTGATTGATTGATAATTTAATATGTGTTTATTTGTTTGTATATTTGAGCCGGAAAGACACACTAAGTTATTAAAGCTTATTTCCAGGTGTGTCCTGCTGGGGCTTGGGTTGCATGAACCTGTTTTATTAAAAGGGGATATGTTGGTTATTTCACAGGGAAAACTTGCTATTCTTCAATAAGTGTCATAGAATCTTTTACTTCCACCAGGATGGGCAGAGGGGAGCTCAGTTTAACATCTCATCTGAAGGACAGCTCCTCATCCGAGCAGCACCCCCTTATACTGCACTAGAGTGTCAGTTATGGGTATTACCCCAGGTAGCAGGTGTGGAGCTAGAACCCATAATCTTCCAATCTTCTGGTCACAGAAATGAGCGTGCTACCTGCTGAGCCACTGACAATGCTAAAGGTAAAGGTAGGGGGCTCAGCAAAAGTTAGTAGATGGTTTCTGGGGTTGGGAGTACTGGCTTTAATCCACAACCAGAACCAGTACCAGGGGTGATTTGACAAAACCAGAACCATAACGTCCCCGTTTTTTCCATTTCTAAATAATAGTCCAGTACCAAGCTAGCTCAAATGCTTCACTCCCTAACTCATGGCATGAGACATTCAGAGATAAATGCTTATTAGTGGCCAACAAATGGCTGAGGTTGGCAGTGCTATTTAAACATAATGAGAGCACGGGAAGGTGGTTGGTGTGAGGAGGCCATAGGCCAGTCTTTAGATCTGAACCTGGAGTTCAACAGGAATATACTTGGATGAGATTTTCAAAGGTGGCGCCAAACACTTTTGCTGCAGTTGCATCCGACTTTCATAGCTGGGATGTAGGTGCGACAGTTTACCCAATTTATGACAGCTTGCGCCAAATCTTAGGCGCAGGCACAATGCTAAAGGGTCCCTCGATTGACACAAGCTGGACCACAAAAAGATGGTCTAACTGGCGGCACTGTTTATTATGAACAGAAACCCTAGATCAATAAACAAATTAGCCAGCCTGGGAGTGGGTCCTAGGGTGGTAACCTGGTTAAATAATTGGCTGGACAACAGGACACAGAGGGTAATAGCAAACAGAGTCCACGCCAAAGAAAAGGGGTTTACTAGTGGGGTACCACAGGGTTCAGTACTGGGTTCGGTCCTTTTTGATGTCTTTATAAGTGTCATTGCTGAGGGACCGGAAGGAAAAGTATGTCTCTTTGCAGATGACACGAAGATCTGCAACAGGGTTGATACACAAGGGTGTGTGTGTGTGGAAAGGATGAGAAGGGACCTGGCAAGGTTGGAGGAATGGTCAAAAGTATGGCAGCTTAGATTCAGTGCAAAGAAGTGCATCGTAGTGCACCTGGGAAACAAAAACCCAGGGGAAGAGTACACAATTTGGGGGGGGGGGGTACTAACAACAACAAAAATGGAAAGGGACCTGAGGGTAGTCATATCAGATGACCTAAAGATAAGCAAGCAATGTGAGAAGGTGGTAAGGAGGGCTGGGGGGATACTGGGATGTATAGGAAGAGGCATCACCAGTGGAAACAGGAAGTTGTTATCCCTCTGTACAGACAGTTGGTGAGACTCCATCTGAGTATCATGCAGTTCTGGAGACCCCATCTCTGCAAGGACATAGAGAGAGGATGGAGTCAGTCCAGAGGAGGGCTACTAAAATGGTGCAGGGTCTGCAACAGAAGCCATACAAAGAGAGACTAAAGGAGCTTAATATGTATACCCGAGGAAAGGGGTGGGGGCATAATAGAAACTATCAAGTACCCTCAAGGAATCAACAAAGTCCAGGAGGGTAGCATCTTTCAAAAAAAGATATATGCAAGAACAAGGGGGTACAATTTGAAGATAGAGGGGGGAAGGCTCAAGGGCAACGTGAGGAAGTATTTTTTCAGGGAGAAGGTAGTGGACACATGGAATGCAGGGTTTTAAATAATTGATTAGCAGTTTTTTTCTTGGGACTATACTAACTGTACAGAAACTATTGATATAGATTTTCTAGAAGTGCTATGTTTGTTAAACACAGTGAGGCAAGAGCTATGCCTTTTCACAAAGATTTTGCACTTTTATGAGCAAAACGCTAATCAATTTTTAGCATTAAATCAATCCCTGGAATGGCCTTCCTGAGGAGGTCGGGCCAAAAACAGTGGGGAAATTCAAGAGTGCATGGGATAGACATAAGGCAGTTCTCGTGGGGTAGGAAGAAGTAGGCTGTTGGTTAACTAGGATGTGCAGCTTATTCAGTAGGTAGTGAAATGGGCAGACTGGGTGGGCCAGTGGTCCTTATCTGCCTTCAAAGTCTATGTTTCTATGTAGATTCCACGAGCCTGGTGCACCATATCTGTGGTGCACCTGAGCTACGCAGTCTTCCCCTTGAAAATCCAGCTCCAAGTTAATGAAAAGTTAAAATTCTGCAGGAAACCACAGTCGGGCATACCCAATGGCTGGAGATGGTGACTGTTGTGTAGTTTTCTATTCACAGACTCACATGCCAACATTTCCAAATATTAAAAATGGAATATATAGGGTCTCTGTTCCCTTTGGGCAAAATGGTATCAAACTACTGAAGAAGTACAAATATAGACATGTTTAAGAACCAGATACGCTGTATTAGGTAATAGGGGCCCTGTACACAGCTGTAGTGGTGGGTAGTGATCTTTGGGGGATCTTTCTCCTTAAAGTCTCTTCTTCATAACTATTTTTCCCCCTCCTGCAACTGTCCTTAACCCTCTTCCTTCGCCCCCTCACTAGCATTGCCCTGGCTATTCTGATTTGTGTATAATATAATTTTAATATTTCTTCATTTTAATAGTATTTGCTGTATTCTCTTTATTTATTGTACTGCTTTTTAGGATATTCCCCATCCCGTTCCCCCAGGACACATCTGGAAATGAGCTTTACCAGCTCTGTATATCTTTTCTGGTGAAACTTTGAAATCAATAAATTATTTAATAAAAACTTTACCAGAGATCTGTGATGCATAATAAAGTGCTGCTGTCTACAGTGGGCAGATTTTCCCTGTGATACCAGCAAAGCATTCAGTGATTCAAATCACTTGTCCAGGTGTGCGTGGTTACACATTGGTAGGAATAATGGTTTTCTGTTTTCAACCAAAAACACCAGTAAACAAGCATTTGTCAATGCCGAATGTTTGCTTGCTGGCATTGGCATTGGTAGTGTAGAAGTTACAGAGCTACATAACAGAAATTGCAGTGAAGTATTGAACTGAAGCCAACCCCACCACCACCCTGCAGAGAGTGACAGGCATTGGGGTGTGCCTTTGGGTTGTCAGGCATAACGGCCACGCCATTTCACCACACCGCACCCTGCAGACACCGACAAGTGCCACGGTGTGCCTTGGGGTCTTTGGCCCTTATGCGCACCCCATTCCATCAGGAAATACGGTGAGATGGGTGCAGTATAGAGAATGGGGTGAACTTTGGGGCAGAAGAGTCCAAGGCATACCGATGCCTCTCACTGGCTGCAGGTGTGGAATGGTATGAGCATTACAGGCAAGAATCCCAAGTCACACCCCTGATGCCTGTCATTCTCTCACAGGGTGGGTGTTATGGTTGGAAACCCAACACCTCAGGTAGGCTCATAGTATTTTCACTCCAAATTTTGAACATGTTTTTTTGTGACCCCACCTCATGAACAGTGGCAATATCAGTTTGTTAGTCAAAGCTGCTTATGCACAGTGACTACGGCATTTAGCACCACAGGTGCAAAAACACATTCCAAACAGGATGTGAAAAATGACAGCTGTACTGTTCATGGGGAGGTGTAAAAAATGGCAATGTTGCAAATCTGCAGTAAAAATATTAAAAAACTGGTGAAGTCATGAGCATGCATAGAAACCGTGCAACGCACACCCGTAATGTAATTAGTTTGGGGATTTTTTACAGCAGATTGTCAACACAGGCATTTTGGGACCTCCGATCATGAACAGTGTCACTGTGATTTTCTTTATCTGTCCCGAACAATAATTTCCCACAGCGACCACGCATCTCTGCGCTGAAAGTGTGAAAACACATTTCGCCATGTTGTGAAAAATGACAGCTGTACTGTTCATAAGGAAGTGTGGAAAAATGCCACTGGTGAAAATCTGACTGAAAATATTACAAAGTCATGAACTTACGGTGCGTGGAAACTGTAATGCTCACTCGTAACACAGTCATTTTATGGACTTTTGTCACCAATTTCAATATAGCCATTTTAAGACCTCTGCTCATGAACAGTGTGAGATTTTCTTAATCTGTCCCAAACATTGTCAAGATAACCGACTGCACCATTGTGCGCCATATGTGGAAACGCATTTTTAACATATGTGAAAAATGGCAGCTGTACTGTTCATAAGGAAGTGTAATAAATGGCAATGTGGAAAATCTGGAGTGAAAATATAGAAAATTAGAAATTACGAAAAGGAGGAACTGCGCAACGACACTCGTGAAACAGTCATTTCTAGGATGTTAATAATTTCAACATAGCTATTTTAAGATCCTGCTCATGAACAGTGTCACTGTGATTTTCTTAATGTGTCCCATACATTGATTTCAAGATTAATCGAATGCGCCTATTGTGCGCTACATGGGCGGAAACACGCTTGGGGCAAGATGTGAAAATGACAGCTGCACTGCTCATAAGGAAGTGTAATAAAATGGCAATGTTGAAAATCTGGAGTGAAAATATTGAAAATTGCTAACTTAAGAACGCGAGGGAACTGCGCAACGACGTCAGAAACAGTATTTTAGATTCTTCACAATTTCAATAAGGCTTTTGAGAGCCCACCTTATGAACAGTGGCAGGTCGCTTTGTTGAGCGTCCCAAAGGTGATTTCGCACAGTGACTGCAAAATCACCCTTCGGGCTGACTAACGCCATGACAGTGACATCATTCATGAGAAGGGGTCCCAAAACCCCATGTTGAAAATTTGGTGAAAAATTCCAAAATGCCTGAGATATGCAGCAAAATTGAAAAACCCTATCTATCCCATTATATAGCTTACCGCATTTCCTCAGTTCGCAGTCGGCTTTGAAGAGTGCAGACATGTTCCCGGTCCACCAAGATCATCACCGGAGTCTGGAAGTAAGTATGGGGTGAGGGGGTGGGGAGGCAGGTGCGAGTGGGTGGGCGCGGGTGGGCAGAGACAGCGAGGACCGTTTTTGAGTTTCAGGTGTTTTCTTTAAAATGATGACGACAGGGGACGCTTTGCCATGCTGGGGTGGGCTCCCAGCGTGGCACAAGGAGGCGGCTGGTGGGCGTGGGCCGATGGGGATTGGGCACCCCTGCGGCGATAGACATGTGTTGCTGACGCTTGGGTGGGCTCCCAGTGTGGCACCTGTACTTTGGGGGGCAGGGAGCCGATGGGGATTGGGCACTTGCCGGGTTATACGATAGGTAGCCATGCTGGGGTGGGCACCTGCATGGCATACAGAACTCTGTTTTTGGGGCGCAGCACAGCCGACGGGGATTGGGCACCGGCCGGCACACAGTGTGTGGGGGCTATGTGCATGCGGTGTGTGTGTGTGTGTGTAGGGGAGCGCGGCGATGAGCAGGCGATACATTATCGCTGCTCACTGAAGCGTAGCTTCCCTTCAACTGTACGCCACTGCATTTGGGCTGTCACAGACAGCTCGAGCAGACATTGGAGAACTGCGGCCGCGCCTGCAAACACACTGCCTGAATTGGAAGAGGGCTGCCACACCTCCGAAAACTCGGATGATGGCACTATGTTTCTTGCACATGCATGCAAGCAAACATAAAAATGGAATTTGCCCTTTGTTTGCACCACTTAATCATGCAAAAAGGAAAAAAAAAACACTTACGGGCAAACTCCTTCATTTTGAGACACGTTTTATTAAAGAACTTGCTGACTTGCCCTCAATTTGGGGGGCAAAAGAAAAAAAATGGATTGTAAGATTTTGCCAAATGGAATTGGCCATTTTTGAAAATGGAAAATAATTGTCTCTCTACATAGGTTGGGTGACCACTAACATACTGGATAGTGACTGCCTCAGGGGTCAACCCATGTCATGGCACCAGTCACTGGGTGTGTCCCTGCCAAGTTAGGGCCTCCGGTCTTAATCGGCAAGGTTCCTCTGAGCAATGTTTCTGCCTCAGCCCTACCCCATAATAGAAAAGTCAGGATTAGGGGAGGGAAAGAGGAGGGAGTCCAGAGTCTGCGCACGCCAGTGATGGGTGGCCAGTGAGAAGTTGTGAGGAGCCCTTTTTCCAGTTTACCTCTTTACACCCACATGCCTCGATGTAGAGGTGTGTATATGCATTTGTGTACCACCAACATGCTTCTCATGTATCATCCCCTGCAGTCATCATTCCCAGACTGCACAGTCACCCATGGTCACCTTGGGACTAGTTCTGCACTGTGAGTCCAATCCCACTCACCCCAGAGGAGTTTAGCATCCAATATGATGCATAACCCCTCCCGCCCCTCCTTTTTACAGCCCCCCCCCCCGCTTGGGGCATGAATCCAGGTCCACAGCATTACAGACTGCATCTGCCACACTCCAATCAGGCCAAACCCCAACTTGCCAGTTGTGTTGAATTATAAAATGGGTAGGCTAAACCAGCCAATCAGAGATCAGCTCATCATGCATGAAATGTGTTCCATGCATGTGTAAAAAAAAGGCCAGACAAGCAGAACCGCATTTCAATACATATCAGCAGCGTTGGAATGCTGGCTTAAAATGCTGCCATCTTCTATTCCCCGCTAATGCTCCTGTTAAGAGTTGTATTTTAGTTCACAACACAAAGCCCGCCTTTGCAGAAATGTTACTATTACCGTGCTTGAGGAATTGTTAAAATTATGAAGTCCTTTGCTTTGGGTCTCCCCTGTTCTACTATCCCATTTCACGCTATCCCCTACAGTCCCTGAGAAAACTGCTGTCCTGGTCACCCACACGAGCTGCACTGTACCTGATGCAGAGATGTGGCTCTAGTCACTTGTTACCTCCTGCCTTCCCTGGGAACCGCCGCTGTAATGGTGGTAAGAGAAAGACTCGGTCAACAAGGGAGGGAGAGGACCGAGCAAGGGCAGCACAAAGAAACTGCTGCTGGCAGGAGGTACATGGACTCGGGATAGCATACTCTAGTCGGCTTCAGCAGATGTGTAAAAAAAACACTTCAGCACTCGCTTGCAGCACAGACTGTGCACACTACAATTATAGCAAACTGAGTCACATAAATGCAATGAGCTCAAAACGCTTCAGCACTGCTTGCAGCACAGACAGCACAGTACACGAATAACCTGGAGTCACATAAATGCAGATGAGCTGATGAATAATAACTCGATGTCTGCGGAAGGCTATTTTATCATACATTAGCATCTTTAAATCTTTTTTTCTACATACAAGCAAGATTTGTCTACCTGTAAAAATTAAAATAAATATAAGTGCTCATTTTATAAGCACAATAAGACACTCCAGGTGTGTACATGAAACATATTTTACCACACCCAGGGGCTAAAGGCACTCGGCCAAGGCCCTGTGCCTTATTATGCCCCTGGCTGTGCGGTAAAATATGTTCCATGCACACCCTGTGGTGTCTTATTGCTTACTTGCGCTGGAGCTTGTGGTATGTGTGTGCCGCCCTCTTCACTTTCTCCATCAGATGGCACACTGCATCTGGCTACTGATTCTGTATACACAGCAGTATGATGGGGACTCCTTTTGGTATTTACTGTGAGGTATTCCATCGACAGAGCAACGGCATCAGGGTGATGGAATGAGGGTGACACAACCAGTTCACCTGTCACAGTGGTGAACTCATTGTCAGTATGCCCTGCAGTGAGAGCGCGCTGCATGGGTGTTGCACCTTCTTCCCCGATACACCTCTGCCGTGGAGGTGATTATTATAACTTTCAGTGGGTGTGGGGGGGCGAAGTCCCCTGCATTGGGGGGTGCAGTGGGTACAGCCTCCCCCCCCCGCAAAGACCACTGACGTGCCGTGCTGCATTTTTCCCACTCGGTTCGAGCAGCACAATGCCTGGTGCTGCAATCGCCATTGGAATTGTGCTGTCTGTGACAGGAAGTTCCTGCCACTCTTGAGGACCGACCTTTCTTTAAATCTGTTGCAACAGTTCTTCTATTTTCTTAACCCAGTCTATCCTTTACAATTTCTAGCCCATAAGGTTGGCCACCTATGGGCACCCTCTCCCCCTTTCTTGACTATGCTATAGTGTCCTCTTTAATTTTCCTTTTCCTTCTCAGGTCTTTGTACAGGGAGGTTACTGTGGTGACCTCCAAGTGTATGTAAAACAGGTTGTGTTTATCATTGTTGGATTTAGTATGTAATAGCACTATGTCATAAAATACCTTGATGTATATACCTTATGTTTATGAAACCTGTAAATGTTGCAAATACCATGGCACTAGGTGTTTTTGATAATGGTAAAAAGTACTAGGTGACTATTATAGAAATTAAGTTAGTTGTGTTATTTAAAATGCATGTAAATTGCTGTAAGTTGAACAAGTCTGAAATGCCATGGTGATTTACATATATCCCATGATGCTTTGCATTAGGGAAGTATGTGTGATGTTGTGTTTCTTTGAAACGTGGCTTATTGTCAATGTCCTTGGGGTAACCCTTGTTTCAGTACTTCTGCACTGAGGTTCTTTGTTTTAGCTTGTTTTTTATATTTTTATTTGAGCCCCACTACAAGCAAATAAGGCCTGCATAGGGTGGAGGCTGAATCTCAACTGCTAAGTAGATCAGAAATCAGTGGTCAGTAGGTGCTGGCTAAGTGCAGAGAAAGGATATTAATAGTCTGCTGCTGCAAACAGACGTTCTGAAGAAGGAATATGCTATTGCCCCAGCTTGACCTGGGGTGTCATATCCTTAACGTTTGCAGAACTGCAAACTGGGTCTTCCCTACAAGGCAAAGAAAAATCTGACATCTGCTGCTCGCTTGGCATTGACCAGGGGTGTGCTTCTCCCTTCACTTAGCTATGGCCTTCTCCTATTTGCTAGCGCCTCCAAGGTCTACCTCACTCAGTGGAACACGACCTACAACATAGAAACATAGAAGTTGACGGCAGATAAGGACCGCAAGGCCCATCCAGTCTGCCCATTTCTTTTTCTACCTTATAAATGTGCCATCGGCCTTTGCTCTGTCAGTGGCCTATCTATTCATAGTCATTTGTATTGCTCCCTTATGCCTATCCCATGCCTGTTTGAAGCCCTGCACTGTATTCATAGCCACCACTTCTTGTGGTAAGCCATTCCATGCATCCACCACCCTTTCTGTGAAAAAGAATTTCCTCACATTCCCCCTTAATCGGCCTCCCTCTAATCTCATGCTGTGTCCTCTTGTCCTGCTATTTTTCTCATATTTAAACATGTTAGACTCTTTCACCTTGTTTATGCCCTTAAGGTGTTTGAATGCCTCGATCATATCACCTCTCTCCCTCCTTTGCTCAAGGGTATACATATTGAGCTCCGTTAATCTGTCCTCATATGTCTTCTGATGCAGTCCCTGCACCATTTTGGTTGCCCTTCTCTGGACTGCCTCAATTTGGTTAATGTCCTTGTGAAGGTGTGGCCTCCAATACTGCACGCAGTACTCCAGATGGGGCCTAACCAGTGTCTTGTACAGACAACATCTGTCGCTTTGCCCTGGCAGCCCCACGCCTCACCCATCATTGTAAATTATACAAACATGGCTGTCTCTCGCCACAATCACTTGAACTTTGGCGCTGGGCTGCTTTGTGGGCAAGGTGTGCCTGTACCAGCACCCATCTGGGGCTGGCGCAGCTTCTCAAGCCTGCTGAATCTTCCTCCTACTCCCTCAGGTCTCAGGGAACTGGGGTGCTCAAAGTTCCTTATACTGCCACTCTAATGGGGATAGGGACTTTGTTACGTGTGCTCCGAGACTATGGAACCCTTTCTGACCACATCTGCTCCCTCCTCCCACCTGAGCCTCCGAATTCCTGTGGGAGCACTTGAAACTGGCCTCTGCATGCGGTGTCCCAAGTTACCTTAACGAGGTCTCTAAATTGACTCACCCAACCCTTGTGATCCCTTTTGCAGGCTCTAATGATGCAGCCTACTGCCCTTTAACTCTGGGAGGCATGCAGTTCGCTTGTTTATCTGCTCAGGAATTATCTGTTTCTGTGGCTCGGAAAAAGGGTCACTCACACACTGTTATTGCCATTGAATGACAGCCTTTTTGTTATGTACTGTATGTATTGTATATCTTTTACGTATTACTGCTTACTGTAGACTATCCATGTTTACCTGACTATTTTGTGACTCTGTACCATGCTTCTACCTGTGTTATGTACCCTGTTTGAACCTGTATTTTCATTGTACTCTCCTGGGTCATACCTGAAAATAGGCATATAACTTGTCTAGTGTACCTACCTGGTCAACAAAAGCTAAATAAATAAATATTTCCTGTATTCTGAATAAACATCACACAGAGATTGTGTGTTGATCCTGAAGTTTGGTGTCTGGTCCATCTGTTATCCCACAACTCCTCCACAGACTTGGTGTTAGCAGTGGGATAACTTGCTGGAAGTGTCTGGACTGGCTGAAGAGGACATTTTCTAGTGGATATCACCCAGATATCCCAGGTGGACCGATGCACCAGGAGTTGCCAGAGAAGAAAGTCCGTGGAGTTCTGACCAGAACCATGACTGACAGATAGAGAGAAGCTGCTGCCTGGACTGGACCTGGGAGCTTGGAGGAAGGCCAAGCCTGAAGACGACAAGATGCAAAGGGATGAGGAACTACTGTAGGTCGAGGCAGACTGGAGGTGCAAAGACAACACCCAGGAGTTGTAGACCCTGATGAGGATAATCTGCTGGATGAGTGGGCAATGGCTGGAGGCAGACTGACTACACAGAGAGGTGGAACACCAGTGCCAGGTGCTCGAGAGGTTCCTGCCAGAGAGTTTGATAAAGAGTTGGAGGAGAATTTTTCGTGCTCAGTTTGAGGAGGACCCTAACTGAGCAGGATATTCCTTTGTTTCCTGTGTTCCCAGGATGTTACCTGTTGGAGGTCAGAGATGCAAGTATGGAACTTGAATATGAGACCCAAGGTAAGACTGTGCCTAGTAATATTGTGCTGGGGGAGCCGGCCCGGTGGCGCTGAGGGTTGAGGCACTGGACGCCACACCTCGCGCTACGCCGGCGACCCGGGTTCGGGAACAAGCCTGGGCCATCGGGGGTCAATGGGGGTGAAGGATCGAGCATCCGTTAGACTGCTCTCCTTCTCCGGGGGTGGGAGTAGAATCCTCGCTGTCTTGCCAGCTCCTAGCGGTGGCTGGGGCTATGGCAGGTCAGGGGCAGAACTTGAGGGCGTGCTGTGGCAGGCTGGGAGGCGTGTGCGGTGGCGTCGTGCTCGGTCCCTTGGCATCATTGCATGCCACAGATGTATGGGAGGAAAACAGAGAAAATCCTTGCTGGCTACATGATGGCTGGACGAGCAGCCTCCACGGTTTCTGCCTGGATGCTCCCCTGCACTGGGAAAACCCCTCGATCCCGTGGCGGTGGTTGCGTGCCCACCACGGTAAACAGATCGCTGTGTTGGTTGGAAGGTAAGGGGTTGAGCTTGGGATGGGGCGGACCGGGGGATGTTGGTAGGCGGACTGGGGGACCATCGGTAACACCCCCAGCCGCAGAGGAGATAAGAAAAATATACAAAAAAAAAAATATTGTGCTGGGGTTGAAGACTCCAAGCAGCAAGAAGAAGCCCATGACGCTGAATGGACTTTTCCTTTTATTGATGCAGCTAAATCTATTAACGGTATTGATGGGGGTATACTGCATGCTAAAAATGCTAATGTTGCCAAACTGTTACAGTATGTTAAGGAGGGTAGAGGTCATTAAAGAAAAAAATGGCACCCTTGGAAAAAGGAAAAACTCTTCACACAGCTCATAAAGTACTAGATGGTAACAGATGGCTGAAAATAGCACAACGATTAAAAGGATGTTTGTTAAGACACCCCAGAGTTAAAAGATTTAGGAACCTACTATTTAACATTGCAGGGTATTCAGCATGGGAGGTTCCCTGTCTTCCTGTAGGTTTCTGTAGAGATCTGCCTGGGGATAAGATGACCAAGGATTTGGGGTCATAGGATATAAAAGGTTGAAATAGGAGAATAGAAGATACTGTTGCTCCTTCCATATTCCCGCAGACACTTTGTGTAAGACAGAGGGGTCATGTTAGTTGCAGGCAAGGCCAGATGTGGCTCTGCAATGATCCCTTTCTGTAGGCAAAAGTGTAGTGTGTTTGGTCAGGGGGTGGGCCTGATGTCAAAGAAAGAGGTACTTAAGGGCAGACAAGGAGTCTGAGGTGGTACATGTGTTTTATTATTTTCTGAGGGAAACCTACCAAGGAGGAGGTGGATGGAAATTGATCGGATCCTGTGTTGGGGTAACACCAAAAGAGTGTCTACCCTCGGTGTCTGTATTAGTAGCAAGTGAAATGAATGAATCAAGAGACATAGTGGGTTTATGTAGAGGGTTGAACCTAGGAATGGGACCATGCTTAAACTGAAATGTATGGTGGTGTTGGAGCAGGTAATTACTCACCCCAGAGAAAGTCTTTCTATGGTACTGGACTTTGCAGCCGTCCAGATTTTTGGTTAAGAAATATGACAGACTTTCCCTCAAAGGAGATGAGAAGGTACTGCTGGTCTCTGTTGAGAATGTGTTAATGCCTCACAGGGTAAAAATATGATGATATCCACTATGTTTTTGATAGAATGTTTATCATTAATAGGGACCCTGAGACAGAGCTTCTGAAGATGGATGGTGGAAGTTCCATCCTTCCTGGGACAGGAAGGTGGTAAGCAGTCTGCAATAACTGCTTCCCTCTTAGGTGGATATGTGACAGGAAGCTCCTGCCACTCTTGAGGACCGACGTTTCCTTAAATCTGTTGCAACAGTTCTTCTATTTTCTTAACCTAATCTATCCTTTACAATTTCTAGTCCATAAGGTTGGCCACCTATGGGCACCCCTTCCCCTTTCTTGACTATGCTATAATGTCCTCTTTAATTTTCCTTTTCCTTCTCAGGTCTTTGTACAGGGAGGTTATTGTGGTGACCTCCAAGCATATGTAAAACAGGTTGTGTTTATCATTGTTGGATTTAGTATGTAATAGCACTATGTCATAAAATACCTTGATGTATATACCTTATGTTTATGAAACCTGTAAATGTTGAAAATACCATGGCACTAGGTGATTTTGATAATGGTAAAATGTACTAGGTGACTATTATAGAAATTAAGTTAGTTGTGTTATTTAAAATGCATGTAAATTGCTGTAAGTTGAAGAAGTCTGAAATGTCATGGTGAGTTACATATATCCCATGATGCTTTGCATTAGGGAAGTATGTGTGATGTTGTGTTTCTTTGAAACTTGGCTTATTGTCAATGTCCTTCCGGGTAACCCTTGTTTCAGTGCTTCTGCACTGAGGTTCTTTGTTTTTCGCTTGTTTTTTTTATTTTATTTGAGCCCCCACTACCCAAGCAAATAAGGCCCGCATAGGGGTGGAGGCCGAATCTCAGCTGCTAAGTAGATCAGAGTCAGTAGGTGCTGGCTGAGTGCAGAGAAAGGGCATTCATAGTTTGTTGCTGCAAACTGATGTATTGAAGAAAGAATATGCTATTGTTGAAGCTTATTGCCTGCATTCTGATTTAATATCACACAGAGATTATGTGTTGAACCTGAAGTTTGGTGTCTGGTCCATTTGTTATCCCACAACCCCTCCACAGTGTTGCTCTGTGGATGTCACACTGAAGTGGGTAAACCTTTACTGTGATGCATACCCAAATCCATTTCAGTTCATTTGAGGCATGCCTTCCAGCCATGAAAGGTCCTCCCTATAACCACTGGGCTACCAAGGTCTCCAAGAAACAGCTACACATCAATTCACTCCTGTCAGTTTGCTCCTGAACAAGTCAGCCCAGACAATCTGCTCCTGGGTCCATTCAGTCTCCCCCCTCCTCAACAGTTCATTCCCACAACAGTTGGTCCCTTCAAATTAATTCCCAACAATTTACTATATATATATATATATATACACACATACATTATATCTGTTATATGTGACTTCTCACTATTATTTTATGAAAATATTTCAGGAGATGCACTCTGATTTACCTGCATTGCAAGTCAGATGTGACAAATTTGTCAGGGAAGCAGTTGTCACGGTAACGAAATGTTGGTGTAAGCAATTGTCATGGGAACAAGCTGTCGGGGAAGTGAATTGACCTGGAAGCGAATTGACAGGAGTGAATTGACTTGTCCGCAGGAATAGTTATTCAAAAAGAACAAAAAAGTGTATGATTAAAGGACATACACAGTCGGTTGTTTGGAAAAAAGGAGTGAAGGGCACTGTAGCGTACACTGCTGTCCACCAGGAGGAAGAACGTTGTCATTAAGATGCCACAGAGAGCCTGCTTCATGGCGTCGAGTGATGGGGGTTTGCTTGGCATACTGGCAACCCAGGTTATTGCCCATACCCGGGACAACAGGAGAGGAGTCTGGCAGGGAGGGTTCGGAGTGGCCATGGGATGCTCTCCTCCTTGGGGGGGTGGGTCTGAGCTTGTACTGCATTTGCGGTGTGGGTGGCCATGCACTACAGGTGCATCCAGTCAGGACTCCGTGAGCGTGTGGCCATACTGGGGAGGGCAAGAAAGAAAACACTGAAATATGGCCGTGTGGCCAACTGGATGATGGTGGCAGGCCCCCCATGCACCACGAAGCCCAGAGGTGTCTGTGCTGTACCCCCACCTTGCCCAGTGTGGAAGGAATGGATGGCCATTGGGTATGTCTTCCTCCCAGTTCCAGCCAAGTGAGGGGACCTCTGACGAAGGGATATGTTGGGTCGGAGGGGCCACGGCAGTAATGGGGTGGCGAGATGGTGACGGGGGCCAGGCGGCAGAGGGGGCTTGGTCGTCCGAGGGAGTGGTCAGCCAGGAGGGCGAGGTGTTAAAAAGAGTAGATCAAAAAAAAAAAAGGATGCCACAGTTTCCTGCATGATAAATAGAAGTAACTGCCATCAGATTATATTGTGCTCCTGCTAGATATCACTGGAATAATGGGGTGAGAGTGCTTCCTCTGGGTGTGTGGCATCGTACATGAATAACGAAGACTGGTCGAGGGTTTGGCAACTGGGCTGCAGTGCCAAAAAATGTACAGTTATGCACATGGGGCACAGAAACCCAAGGGCAATGTATCATTTGGGGAGGGAAGTGTTAGCAACAACAGAACAGGAAAGGGATCTGAGGGTCATCATATCTGATAAGCTGAAGGTAGCAAAGCAGTGTGATAAGGCAGTAGGAAAGGCTAGTAGGATGCTGGGGTGCACAGGGAGGGGTATCAGCAGCAGTGTTACCCCATATAGATCAGTGGTGAGACCACACCTGGAGTACTGTGTCCAGTTCTGGAGGTAGTGTTACCCCTATATAGAACAATTGTGAGACCACACCTGGAGTACTGTGTCTAGTTCTGGAGGTAGTGTTACCCCTATATAGATCAATGGTGAGGCCACACCTGGAGTACTGTGTCCAGTTCTGGAGGTAGTGTTACCCCTATATAGATCAATGGTGAGGCCACACCTGGAGTACTGTGTCCAGTTCTGGAGGTCCCATCTCAGAAAGGACACAGACTGGGTGGAGGCGGTACAGAGAAGGGCAGCCAAAATGGTGCATGGCCTGCATCAGAAGCCCTACAGGGAAAGACTCAGGGAATTAAATATGTACTCACTGAGGGACAGGAGAGAAGGGGGAGACATGATAGAAACATTCAGATACCTCAAAGGTATCAATAAGGCACAAGAGGGTGGCATATTGCACAGAAAGAGATGCTCAAGGATGAGGGGGCATGATATGAAGCTGGAAGAGGGAAGACTTAAAGGGAATGTGAGGAAATATTTCTTCATGGACAGGGTGATGGGCACCTGAAACAATCTCCCAGTAGAGGTGGTGGGTACTGAAATGGTAACAGATTTCAAACATGGATGGGATAGACGCAGGGGTACCTTAGTTACAGGGCTGGGGGGATACGGTTGGAGATCAGTTTGGGTCTGTGGTAGCACAGTAGGTGGGGACTTTAGGACAGACTAGTTGGGCCAAGAGGTCCTTTTCTGCTAACAGCTTCTCTGTTTCTATGTTTCTGTATGCTTCTATGTAACTGTGACCTGATTGCATAGTGGTAGCCTACCACTCGCAATGCCAGTGACCCGGACTTGGGAATGAAACCAGGTCACTGGGGTTGTCTGGGGAAGGAGGATTGAGCATCTCTTGGACAGCTCCTCTCTTTTGGGGAGTAGTGTCTCCAGCTTGGTTAGCTGCCACCTAGAGGAATCTGGGTGGTGGCATAGAGGGACATATGAAGGGAGGACCCCAAGCGGACGATAGGGAGTCTCAGCTGAGGTGGAGCATGCATTTGAGTCATTGTACACTTGCGGCCCCATGAGGAAGGACAGATGGAGGGAAAAAAACACCAACCATGGCTGGATGACAGTTCGGTCCCCTGCAGGCCTCGCATTGGTGACTGATTGCCTGTGGCACTAGATCCTGTTTCGGGGTTGGCCAGTCCAACAGCCCCACCACAGAGGGTAAGTTTTTTTTTGGGAGTGCTAGAGCAGTAAGTCCCAAAATACTGGGTGACAGGGCTGGGGGACCAATCCAGGGAGCAGGTCGGCAAAAAGGAGCAGAAACAATAGATTGAAAAATTAGCAGTATAACTATTGCCCTTAGAAATCTGAGTGTACTGCTGTTTGTCACATTTGTAAAAAGTAAACAAACTGTGCTTTGTTTAAACAAATTGCACCATGATCGACTTCCAAGATAGCCCAGAACATATGCAGTGGTGTTACTGAAATGAGGACGCTCCACGTCCTACAATGAATTACTATGTAGCTCTCCTTGTATCTCTGTAAATTGGGCCCATGTCAGCCATGGGCACTAGTATACCAACTGATATTTAAGACGTGTATTAGACTTTGATGGCTAAAAAACAGTGTTAACCTCTGTAAGATTCCAGGGCCGACTGCTGCTTTAAAATAATTTTTATCTATTATGATCTTTCAACAGCCTGAATAGTTTTGATTCTTTTGCCAGCTGATTTTATGAATTGTTCTGCTGTGCTGTTAGCTTGAGGCTATTGCACAGTAATTTTAGAAAGCTGGGAATCTTAAGTCAGCATCAAACTGTTGACACACTCCGCTGTTGCAGAATGCTTCATTGTCAGGCCACTAGTGGTGTGTCTGAGGTAGAGAACATTTTGTCTAGTTTCAGAATCACAGCTGCTGTAGGAACTGATGTTGCAAATGTGTTCTTTGAGTAGCAGGACTATCAATCCATCTGAACAAGTGAGGTAAATTACGCCAAGCTGTGTATCGTCAGTCCAGTTGACCTTTTGAAGCGGTTGTGTTTCTGTGTTGGGCGATGGTCCTTGACATACCTGAGAAATGCATTTCGTGCTCTCAGAAGTGCGGAAATAAGCATGTCAAAGCTCCACACAGCGTGTCATTGCCATGTTATCTCCACATTTTGTCATAATGTCATACATTTACCAATGTGAGAGCAGATTTTCACAGAAACAGAATTTCTTACCAGAAATGGACCGCTTGGCCCAGCCACTCTGTCCAAATATTCCTTGCTTTATCTGTCTCCACAGACCCTAATTGGTCTCCAGTGACCCTCCCTCCTTCCTGCCTCTTCACCAGTATTCCCTAACAGCTATCCCAAGCATGCTTGAAGTTCCTCACTGTTTTCGCCTCGCTACCTTGGCTGGTAGACAGTTCCAGGTATCCACCATGCTTTCAGTGAAGCCGTATTCCTCATCCCTCCTAAACTTTCCCTTCCCAGCTTCATTGTATAACCTCTTGTTCTGTGCACTTCCTAATCTGAAACAGACTCCCTTTATTTATTATTTATTTATTTTCAAAAGTTTCACCAGGAAAGACCCACTGAGCTAATAAAGCCTGTTTCCAGATGTGTTCTGGGGAGGGGAAGAGGAGTTCAAGAAAAACAATCAGAACAATAAATTATACAGCACATCGAAACTAAGCATTAACATTACAAAACAGTACAATAAAATTGTACTGTGAAACTAAGCATTAACAGTAGGGAAAATTTATGCAAGGAAAAGGGCGGAGGTCTCGCCCATAGGGTTTTGAAGGAAATACATTTCACAATGCGGAGACAATGTAGGGCTAGCAGCTGTAGGGTAGAGAAGGAAACAAAACAATCATTTGTCAGTGCCGAATGTTTGCTTGCTGGCATTGGTAGTGTAGGAGTTAGAGAGCTGCATAACAGGAATGGCAGTGAAGTACTGAACTGAAGCCAGCCCCACCACCACCCTGCAGAGACTGACAGGCATTGGGGTGTGGCTTTGGGTCATCAGGCATAACGGCCATGCCATTTCACCACACCCTACCCTGCAGACACTGACAAATGTCACAGTGTACCTTGGGGTCTTTGGCCCTTATGCTCACCCCATTCCATCAGGAAATACAGTGAGATGCGTCCTGTATAGGAGAGTGGGGTGAACTTTGGGGCCAAAGAGTCCAAGGCACACCTCGATGCCTCTCACTGGCTGCAGGGTGTGGAATGGTATGAGCATTACAGGCGAGAATCCCAAGTCACATCCCTGTTGCCTCTCAATCTCTACAGGCTGGGGCGTTATGGTCGGAAACCCTAACGCCTCAGGCGTTCGTTGGCATTTTCACTACAAATTTTCAACATGTTTTTTTTGTGACCCCCATCTTATGAACAGTGGCAATATCAGTTTGTTAGCCGAAAGCTGATTTCGCACAGTGACTACGCCATTAGGCACCACAGGTGCGAAAACACATTTTGAACAGGATAATAAAAATGACAGCTATACTGTTCATGGGGAGGTGCAAAAATGGCAATGTTGAAATTCTGCAGTGAAAATATTAAAAACTGTGAATTCACGAGCATGAGAAAATGCACAGCGACACCTTGAATGCAATTATTTATTTAGCTTTTGTTGACTGGGTAAGTGCACTAGACAAATCCTGCCTATTTTCAGGCACGACCGGGAGGGATACAGATGAATGCCAACTGACCTTGAACCACATTAAGCTGTTGGTGGTATTTTTAGTGAATGAGGAAATTTGGCCAGGACACGGGAAATTCCCTACTCTTTCGATAAGTGTCATGGGATCTTTAACATCCACCTGAACTACCACCAATCCAGGCAGATGGGACCTCGGTTTAACGTCTCATCCGAAAGACGGCACCTCAGAAATGCAGCACCCCTCTCATGCTGCATTACAGTGTCAGTACTGGGATATTAACCCAAGTGCCAGATGTGGGAACTGAACCCACAGCCCTCTGATCTCCCGGCCTCAGAGGCGAGTGTGCTACCTACTGAGCCACTGACACTGCTAATTAGTTTGGGGATTTTTTACAGCAGATTGTCAAAACAAGGATTTTGTAACCTCCACTCATGAACAGTGTCACTGTGATTTTCTTAATCTGTCCCGAGTAGTGATTTCCCACAGCGACCACGCATTTCTGCGCTGGAAGTGCGAAAACACATTTTGGCCATGGTGTGAAAAATGACAGCTGTACTGTTCATAAGAAAGTGTAGAAAAATGCCAGTGGTGAAAATCTGGAGTAAAAATATTAGAAATCCATGAAGTTACAAGGGTGCGTGGAAACTGCGCAATGGTCGCTCATAACACAGTCATTTTATGGATGTATTTCACCAAATTTTTAACATAGCCATTTTAAGACCTCTGCTCATGAACAGTGTCACTGTGATTTTCTTAATCTATCCCGAACATTGATTTTGCACACTGACTGCGCCATTGTACGCTACATGGGTGGAAACACGTTTTGGCGAGATGTGAAAAATGACAGCTGTACTGCTCATAAGGAGGTGTGGTAAAATGGCAATGTTGAAAATCTGGAGTGACAATATTGAAAATTCGTGACCTTACGAGCGTGCGTAGGAACAGTGCAACGCATGCCCGTAAAACAGTCATTTTTGGGAATTTTTTCACTAAATTTTCAAAATAGGGTTTTTGGGGGCCTACCTCATGAACTGTGACACTGTCGTTTCGTAAATCGGTCCCAAAAGGTGGTTCCGTGCAGTGACCGTGAAATCACCTTTCGGGGCCAATTAACGCCATGACAGTGACAGAATTCATGAGGTGGGGTCCCAAAAACCCCATGTTGAAAATTTGGTG
This sequence comes from Neoceratodus forsteri, assembly GCA_016271365.2. Taxonomy (NCBI): domain Eukaryota; kingdom Metazoa; phylum Chordata; order Ceratodontiformes; family Ceratodontidae; genus Neoceratodus; species Neoceratodus forsteri. The sequence continues at coordinate 114,475,419 of JADMNL010000028.1, forward strand.
AAAAAATTACCCAAAATGCCTGAGATATGCACTAAAGTTGAAAAAACCCTATTTATTACATTATACAGCTTACTGGCATTTCCTCAGTTCGCGGTCGGCTTTGAAGAGTGCAGACATTTTCCTGGTCCACTGAAGATCATCGTGCCGAGCTCCGGAAGTAAGTATGGGGTGAGTGGGGGGTTGTGGGGAGGTGGATGCACAGAGGATGGCCGCGGGTAGGGGGAGATTGGGTCAGGACAGTCAGCAAGGGAAGGTTTTTTCCTTTCAGGTTTTTTTTTTTTTATTACTTGGACAATGCGGGACATTTACCACACTGAGGTGGGCTCCCAGCATGGCAGCTGGAAGGCTGTTTGGGGGGCCGTGGAGCCGACGGAGGATTGGGCACCCCCATCGGCCATACGATCTCTTGCCACATTGGGGGGGGAGCACAGCACAGCCGACGGGGATTGGGCACCCCGTTGGCTATCAGTGTGTGTGGGGGACACGAGGAGAGAGCATTGGGGATAGCGCACATGAGCACGCGATATCACTATCGCTGCTCACTGAAGCGTAGCTCCTTTCAACTGTACACCACTGCATTTTCAACTTCTGTCATAGACAGCTGCAGCGTTCATTGGAGAACTGCGGCCGCGCCTGCAAACACACTGACAGAATTGGAAGACGGGTGCCACACCTCTGAAAACTCGGATGATGGCACTATATTTCTTGCACATGCGTGCAAGCAAACATAAAAAGGGATGTAAAACAGGTGTAGATCGGAAGGAGGGAGGGAGGGGAGGAAGGAAGGGTAGAGAGTATTAAGCAGAGCTGAAGGGACATATATCAGGTGCAGTTACAGAAGTGAGAGGTGAAGTCATGGAGAATAGAGATGAGAGAGAGTTGGAAAGAGGAGGTCTGAATGGTTAGGGGGGAGAGAATTCCAAAGTTTGGGTAACGGTAGGAGAAAGCATCTTGGCCAGCGAGAAATGCCCTTGAAAGGAGTGTGAAGGAACAGGGGCGTAGCTACAAGGGTGCAGGGGGTCCAGTGGCACCTGGGCCCATGAGGTTTGAGGGGCCCAAATCATAATTTTGATGTTTGTTCAAAACTGGGAAGGGTCCCTGTAACATCGTCTTGCACCCAGGCCCTCTGGAAATTTGCTACACTACTGCGAAGGAATGATAGCCATGGTTGTGAAGGGAGTATGAGGAAATTGGGGACGGGGGGGGAGAGGAGAGAGGTAAGGTAAGAGGAATGGGAGGCAAGCCAGGATTTCAAGATAAAAGAGGCACAAAGAGTGAACCGTCTAGCTTCAAGGGAGAGGGAGGAGTATAAGAGGCGATGGTGTGCGGGGCAGACAGTCCTTCCTGTACCCTGTTCACTCTGCAGGGTACTTATAGGTCTCTCTCATTTCTGTCATTCTCCCCCACCCCACCCCGGGTGTACATGTTAAGATCCTCAGTCTCTCCTTTAGGGATTTTCATGCAACCCTGCACCATTTTAGTTGCCCTCCTGTGGAATGTCTCCACCCTGTCTGTGTCCTTTCTGAGATGTGGCCTCCAGAACTGGACACAGTTACAACTGCAGTCTCACCAGTGACCTATACAGTGGTAACACATCTTCCCTCCTCCTGTTGGTGATGCATCCAGCGTACCACTGGCCCTGCCTACTGCCTTGTCACAAGCTGCCCTGCCACTCCAAGGCATAAAATAAGCAGGTTCACATTGCAATTTGCGACTCAAGATTGGGGAAAAGTGATCAAATATGGCAATGATTAGCAATCATCGATAATCATTAACAGCTGGTCCTGGGTCCTGTAAAAGCACCTTATTGGGCACTGTCACTTTAAATTTTTTTTCTTTGTCTTGGTATCCTTTTTTTGTCCTCCTCCTCATCCGTGCCCCACCCCATGAACCCCGAGCTGTTACAGGATTGGTCCAGTGATGCTGCTGCTTCTCCTCCCCCCACCCGGTCTCCGCGTGGGAGAAACGTGAGTGAGTCCTTGTGCAGCGCACCCAGAAGAGGATGCAGGCGTTGGGAGCTCAAGCAGGAGTCCAAAGTGAGTTTTCTTTATTTTCTTTATTTTTTTAATTTCATCATTGTGCCGTCATCCAGTAACTTAAATTGCGTCTTTTTATGTTTTGCAGGTGGTTGGAGACGAGCCGGAGTCGGGAGGAATTACGGGTGGCCGCACCAAGGAGGAGCCGGGGGGAGAAGGCCGAGACCACGAGAGGGCACGGGAGCAACCTGGATGGAGTAGAGTGCAGGTGGCTGCATGGTTGGGCAGGAAGATTTCGGTGACTAGTGACTGAAAGCAAGAGCGCAGCAGAATCGGGGAGCAGCGAGAACAAGTAAAACAGTTTAATTTGGTCGGAGAGCCTGGAAGAGGGAAGAGGGACACACAGACTTCAGGGCACAGATGGGAATGGCAATGAATGGGCAAGGCCTGGAGCTGAACTGTGGGTGGTGGGAGAACAAGGGCATGATCACTGGGCAAGTAGAGAGTGCCCTGCTCGAACTTTAAGTTTGTGTCCTGCTTTCGTGCAGTGAATTTGGGAACAAACAGTGAACATAATTGCAGTGAACATTTGGGAACAGAATAAAGACTGTGTGCCCTGCTTTTCAGAAATTATGGGGGAACCAGACTTTAATGTGCCCTGCTACTGTGTTGTGTGCCCTATGTCTTTGCAGTGAACATTTGGGAACAGATAAAGACTAAGGTTCTGTACACACTAGACTTTTTAAACCGTTTTAAGCAAGTTAAAATGGTTTAAGAAGCACTAACATGGTTTGCAGCCATATTACAGCATGATTTAAACGATTTTTAAAAACCATGCTAAAACCCTGCTAGGTACCTAGTCTCTAGCCTGGTTTTAAAAACGGTTTAAGTTAAACATGGTTTGACTTACCAGTGTGTGTCACAGACCCACTCAGCAGGTCAGGCCCTCTGCTCCTACAGTGCCAACCTCCGAGCACAGCCTTGTGAACAGTTAACAGAACAGGGTAACCCTCCTGTCTGTTTTGTGGGTTTGAATCAAACTTTGGTCTCAAGTTCTGGAGGGATTCAAACTGTGAACCTCTTGCTAGTGTACCCAATGTACAGGCTTAGATAATTCTGCTTTTCGGGGGGGGCAGATATCTTTCGCCTACAGGCACCTAACCAGGTGTATAAAATGAACCCTTAAAAATTCTATCAAAGACCTCAGAATAAACTCTTACCTTTTCCCAGTTTGGTAAAACCAGTAAGCTTTGTACAGCGTCAACTTTAACCATGTATGCTTCACTTGTCAAGAAAAAGAATTTCAAAGGCACACCAAGTAGTCTCTAAAGTAGAGATTTACTTAAAAATAGATAAAAAAATGTAAACACAGAACCATATATCACAAAAACATGCAATCATTTAAAAGAACAAGGGTTACAAAAAAGTGCAAAATTCCTACCACTAGACAATTAGACTTATATATCTAATGTATCTCTTCTAATAGTGCTGATAGACAGGTGTTGTTGTCAAGAGAGCCCAAACATGTGTGTCTTTACAGGTCACTCACAGCTTAATTAAAACACTATATTGAGCCTGCCTTCTCCATGATGTCACCCAGCTCCTCCTCTGTTTATTAAAAATTATACAATCAGGATGTCATCACTCAGAAGGTAAATTAAATAAGGTTAATTTCTAAGTTCTTCTTTCATCCATGAGCAACATCCTGCTTTTACAGACATCAGAGGAACATTTATGACTTCGCACCAGTGTGATATAACCTGGTTTCCTCCTCTAAACGTCATAAAATGGATATTTTCTATCCTGTCAGCTGGCAAGCTACAGTTATGCTAGATAAACAGGAGATGCTTAATTTAGGTTTCTTCTAGCCTGTAATTATGTCCTGGCCTTCCAGGTAACACATTGTAGCTAAAACCTGGAAGGGGGTGTCATTCCACAGGCTGTTTCAGCATGTCTCATGAGAGATACTCAGTAACACATTTTTATATTACAAAAATCATAGATTAATCAGAACCAGCTGTTTGAGTGTCATAATTCCTCCTCACCTAGACTGAATTAGGGGGCTGTATCCCCTGCATGAGATGAGCTTCCCAAATCAGTTCACTCCTCATAGACACGAGACAAACCATCTGAGTTCTGATTTTTGGCTCCAGCCCAATGTAGAATGGTCATGTCATACCCTTGCAAAGCAAGACTCCATCTTAACAATCTACCATTGTTTTTTCCCATCTCGCAATCATGGCAAGGATTGTGAGTCAGTCTGTATCACAAATGCTGCCCATCAAGTATGGTTTTAACTTCTTTAGGGCCCACACTATGGCAATACAGTCCTTTTCCACAGTGGAGTATGCTTGCTCCCTGAAGTAACTTTTACTCAGGTATGCTATTGGGTAATCTCTCCTTGGCTGGATGTCTGACTCAGTACTGCCCCAATACCTATGTCTGAGGCGTCAGTCTGAACTACAAAGGGTTTGCTATAGTCAGGACTTGACAAAACAGGAGCACTGCACAGTGCCTCTTTCAGTCTGGTAAAGGTTTCTTCACAGGGTGGTCCCAGGTAATTTTCTTTGGCATCCTTTTCTTTATCAGGTCAGATAGGGGAGCAGCCAGGGCACTGTAATTGGGTACAAATTTTCTATAGTACCCTGCTGTTCCAAGAAAACTCCTGACCTGCTTCTGCGTTTCTGGTCTGGGCCACTCGTGGATTACCTCTATATTTATTTGGTTAGGACGGAGCTGTCCTTGGCCTACCACATGCCCGAGGTATGCCACTTCTCCTATGGCCATCTGGCACTTCCCGGCTTTGACAGTGAGCCCAGCCCTCTGTATTCTGCCCAGCACTTCCCTAAGGTGGGACAGGTGTTCCTCCAAGCTGGTGCTAAAGATGGCAGTGTCATCCAGGTACGCCACGCGTACTCCTCAGCACCATTTAACACCTGGTTCACCAACCTTTGGAAAGTGGCCAGGGCATTCTTCATTCCGAAAGGAATTACTTTGAATTCAAATAAGCCTATCAGAGTGATGAAGGCTGACCTCTCCTTAGCTCTGTCTGTCAACTCTACCTGCCAATACCCCTTTGTCAGGTCAGTAGTCGTAAGGTAGGTCGCCCCTCCCAGCTTGTCCAGGAGTTCATCTGTCTGGGGCATCGGGTGGGCGTCTGACTTCGTGACTGCATTCAGTCCACGGTAGTCCACACAGAAACGAGTAGAGCATCTGGCTTCGGCACAAGCACTCTATGTGTGAGGCCCAGGGGCAGTGGGATCTCTAGATTACTGCTAAATCCAGCATCTCCTCCACTTCCCTCCTAATGTCCTTTTGGACAGCCTCTGAGACCCGATATGCTGTCTGCCGTATGGGCGTCTGTGTCCCTGTCTCCACATCGTGAGTCACTAAGGGGGTTAGTCCAGGCTTGGTGCCAAACAATGGAGCACCAAGCCCTTGCTAGATTTTTTCTGATTAAACTGAGAGAGATCAGAGCACTATCTGCATTGCGACTGTCTGTGTGTACTAAGCAGAGCAGGGGTGTAGCCAGGAATTTCTGAGCTGCACACCAAGTGGACTCACCGCTACCCGCCCCCCACTTAGGGTGAGCTACCCCTCCCCCACCATCCATGCCCTCTAAGGAGGTGTGGTAAAATGGCAATGTTGAAAATCTGGAGTGACAATATTGAAAATTTGTGAACTTACGAGCGTGCATAGGAACAGCGCAACGCATGATCGTAAAACAGTCTTTTGGGAATTTTTTCACCAAATTTTCAACATAGGGTTTTGGGGCCTACCTCATGAACTTGTAACACTGTCATTTCAAATCGGTCCCAAAAGGTGGTTCCGTGCAGTGACCGCGAAATCACCTTTCTGGCCTGATTAGCGCCATGACAGTGACAGAGTCCTTGGTGGGGTCAAACATGTTGATGTGAAAAATTAGCAAATGCCGAGATATGCACTAAAGTTGAAAAACTCTATTTATTCCATTATACAGCTTACCAGCAATTCCTCAGTTCGCGGTCGGCTTTGAAGAGTGCGGACATGTTCCTGGTCCACTGAAGATCTTCGCTCGAGCTCTGGAAGTAAGTATGGGGTGAGTGGGGGGGTGGGGAGGTGGATGCACAGGGGTGGCCGCAGATGTGGGTGAAATTGGGTTAGGACAGTCAGCGAGAGAAGGGTTTATTTTTTCAGTTTTTTTATTACTTGGACAATGCAGGACATTTGCCAATCTGGGTGGGCTCCCAGCGTGGCAGCTGGAAGGCTGTTTGGGGGGCTGTGGAGCAGACAGAGTTGGCACCCCGTCAGCCTCACGATCTGTTGCCTCGCTGAGGTGGGCTCCCAGCATGGCATCTGGAACTCTGTTGTGTTCCAGATGCCAGCATCTCCTCAGCTTCCCTCCTAATGTCATTTTGGACAGCCTCTGAGTCCCGATATGCTGTCTGCCGTATGGGCGTCTGTGTCCGTGTCTCCACATTGTGAGTCACTAAGGGGGTTAGTCCAGGCTTGGCGCCAAACAATGGGGCAAAGTCTGCTAAAACCTCCCTTACTTCCTGGATCTTGTCCGGGGTCAGCTGTGAAGACAATTTAACTGCCTCCACAGAGGACTCCCGCTTACTTTCTTCCAGCAAGTCCAGAAGGGGGTCTCCTTCGTCCGTCCCATCCCCAGGACTACACACTGCAAATACCATGTCAGCCCTATTTGCATATGGCTTTATCATGTTGACATGGTACATCCTTTCTGTCTGTCTTCGGTCAGGTAACTCTATAATATCGTTCACATCATTTCCCTTCCTAACCACTTTGTACGGTCCTGCCCACTCAGCCTGCAGCTTGTCTTTACGGACCAGAATAAGGACCATGACTTCCTGACCCACCATGTACGAGCGAGCTCTGGCTCTGCGGTTGCACGATACTTTTTGTTTCTGTTGGGCAGCTGCCAGGTTGCTCTGGGCTGTCCCCATAAGCTCCTTCGGCCTTTCCCCTAAACTTAAGGATGTAATCCACTATGGGAGTTCCCTGGGTGGCGTGCTTGCCTTCCCAGTCCTCCTGGATCAAGTCTAGGGGCCCAAACGTACCCGGCATCCATGTAAGAGTTCGAAGGGGGAAAATCCTGTCGACTCTTGGGGCACCTCCCTGTATGCAAAAAACAGGTGGGGAAGATATTTCTCCCAGTCCCTCCCATGCTGTTCAGCAAACGCCCGGAGCATTGACTTCAGGGTACCATTGAATCTTTCCACAAGCCCATTGGCTTGTGGGTGATATGGTGTCGTGCATCTCTGCACCACCCCACACTTCTCCCATAAACATTTCGTCAGGTCCGACATGAAGGAACCCCCTCGATCGGTGATAACCTCCTCCGGAAACCCAACACGGGAGAAAATCCCAAGTATGGCATCTGCCACTTTGTCTGTCCTCAGGATAGGGCAAGTGCCTCTGGGTACTGGGTGGCATAATCCATCGCAGTCAGGATGAATCTCTTCCCTGAGGTGCTGGGGGTATATAAAGGCTCCACAATATCCATTCCCACCCTCTGGAATGGCTCCTCCACTATGGACAATGGAATCAGGGCGGATTGGGTTTTCTTGCCCACCTTGCCTGTTTCTTGGCACCAGTGACAAGACCTGCAATACTCCTTCACCTGCTGGGCGAAGTTAGGCCAATAGAAATTCTGGGCCAACCGCTGCATAGTGCATGCGATTCCCAGATGACCAGACAAGGGAATATCATGTACAATCTTGAGCAACTGCTCACGATACCCTGGGAATGACAAGCTGCCTGCCTAGCACCCTCCCTCTGTCTGCACAGCCTAAGTATACATAAATCCATTTTCCCAATAAACCTTATGTCTGTCGTCACCTACCTGTGCTCTGTGCCAGAGTCTGCCCAAGCCCTCAGCTTCTGTAGACTACGGTCACTTCTCTGAGCACCTGCAGACCCCTCACACATTCCCAAGGCATGGGACAGGTCCCCTTCAGTCGCTAAACTAGGGTCCCTAGCATTAGCGTCAGGGCACTCAGGATCACTGTCAATTCCAACCCTCTGACAATGAGTCACCCCTCCCTCTTCGGAGTAACCCTCCGTAGCTGTGTGGTTAACTGCTACTGGGGACATGTCTACCCCCTTTTCATTCATCTCTCCATCTGGAGACACAGGCTGGGGAACCAGCCTCTCAGTGGTATCCACAATGCTTCTGTGGGGTTCAGGGAACCACAATTTTTCCTTGCCGCTTGGCTACTGGTAACTGCACACAGCATCTCCTGTTTGAGATTGTTGCCCAGGATCACATCCACTGCTAGGTTTGGGCTACAGCCACTTGTTGCACAGTTCCCTGTATTTCACCCCAGTCTAGGAGAACACTAGTGAGGGGCAATGTTTTCTGTTCACCTGTGAAGTCCTGTACAGTGATGTATTTATTGAGTATAAGCTGACCTGGCTCTACTAGATCCCCTTTTACCAATGTCAGGGATGCCCCTGCATCCCTTAACCCTTGCATCTGTACACCATTCACCATGACTGGATGCATGTGTTCCTTCATGTTCACAGGCATGCTTCCAGGGACACACAAACAACCCACTTCCTTCCTAGCCCCCTGTTGTGTATTGCTCACTTTTTTGGGACACTGTCTGGCAATATGCCCAGTTTCTTTACACAACCAACATTCATTTCTTTTCTCAGAGAAATCTTTTCTCTGAAACCTGGGGCTAACTGGTTTTGGTAGAGGCAGTGAGGGTTTTAGCTGCCCTGAAGGCGTGCTTTTCCCTTTCTGCGCTGCCATGCCTGCCCCATTCGCTCTCAGAGCAGGTCTGCTCTTGGCATAGCGGTCCGAGAGTTCAGCAGCCTCTTGCACTGTTTTAGGATCTCAGTCCTCCAGCCAGGTTTTCAGCTCTGCTGGGCATGCCCAGAAAAACTGTTCTAACAAAATCACATTTTCAATTTTATCAACAGAATTTGCTTCAATTTCTTCCCACCAACGTTTTAAAAACTTATGTTGTTTCGTGTCTAGCTTCTCATAGCTCATGTCAGGGCTTCTCCTGTGCTTACGGAATTTAGCTCTGTATGATTCAGCAGTTAATTCAAATTTCTTTAACAGTGCAGCTTAAGTTTGCTGTAATCATCACTGTCCTCATTGTCCATTTGATCCAATGCATCCCGAGCTTTCCCGGTAAGTAGCGGGGATAGCTGGAAGCTCCAGGACTCCCTAGGAATTTTAGCCTGAATACAAACTTTTTCGAAAGAATTTAAAAAGGCATCCATATCCTCTCCCTCTTTAAATTCGGCTATCAATTTGGAATTCAATTTGTAACCCTGTCCTGCAGTCCCAGTTAAACTCAAGCCACTTACCTTCTCTGATGCCGCTGGTTGGAGTTGTAACTTCTCCAGTTCGTGTTGCCTCTGGCGCTCATGCTCCTCACGGTCAGCGTCTCTCTGTTCTCGCTCTGCCTCACGGTCCACCTCCCGCTGTTCACGATCTTTCTCCCTCTGGAACTCCAGCTCCATTCTGCACAACTCAGTTTGCAGCCTGAGTGCTTCTGGATCTAGAATACTGGTGACCTTCCCCTGCTGCTGTGGCCCTTCTCTGACAGTGGCCCTGTTGCCCTCCTCATTGGATCTGGACACTTCACTGGCCACTAGCCCTGCCACACTCAACGTTCAGTCCTTTTCAGTCACTGTCTGTGACTCAATGCTCTGGGTATCTGCTACCATCAGTGCATCCTCAAGGTTCTGTTTGGTGGCTTTCACCTCAAACGGGACTCCTCTGTCCCCACAAAACTGCTTTAAGTAGTCTACAGTGTGCCTGCTGTAGTTGGAAGCCATCTTCTTCCCTAACTACGGCTACTCTGACTTTGCACTTTAGAAAAAAAAATAAAATGGGTAGGAACTTGACTGTGTGCCAAGTGATATAGTTCTGTCTCCTTTTTAAAAAATAAATCACTGCCTTTTTCTTTCTTTGCAAGTGAGCCGACGGTCTCAAGCTGACACACTGAACAATAAAAGCTTGTAATACCAAAGTTATGCACACCGCTGCCAACCAATCTGTCACAGACCCACTTAGCAGGTCAGGCCCTCTGCTCCCACAGTGCCAACCTCCGAGTGCAGTCTTGTGAACAGTTAACAGAACAGGGTAACCCTTCTGTCTGTTTTGTGGGTTCAAATCAAACTTTGGTCTCAAGTTCTGGAGGGATTCAAACTGTGAACCTCTTGCTAGTGTACCCAATGTATGGGCTCAGATAATTCTGCTCTTCGGGGGGGGGGGGGCCAGATATCTTTCGCCTATGGGCACCTAACCAGGTGTACAAAATGAACCCTTAAAAACTCTATGAAAGACCTCAGAATAAACTCTCACCTTTTCCCAGTTTGGTAAAACCAGTAAGCTTTGTACAGTGTCAACTTTAACTATGTATACTTCACTTGTCAAGAAAAAGAATTTCAAAGGCACACCAAGTAGTCTCTAAAGTAGAGGTTTACTTAAAAATAGATAAAAAATGTAAATACAGAACCATATATCACACAAACATACAATCATTTAAAAGAACAAGGGTTAAAAAAAAGTGCAAAATTCCTACTACCAGACAATTAGACTTATATAGCTAATGTATCTCTTCTAATAGTGCTGATAGACAGGTGTTGTTGTCAAGAGAGTCCAAACATGTGTGTCTTTACAGGTTACTCACAGCATAATTAAAAGACTGTCTTGATCCTGCTTTCTCCATGATGTCACCCAGCTCCTCCTCTGTTTATTAAAAATTATACAATCGGGATGTCATCACTCAAAAGGTAAATTAAATAAGGTTCATTTCTAAGTCCTTCTTTCATCCATGAGCAACATCCTGCTTTTACAGACATCAGAGGAACATTTATGACTTTGCACCAGTGTGACATAACCTGGTTTTCCTCCTCTAAACATCATGAAATGGATATTTTCTATCCTGTCAGCTGGCAAGCTACAATTAAGCTAGATAAACAGGAGATGCTTAATTTAGGCCTCTTCTAGCCTGTAATTATGTCCTGGCCTTCCAGGTAACACCTTGTAGCTAAAACCTGGGAGGGGGTGTCATTCCACTGCCTGTTTCAGCAAGTCTCAAGAGAGACACTCAATAACACATTTTTATATTACAAAAATCATAGATTAATCAGAACCAGCTGTCTGAATGTCACAGTGTGGACGTGCCAAAGGGTACTGGGCTTCTAGTTGTGATATGCACAATATTGGAATTGTTTGGGCTGCTAGGATACACAGCCATCTATGGCATAGCACAGTTGTAGGAATAGTAAGGTTCACAACCCCAAAAAGTACCCAGTGTGGACAGAAACAGGGTTGAAGAACCATGTTTAAACACAGTTTTATCACAGTGAGGATGCTCTAACACAGTAAGACTTAAACCGGTTTATAAAATAGTTTTCATCCTGCTTTCACAAGAGTGTGTACAGGGCCTTAGTAAGCAGCCCTGCCTGCTTTGCAGAGATCTGAGGGTAACCAAGAAGTATTGTACCCTGCTAGTTGTGTGCCCTGCTCTTTGCAGTGAACAATCTGGGAACAGAAAAAAGACTAAGTAATGTGCCTTGCTTTGCAGAGATTATGGGGGAACCAGAACTTAATGTGCCCTGCTGTTATGTTGTGTGCAGGGACATACTGAGGGGGTTTGGGGTTGAACCCCCCGAACGAGACATCACGCATGTGCAGTTGCCGGTTGTGACTGCCATCTTTTTAAAAAAAAAGTCTGCAGTCGGGCGAACTGCGCTGCCTCCTCCTTTGCCACTAATCCCATGATTCCAGTCCTGGGCACAGGTTGTGATAGGAGGATGCACATGCTGCCTGATTTAGGCTGGAGTGTCAGCCAGGGTCACATGGTGTGCACACTGTAGTGTCACACGATGGCGGGACCGTCGGGACTGCAAAGTTACGGTAGGAGAAGTGATTGGAGCCTGCCGCGGTGCTCAGTAATGTAAAGCCCACCCCAAAGATCCGCGGGCACCAATACCAATTGGCAGCTAATGTTACGAACCAATCAGTATTGGGTTTTCTCATGCTCTGTGCCCTCCTCCAGCAACAGATTTAGAGCGCAGCATGAGAGGGGAGTCTTCTGGTCGGTGAGCGAGCAGTAGTGAACACTGTATTGAGGAAGAAGGAGAATGAGTGTGTCTGTGCTTCTAAGAAAAAGCCCTTGTAAGGGCTCTCTACTCGGTGTGAAGAGCAAAATCAACTACAAATTTAAATTGGAGCCGTCTACTGTCTCAGTGCTAAGACAGTGAGAGGAGACATAAGCTAAGCTACAGTACTGTAGTACTGCTGCTGCTAGTAGCAGTCAGCTCAGCTGGGCACTAGTGTGGAGTAGACTACAGCTGAGCACAATATATACATTATTACTTTTTGAAATCCTGAGTTCACTCCTGACCTTGTAATATGTAATATTATTAAAAAAAAAGAAGGAGAGAAAATAGTTGGGAGGCAGCAGGTCAGTCAGGACAGAAAGACTCAGTGTGTGGGGCTGGGGGGTTGCTAGAGACACTGAGGTTCACAGGAACTGATGGAGTGTGGTGTGGACTGGATGGACTGTGATGTGGCTGACTGTCTCTTTGGCTGCCTGGATCTGGACTGTCAGTGAAAAAGAAGATAAGAACAGAGATTTCAGAGACAGAGAAATTGTATAGAGAGCTACAGAAGAAAGAACAAAAGGTGAACTAGTCAAGTCTGCTTTTCAGATTTAGTTTGATTAAACTGTGGGAGGCAGAGCACAGTCTCTGGGCACTGTGCTTACTGTAGAGAAGAGAGACTTCAAGTTCAGAGAGAGTCGGAGAGAGAGAGAGAGAGAGAGAGATAGTAATACATGAAGTGAAGTGAAGTCTGAACTTAAGTCTGTCTGTGCCTGCCAGATTTATTTCTAATTAAACAGGGAGATCAGACTCACACTTGTGTACTGCGGCAGACTGTGTGTATACTAAGCAGAGCACCAAGCCCTTGCTAGATTTTTTCTGATTGAACTGAGAGATCAGAGCACTATCTGCACTGCGACAGTCTTGTTTGTGTACTAAGTAGAGCACCAAGCCCTTGCTAGATTTGTTCTGATTAAACTGAGAGAGATCAGAGCACTATCTGCATTGCAACTGTCTGTGTGTGTACTAAGTAGACCACCAAGCCCTTGCTAGATTTGTTCTGATTAAACTGAGAGAGATCAGAGCATTAACTGCACTGCGACTGTCTGTGTGTGTACTAAGCAGAGCACCAAGCCCTTGCTAGATTTTTTCTGATTAAACTGAGAGAGATCAGAGCACTATTTGCATTGTGACTGTCTGTGTGTGTACTAAGCAGAGCAGGGGTGTCACCAGGAATTTCTTGAGCTGCACACCAAGTGGACTCACCGCTACCTGCCCCCCTTAGGGTGAGCTACCCCTCCGCCACCGTCCATGCCCTCTCAGACGCTAGTGTCATTTTCTGTGCTGTATGCCAGCACACCACGATTCCACCACCACCAGGTGTCAGACTAACAGACTGGCTTTTGGTTACAATGTTGCATTGTGACAAGCCTCTGTACCAGATTGGCCATGTTACAATGTTGCATTGTGACAAGCCTCTGTACCACATCAAGGTAGCTAGTCCCACAGAGGTCCATTCACACTAGCCAGCCACCAAACTAGCTTTTAGTTACAGTGTTATATTGCGACAAGCCTCTGTGCCATATCAAGGTAGCCAGTCCCATAGAGGTCCATTCACACTAGTGTCATAATCTTACACTATACATTCACTATCCACTCACACAGAAGGCCCACATCCAAGCTCCCCACACCAGCCACTCAAAAGCCCTAAGTCCGAGAACCCAAAAGGTTCAGTACCATTACCAGTTTAGATGTAAGCAAGATCCAAATACTCACCCAGTCCACACAACATGCATACCAAAATCAACCGCTGTAAAACATACCCACAGTGGAGCAGAGTTACACCCACTGCAGATAAGTACTTACCCACACAGCAGAGCCAGTCCACATTACAAAGAGGGTTGTGGTAAGCTGCATGGTGCTTTGGCTGGTGTTCCGATTTGTTAAGTTACATTAACTGAAACCATCGATACCAAAAAAGCCTCATTCCAGGCACAGCACTGTGTGTGTGTACCTGCTCAGGTTCCAAACTGACTACATGCAAAAGCAAAGACAATTGCAGAGCTTACAACTACAGTTGTGCACTGCAGCCCACTCACACCCAAAGTATCCCAAACCCACCACTGCAAGGGGCCACATACCCACAGCAGTGTTACAAGTAGTGCAAGTAACAGCTGAGCTCTCTCTACACATTCATGCGCTTCTGCCCACTCACAGCCAAAGTATCCAAAACCCACCACTGCAAGTGGCCACATACCCACAGCAGTGTTACGTTACATGAACACTACACAATTTGTCAGGTAACCGTAACATTGCGCTCACTGTTATACGGAGGATCTGGGTAAGCTAGTTGATGCACTGGTTTTGTTACCTTAACCGAAAGCATTCGCACCAAATAGCCCAACAGCCCCATACCATGCAGTAAGTGTTCAAAGTCATCCTGTTGGCTTATTTGAGAAGCGTCTGTCCTGGCATGGGTCAAAGTCTTTGAGCACCTGTTCCACATCAATTTCCATGTCTCTGTGTATATGTAAAAGAGTGAGTCCTGTCAGGCGTTGTTCTCCCATGCTGTTTCTGAGCCAGGTCTTCAGCCTCCTCAAGGCACTGAAGGATCTCTCTGCACTTGCCACGCTGACTGGCATTGTTGCCAACACTGATAAAACAGCATTAACATTTGGGTAGAGATCTACATTCACATCCTGTAATGTCATGAGAATGGTCTCTGAAAGGTCTGCCACAGGAACATTGACCCATTTTTCTTTCCATCTTTCCAGCTCCACCTTAAGCTCCTCCAGGCTGCCCAGGTCAGCCTTGTAGGCACGGTACACTGCTGCTATTTTGTCGTCCTGTAGCAAATGCAGTTTACGTGGTAGAAGATACTGCCCAAGGAACCGTGGCCGGCACTCTATAAGTTTATCCTGCAATTCCGAAATGACATGATCTAGGAAAGGAACGAAAATGTTGACTCTGAAGTAGTCTTGAGAGCTTGCAGCACTGATGTTGCTTCTCTGCGTTTGCCTACCACATATGCAAGGTACCTCCTCCTGAATGAATGCAGCCTCCGCTAGAGTCAGGATACTCTGATACAGTTCTGCAAAGTGGCTTTCTGACCTGTCCTGCATTGTATTCAATACTTGCACAAGGTTGGAGGCTTCTTGTGTTGCTTGTAGGAGGTCAGTGTTGACACGCTGCAGATATAGATGAAGAGGTTTCGTTCGGGACAAAACATAATCAACTGAATGAAGAGTCACAAGGAAGTCGAATCGCTGGATGCACAGCAGCAATCTGTTTGCTTCATTGTCAAACTCTGCAATTTTCTCAAGCGTACTTGCTACTACCAAAAATTTTGCTTTTAACCTTGATAGAGAATTTGCCTGACTCATCCACCTGGTGTTTCCAGCTGCAGGAATAGTGTACGTCCGATCTACTGGCTCATCATCGTAGTCGGATGGCAAGTTGGTGAATTCTTTGAGTTCTGCCTGAAAGATGTTACTGCGCTTGTAGGATGACTTCAGTGTCGAGATAATCTTTTTCGTGGTATCGAACATATTGGATACTTTTCGCAAGGAACATGAATGCACAATAGCTGTGTTGAGGCCATGAGCCTTGCAAACTGTATACACTGCTCCCGGGACAACCGCTGTGATGTGTGCTTGCACACCATTGAATTTTCCACTCATGTTACTCCCCTTGTCGTACCCTTGTCCGTGCATTAGTTTTGTGTTGATGCCCCAAGCCTTTAAACGCCGCAAGAATAGTTCTGCTAAACCATGGCCAGTTGTATCCATACCTTCAGTGAACTCGACGTAATCTTCACGAATTTCAGTTGTGCCTGAAAGGTCCCGATGTACATAGCGACCCAATAAAGAAATCTGCTCCTTGGTCGACACATCTGTTGTTTCATCTGCTATCAAGCTGAACCATTTTGCCTCCCTTACATTGTTTAGTATTTTTCGCTGTATTTGCCGACCCATCAATTGAATTAGTTCATTCTGAATTTGTGGGGGATGTGTACAGTGCATTCCTTGGAGCCGCTTGTAGGTGTTCTTGCAGACTTGAATCTATTTATGCGGTGTATTGCAACAAGCCATGGAAATTTCCGGCATCATCATACTTAGCCCAAAGAGCAACGTTGTGTCTCCCACAATAGAGAATGATCTTGATGATTCTGTGAAGAAAGTGAAGAGTATTCTCTGTCACCTTGTTGCGCTCCACCAGAGAGTGGCTTGCTGTTTTCATCTTCCCAGCACAAACGGAGAGAAACCCATCCGCTCTCACAATAGCTTTTCCATGGTCCTTAGACTTGCTGTGCCTCTCCAGATTCTTCTTTGTATTCGACCAGTCCCTCATTGGTGCAGATACCAGAATGGTGCTAGTGCTGGAAATGTTGAACACGAAGCACAGACCACAGAACATGCCATCCAATACCTTTGAATATCTAGTAAATTTGAAGTCATGCAACACATGACCGTTGAAACGCCTGTAATGCTGGCTTGGACCATCTGGACCCATCAGACGACTGGGAAACTGAAATCCTGGAGGTGGTTACCACTGATGTTCAAGTATTTCCTTCCTCTGAGCATCGGTGAGATGGGATCGATTCATACAGCCGATGTCTTCAGTATTTGGTGGATGCACATCTGGTTCCCGGGAAATGCTTGGAATCGGGACTGCTTCAACAGTAGTTGCTTCTTCCACAGTCTCCAGTAACTGGGAGTAGGCACCCACTTCCTGCAGATCTTCCATGGTCTCCATTAACTGGGAGTGGACATCGGCTTCCAGAAGAACACCATGTGAGGCTATGTATTCTAGAACTTCGCCAGCAACCTGTTCTTTCTTTTGCAATCACACATGCAAGGTTATTGGATGTGCAAGTCTCCTCCACACCAATTCCAGGCTGTGGCTCTGTGTTGTGGCCCCTGCAAACAAAGGTTTGCAGTTAGCTAAGCTGTTTACCTATCAAAATTCTGTTCATTCTGTATCTTATGGTGGAATTTCTTACCCAGACCTAGATGAAGGCCGAGTGAGGAAGGACTGCATCAGCTCTGACATTTGTGCCGTTTCCTCCATTCTGGCCCTCTTTGCTTTTTGCACCTGTGCTCCAGATGGTTGTTTTCTTTTTCCTGCCTCCATTCTGGAAACAGTAAAAACAGTTTACCCCTGCACTACAAGTGGAAGAGGGGACAATATGGAAGTAGGATACAGGAATAAGGGAATGGAGGGGTATGAGGAGGCAAGTTAAATATAATCAGGTACCTTACCGTAATGCAGCAGTTGGTGCAGTCAAGAAATCTTAAAATCGGAATATCTAGCAGTTGCCTGAAAACCACTGATGCTTCTGCCTGCGAATCAAACGCTGTGACTTGTTTTCAGTAACTTGCAGTGTTAATGCTGCTGGCACCTGTCCTGAGTAACCACGCTGCTTACCTGTCATGGCTGCCACCCCTCAATTGAAAAAACAGAACAAAATGCACCTCATTTGACAGCCCGTGGGACTGCGTGCAACAAAATTCACATAATAAATTATGCTGCTTCAATGTAGCAATACCTAACTGTCTAGGCTCAAGGGTAAAGCACACAATTCCCAGCATCCACCAACACCTTATCACCAGCAAAGCTGCCCCAGTTGTCAAACTGTGGAACCAGGTAGCATTCAGAAGAATAACTGTTCCTCATACCACATCCCTCTGAACTATTTTACACGAAAATGCCAAAAAAGCACTTGCAGGCATGGTATCTGACACTTGCTAGCATAAACAGGCATCACGTCAGAGGTACAGCACTAGAAATTAAGACAGAAAACAGACCCCCACAACGTGGTATACAGGATTTTTGGAAGTGGCTCTTTACAGGACAGTGTAAATTAGCTTATAGAATGTATACAGATGTAACCCCTAGGTGGCGCTATCCCAAGGGCTACTACCCCTGCCTGTTTGACTACGGACAGGTTGAGGGGACTAGGTCCTATGGCGGGTGCCTCCGCCCAGAGGTCAGGGTTTGTAGTGGTTAGACTAGCTTGGTCACAGCCCTCTGGGACACCGAGACCCCTTTTTATTCCCTCTAGTGGCTCACACAGTACACCGGAGTTACAGCCGCAGTACCCCACGTACACACTGTTCACTCATATAGATACCACTTACCCTCGAGACTGATTCTGCAGCACATCTCTGAGGACCCCCTGTAAAGTAAGGTTAAACAACATACACAGCAAAACACAATACTGTTTCCATAAGTACCAACACCACAGACAGTATATAGTATAACAACAACAAATCTGATTTATTTAGGGGACAGTAACATGGGAGGGGGAAATCAGGTTAATTAGTGGCATTAAATCACAGTACTGTGCACACATACAGGGTCTGAAAAGTCCCACTCTGGGTACCCAGGTTGGGGGGGGGCTAGCCAGGTCCGTTGCCTGGGGTTGGCCGGCCGGAGCAGATGGATAGGGCCCTGTAGAAAAAAATGTATGCAGAACATTCAATTGTAATCTGGAGCCGG
The DNA here is from genome assembly GCA_016271365.2 of Neoceratodus forsteri. Classification (NCBI taxonomy): domain Eukaryota; kingdom Metazoa; phylum Chordata; order Ceratodontiformes; family Ceratodontidae; genus Neoceratodus; species Neoceratodus forsteri. The sequence goes on from JADMNL010000028.1 coordinate 114,493,973, forward strand.
ATGGCTCAGTCCATGAAGCAGTGAAACAACAAAAATTAGATGACACACTTGTGATTGAAAACAGGCTGCCGGGGAATACCTTGATTTGTACTCACAATACCCAAGCTGAGAACCGGATGGTGGATGTTCTTCTGGGTTTCCAGAACAACAGGGCATGGAGACAAGGTCCTTGTGACTGGACCCCACTGCAGTTGATAGCAAACGGATTTAGTCCGAGACAAACTGGGGTTTGCTTCCAGCTTCAACACACAGCACGGGGGATTGGAAATAGCGATTCCCCACAAGCACTACGCACATTCATATGTAAAAGAAAAGTACTATACCAGGCAGGCTGCGCCTCGATCCTGATTGCAATTACTGCAAAATACTGGGGAGCACACACAGCAGCTTCGATTCCTGACAGACCGAGTGCAATTCAGCAATTTCTCCAGTTTTCTACAGGGTGAGCCTGGTTTCCACTCTTCAGACTTCCTTCTGTCTCCTCACAACTTGGATTCAGTCCGAACTGACACTTGCAACAGCTGCAGGCCGAACCTCAGGGTCTCACATGTGCTTCCCACGCAAAACTACACACCACAGAAGCATAGAGCTCCTTCTCTCTTCACTGTCACAACTGAGCTGAACTTTCCAGTCACAGAACAGGGCATTTCCTTTAGCGCCACACCATTCTGTTGGCTGGTTCGACTGTCACTCACAATGAGACTCCCTCTGTTGGTGAAAAAAAGGCGCCAGGGTCAAAACTACATTTCCCAGAGTCACTGCCCATACAATCCCCTTGTGGCAGGCTCAAAATTGAAAGTCCAAGTTCCGATTCGTCCACAGGCTCCATTTTAAGGAAACCCTTCCCCATTGATTGGTCCATTTCAGCAGTTCAGGACCAAAATGAAAGAGCTACACTGAAACAGTTTGTGCTGAAATGAAGACAGGTTAGACAAACTACATTTTCTCAGTCACTTCAAATGATTTCTGGCAAATAGTTATATCTTTCAACAAGGCTCCCTCTGCACATGTAGCGACAGCAGAAACGGAGCGAATTGACAGCAGCTCGAGCGGGATTCGAGCATTAAATACACGGTCTCCCCATACAAACTAATTAAGTCTGCAAGCAGACAGCTCTTAAAGAGACAGTAAGTGGAGGCTCAAATAGCACTCACTTGGAACCACATTTAAACAGCTTAAACGCTGAACACCGCCCAGACTTGGAGCATTCAGGCAAGCTCCTGGAAGACTTTTGGGAACCCCCATTTGCGGGGTTACACAGAGACAACGGTTTAGCCGACAGTCATGTTAGTGGAAATAATGCAAGATCAGTTACCTCACAACAGAAGTTGAATGCATAATGCAATAGTATTTGGACACATTTTGATTGTGCTGATGACAGCTGTCAAGGCAATATTTACTGTACATTGCTACGAAGATAATCCCTCTGGTTGGCCAGCATCAGATTCAGTGTGCTTAACAAGTTACATTTATCTACAGTGTTCTTTTTACATCCCAGCCAAACAGTACAGAGTCTACGAAACTGGGATGGAAGCAGGGTACACGCTTACAAACAAAACATTCAGGAAAACAAATCCTTCACTACACAGTGGGTTCCAGACTTAGTCAGATGCTAGGCAACCGATTGCTGACAATGCAGTTTTACAAAAAAATAGCTACGGTAATTTTATACTCAGTTTCAGTCGGTTGCCCAGGCAGCATCTGATTTCAGTTTGGTGAGGCCCTATGTGTGCCAAATGTTACGTGCCTTAAGTATCGCTTCATATTAAAATTCCAGCACATCAGAAATGTTACCCGATTACAGATTCAACTACAACAAGACACTAAAGAGCAAACATACAACTTAACCTGCAAAAAACATATGTTTCTGTCTTCACTCAGACGCTGGGCAACTGCCCCTGCAATTTTATAGTTTCACTGCAGTACGATATAAATAGAGATACTGATTAAGCAGTATAACAGCCAATGGCCACTATTCCAGTAATAGCCATGTATCAATTAACTTAGGTTGTCCGATTCTGGCATGACTAGTGGCCAAATAGTCATTACCCATTAAGACGGGGCTGCCCATGGGTACATACAACTGCGGTTGGTGAGCTTCACATTTCTGAACGAACCACCAAGCACACTGCCATTTTGTTTTTACAGTGTTCCAACATACACTAACCAAATACTGGCTGAGCAAAGGTGCAGAACCCAGTGCGTTCACCCCGAGGGGTTCAGATTCCCCAAGCCTCTCCAGTTTAGTGTGTGAGAGGTCTGTGCGAATCAGAACCCCTCTTGGTGAACAAACTGGTTCTACATCTTTGCTCAGCCAGATTCTCTATACACTCAAGTTGTACCAGGTGACAAATCAATGATCTCTACAATCTCTTATCGGTCTCTACAGAAGAGAAGATTAGTTTGTGGTGTGCGAGGTCAACATTCTGGAAAGAGACCTCCTGCCATAAAGAAGTTGTAATGGTTACTCCCCCCCCCCCCATCATAAGCTAACAGCAAGTAATGCATTTCATGACATAATAGAGTTTTAATAAAAGAAACTGGTGCCTTTCTCTGTGTGTCCTTACAGTTCATATTTTCATATTACACCAAATGATGCCACCTGTTGTGGCAGAAGACTTGGTTTGCTGGCCAAGGCACCTAGCTTCACCTGAGCTCTTTCCTTCTAAGACTGCTTGAAAGGCAGAGTAGAGAAACTTACCAGAGCAAGGGAGAAGGATAAAGACTTAGTTTGGCTAAGCAGATTTACTGTGTGGTGGTGTTTTTATTTTTTACTCACAGGGATTGCTACTGTTTGTTGCTAACATTTCATTGCTTTATTTTTTTCTCTGATTCAAATTGTTGTTGCTGGTATACCTTCTTCTGCATTATTACAAGGTGTGCCTACAGGTGTGTGCTAACAGATTACTGCTGTAATCTTCTGATTCAAATTGTCTTTTGCAAGGTATATCTTCTGTTACTGCTTTATTTTTCTCTGGAGCAAAGTGTTTTCTTACAGGGTATATCTTCTCTGAAATTATTACAGGTGGTGCTTTACAGGTTTTACAGTTTTATCTAACATTAGGTTAAGCTTTCAGGGTTACTGCATTTGTTGTTGACTGATTGTTTCTGCTCTTACCTCCTTGTTCTTTCGTCCGTGGTTCTTCTTTTTAGGCAGGGAAGGGCCCAGCCACCCACCCCATCCCCAACCACCCCGCTACACTCCTTTTATAGGGTACCACAGTTGTGACATTTCCTGTGGCAGAGCAGGAAGGCGGATCAGTGGGGCCTCCACAAGGTGATCTCATTTACAGGGCACTAGTAATTTAACTTGTTATAACAAGTTAAACAAAGCACAATTAAACCATTACTTGCATTTTTTTCCTTCTAATTACTCTGACTAGGTTACAAACCCAGCAACTTATTTGGAATGGATTTCATTAACTGCAGGTACTGTGGAACAATTTTCAGAAGGACATTCTTACAGGATTTAGGACACTGTCCTACATGCTGGGCCTTTGGAGATCTTAGGTCTCAGCTCCGGCAGCATGGGCAGAGATTGCACGCCTCAAATTTCATATTAAGAGGAAATACATTATAAGAACCACCCGCCATTTCCCCAGCATCCAACAGAAAAACCTCAACCGCAGGGTAGTTGGTCCAGGAGGTTGGCAGGTGGTTAGGAGGAGCAAATCAGGTGCCCCATCACTCTGCTCTCCAACACATTACCTCCAAAAACCATATAAACACTACAAACAGGTATCTGCCTCTATCTCTGAAATCAAATAAAGAGGCAGAAGACACTGCAGAGCAGGACACTGCGGCACAGGAGCTAACACAACAATACTCACCCAAATCAGGAACCAAAACTAAACAAGCACAAAGGAAATCCAAAAAACTTCTGATCATAGGAGACTCCATGATTCGGGAGTTGATACCCATCTCCAGCCAGGGGTGATGGTCAGATGTCTCCAGGTACATCAGCATGGAGACACTGACCGCATTGCTAAAATTGTTCACAAAGCAGGAGAAAACATTGATGTCCTAGTACACATAGGGACTAATGATCTCGCCAGCCGGTCAGTTGTGGAGACCAAGGAACACCTGACTAGGCTGGGTGACAAACTATCATCTATTTCGTCCGGCATCTCCTTCTCTGAGATCCTGCCAGTCTGGGAGAAGGGAGCAGATGGACGGAAGGTCAGAGAAGGGGAGATAGGGGAGCTAAACACATGGCTCAAGGACTGGTGCCAGGAAAAAGGACACAGATTTGTAGGGAACTGGCAACAGTTCTGGGAGCGAAAGTTCTTTAAATTTGATGGACTGCATCTGACTAAAGAGGGAGTCAGTGCATTGGGGCAGAAGTTTGACGTCTTTGCAGAATATTTAAACTAGCAAATGGGGAGAGGGGTGCAGCACCCCATACGTTGAATGGGAAGAACACCCCTCCCCCCTCAGCTAGTGGTCAAACTGGAATTCAGTGTGTTTGCTGTTCATTTGCATCACCAGGTAAGAAAAAAGGTTTGTCTCCCCATATGATGCACAGGGGTAATGCCAAACCTCACCCAACAACTAACACACCAAAATCTGGCCAATGGAAAATCATGTACACAAATGCTCACAGCCTGGGAAATAAGATCCCAGACCTGCAGGCAATAATGTCAGAGGCTAAACTGGACATAGTAGCAATTAGTGAGGCGTGGTTTACCAGTAACCACACTAGGAGACTTCAGTACCTGGCTATGTATTGTTCAGAAGAGACCGAGGTGCAAAAGGGGAGGAGTGGCCCTGTATGTTAATGAAAATATCAAAGCTACAGAAATTCAGAATACACATAAGGAGCCAGAAGAACTGTGGGTCACCCTGGAAACAGGAAATGGGACAGCCATAAGAACTGGGGTTGTCTACAGGCCCCAGACCAGAGGGAGGACATAGACACATTACTGTTAGAAGATATACAAAACATGACAGCTAAAGGGAGGTTCTGATAATGGAGACTTCAACATGCCAGATACAGATTGGTCAATACCAGCAGGAACATCTGCCAGAACTAGACTCATAGTGGATTCCTGCAGGGGAGGGCCTCAAACAACTGGTACAGCAACCCACAAGAGACAGGGCTATCCTAGATCAGTACTGACTAACAAAGAAGGGATCACAGATCTCCAGGTAGAAGGTCACCTGGGGCCAGTGACCATCACATGGTATGGTTCAATTTGGCTACTACATCTAAATCATCCCATTCCAAGGCAAAATATGGGACTTCAGAGGAGCTGACTTTGATAAGATGGCCAACAGAGTTAAGCTAGCCTGGCAAAAAGAAACACAGGTGAGGAGGTACAGGCAAAGTGGGCAAGCATTAAGGATACAATACATGAAGCAACATCCCATTGTGTTAGACAGAAAAGGAAGTGCAAAGAAGAAGGAAACCACTTTGGTTCTCAAATACAGTAGCAGAAAAGGTCAGAGCCAAAGGCTGGCCTTCAGAAAATATAAAGAAACACAGCGGGATGAAGATAGGGGGCATACCAAACTGCCCTAAGGGAAGCAGGTAAGGCAGTAAGGCAGGCAAAGTCCCAAACTGAGGAAACACTAGCACAAACAGTAAAGAGGTGACAAGACTTTCTATAGATACATTAGTGAAAAGAGAAAGTCCAGAGAGTATTACTAAGCTTAATGGAGAAAGGGAGCATGTGAGGAGGAGGACCCTGTAAAGGCATCTATCCTAAATAGATACTTTTGCTCAGTATTCACTGAAGAGAAGGTAGGGCAGGCACACAGCTCAGCATCATGGACACAGGGGAGGGAGGTGAGCACTACTCCCTTCACAAAAGAAAGGGTCCTACAAGAGCTTGCTAAGCTCCAGGGTGGATAAGGCAATGGGACCTGATGGCATACATCCCAGGGGTACTGAGGAGCTAAGGAGGAACTAGCAGAGCCATTAGCAGAATTGTTTAGTGAGTCTCTGAGCACAGGAGAGGTCCCAGAAGACTGGAGAAGGGCTCATGTGATCCCTCCACAAGAGTGGTAGCAGGGAGGAGGCGGGGAACTACAGACCGGTCAGTCTTACCTCAGTAGTGGGCAAGATATGGAAGCACTCCTTAAGGAAAGGATAGTGCAACACCTGGAATCCATAGGGGCACAGGATCCAAGACAGCATGGGTTTACAAAGGAAGGTCCTGTCAAACTAATCTCATAGATTTCTTTGACTGGGTAACAGAGTGGTGGACCAAGGGGAGCAGTTGATGTCGCCTACCTTGACTTCAGCAAAGCTTTTGACACTGTTCCACATAGAAGATTGATAAATAAGCTAGGTAGGCTCGGGTGGGTCAGAAGTTGGTCAACTGGGTGGCAAACTGGTTGACTGGCAGAAAACAGAGAGTGGTGGTAAATGGTATACAGTCAGAAGAGATGCAAGTCACAAGTGGGGTACCTCAGGGATCAGTCCTGGGGCCAGTCCTATTCAACATCTTCATTAGTGACCTAGCAGATGGACTAGAGGTGAGGCTTGTCTGTTTGCAGATGACACCAAGATCTGCAACAGAGTAGATGATCCAGATGGGGTGGGCAGAATGAGAAGAGATCTGGATAAACTAGCAGAATGGTCAGAAGAGTGGCAACTGGGATTTAATGCAAAGAAGTGCAAAATCATGCACATAGGAAGAGAAACCCTGAAGCCACTTATAGGCTGGGAGGAGTTGCTAGCAGTCACAAAGGAAGAAAGAGACGGCATCATCATCACTGATGACCTGAAATCATCCAAGCAGACCTCTAAAGCAGTAGGTAAGGCTAGGGGGGTGTTAGGGTGTATTAGTAGGGGTATCACAAGTCGTAAGAGAGAGGTAATAATCCCTCTGTACAAGACATTGGTTAGGCCCCATCTGGAGTACTGCGTGCAGTATTGGAGGCCACACCTTCACAAGGACATTAACCAAATTGAGGCAGTCCAGAGAAGGGCAGCCAAAATGGTGCAGGGACTGCATCAGAAGACATATGAGGACAGATTAGCAGAGCTCAATATGTATACCCTTGAGCAAAGGAGGAGAGAGGTGATATGATCGAGACATTTAAACACCTTAAGGGCATAAACAAGGTGAAAGAGTCTAACATGTTTAAATATAAGAAAAATAGCAGGACAAGAGGACACAGCATGAGATTAGAGGAGGCCGATTAAGGGGAATGTGAGAAATTCTTTTTCACAGAAAGGGTGGTAGATGCATGGAATGGCTTACCACAAGAAGTAGTGGCTATGAATACAGTGCAGGGCTTCAAACAGGCATGGGATAGGCATAAGGAGCAATACAAATGACTATGAATAGATAGGTCACTGACATAGCAAAGGCCGATGGCACATTTATAAGGTAGAAAAAGAAATGGGCAGACTGGATGGGCCTTGCGGTCCTTATCTGCCGTCAACTTCTATGTTTCTATGTAACTCCGGAATGAAGCGGGGGTGGGGGGGCACCCATACAGCAAAAGGCCAACCACACAAGCATTATGAAAAAAACACACCCAAAAATTGCAGTTTATTACTGGTACAGTTTTTCAGTTTCATGACAGATTGCGACACAGGATATCTCTCATGAACCTGAAAAACATACTGTGAATCTCAGGGATGGCCAGTTTTCTTACTGTTTTTTTTTTTTCCCTTCTGAGAATCTGTTTCTCCAAATATGTATAGAGACAGAGACACACACCCTCTTTTGCTTGACCTGCAAGCTGTGTTGTGCTAATATTACTCTATCCTGCTCTATATGCCTGCTTCATACCTAGGCTCCAGCAACCAGCTGCTTAGCAGCATCTCAGCTTGGCATTTAGTCCCCATAACTTCAACAGCAACAAGTGTTATCCGTCTGATCTATAACAAAGAGGCATCAAAAGGCAACATTTTAACACTTAACATTTCAAGAGCTGGGTGGGCTACTCTAGTCCTTAAACTATACTGCAGATTACAGAACATTATCATTCTTCCCAAAAAAGCACTGTACACAGGACAAAGATTAGTCTTAAGAAGGCTCAGTCACTGTTCTGTGCAGTTTGCTTCTGATCTCAGGTCCCTGCAACAAATCAAGAAGTCAAACAAAGCCATTCTAGAACAAAGTAAACCCTGGCAAAGTTCGTTCAGCTGTGCCACAATGTACAGTAGCTGTAGCACGGCACCAGTCTCTGTACTGATTCACTAACAGTACATTTATTACAGTAGCTGCAGCACGGCACCAGTCTCTGTACCGATTCACTAACAATACATTGATTACAGTAGCTGTAGCACGGCACCAATCTCTGTACTGATTCACTAACAATACATTTATTACAGTAGCTGCAGCACGGCACCAGTCTATGTACCGATTCACTAACAGTACATTTATTACAGTAGCTGCAGCACAGCACCATTCTCTGTACCGATTCACTAACAATACATTGATTACAGTAGCTGCAGCACGGCACCAGTCTCTGTACCGATTCACTAACAATACATTTATTACAGTAGCTGTAGCACGCTACCAGTCTCTGTACTGATTCACTAACAATACATTTAAACTGCTAAAATGCAGAACACCAGCTTGGCAGTGGGCATTTAGGCAAGCTCAAGGAAGACTTTTCGGGAAACCCCATTTGTAGGGGGGGTTACACTTCCTTTACCCAAGCTTGTCTGTTTGACTTTCAATCTTGCAACTTTAAAACATTTAAACCCTAAACTCCAACTACTAAAAGCTTGAGTGTCTGAACTTTTCACCACCTATTAGCTTGGGGTCCACTGTACTCTCTGAAGTAGGGGTTTCTCAATGGGGCAGATTCGATAGACCATAAGGCATTCTTCTGCTGGCTATGTCATATTTTTGTATGTTTATATGAGATTATAATTTAACTACTGGCAGCTAAAAAGCATACCACACCCTGTGTAAAGTAAGTCATTCTATTGTGCCCATTGTCAGGGCGGATGCATCAGTGATTTGTGGGGTTTGAGAGCGTGGTAGTGACCCACTGTACTGTGGCTACAACGGGATAATTATTGTTATCCAGTGGGAGTGCTAAGGTGACTTGCAACTGTTTAACCTCTATTTTGTTTAACCTGATTAAATTGTCTATTAGTGAAGGTAACAAATTGTCTCACTAGGCCCCAGTGGGTGGTCCAGTCCAGTGTAGGGAGGTGGGTAATAGGTAGGTACCGTGTTCCAGAGGATTGTACTGCACATATCTGGTCATGTTCCTGCTGCACTGAAAGTTCCTCTGTAGAGCCTGGAGTCGATAAAAAGTGCCTGTTCATGCTGGTGGCTGACTACCACAGCCTTTTAAAGGGTGGGGTGCCCTTGTCCAGCAGGAGAAACCCATCTGAAGAGAATATAGAGGTCTGTCTATGAGGGAGTTGATGCCAGGAAGTCCTGTGGGTAAAGGATCTGAGGTGATGTTCAGTCTTTATTAAATGTGAAGTGAATGGTTTGGCACTCAGCAGTGCTTTCCCTCCCCAAAAGAGAGACAGTAACTGGCAAGTTACAGATTTCTGTCAGAAAACAGTTATTGTACCTCAGACTGTATCTGTAGGGCTGGTGTACCCCCTTTAGCAAAGCCAATGTAATGCCCATTGGCACCAAAACTGATACCGTGGTGGGCAAAGTGCCTTTGCTCATGTGAAAGAAAGTCTGTGTGAACTGCCAAAGAATAGACTCTGTAGGAGGACTGAGTGTGTTCCTAAAAGCCCTCACAGGATCGTTTTAATACTGCAAAGTGCCAGTCAGTGAGACTGAAGTTGCTAACTGGCTAGCAGATGTAAAGAATGGGCCCATGGAGTCCCTACCCTTAGCTGCCTTTGGTGGGGGGACTGAATTTTAGTGCCTCCATCGGGGCCAGTCTGTGTCAAATAAAGTATTCCACCAGGGTTGAATCTAACCCAGTACAGAGCAAGAGATGGTCATCCTGTGGTGATCAGCAAAAGACTGTGCCAGCTAGAAAACGTAACATCCTTAAATGAGCTCAGGTAAAGAAATAAAGGATCCTAGTTTGTTTTACTACCCCCTCTTTGTACATTCTTTGTGTTTGTGCCTCCAAGTTCTGCGCTAACTCCTTTTACTCTGCAGGCAGCTTCGTTTGCTATGCCATGTGTCAGTGGGGCCCCAGAAGTCATCTCAGGCTCAGGAGGTCAAGTAAGTGGTATGGGAGTTTGTGTGGGGCACATCCCAGAGCGAGTGGCGACTGTTCCACAATGATACCCCTAAACAGCTGGGAGGGTGACTGACCTTACATAAAAACATTATAGTTATATACAGGTAAGCTACCATTATTCATGCTGCTTTATTGCAGAGTCCTGCTATGAATTTATCAATTTGCATGTGAAGAGGCTGATGTTTTGTATTATCAATTTTAACATTTTCAATAAACAGAAAATATATATGTAGTTGCACTGATATGAACATTAATAGAAGTTAGGCAGCAGTAAAACATAAACTATACCTAGTGTACAGGCTACAGAGCATTAAATGTTAATTATCGAGGACATCCGTGTACACAAATAAAAATATCCTGGTGTTCACACCTTGGTGGAAAAATTACAAATTAACAAGATTAAAATGCTGTTTTCTATAATGAACTGTTCTGAAAGGATTTTGATGGCAACTGGTAAGACATGTAAAGGCACTATCCAATTTGATACTGACCATCTAGGGGTGAAGAGACAGAAATTTCATTTGAGATACTGCTCTTATTTTTTTCTGCCCAGGCTGCTTGAATTCCTGGCCACAGAGATGTGTAGCCCACTGCCCTAACTGAAACAATTTAGAGGAGGAAAAACTAGTTCTCTTTCATTAATGACTGCAGTCTGAACGTGCTCCCCAAGTGTCAGGTGGTTGCCAGGGCCTGGGCTATTGGAGGAGAGAGAGAGGAGGAGCCCCAGCGTCTCCTAGAAGCAGCAGCTGCTTACTGCAGACCCAGTAATAACAGTCCAGAGGTACTCGGTTAAACAAAACTATGCAATGCTCATGCTGATACATTTCAGTAGCTGTGTGTGTCTCACTGTTAGCAATCACACCCAACCTGATTTTCCTTTCCATTGCAACCCGACAGACACACACAACGTACTGAAATGTAACAGCATTGCATAGTTTTGTTTGAGGATAAGCCTTAATGGAAATGTGAAGCAAAGGCTTGGAGTTACAGCCAAGAAGAAAGGGTAAAAAAATTGGGTGCATTAGCAATGAAATGAGCAATAAATCAGATGGTATCTCTAATTAATATTCAGTGCATACAGACCACCGCACTGCTCTAGTCTCGGCCTGGCTCTTACCTCACTGTCTGTGCCTGTGACCCTGTCTGAAGATGGGTAATGGACAACTCCTCTTAGTCCTCTGCAGTGCACTAGCAAATCAACGACGCCTTTTGGTATCAGAACAGTCTGCCTCGGTGCCTCCTCAAGCTAGTCCTCTGTCTCTCCACACAATTGATGTTAGCGCCTAGCTTGGCTTCGTTGGCTCTCTCTCGTTGACTCTGGCTCACTCATCACTCTGAATTTCCAACCTCTCCGACTCAATGCAGCATACACTAGCAGCACACCTCCGTCCCGAAATCTGCTAGAAAAATCCGCTAGCTCCAGCTCCCACTCAACACGCTCTTGAAACGAAAGTCTTGATCTCAAGTCCCGACTCTTCAGTCCCAACAAACAGACCGCTTTACTTTTTCACAGGGCATTTAAAGAGCCCACCTGACTCCAACCCACCCACTGCCACACCTCTTTTCTTCAAGTGGACCTAATTGAGACTTTCTGAGAGGACTAGCAACACATTTTTCAATCAGGTCCGATGGGGTTAGTAGCCAGCACGTCACTCAAAGCTGAGCTCTAGTCTGAAGACCCTGCCCCCCCACCTTAAACCATTAGAGGACAATAAAAGATCAGCCCGGCCCGGGAAAGCCCTCAAAAAAAAAAAAGAATGCTGGGAGAGACTAGCATGCTCTGCTACCCGTGCTGATCTCTGCAACACGCCATGGCGTGTCGGGTGTATCCGTAGCTACGCCCTTGAAGCACAGCACCAAGCCCTTGCTAGATTTTTTCTGATTAAACAGAGAGATCAGAGCACTATCTGCACTGCAACTGTGTGTGTACTAAGCAGAACACCAAGCCCTGATAGATTTATTCTGATTAAACTGAGATCAAAGCACTAGCTGCATTGCAACTGTCTGTGTGTGTACTAAGCAGAACACCAAGCCCTTGCTAGATTTTTTTCTGATTAAACTGAGAGAGATCAGAGCACTATCTGCACTGCGACAGTCTGTGTCTGTGTGTACTAAGTAGTGTGTGCAGACAGTAGCAGTGTGTCCTGTGTCTGCAGTGAACATTTGGGAACAAATGAAGACTAAATAATGTGCCCTGCTTTGCAGAGATCTGAGGGTGTATTGTGCCCTGCTTGTTGTGTGCCCACATGCAGTGAACAGTTTGGGAACAGAAAAAGACCAAGTAATGTGCCCTGCTTTGTAGAGATGAGGGGAACCAGGCACTTAAAGAATTATGTGCCCTGCTTATGTTGTCAATGTGTGCCCTGCTCTTGCAGTGAACATTTGGGAATAAGACTAAGCTATGTGCCCTGCTAATTGCAGCGATCCATGAGGGGAACCAAAAAACTTGATGTGCTCTGTTAACCTGTTCTGCCCTGCTCTTGAACTTGGGAACCAATTAAGACTTAAAGCAATGTACCCTGCTATGCAGAGATCTAGGGGGGAGGAACCAACCCTGCTATTGTGTACCCTGCTCTTTGCAGTGAACATTTTGGGAACAGAAAATGACTTAAGTTATGCCCTGAAAGTTTGCAGAGATCCATGAGGGGAACCTGAATATGTGCCCTGCTAAGTGTTGTGCCCTGCTCTTTGCAGTGAACCTGGGAACACAGAATGAGACTAATGTGCCCTGCTTTGCAGAGATCCGTGAGGGGAACTTAAAGGCTTGTGCCCTGCTTTGGCAGTGTTGGAAAAAATAAACTATACTGTCTGCCCTTTTTCTGGACAGAAAGTGAAAATTTTAAGTGTCATCACGTGCCCTGCAACTGTAGAGATTTTAACTTGAACTTACTGTGTTGCCCTGCTTTTTAGGGGAAGGAACTAACTGTGCCCTCGCACTCTGATTTGGACACACTACTTGTCTTATTGTGGCAGCAAGCCCACAGAAACGTACGTAATGTGCCCTGCTATGCAGTGGCTGCGCTGCCTGCAGCACTGTCACAATGGGAGGGATTTGCCCCGCTTAGACAGGAACAGGGTTTGGGCTGAGAAGTGCCAGCAACTGGTCTGGGGCGGGGGGAGTGCCTGGGGGTCACACATCTGCTGCCATTTTCTGATTTTCAGTACAGGAAAAGCCTCATGTTTTAATTTAAGTAGTTGCACACTCTGACACCTTGTTTTACTAACTTCAAACTTTGTAATAATTACAGTCCGACATGGCTGGAGTTAAATTAGCAATAAATCAAAGTGACCGATTGACTAATAGGGACCCTATTAGTCAGTCGGTTGCTTTGATTTATTAAAATCCCACAAGGGTGTGAAATTAACACATTTTAGTGGCCAAGTTGTTAAAACTTTTAAACAGCAATCTAAGAAATACATTACAAACATTGAGAAGTGTTGTGAACAAAGGTTCAGTCTGACTGAAGAAAATAATATCTGTAACCGTGCAAAAGTGTTAGATATCAGATTTTGGACAGCAGACAGAAAGGAACTGGAGCTGTATGGTAACAGTGACATTACTGCAGTATCTGACCATTTTCAGCACTTTTGCAGCCTGACTGTGACAGCACTCTGCTACTTGCAGAATGGCAAGAGTTTAAGATTCTAGGGACATGGATATGTTGTTCATCCACACTGTCTGGCAGGTTCCTTGCCGCTTTAAATCTTGCAAGAAGGTATTCAAGCTGGCTCCTCCCACCGACCTGGGTGGTAAAACTCTCGGCTCCACCCCATGATGCCAGAACTTCCTTACCGCTTGGAAGCTCAGGTTGCCTCCTTAACGCTCTGTGTGTAGACTGGATCCTAATTCTTCGGTTCGTCCGAAACTTATTCTCAAATTTTCAAGACTTGGTCAAATTACTCCTCGCTGCGACGGACCGTCGACACCGGTTTGGGCGGTGCCCATGTGGGCAGAAAATGTCAGGGCGGATCTGCACTCCGCGTCGTCTACTGCCTCGGCCTAGACCATGACCCGCAGGCCTGCGGTGTATGCCGTTTGTTTCGGCCAGCGTCCTGGAAGACCGTACTGCCCGGTTACAGCTTAGGCGCCCTGAGCGCTACCACGGTGAAGTCAAGGAGGCCCGTTGGCGGTTACGGCGGCTGGCTCGCTGAGCAACTCGAGCAGATGATGCGCCCTCGAGGAGGAAGCGACACAGGCGCATCCCTCTTCCGGTCAAGGCTTCGAGCTGAGGGAAGCGGGTATCCGCCCCTTCCCAGACCCGTCCTCGGAAATACCGAGGATCTCGGTCTCGGACATCGTCTCGGTCCAGCCGATCCCGCCGACATCGGTGGTCTCAGTCTCGGCACCGAAGTAAGCGGCACCGCCGCTCATCCTTGTCTTCCTCCTTGGAAGAAGAGAGGCTTCGGCGCAAATTGCATCGACACTATGAGGACCTGATGTGGCAGCAGTTACTTCTGTCCGGGAACAAGCCAACGCTGTCGACTTCCCCGGCCATCAAGTGGCTGTCACCCGAGTGGCCGAAACAACCCCTCGCTATAGTCGAGGTGCCCAAGCCTGGGCCAGTTGTTTGGCCTAAACCAGCTGCCCCACCGATTGTGGTGGAATCTCAGCCTCCACAACCGAAATCGGGGCCGACCAAGGACTCTCGGTCGGGTCAGGGCCTGCCCCACAGGTTGTCGGTCACCCTCACTCCCGACCGTCCTTGGCAGGTGGAGGGTGGCTCAGGCCCCAGGCAGCTCTTCGCGGACTCCTCGGAGTCCGACGACGACTCCTCCCTGTTCTCCAGGCCCATCGACCTGGAGTCCTCTGGGGGCCAGTCAATGGACGAAAGCCCATCATCCTTCATGGGTCTGCTTCGGCTCATCTCAGAGTCTACCGGGATGCAGCTCGAGCCCGTATCCAAGTGGGCCAAGTATCCCCTAATGGAGATACTGGACCGAGGGGATTCACCCACGGAGGCCTTTCCGGTGGCTGAAGCCATCGTTGGCCCAGTCTTGGAGCTCTGGCAGCAGCCTGCTTCCTGTCCTGCACCTTCGGCCAGGATGGCAAGGAAGTATGTGGTCCCTACTGGCTCTTTGTTCGGTTTTTTTGAACACCCCTCCGTCGAGGGGTTGGTCACCGATAGCATTTTCCGGCATTCCAGGAACGCTAGGGATGTGGATAAGCCCCCTGACAAGGAGTCCAAAAAGCTGGACTATGCCGGGCGCAAGGTGTACACTGCGTCCTCCCTTGGCCTCCGCCAGGCCAGCTCGGCCGTGCTGATGGCACACTTCTCCCACGCCTTCATGGGCTCCCTGGATGAGGTGATCCCTCATCTCCCGGCCGACCTGCAGACCATGGTCAGGCAGGTTCGGGACCAGGGAAGGGCAGTGGCAAAACAGCAGCTCCAAACGGCTCTGGACATTGGAGACTGCTGTGCCAGATCGATTCTTGACGCAGTGGCCATGCGCCGCAGAGCATGGCTAAGGATATCCACCTTCACGGCGGATACCCAGCATAAACTGGCGGATGTCCCCTTCCTAGGGACCGACCTCTTTGGCCCTGGAGTGGAAGGTCACCTCCAGTGGATCAAAAAGTCCAGTGCCACTCTGGACTTGGTCACCTCTGCCCAGAAGGACAAGGGCCGTAGACAACAACAACATAGGTCCTTTCACCCTTCTGCGCCTGCGGCATATCCGGCCGAACAGCACCAACACCACGGCCAGCAGGCTCGTGCTTGGCACCCCAAAGCCAAGCCTGCGGCTTCCTCTAATAGGAAGCAGGGAGGAAAAGGCCCAGGAGGTCCCTTGGCCGGTCCCTCCTCTAAGCCTGCCCAGTGACAGGTTGAGGGGTGTCGCCCCCAGCCTCGTCACTCCCCCCTGGGTTCCCCCCATAGGGGGACGGCTCTGCCACTTCCTTTCCACCTGGTCCGCTATCACCATGGACCATTGGATGTTGGAGGTGGTAGGAAAGGGCCTGCCCCTGGAGTTTGAGCAGGCCCCACCTTTCCAAGTTGTCACCCCTCGGGGACTGCGGGGTCCGCAGCCTCTCTGTCGGCCCACTGAGACGATATCACCCTGCTCCTCGAAAAAGAGGTGATCAGGAAGGTGGCGGATCCTCCTCCAGACCCGGGGTTTGTGTCCAGGTACTTCCTGGTCCCAAAACGGATGGGGGGCTGGCGCCCTATTCTTGACCTGCATGACCTGAACAGGTTCCTAAGGTCTCGGACCTTCAGGATGGTCACTCTGGCTCAGATAATTCCATCCTTGAAACGAGGTGTGTGGTTCTGTTCTCTGGACCTCCAGGACGCATTCTTTCACGTCCCTATCCATCCATCCAACCAGAGATTCCTCCGCTTCAGGGCAGAGGGATCCCTCTACGAGTTCCGGGCCATGCCCTTCGGCCTTTCCCTAGCTCCCAGGGTCTTCACCAAATGCATGGCAGTGGTGACAGCATTCCCTGCGCCGAAGGGTCTGGGTGTACCCTACCTGGACGACTGGCTGATTGCAGCCCCCTCCAGAGCAGGTGGGCGGTCAGAGATCTGGCCCTCAGGTTTGCTCTCAGGTTGGCCTCCTCATCAACGAGGCCAAGTTGGAACTTGTGCCAAAGCAGGTGATCCAATTCATTGGGGCAGAGCTCGACTCTCTACGAGCCAGAGCACGGCTCCCGGCGGACATGGCCGAGGTTCTTTCCTCCTTTGCCCAATCATTTCAGGTTGGGCAATTGCACCCTGCCTGGGACTTCCTGTGCCTCCTGGGCCTTATGGTGGCCTGCACCAGCGTGGTCCGTTGGGCCCATTGGTTCATGCGTCCCCTTCAATGGGGGCTGGCCAGCCAATGGTCACAGCACTTCGATCCGCTGGATCAGCTAGTGACAGTGACCCAGGGGATGTGGAATGCTCTCCAGTGGTGGACCTTTCCAGCACATCTGCAGGAGGGCATCCCATTTGTCCGCCCCGAGCCGACAGTCTCTCTATCGACCAATGCCTCTCTGATGGGTTGGGGTGCCCATCAGGGGGAGCACAGAGCACACGGCCTCTGGTTCCCTCAGGAGTCCCGATGCCACATCAACCTGCTGGAGCTTCGAGCGGTTCGTGTAGCCCTCACCGCCTTTGCTCCGTTTCTACAGGGTCAAGTGGTTCAGGTCCAGCCGGGCAATACCACGACCATGTACTACCTAAACCACCAGGGCGGGATGCGCTCCATGCCTCTGTGCAGGGAAGCTCTCCGCATTTGGTCACTCGTGCGCGGCCTAGAGGCGGATCTCCTTGCCATCCATGTGTCAGGAGCCTCCAACACCCTGGCCGATGCCCTAAGCCGGATAGGGGCTGCGTCCCATGAGTGGTCTCTCCTGCCGGAGGTAGTACAAGATCTGTTCTCCCACTGGAGCATGCCTCAGGTGGACCTGTTTGCCTCCAGGGGAGAATGCGAAGCTGAGACTGTTTCATGCCCGCCCCCCTCAGCAGGGCTCGCTGCAGGGGGATGCCTTCTCGAGGCCATGGACCCTGGGCCTCTTCTACGCCTTTCCCCCATTTCCCTTGATCCACAAGGTGCTTCTCAAGGTGAGGAGGGACAAGGCGCAGGTGATTCTGGTAGCCCCAGACTGGCCCCGCCAGTTCTGGTATCCAGATCTCCTCAGTCTCAGCTCCAGGCTCCCGAGGCGGCTTCCAGCCCACCCGGACGTGATCTCAGTCAATCAGGGGAAGGTACTCCGTCTGGACCTTCAATCCCTGCACCTGACGGCCTGGTTCCTGAGTGGCTAGAGTTCCAGGCCTTGGGTCTTTCTGACGAGGTCCTCAGTGTCATTGAGGCGTCCCGTAAGGAGTCGACCAGAAAATGCTACCCCTTCAAATGGGAGAGATTCTCCATTTGGTGTCAGGGCAAGGGCCTGGACCCTTCCTCCTGTCCCTTGGCAAGCATTCTGGACTACCTATGGTCCCTTTCTCAGCAAGGGCTTCAGTTAATGACCCTTAAGGTGCACCTGGCGGCCATCTCTGCTTACCGGGCTTGGGCCGAGAAGCAGTCGGTGGTGCAGGAGAAGGTGGTCGGGCGCTTTTTTAAAGGCCTTGATCACATATCCCCCCTCCGGTGCGAGAACCTCCACCTCCGTGGGATCTACTGCTGGTATTGGCTAAGCTCATGGGCAAGCCATTTGAACCGATGCACAGGTGTGACATCTCTCACCTGTCGTGGAAGACCACCTTCTTGGTGGCTATCACATCAGCCAGAAGGATGGGAGAGCTCCAGGCGCTTTCCATCGAGTATCCTTATTTAGTCTTCCACAGGGACAAGGTTGTCCTGTGCCCCCACCCGAAATTCCTTCTGAAGGTGGTGTCAGAGTTTCACCTTAACCAGGTGTTGACTCTGCCGGTGTTCTACCCCAATCACACCTCAGAGGCCGAATATAGGCTCCATACTTTGGACTCTAGAAGAGCGCTCGCTTATTACAAGGAACGGACGGCTGAAGTTCGGGGAGAGGTTTGCCAGCTGTTTGTCACCTACGCTGAAGCCGCACCTGGCAGACCTGCAGCCAAGTGGGCAGATAAGCAGGTGGGCCACCTCCTGCATAGATCTCTGCTATAGGTTGGCAGGCATGGAGCCTCCCAGAGGATAAGGCTCAGTCTACCACCCGCCATACCGCCCGCATCGGTGGCTGCTTCCAGGGACGTTCCTATCCAGGAAATCTGCAGGGCTGCTACCTGGAAGTCAGCACACACCTTCATCACCCACTACCACATCGACCTTGAGTCACGCCGGGATGCTGGTTTTGGGGCCTCGGTTCTCCAGTCTTTATTTCCCAAGTAGGGGTGCGCCTTGCCTCCCTCCTCCCGGAGAACTGCTAGGAGTCTGCCAGACAGTGTGGATGAACAACATATCCATGTCCCTAGAAATACAGGTTAGTCACCTGTAACAGGAGTTCTAGGAATGGTATATGTTGTTCATCCTCTGACCTCCCGGCTTCGACGCACAACCTGGCTTCCAGCGGGCTAGATCTGGCGTGATGGGGCAGAGCCGAGAGTTTTACCACCCGAGTGGGTGGGAGGAGCCAGCTTGAAGACCTTCTGGCAAGATTTAAAGCGGCAAGGAACCTGCCAGACAGTGTGGATGAACAACATATACCATTCCTAGAACTCCTGTTACAGGTGAGTAACCTGTATTTTTTGCTCAAACCAATTTCTTCAATCTTTCTGCCTCTGCTATCTGGTGAAAGCTGGCATGTGATTTCCAAAATTCTTATCCAAATCTGTTGAAGCTTGTCAATGTGCTGAGAGTATTTTCTGCGTTTAATGCAATTGTAGAAAGGTGTTTTTCAACTATGAACAAGGTAAAAACTGACTGGAGAGCAAGTGTGGCAGAGGATACTATAGAAACATTGATTCGCATTAAAAAGCAGGGCCCCCCTCCAGCTGAATTCAACCCAGACGGGGCTGTAGACATATTTTGTAGTGCTAAACCAAGACGTCCTGGTGATTTGGCAGCTGAGAATGGTGGACCACCCCCATGTCCCTCCCCTACAGAACAGGCCAGGATTACTGGCTACATGCCTGGTGGAGAAGAGTAGCATAGATCGACCCAGTCCTTGTTGGTAACTTTATGGTAAATCACGGTGCCAGGTGGAGTAGTTTTTATTCTTTTGGGGGGGTCATTTTAAATTTATGTTTAATTTGTCACGACTCACGCTCACACTCATGAATTCATGGTCTGCTTTGGCAGACATCTTATCTTGGCTCTTAAAATGTATGTGCTGCTGCACAATTGATGTATTTCTCTGGAAATGGCTAAATAAAACAGATGTCAGTCACAGAAACTTGTGTGCAATGTGTATTTTATCAGTGTAGATCAAGATAAGTAGATCTTGTGGGATTTTGAGCAAAAATATAAATTTTTGGTAATTGCTAATTGGCTTTGGTCAATTGCTATTCATTTTTTACTTTGATTAGCGAAGACCGCTAATCAAGTCTCCAGCACTAATTTACACCTTGCACTCTAAGGTCATTAGATAGGGTAACTCCAAGATAGAGATAGATAGAAAGATAGATAAAACGTTTATTTATTTATTTATTTATTTATTTTTTACTTTCAATTTTATCCACCTTTCTCACCCCGAAGCTACGCTTCTTCGGGAGACACCAGATACCACCCCATGACCTGCCTTACCTGATACTGAGGTTCCCCATGAGCCGTGGCTGTACTCCCCAGGTGGGTACGGGACGGGACCCCTATGTCCCGATGCTTCAGTGTCTTGTCGGGTACCCCCGTGGTCAGGCGAGCAGTCATGCCATTAGAGTCGGTACTTTGGTGCTCCATCTACCCATGCTCTGGCGGTGTTTTCTCGTCTTTCTGAGGAAGTGGCCGGTGCCCTGACGTCAAGGCGTTACGCCGATGACCGCCTCTCCCAGCCCTCTTGTACATGCTCCTGCGCTTGCTGTTCCTCTGGCCTCCGCCAGAGGTCAGCCAAGCACTAGGCGAATGCCCTCCTCCCTCCCGGAAGAGGAGAGCTGTCCCTTGGACGCTCAATCCTCTCCCTCCCCTGCCAACCCCTGACGACCCAGGCTCATTCCTGAACCGGGGTCGCCAGTGTGACGCGAGGTGTGGCGTCCAGCGCCTCAACCCTCAGCGCCACCGGGCCGGCTCTAAAACATTTATTTTTATGCAGGATATTTCATGTCATTAGGAATAAAATCCCTGTTTACAAGACAGTCCTGTTAAAAATGATCAAACATTACAGAGAATAGCTGGAGAAAACATGCAAGAAGAATACAGAAGTACAACATAGCATGCACAACACATCACAAAAACATTTGTCTGTGTACGAATATACACTTAGCCAAGTCCTATTATTTACAAGGATTCCAACTAACAATTACATACCATTTGGTAACAGTTTAAGGTCTCTTTCCTGATTATTCATCATCAGTACCTACCCCCCCCCCATTTTATGCTCAGTTCCTAGGTTTCTGTGCCTTAGGTGCATGATTTTGGACTTTATGGCATTGAACTCCCATTGCCATACCACTGACCGCTCCCCAAGTTTCTAAGATCCCTACTCATTTACTCCACCCTTTCCTGGGTGTCTACCGTATTACAGATTTTGGTGTCATCTGCAAAAAGGCATACCTTTTCTTTCACTCATGAAGACATTGCAAAGGACCAGTCCCAGTACCGAGCACTGCGGCACCCTGCTGGTAACTCTCCCTTCAATAGGGTGCATGTGGTTTACCACCACCCTCTGTTGCCTATCCATCAACCAGTATTTTACCCAGCTTACCACTTAGAATCCCGCCTGTAGACTGTCCAGTTTCTTTATCAGTCTTCTGTGTGGTACAGTGGCGAAGGCCTTGCTGAAGTCCAAGTAGGTCATGTCCGCAGCCCTTCCTTGATCTATTTCCCTGGTCACCCAGTCAAAGAACTCAGTCAGATTCGTCTGGCATGACACCCCCACCCCACCCCATGAATGCTGCCTTTGGTCTTGCAACCCATGTGATTCAAGATATTCCACTAGCCTTTCCTTTAGCAGGGTCTCCATCGATTTCCCCACCACTGATGGGACTGACCAGTCTATAGTTGCTAGCCTCCTGCCTGCTGCCACTCTTTTTTTTCTGTAGAGGTTTTAACCCCCCGGAACCCTGGCAGGTGGTTACAGTCTTCCCTTGGAGGGAGTCATCCTCCATGCAATCTAAACTCAGACCGACTCACAGAGTCCCCCCTGGCTTACCCCCTGCGGTAGGGCCAGGGAGGGAAACGCCGGCTGTCTCCCTTCCCCAGAGCATAATCCAGAAACCGGGTCAGCCAGGTGACTTGATGGGCCATCATGGAGCCTGCCAACTCCCTTTTCTTCCTCATTTTCTCCCGCCCGCCCCTCCCACGATGTAAGCATGCTAGTGCATGCCTCCCGACCTATACTGCCCTCCAGCCACCGCCAGAGGGCAGTTAACCAAGTGGGACGACAGAACCTCCCTCCCCCAGAGAGAGGAGAGTAGTCCTCTGGACGCTTAATCCCCTCTTGCCCCTGCCCACCCCCAGTGGCCCAGGTTCGTTCCCAAACCTGGGTCACCGGCATGTCACGAGGTGTAGCTACCAGCGCCTCTACCTCCAGCACCACTGGGTCGGCTGCCTGCTGCCACTCTTATGGAGCGGGACTGCATCAGTTCTCTTCCAGTTCTCTGGAACCACTCCTGTGTCCAGCAGGTTGTTGAATAAGGGCATCAGTGGTGCAGCAAACTCCTCTCTGAGTTCCCTTAGCACTCTTGGGTGTATCCCAGCCAGTCCAATGACCTTGTCCATTTTCATATTTGCAAGTTCCTTCAGGACTCTTTCTTCTGTAAATTGACTTGTGTTCACCCCCCACCCCCCGTGTTCCTGCTGCTACTCAGTGGTCCATCAGTCTTTCGGTCCATTGTAGAGACTGAGCAGAAGTACGTGTTCAGGATGTCTGCTTTTTCCTGATCCTCCTCCTGCACAGTCACCCTCTGCCGTCCACCTTATCCTCACTATCCCTCCCCTTGCCTTTCTTTTCTCGCATGTGTACCAGAATAAAGTCTTGTTCCCTTCTGCAACCTCTTTTGCTATCCTTTCTTCTGTTTCTGCTTTTTCTTACCTCAGTGCCCTCCCTGCTTTCCTGTTTTACCTGGTACACCTCCCTGTCCTATTCCCTCTGTGTTTCTTTGCACCTCTTGAATGCCACTTTTTTTTTTACTTCACTTTCATGGCCACTTCCCTAGAGTGCCACAGTAGCGTTTTTTCCTCCTGCTTTTGCTCACTTCCTTCACCGGAGGCTGGTTGCCTACACTGTGCCCTTCCTTAATTTCTGCACTGTTCCTCTACCCCTCCCCAGCAATCCTCCCCTGCTAGGCTGCTTCTGATGCAGTCTGCCGTCTCTTTAAAATCTGCCCTGCTGTGGTCCAGGACCCTCTTCCTCCTGTGGTTTGCCTCTGCACATGTCCTAATATTGAACCACACTATACAGTGATTGCTGGTCCCCAGGGGACTGCCCACTAGTGCTGTGCGGAATTTTCAAATTCTGGCAGAACGACATTTTGTGGAATTTTCAAAATTCTGCTGAAATTCTACTGAATTTCAGTGTAAAGGGAATGGCAGAATTCTGCACAGAAAAATGCAGAGTGAGGTTTTCCTCAACAATCTCAACATTTTCCACAGAAATGGTTGCGGAATGATTTTTGGTGGAATAAAATGCTGTTCCACTGAATATTATTCGACAGATCTCAGTATTTCCTCCGGAAATGGTTGCGGAATGATTTTCCAAGGGAAAAAATGCTGTTCCGTGAAATATTATATTGTGGACTGCAGCAGGCAGAATTCTGCAGAAGAAGCAGTGAAAGTCTGGTGGAAATTCCACTGGCAGAATGGTTATTCTGCACTAATTTTGCTAGCAGAATTCTGCATTCTGTACAGTACTGCAGCCCACTGCGATGTATGTAATACTGTCTGCTAGTGAGCACCAGGTCCAGTATTGCCTCGTCCCTAGTCGATTTGCTGACTAGTTGCTTGAGAAATGCCCCCTGCAGGGAATCTAGGATTTCCCTGCTTCTAGCTGAAGCTGCAGCTGGAAGGCTACAGTCCCCATTTGGCAGAATGAAATCCCCAACCAGCAACACCTCTCCTTTATTTGCCATCCTGCTGATAGTTTCGCCTTGTGCATTATCCAGATCCCCCCCCCCGTGATGGGGGTCTCTATACCACTCCAGTGTGAATAGTGGCCCCAGCTTCTGTCTCCAGGGTGGCTCACAACACCTCCAGTCCTTCCATTACCTCTAGGTTCCCTTGCACTTCCACAGTCCGGACATCCTCCCTCACAAACAGAGCAACCCCTCCTCCTCGCCTCCCTTCTCTGTCTCAACTGAACTGCGAATAGCTTGGTATGGCCATATCCTAGTCAATGATTTTCAGTGCACCATGAGTCAGTGATGGCACTAGATCCAGGTTTGCCTCCACAATAATGACCTCCAAGTCCTGGATTTTATTTTCTGGACTCCTTGCATTGGTACTCATGGTCTCCAAACCTTGCTCCCTCCCTGTCTGCAGCCCCCCTTTTCTCCCCCTGCCTGCCTTAATGCTCCCCCTAATTCCCCCCTCCCTCGTTACTCTGCTTTTTGTCTCCTTTACACCTTTTTTCTGTATCCGTTGTTCCTACTGCCCTTGTCCTTCAACTTGTCTACCCCCTTTCCTTCTGTATCCCTGCCCTGGAGGAGGTTTCTCTGTTCTGGCTCTCCCACCTTTTGCTTCAACCGTGGGGGCAATTTATGCTCATCCAGGTAACATTTAAACCTCCCACTGTGTATTGCTGTCCCTTCCCACCCCTTCCCAGAAGGATGCAGGCCATCGCCTCTGTAAAGGCCCATACCCCTCCAGGTTGGCCCCCAGTCCCCAGTGAAACCGAATCCTTCCTCTCTGCATTATGTCTTCAACCAGCTGTTAAAGTTCCTGGTGCAGAGTGCCCTATCTTCTCCTTGGCCTTACACAAATAGCAACTTGGTGAATGCCACTGTATGTGCTACTTGTTTAAGACCCTTCCCCAGTTCTTTGAACAACCCTTACACTACCCCTACTCCTTCCCTCGCCAAGTCATTAGTCTGTAGGTGGACAATGACACCCAGCTCCCTCCCATAACCTGCCACTGTAGTGATCCTTAGGATCTGCTCTCCATCACTCTGACTCGAAGTGCCAGGTAGGCACCTTACCTCCTTTGCTCTCCATCACTCTGACTCGAAGTGCCAGTTAGGCACCTTGTCTCCCCTTCCTGCTCTGAAGTCAGTCCCTCTCACGACTGAGACCCCCCCCCCCAAGAGCAGTGGCTTTCTCTTCTGCTGGGTGCCTCTTCTTCCCACCTTGGGGTCTTCCCTTCAGGGAACCCCCACATCCTCCCTTGCCACCACATTGGGTGCCTCCTCCCTGATGTCCCGTCCTTCCAGAATGGCAAAGAATTTTCATAGTGGTACAGGCTGAGGATAGTGTACCCCACCCGCCATCCCCACTCTCCCAGAGCCCAGCAAGGTCCAGTCATCCCTCCTCTGTCTAGGCATCCTCTGAGGCAAAGATGGTAGACTTGGTGGCCCCTTGGAGGGATAAGAGGTCCTCTAGATCCTTGCCAGTTTAGCTTAGAGTCCAGTGACCTCTACTGTCATCCCAGAGAGGTGCATGCAAATGGGGCAGTGCTTCAGTCTCCCAAATGTGTCCCAGAAGATTGTGGTTCCACTCCCATTACACTGCATCCTGGGCTGTTGGTAGGATTTTTAGTTTGGGGGTCCTGGACTTTCTGGCAAAAAAAAAAAAAAAATTGAGGTCCTCAAGTAAAATGTGGGTGTTCCATTGAAATATTTGAGGCTCCTTGCACTTTTGGATTTGGCTTATCAGCCTACCCCAGATAGGGTGTTGCCTGTTTTCCCTTCTTTTAATGTTTTTAGTAGCTGAACCTTTCCCTCTTCATTTTTTTTTTTAAACTTTATTTTTTCATTTTGCAATGAAGCTGACAATAGAAAACTATTCCTTGATTCCAGGTATAGGATTAGATACAGGAAATGCTATGGTAGGTAATACAAAGCCCATCATTCTTAGTTACAGCATTGAGGGGACAAAATACAGATATTATATTATACAGAAATTGACCAAAACAGGCTACATGCAGCAAGACCATGGACGTCCCTACCTATAATAGTTTAAATCCAGAGAGTCTTTTCTTTTCAGGTAGGCCGTCGTCAGTTGACATGGCCCAGGAGTCCATGAAATGAAAGAACAGGTGATAATCCCTTTGATGTAATTATTAAAGATGCCCCTCAAACATGCTCACAGACATTCCCCTTTAAAATTTTGTTAACTGTAACTATATCATATAATCAGAGAACATCAAAAGTCCCCAACATTTCTTAGAGAATTTGAACATTTAAACATTCACTCTCTCCTTAAGTCCCCCACAAGGTGATAACTCTGTCCCTAGTAAAAACTGTTTGCTTCTATAATATGTTGCTTGTAAAGAAGCATATTTAAACTAGCATGAGAAGACTTCTTATAACAGTTAGAGCAAACTCAGCAAAGTGAAGCTATGATAGAACTTCTCAGCAAAAGAATTTATAATATCCAGTTCTTTATAACCAGGAACAGTACAAAACTAACCAGCCTTATGATTTAAGTCCAAGAGTCCCAGTAATCAAGTTTCCTCATCCTCTTCATCGGAATCCGAGTGTCCAGACTTGGCAAAATCCTCTGGATCTGATCCAGCTTTCGACCAGCATTTGCCGGATCATTGTACAAGAAAGTTTTCCCAGCATAAATGATTTTCAGCCTCGCCTGCATTTATAGTGCGTGATTGATTCCAAGTTCTCCGCAGGCCTGCTTGAACAGAGTCAAATCCGCGGCGCCTCATTCTTTTTGTATAACTTAGATCTGGGAGGCAATGAGCTACTGAGCCACTGGGAAGGGTAAGTGCCCCCCTGATGATTTAGCCTTCTGTAAGATTATGGCCTTCATATGTACTCCTGTGGGGACCGCCAGTACAGTTCTAGGCAGTTCAGGGTTATTCGGTTTCCTCCTAGGGGTAATGCGGTAGGCCTGGACAATCTGACAATCTGCTCTCACTTTTAAAATGTCCTGAAGGAACTGATATAAATATTCCACCAAATTGGCTCCTTCGACTCCGTCGGTTATGCCCAAAAATCAGAGATTGCAGGACCGAGCTCTGTTCTCAAGGTATTCAAGCCTGGTGCATAACAACTTGTTTTTCTTCAACACTCCATCAGTTATTGTAGCCGCCTTTGAAACCACGGAGCTGAGAGCAGAATAATTTGTTTCCAAAGTAGTTACTTTGGTTTCTACAGTGGACAATCTGGTGTTGTTAGTGTCCAATTTACTGTCCATTTGTTGCACAACTTGTAATATAGCATTAAGTTTGGCCTCCAGATCCCTGGGCTTCTCGTTCGTCTGTGCACTGGTCAGGACTCCACTTGAAGAAGGCGCAGGGCCTTTCCCTTGGCCCAAATCTTTGAATGCATCATTTTGCATTCTTCCCATTGCTGGATCAGCATGAGTTTGCTCATTGAAGGTCTGTATCACTTCTGCTCGCTAAATTAAGGTTTAGTTTGAGGTGAGAGTGAATAAAAACAAAGATTTTAAACTTTTAATGTTGTTGCTGTCTGGAGCTGCTTGAGAGGCACCTGTTGCTTGCTCCCCTGCCTTACTTAGTTGAATTAGATTTATCACGCTACCCTAGAGAGGGTGTTTCCTGCTTTCCCTCTACCCAAGTCCCACAATTGTTCCTCCTTGCCCTTAACCCCTTCTGTAGCTATTTACCCTGCTTCCTTAGTAGCAACTGTACACAGTGATTTGATTTCCCTTACCTTGTCTCATGTTTCTCTGGCAGAGCCCCCTGCTGACTGCGGCCGACCTGTGGACGCCTGCCAATGCCTTAAACACCTTAGGTTACCTGTTCAACTCCTGCTCTCTTCCTCTCACGCTTTTGGACATGAGCATGATAGGACACACTGGGTAGATCTGGGATTTTATCCTCCTCTTCTCACTTCCTGATGGGCTGTGATTGATGGAGCCCAGTCACATGACAATGTCCCCCTGGAGTCCTCCCTGTACTCTGTGTTCCCCACTGGTCCCACTGGAACTGCAAAAAAAAAACCCTGCAAAAGGTAAAATTAAATAAAACTTAGTGAGTTACAGCCTTGTGGCGGCAGGGTTACCACACTGGTGCCTTTGTGCTTTTCACAGTGTTCATAGAAACACAGACAATGGCAGCAGAAAAAGACGGACGATCTATCTAGTCTGCCCATATTACCCTATCATATGCCAGGACCTATTGTCTCTGTCCCTTACGGCCATCAGGGCGCTGGAGGCTGTGTGCCTGTAACTAGAGCACCACTTTGTGGAATTCGCCACCCCTTCCCTGAGGTCCCCCCCCCGAGTTAGAATATTTAGAAAGGAGGTGTGTGAGGGGTGCAGCCCCCACATGGGTACGCGTGGGGGGCACAGCCCCCCCACCGCAAAAAGAGGGGATGGCGACATTGGGACATGTCTCCATAATGACCAGGTGCACTGCCACCGGCACCCTGTATAGATGGAACCTGTCTCTGTGGAGTCTTCACTTACACTATTGCCCCTTTTGTTTTCTGTGCTTCTGCCTTCCTTGTTCGGATGAGTAGCTACTATATGGTTAGCTCTGTCCTAGCCTTGTTTAAAGTCGTTTATGGTTCTAACATAAGGCCTGTGATGCATTCGATCAATCAGTCAATCAGAATCTTTATTTATCCAGGCGGGCACCATTGAGCAAGGCTCATTTGCAAGATGGACCTGGTCATACAAAAATCATAGTACAGTAACATGGTAGACGTAGTGCAATATTATACAGAGAAGAAAAATATACAGTACAGTAACATGGTAGAACATAATGCGATATTATACAAAGAAGAAAAATATACATATGTACATCAACATTTGAGCGTAAAGACCTTTACAACAGATAGGCTTATAAATTGGTACAGCCGGAATGTTCACTTAAAAAGAACGAGAAAGACAGTATGAGGGATACCAGATTAGGAAGATACTGACTGGGAAGGAATTGTTATCTGGCATACTTCAGGGAAGGGGGTGGAACTTGGCCATGATTAAAGATAGACAGATGAGGGATACCAAATTAGGAAGATAATGATGGGGAAGGAATTGTTAACTGGCATATGTATATGCTGTATTTGAACACAGCAGAAACCGCTAAAGCATCAGTTAAGAGTTTATTAAAAAGACATTGGGCGGGATTCACAAAGTCCGTGAATTTCCCGCAGCTGCGGGTAAACCACTGCGCAAGTGGGTTGTGACTTGCGGGCCGCGGAGGTTACCGTGAGTAGCGGGTATTCATGAGCTGGAGCCAGATTACGACTGGCTCCACGGGTTATAGCTGCTTGCGGGTGGTGTCGCCAGGGAGATGGCCGCAGCTGCGGGAATGTGCTACGGCTGGTGGGAGCAGCCGTAACACCCTCCACAACTGCTGCAACTGTGAATCGCAGCCGCCGCAGCTGCGGGCGATTACAGTCCGCAACAGCAGTTGCGGAATGGGACATAGGATTCAGAAGCTTTGTGAATCCTGCCCATTGTGTTTTAAAATAATTACGTGAAAATAGCACACTGAATGGTTCGCAGTGTGATAAAAGTATTTATCCCTACTTGTTTGGGTAATTACGCAATAAGACACACGAGGGTGTGCTAATTATGGGTCACTAATCACATGCTTCGAGTGTGTTGCTAAGCACGATGCACTTGTGCTGAGTGCCTTTAAATGCACAGGAGCAGAAGTGTGGTTATCTGCACATGTGAGGAGAATGGCCCAGAACTCAAGAGATCACAGTGCTTAATGACATCACAAAAGTCCCTGCACTGCATTCAGGCTTCAGTAGTAGGGTTGCATGGAACTTGCCGATTCTGCTCCGATTGGATTGTTTAGGAATTTCTGATTCTGAATCTGATTTGCATCTGATTCCGATAAAGACCTCAAAAGCTGACCGGAATTCAGACATGGAACCCGACATTCCTGTGTTAAAACATATCTTAGCTTTAAAATGAGGAATGAGGGTTTTTGGACTGCAGTTCGAAACATCCTAATCTAATTAATTTAATGAATCCTAATTTAATTAATTAACAAGGTCCTTGTTGGTTGAGCGGTGGCCTTGATTTATCAAAATTGGAACTCTAAATTATACTAAAAAGCAGTTCAAAAACATTCGTATTGAACTCTATGGAGCGTGCCCCCAGCACTCTTCCTAAACTGACATCACGAAAAAGTGCGGGGCCGTGTCTCTGAACAGGAAAGTGGAAGGGACTGAGTTCTGAGCTCCATGGAGTCAAAATATGATCCCTTCCTTCCCTAAATACTGGTACCAGTAAACTAATATTCATAGGGATTTACACTTGGGGGCCAGGTAAGCTGCATTATGTGACGGGGGGACAGAAATTTCAAACAGTAGAAACCTGCTCTTTAAGCACAAGTGTATGGTGCCAAATGGCCTCTCACACATTCTGCAAAGACTTGAAACGGCAGACACAGTTACATGTTTCATTCCACACAGGACACATTTGTATACCCATGATGCCGTGCGTTCACATGAGGAGTGTTTCCTCAAATTTAATTAAATTAAAAAATAAAACTGTACAACTGATACTATAAAATAGATGTCCCTTCACATAAAAGGGATGTTCCAACACTTGTTCTCTGCCTAATAGCCATCTGCTAGTCCTCATTTGTGTTCCCACAATATTAATAAATAAGAGACATTGTATAATAGCAATTGTAAAAAAACAAAGCCAAGGCGCTGCGTCAGCATGTGGTCTAAAAGCAAAACAAAATGGTTATATTAAATGCACGCTGAAAATAGAGTTAAAAATCTATGTTTCGACCTTAGGTCTTCTTCAGGAAATATCTAAAAGAGAAAAAAAACAAGTTAGTGTTAGTATAATAGCAATAATGCACTGTAGAGTGTGGGTTGTTTGATGTACTGTGTTTTCATCTCTTGTCACCAGCACAATCCATACCATAGTGTGTATTATTGCTTAAGTCAAAGATCATCAGCATTGAGGCAAGGATTACATGGAAAGAGTATAGGCATAAGGCCATGCATTATGGGGCTATGTGTAATTTTACATTTCCTGGATACCTGGCTTTATCACCAGTGCCCTTTCTGGATAACCCTTGCCTCAGTACTTTTCTGCTGAGGTTCTTTGACTTGTGAAAAATCAGCCACTGGTTAGGTTGTAATCAGCTCTAACCAGTACTTATTTAAGTGACAGTGTGCTAGTTGGGTCACGACACGAAGCAGTAATGTGGTTGTAAAGAGTATAATGTATGAGGCCACAGACAGCCACGCTATCGCCATGTATAGTGTTAGCTCATTATTACTATTATGTGCCATGTGTTTGCTGCCGTGAGCAAAGACCAATTAGAATGCAAAAAAGAGGATGATGTCATTACTGCCTTTTTAAAATTTTGTTTGTTGATTTTCAGACATGTAAAATACCTTTGGGGTGGGATATTCAGAACTGCGCCAGGCAGGGGCGCAAGCCAGGCGCAGCGTAACTGGGATGCGCCAGGGCGTGGCCTGGGCGATATTCAACGGTGTTGCGCCATGGCTCCACACCGCTGAATATGGCGCTGTGGCCACCCGCATGGTGCAGTGGCACTGCGCCAGCGCAAGTGGTCAGTGAGGAGCAGGGGAATGCACTAGTGCAAGTGCCGTTGCGCTAGGCGCAGCAACCACGATATTCAGTGGTGGACATGCAAATGGGGCCATAATTTATGTAAGGCACAAATGGGGCCATTAGCATGTCTTTATGGCCCCATTTGCATGCAGGTGCGCCAATCCCCGGTGACTTGCGCCTGGCACCCTGCCAGGCAGCAGCCGTCGGGGACTGACGCCTCCTGCCCCCATTGACAATGCACTGCAATGCCCGATCGCAGGCATGTGTATTAAATAAACCGTCCAATATCCCTGGTGGTCCAGTGGACCACTTCCAGCCCGATCGCAGGCATATGAATTAAATAAACTGTCCAATATCCCTGGTGGTCTAGTGGACCACTTCCAGCCTGATCGCGGGCATATGAATTAAACTGTCCAAAATCCCTGATGGTCCAGTGGACCGCTCCCAGCCCGATCACGGGCATAAGTATAAAATAAACGTCCAGTATCCCTGGTGGTCCAGTGGACCGCTCCCAGCCCGATCGTGGGCATAAGTATAAAATAAACGTCCAATATCCCTGGTGGTCAGTGTTTTGTTATGCCCTGTTTCTCTCCTGGTTCCTCTCTGACCAGACCAATTTCGATCAGTTCCCCCGGCACCTGACTTTTTTGGGCTTCCCTGACTCTGCTAGTATTCTCTGTCTCAGAAATTCAGCCACAGGTGTCCAGTCATCAGTGCGGGGCTTGTGAGGGACTAGGCCATCAGTGTGCGAGAGCTGGAGGTTTTATCCCTCCATTTTCACATCATCATAGCTAAACACTGGTTTGATTCACTCACCCCTGACCTTGCCTCCCTCATGTCTCCTACCTGCCACACATCCTATCATCTCCACTCTAGAGAGCCTCTCATGTTCTCCCTTCCCCGTCCCCATTCAAACTCCATGAAGGCTGCTTTCTCCTGTCGTTTCCCTTATATCTGAAACCCCCTTCCAACAACTCTCGGTATGCCACCCTCACTAAGTCTCATTAAACTGGCACTCTCCCATTCTTTACCTGCCCCCTGTTCTTGTTACCAGCCAGGCTAAGCCCCCAACCATCTACAAATGGCTGCTAAAGACACACTTGCTTAACTCTAAGCTAACCTAGCCCACCTGCTGTATATAATGCCTTGTGACACGTGTAAAAATTACGTAAACATTAATTGTCATTTTATTCCTGTATGTATGTGTACTTGTACTATACCCAGGCGATTCTTTAACCAGCCTGACAAAGCTTCTGTATATTGTGTATGTTTTCCAAGCTATTTGTAACCAGCCTGAATATTATTTTTGTAACCTTGTTCTCCTTATTTCCTCTCCCCCAGGTCACACCTGGAAACGAGCCTTGGCTCAGTGTGCCTCTCCCAGTTACCAAACTTTAAATAAATACATTTTCTCGCTGAGGCCCATGAGCATGCGTCGATGCAAGGTGTGTGCTCCGCCTCCATGTAAACACTCTCAGCATCTGAGTGTGGGGTCCCCTTCCCCTTGTGGTCCCCAAGTCACAGCCACCCAGATTCCTGCAGGTGGCAGTCAGTGCCATGCATTCCTGCCTCCCCTGGCCAGCCCCCTGAGTGACTCTGGTCCATTTCCGAACCTGGCTCACCAGTGCTGCAGGAGTGAGGCAAGCAGTGCCTAGTCCGCCACACCACTGGGCCAGCTAAGCAAGTGAATTTTAAGGGAGTTGGCACTATATGTAGTTTTTTTCTGTTCTAAGTAGATACTTTTAGAAACAGCCATACCTAGTCCCAACAGATCCAGTCTGTCCAACAGCCGATGCACGGACGTCTGCTGCATTATCAAGTAGGAGGAACCATGCTTGAAGACACTTGTTGTGGCCAGTGTTTTTTGAAAGCCAGACTGCATTGTTCTTCTCCTCTCACATCAGGACATCAACAGGTTTGCTGGCTCATGAGCTACCAGCCAGCGAAGTGCTGCGAACCAAAGCTTGCAGTTTCAACCCAAAGTATGATTGGCTTGTGAGAATCAAATGCATTAAGTTCAGCTTGTTCCATTTTTTTTTGTAGAATTAAAATTGGAGTCTAGTCTGTATAGGTCTTATCCGCTTCAGCAGTCATTTACAACTGCAATCAGTTCACATACAGTTTGTCTCAAAACCCATCATACTCTCCGCAGGGCACTCAGATCCACAAGTACTTCTGTGTTTATAGAAAAATTGAGCAGTCTACAGGGAAATAGTTACCATGGACCTGTATTGCTTGATCAGGAAAACAGTAAATCAGGTTCTGTTTAGGGCTGGGTAAATTTTATTTTTCGTGAGCAAAACTTACACAAAATCACATTTCTGCACCATTTTGGACAGATTTGACCCTTTTCAGAACTGCGAAAACAACACAGTTGGCTATTTTGAGTGAAAAAAGATGTTTTCTCAATTTTTGTGCCATTTCCATGAAAAAAAAATCACAATTTTCATACAGTATTTTTTTCTGTGATGATGAGTAGTTTTTATGTGATTTTGGCATTGTGACGAAAAGCATGTCAACTTTGCCTGGCTCTACAGTAGTTCTGTTCTGTAGGAGAAAAGTCAGTGTATGCCGAAAATAACAGTGAAAAACAGCACAGTCCTGGTAGTCGTGGTCCATGGGATCACAAGCATGAACGTCAAAGGAGTTGTCTAACTTATATAAGCTAGTAGACATTTAGCTGAATGGTTAGAGCTGTTGCCTTTGGAACTTAGGAGACCCAGGTTTGATTCCCAGCAAAGGCTAGAAGTGTGTCTGTTGAGGCTGTTAGTGATGTTGAAATTCCAACTGAACAGACATCTGTGGGATTCCATTGGTAGTGAAATTCCAACATGTCGCATGCAAAGTGGTTTTCGTGGATTAATAGCTGCAGTTTACATAAACAGCGGATTCTTTCTCCATAGTCCATGGAAACACTTTCGGTGGTTTACATGACCTGCAGAAAATTATTCCACTGTATACCCAGAAATGCATTAAATTCCATGGAATTTAGCTGGCCTGGTGGTGCTGAGGGTTAAAGTGCTGAACACTACACCTTGCACCATGCTGGCGACCGGGGTTCGGGAAATTGTATATTTATGTTCAATAGTATGTTGTTTATATATTTATTATGATTTGCAGTATGAAATTTTAATATGTTCGGTGCCCAGAGCCTCCAGGATGGGCGTTTCTTAAATAAAATTTGCCTTTCCTTGCCTTGTTTGGGTTTGGCAGGGAGGGCGAGGAGCAGGATTGAGCTGCCGTGAGGTGGCTGTCCTCCCCCAGGAGGGATGAATGCTTGCTCCCCCCCCCCGTAGTTCCACTCCCATTGGGTGGAGGTCTGATGGGAAGTGTAGGCGGAGGAGGTGGCAGGTGATATCCAGGGGTGGGGCAGATGGGGCTGAGCCGGTACCCGTCATGCATGTGTACCTCCACACGCACACATGCACTTGTCTGCCAGGACCCTGGGCAGGGAGAAAAAAATGCAGATACTACAAAAAAAAAAAAAATTCCATGGAAATTAAAAAGAAATTTCGAAAACCACTTCGGAATCAGAATTGCAATTCTGATGGCAGAATTTCACATTCGAACAGCCCTGGCCTCTGCTCAAGTAGATAACAGATTCCAATGGCAGTAATGGAATTTACAGGAAAACACAGAAAAATTGCCTTGGAGTTACAGGGAAAATATTTATTTATTTATTTCAAAAGTTTCACTAGGAAAGCACACTGATCAATACTGCTAGTTTCCAGATGCGTCTTGGGTTAGAGCGGAAAGGGGAATAGCAAGCAATTATGGCAAAATAACAATTGTACAAGAACATAACACAGAATAAAAATAATTACAGAAATACATAGTGCTCAACAAATGTAGGCTAACAAGCAATTTGTAGGAAAGACAACAATTTGGGAACAAAAGCACAATAGAGGAAAATAGTTACAGTATTTACATATTGTGCAATATGTTAGGCTATAGTGATTTACTTTTTTTTTTTTTATTCTATTTCGCTCCAGTCACAGCTCGTGGGACCTTCTCTCAGGCATCTGGTCCTTTATCCTGCCTGCCTGTGGATCCCTCAGTCTGTGCCTCCTCTCTCTCCCCCCCCCCCGCAGCCAGCACCCCTGGTTTCACCTGCCCGGGGAGGGTAGCCCTCGCCTCTTGGGCTGTCTTGTAAGTCAGACTCCGGCTGCAGGTGGGTCCCGGAGGGAGGAACTGGAAGGCCAGCTGAGGAGAACCCGGTGGAGGGCATGGGGGACAGGTGCCATCGCCTGTCCCATGAAGCCAGTCTTTTCCTTTGTTCTGTGCTAGTTCTCCCACCCCTGCGTGGGCACGCCTCGATGCACGGCAACCCTACTGGCATCGGCCACGCTGATCCCATGCTGCTCGGCTTGCTGCAACATCCCCCAGTCTCCACTGGGGTTCGCCGACATGCTGAGCTGACCCGTTCTCCTGGGGAGGAGAGCACCACAAGGGCATGCCATCCTCAACCTGCCCCTGCCAACCAACCAGCGCCCGAGCTCACTTCCGAACCTGGGCTGCCGGCGTAGCACAAGGTGTGGCGTCCAGCACCTCAACCTTCATGGCCACTGGGCCGGCAGAGATTTACTCTTTTTTTACACATATAAAGGGGTTGGCAAAATAATGAGTGGGATGGAAACAGATGATTGGGGGAAATTAAGAGCAGCTGCGAGTGGGGATAAAGAAGTTATGTAAGAGGGAAAAGAGGGCAGAAGGGGAGTTGATGTGGTATATCGACGGAGAGAGGGAATTCCACAATTTCGGGATATGGTGAGAAAATGCAGCCTGGACAGCAGTAGAGGACCTGGGAGGGACAGCCATTGTTCAAAAGTCATAGCTCTGAAAGGAGAGTGTGTGTGTGGTGATAGGAGGAGAGGTAAGAAGGGAGAGAGCGGAACCTGAATTTAGCTATGAAGCTGGCACAGTGAGAGTGGCACTGGTCGTCAAGAGAGGGGAAAGAGAGAGAGAGATTAATAGAGAGCACAGTGGGGGGTACAAGGAGGACAGTCAAGGGTGAAACAGCAGAAGGAGTGGAATTCAAGAATGCATTTGATAGACATAAGGCAATTCTAGTTGGGGGGGTAGGAGGAAGTAGGCTGTTGGTTAACTAGGATCTGCAGCTTATCTGTTAGGTAGGGAAATGGGCAGACTAGGTGGGCCAAGCGGTCCTTATCTGCCGTCAAATTCTATGTTTCTATGTTAAGCGATTGTCCAGCCTGATCAGGGAGCCCTACTTTCCCTGTTGATCAAAATCTTATGTAAACCGCTACTCACATACCACCGCCACCCAAGAAGAGACTTCTCAGAATACTAATTTTTCACTTGTCAAGAAACGTGAACAATTAACACAGGTCAGAGGAGGAAAGGGTGCTGCCAGGACTGAGAGGCAAGGGTGCTGGAGAGGCTGAGTACTAAATGTGGACAGATTGATGGGTTCAGATGGAACACACCCAAGAAACTAAGAATACCGATAAAGTGAAGGGAAATAGTGCAGATACTTGCAGCAACGCAAGCTGACATTTTCAACTGCTAGCTGTACACTGAAGTGGTCCCTAGGGATTGAAGAACTCCAGTATTGTGTCCTTGCACAAAAGTGGCAGTAAAGATGTTCTGGGTGAGCCGGTCCGGTGGCGCTGAGGGTTGTGGCACTGGATGCCACACCGGTGACCCGGGTTCGGGAGCGAGCCCAGGCCACTAGGGGGTCAGCAGGGGGAGGAGAGGATTGAGCGTCTGGTGGACAGCTCTCCTCTTCTGGGAGGAATGGTGTCATATCCCATGCAGATAGTGACACCTGGTGGAGACCGAGTCTTACTACAGATGTCGGGATCATGTATGGGGGAGGACGCTACGGCTGCCTTGGACGTGAGTGGGAGCACTCATGTAACGAGTTGGGCAGCATTGCACGACTCACGTCCATGGGAGGGATTAAAGAAGAAAATTCCTACAGCCCAGATAGGTGACGGCTCTCGGTGCTCGCTGCCACATGCCTAATACTGGATCTCTGCCTCTGCCCCTTCGATCTCCTCATGGACCCTGGGCCGGGGGGGTTCAGTGAGGAGAAAGTAATGCCCTTGAGGAGGTAGGATCACAGTGGGTGGTAGAAGCAGCAGGTTAGATGAGTAGCCCGAGAGAGTTCTGGGTCTGGAGTTGACAAAAAGAATTGACAAAAAAAAGATGTTCTGGGTAACTACAGACTTGTCAACCTGACATGTATAGTGGGGAAATTACTGAAGGCTATACTTGGAGAAAGCTTGGTAGACTTTCTTGAGGTAAGCAGACTGCAGGACAGTAGGCAACATGGATTCACACAGTGCTACCATGCCAGACAATCCTAATTGAGTTCATTGTCTAGGTCATCAGAGCGACTAACAAATGACAACCAGTAGATACATTGTACCTAGACTTCCATGAGGCTTTTGAATGAGCTGGCCCAGTAGCGCTGAGGGTTGAGGCACTGGAGGCCACTCTTTGCACCACACCAGCGACCCAAGTTCGGGTGCATACTGAGGTTGCCAGGGGTTGGCCGGGGCAGGAGAGGATCGAACCTCTGGAGGACTAAGCTCCTCACCCGGGAAGGGAGGCTTCCAGCGCCTGGTGTTTGCCTGGCCCCTAGCATTGGCTGGGGGTGAGGCAGCTAGGGTCTGTCCAGATGGGGCAGCGTGGCGGCTGCCGATGTCCTACATATGGTAGCATGCGTGGGGATGTCCAGGTGGCATTGCATGCATACTCGTCAGGCAAAGAAAATGGAAAACAGTCTCCTGGTGAGTGCTGATATCCAGCAACTGGGTAGCCCTGCAGCACCCGATGAATATCCAGGCCACACTGCTTCACATGAAGGTAAGTGCTGGAGGAAGACTGAGGTGATGGGGGTAGGGTGGCTGACATCTGGTGGGCTGTTTGGGGCCAGGGGAAGAAACAGCACTAACTGAAAAAAACATTTTTTAAAGATTAAGGCCTTTGAATTGATCCCCCCCAGGAGACAAGCCAAGAAACTGAGGAATCAAGGCATGGAGGACAAGGATGGCAAAATGAGTGGGAAACTGGCTAAAGGGGCAGACACAGAGGGTGCTAGTGAACAGGGAGTACTCTAAGGTTAAGGCGGGAATGCGGTGGGGATCACAGGGCCCAGTCCTGGGCTCAGGTGGGACAAATCAGTTTATGAGCTGGTGGTCAGTTTGGCCACTAGCTTTAAAAATGTGGTAGCCAAATCCATATCTTTTAGTGGCCATCAGTTTTAAGGGCTCAAAAATCACTTCTTGGGCCAGCCTGCTGGTGCAGCAGTAGTGCTACTACTTGCAGTGCCGATGACCCAGCTTCGGAAGTGAATTTGGAGTGTCGCAGAGTCGGATGGGGGGAGGATCGAGCATCCAAGGGACTGCTGTCTTCCGCAGGTGGGGGGATGCAGAACCCAGCATATGCCTGACCCATAGTAGAGGTGAGGGGGAAGGAAGTTCGGGGCTACATGGAGGTACAGTGGTTATCGATGCATATCCTTACATCTGTCGGAGAATGCAGAAAGAACTCCCAGCCGGTAGGACAACACTGGTCACCTGCAGGCTCCGCACCTGGCTATCCAGGCCCTGTCCAGTGAAATGGATCCTGTTAGATGGCAGAGGTTGGGGAACCCTGTTGACCCTGCTGGGGGGGGTGGGCAAGCCACGGGGGCAAACACAGGCAGGTAATCCCTGGAGGATACCAGGGTGTTGGGGCTCGGGAGACCGGTAAAAGGGGGCCAGTCAGACAGGGGAAAACAAAATCACTTCTTGGGCAGGTAGGCAGTTGGTTGGCAACCTTCAGAATCTGGTAGCCAAACCAGTTTTTTGTGCCTACTGGCCACCTGACTACATGATTTGTCACACACTGCTTAGGGCCCATCCTCTTTAGAATATTCATTTATGAACTAGGGGTAGGTATTCAGGAAAATATCTGCCTCTTCAGAGAGGACACCAGGATCTGCAGGAGGGTGGACCATAAGGATGGGATCAGAGCAATGCGGGAGGACCAAGAAAGGCTTGAACGGTAGTCAAGGATATGGCAGCTAAGATTTAGTGACTGGAAATGCAAGGTGATGCATGTTGGGAACGAGAACTTAAAAATGCAGTATCTGATGGGAGGAGTAGTGACAGAGAGCACCATGGAGGAAACGGACCTTGGGGGTGGATATTTGACCATCCATGACATCTACGAACCTCTCCAATCCAGTTTTTGTAAGAAGCATAGTACCGAGACCATGCTGGTTCCGGTGCTCAATGATATCTTGATGGCGAGAGATCAGAAGCGCCGTTCCATCTTGGTCCTTCTTGATCTCTCCTCAGCTTTTGACACCGTGGACGATGGGGTGCTACTTGAACGCCTGAGGTTCATCTGTGGCCTGTCTGGTACAATTCTCAGGTGGTTTAAGTCCTTCCTCACTGGCAGAATGCAGAGGGTGGTGTCGGGGATTTTTTTCCTCCGACCCATTCTCTCTGCCATGTGGGGTCCCTCAGGGCTCGGTGCTGTCCCCCATGTTGTTCACGGTGTACATGCTGCCCCTCAGAGACATTGTAAGATGGTATATCACTGCTGTGCTGATGATACCCAGCTCTACCTGTCTTTCGCACCCGGCCAGGATTGCGCGCTTTCGGTATTTAACAACTGCCTCGCTGAAATCCAGGACTGGATGAATTCCAGCTGGCTGAAGTTGAACTCGGGGAAAGACTGAGGTGATGGTTGTGGATCCGGGTCGCCTGATAGAAGGGTTGGGGGCTGGTCAGCCTACTGGACTTTACTTGGGGTTGGGGGGGCTCCCAGCTTCTTGCCTCTGAACGGGTGTGGGACCCGAGGGTGATTCTTGACAGTGGGCTGACGCTGCAATCTCAGGTGTTGGCAGTCGTCAAGTCTTCCTTTTATCACCTGAGGAACATCACCAGGGTCAAGCACCTAGTTCCGTCCGGCGATCTTCCTATGCTGATCCATGCTTTTGTGACCTCGTGCCTCGATTACTGCAACTCCTTTTACCTAGTGCTGTCGGGGGTTGATATCCAACGCTTGCAGCTGGTGCAGAACGCTGCAGCCTGGTTGTTGACAGGGACCCCTCGGGTGTGTCACATCACACCGGTGCTGCGCGAACTGCACTGGCTGCCTATTCAGTTGCGGATCACCTTCAAGGTCAGGCTTCTGACTTATAAAGCCCTATACAGACAGGGCCCAGACTACCTGAAAGAGCTCCTGTCCCCCTACTGCCCCAGGCGACCGCTCCGCTTGGCTGACGAGGGGTTGCTAGACATTCCAAGGGTATTTCTAAAGTCATCGGGGGCCCATGCATTTATGTGTATGGCTCTAGCCCTGTGGACTTCTCTACCCCATCAGCTACAGGAGTTTCATGATCATGGGGGGTTTCAAGCAGGCCCTGAAAACTCATTTGTGGTGCCACGCCTACCTGAATTGATTCTATTCATATCTGTACTATGCTTTTATTGTTTTATTCTGTTTTTATTGTTTTATCTAATTTGTATGTTAAAGCGCCTTGGCAATTTGAAAGACGCTCTACAAATAAAGATTGTTATTGTTATTATTATATTATCGAAAGCCTACAGTCCACAGTTGAGTGCATGGGACAGTGGGGACAGCAAGCAGGATGCTGGGGGGCATAGGAATTATCAGTAGTAGCAGGGAGGTGATCCTTCCCCTGTATAGGGCTCTGGTTCATCCTCCCTTGGAGGGTATCACGTAATAATAGCGATGTTATTACAGCGAGTACATTTGGGCGACTGCATTAATAGCGACTAGCACATAACAGCGATTGGGTGTTAACGGCACCCACAGACATGCTAAATACCCCCAATATCAAAGTGTGATGTGGAATAGGAATCTTAGAAAATTGGGGGGTGAGGGGCAGAGCCCCCCACATGAAAGACAGACTAATTGCCTCATTAATTAGACTAATTGACTAAGTGCAGGTAATAAATGGGCATGTTGCAAGGTGCTAGACATAAGGAGCTGCAAAATTGCTAATTCGGGTATCACTGTGATATGGAGTCACCTTTTTGTGCGTCGCTTTTATGAAGTCGTTCATTTGACAGTCTCTCATATTCACTCTCTGTATTGACATGGAACCACTTGGGAGTACTCTGTGAGTTTCTGGAGCCCCCACCTCTGGAGGGGCTGTAAAAAGGTGGTTGCTGTACAGTGAAGGGTGACACAGATGACCTAGGGGGTTGTGGAGAAAGCATCAGAGGAAAGAGTGAGAGACCTGAATATGGGCTCTACGATGCCAGTTCGACAACACTTTCGTCAACCGGCATTACAGCAACAGGATTTATGTCGACTGCAAGTTGCGTTTGACATAAATCCTGATCGTCTCCCAGTCTGTTTTTCTATCTGGGGGCTTTGCCCCTGAACCCTCCATGCGGGGGGCTCTGCCCCATGCACCCCCATACTTATTATAATTAACTCTGAGTTGGAGTTGATTCGGGGAGGGTGTGCAGGACCAGGAGACAGTGTGCCCCTGTCTCAGGTGCACCAACACAGCGACCTGTCAACGAACTGTTGATTTTTTTGACAGCGATGTAGGTCGCTGTGTTGGTGTCGCTGTCGGGCGGGGGGATATACCCCTGAATATGTACACCCTGGAGACAAGGGGGGGGCATGATTGAAACTTACAAATATCTCCATGGGATCAACAGGGTGAAATGCTATTAATTTTTCACACTAAGTACACCTACAAAGACATGGAGGAATCCACAATTGCTAGTAGGGGAAGGTTCAGATGGGTGTCCGCATTTCTTTTTTCACTGAATGAGTGGTGGACAAGTGGAACCAACTGAAGGAGGAGGTGGTCTGTGGCAAAACAGTGAGTGAGCACAAAGGCCTGATAAGGGCAAGTGAACTGGGTGCAGGATAGGAAACCAATGGTCATAATCAGTGGTCATCTATCAGCGTGCAAACAAGTGACCAGTATTTTTCCACAGGGGGGCCATCCAGGGACCAGCAGTGTTCACCATATTTATACAGTGTGTGACCTGAAAGTGGGCACCAGCAAATGGATTGGCAAGTTTGCCAATGACACCAGCAAGAGGAGGGCAATTACAGGCTGGCCCAGTGACATGGAGATCTGAGACACTGACTGCCTGACCTGCTGCTGTGCTGGCGTCCCTGGTTCTGGAACAGATATGGGGTGCTTGGGTTGGGCGGGGGACTGAGTATTCCCAGGAGACCTCTCCTCCCTCAGGGAGGGAGTTAACGTGTCTCCCTGCTCGCCTGTCACCTAGAAGAATCTGGGTGATTGCATAACCGAACTATGCAGATAAGGGACCTCACTAGGGGAGCCAGAGGGCATCTCTGCAGAGGTGGAGCCGACTCATGGCGCCATTACATGTGATGTTGACCCAGGGGAGAAAACAGAAAAACACACTGACCACAAGTTGACATCCCGGGCCCTCGCTGGTCCTGCACCGGAGGCTGGGCACCGTCACAAAGTCCTGTGACAGAGGATGATGGAATGAACGGCAAGCCTGGGAGAAGCCGTGTGATTGGGGGCAATCTGAGGAAGTGGTCAAGGAGTAGATCAAAAAGTGAAGGTAATCCTAATTAAAAAGAAAAGGGTATTTGTTTTGTAACAGGAGATAAATAAAACACAGGAGGATCTAAGCAGGTTTGGGAAGTGGGGGCAGAGAAATGGCAGATAGCTTTTTTAGTGTTGAGAATTGCAAGGCAATGCATTTAGAAAAGAAGAAGAAGATTAAGGCAAGATACTTCTGAACCAGCACAGAAATTACTGAAATCAAGCAGGAAAAAGCCCTGGGATCGTTGAATATTAGCAACTTTAAACTGTGCGAGGCAGCAGCTGGCAAGCCATCCAAACTTATTGTATGCATCAAGAGAAACTTCATAATTATGTCGAGAGAAATTTAAGCAATAAGGCACGGGGGT
Source organism: Neoceratodus forsteri (assembly GCA_016271365.2). Taxonomy (NCBI): domain Eukaryota; kingdom Metazoa; phylum Chordata; order Ceratodontiformes; family Ceratodontidae; genus Neoceratodus; species Neoceratodus forsteri. The sequence goes on from JADMNL010000028.1 coordinate 114,537,194, forward strand.
GGGGTGGGGATTGAGGTGGAATAATGGCCCACTTCAGGTGGGTTGAAGCATGACATTGAAGGCACAGTGCTTCCACCACCGAGAAGAACCGTTATCACCCCAGCCCCCAGGTGCTTATTGTGCGATTATGAAATGGACAATATGCAACATGACTGTAAGAAAGAGGCAGACTGACTCTCTTTTTTAAATATCTGAAATTCGTTTTATAAAGATTAAATGCAGCAAATGCATTACAAATCTGAACTGACAAAAAATAGTCCCTGTCTAGTACATGGCAGTGACTAACTGGAGTAACTGAATACAGTGTAGTTTGAAAATAAAAGTTGCTTTAAAAGTATGCTCAATGAATAGGTACAATGTCAGCTTTATAAACAGTTTTAACTTTTTAAGTAACAACGCTAAACAGCAGTTTAAAATGAGGCCGTTAACGTTTTTTGGTGGGGGACTGCATGAAACTGGGGGCTGAATTAATTAATACTGCAGCATGTTTAAAAACAATATTTACTGTTTGACTCATTTAGAGGCATAATTGTACACACCGAATTGTATATTGCCTGGCAGCATCCCAGTGTGGAAGTACCAAGTGGGAATTCCGGTTTCATGGCAGGCTGACTGTGAGACTGTGGGTATTGATGGACTCAGAAATCACTTTGTCAAGATGAAAATCAGTTTTAGTCTTACAGCAGTATAATAACAAAAGTGAACTTGGATGACAAAATAAAGAGAAAACATATCCTGAAAATAAAAGGCAACACAGTTAACAGCACTGTGTATTGTACCACCAGAAGAACGCTAGGGTACTTTCTAGGGTCAGCGTCCCACCAAGCCCTACGCCAGACTGACTCTAGAATTGAACAGCACTCTATTTATCTTACAGGTCCCCATGTGACTGGGCTAAGCTCCGCCCCTTATCCCAGCATTCGACAGAAATAAAGCAATAAAACAGTAAATCATTCTATTTTCTACTCTGCAATATCATAATCTAGGTTGTGCTTTAACCTAATCAATGCAGAATAAATCAAAACAAACAAACATAAAGCCTTTTTCTTGGTATCCCCACAAAACAGACTCCTCCCACAAGCCTTCTGCTCCATAAAACGGGAAGAAAGGGTCGGCCGGCCGGATCTATAGTAGCTGCAGAGGAGGCTTGTGGAGGACTCTTGCCAGCTGGAGAAAGCATGCCACAAATTCCTTCTGCTTGTACATACATATTCAGGTAAACGCTTTTCTTTTGCAATTATTGCAGAGTAAGTGCATTTTATTGTGCATTAGAGAGACAACGCTAGTACTGTAGTTCAGTCGCTTGCAGCAGTTTGCATTCAGGGCAGGAAAAGGGGTGCGGCACTAAACATACCTGTGTTTAGCCTACAGCCGCCCCACCCATACTGTCCTGCGGTTCCCCTCAATTGAATTAGACCTGCACCGCACCACACAGCCGGCGAGCGCACCATACATCAAAGGCAAGCTAGCGCTGTGCTAAAGCGGGCGCTGCAAATGTACAAAAATAATATAAGGTTGACTGAAGTGGCTTCCTCCAATAAACGCTAATAAACTCTGAACAGCTGCCTTAAATCCTACGCTATCTAAATGCAAAATACGGGGCCTAAACATTAGTTTCAACCGTTTTGCACACAAGGCATTTAGGCCACTTTATTTATGTATTTATTTGAGTTTTGATGACGAGGCGAGTCCACTGAGACAAGTATAATTCCCTCTTTCAAGGCGACCAGGTAACCCGGTGAGTTATTGCATTCTTTAACCAACAACTGGCTTACTACCTTTATATATAATCTCCTGCACTGCCTTTGTATTACTGGAGCGCAGGGACCATGGTTCAAATGTTTGAAGTGCTTTTCCTTTGTATTTCCAGCGCACCTCATTCGGGGTACATGTATACAGTGCAGTGACCGTTAGAACATAGCAGGAATAGTAGGGCACATCTACAGGTGGCCTGCCTGTAGATGGGGGAAAAATAAGGAAGAAAACAGCTAGATGAGAATGAAAAAGAAACACTAGCAGGTGCTGCTGCAACAGACTTAAGGTTTAGACATGGTCACACAGCGTACACAGACCCTGTGACACTGACTGTTGCTGGTCTGAGAGGTTATGGCTGCATCGGGAGACTCTCGTGTGCTGACCTGGGTGAGGAAGATCAGGAATTCTTCTGTATCTTCTGTGTTCAGAGTCGGAGATCTCATCTGTTGCTGTACAGTTAAAAGAACTTGTGGGCTGCGAGTGTCAGCAGGATTTGACACTTTTTCCCTTGCAGCCGTGACAGTTTCCTTTCTTTCTGCAGTGGTCTCAACCTGCATGTGTAGTTAAGGTGGGGCAGACAGTTGCAGTGACGTGCCACAAAATGAAGGATATGAACTTGCAGACTATGTGATGGCTTCTTTTGCGCTTTTCTTCGTGGATGCTTTGCCAGCTAATATCGTTGACCACTGTCTTTGGTCATGTAGGCTGGGACCCCCATAGCTCCACTGAAAGGATTCCGATCAATGCCCAGTCACTGCTATGATTTCCTGGCTCTCCAGTCCTGTAGCTGGAAGGAGGTGAACAGCCAAGCTGCACAGACTATGATTAGTTTAAGTAGGTACATGTGAAAGTTTGCGAATCCGGGGCAACATGCTAATTCTTGCCCATCACTTCCTTTCTTAGCCATATTGATTCATTTGTTGACTAGGATTTGGGGATCCAGTGAGGGTGCAGGTAAATTTCCAGAGATTGGATGGGGCACACTGGGTCTCTGGGGAGCTCAGGCATGTACCCACAGTGGTTGGACCGAGCACTTTCATGTGAGTTGCTGTGATTCTTCACGGCTTCATTGGAAGCCACCCAAACGTGTTTCAGCCCATTTTCATCAGTGGTGATTTCTAAGCTGCTAGGTGCTACAGATCACATACCCTCTCTACTCCAGCAGACAAGCAAAAGCTGGCTGTCTAACCATACTCTTTGAACAAGCCCTGCTGCAGTGTTTTTTCCTGAGTGCAGGGCTGTTTTTCATTTTTGTAAGGTCACTAGCTGGAATACAGGGATGGTGGGAAGCTCTGTCTCTGCCTTGCCTACGTAGAGACTTTAAAATACCAAGGAATACATTACTTGATGAGGTAAACTCAATGTCTTTCATTAACTTAAAGCCTATGCTTAACAGAGGATTGTTGAAATGATGATTTATGCTGGTTCTGAGGGACACACAGGATAATATGCTATACATCTCTCCAGCACTGTTTCTCACCGTGCCATACAGCTGTCAGAGGATGTTGTTAAGTTCAGTTTTTTCAGCACTTTCAAAGTTCAGTACTATTTGTTTTTCTCGGAGCCAAGCCCAGAACTGATTTATAGCCCGGTTACTTTGCCTTACTGTGTTGCTTTCACTGCGGCTCAGCTCAAGCTGTGACAGCTCTGTTTCTGAAGCTATCAAATGACGGTTCATTAAACTGTCATTATTGGACTCAGTTGCTGTCATTTGGCTCACTTGTTCAGTTGTTTGAGTCTCCTGTGGGATCTCCAGCTCCTTTTTCTTGTTGATATTCATTGACAAGGTCAGCAAAAAAGATTGAAGTTGGTCTTCATTTTCTGTCAGTGTGAAGGTCAGTAATGGCTGGTGATTTAGAATGTTCAGTTCTGTGAGGGAAGACTGACAGTGCGGAAGTCACTCTAATACCAGCATGCCATTATGCTGGGATAACAGCCCTGGCCAGTTGGATAATTGACCAATCAGGTTACTGGATTTCCTATGTCCATTTCCTAATGCCCCTTTACAGATCCTTAGTTAGACTTTTCCTTGAATACAGTGTGCAGTTTTGTTTCTCATATTTGAGGAAAGATATGGGGTTGGCAGTATAGCATAGAGGTAGAGCAACAAGCTGTGAATGAGCTTGGTACATCCAGCAGACTGAGTTTGATTCTCACAACCTCTACTTGCATACTGTGTGACTCTGAGCAAGTCACTAAACCACCCCAGTGCTCCCGGGTCACCCCTGAAAACAGGCACTTGTGCCTAGTGGGCTGTACCCGGTTACAAAAAAATAAAAATAAATAAAATAAATATTGATGTGACTGAGAAAGTACAGCGGAGGGAGACCTGGATGGTCGAAGGCTTGGGGAAAAAAGGACTAAGGGGCAGCTAGCAGAATCAGGGCTAGTTCCATGATAAAGAAGAATTATATGGGGGGGGGGACACATAATTATGGCCTTCAGATATCCAAAAGGAATAGCGCAATCAGACCAAATGCCATTCTTCAAGGTGGACAAAGATAAGCGACCAAGACGATGTATGACATCAGTGGAAGAAGGAATAAACTGTTGGAAGAACTACTTCCCAGAACGAGTAGTGGACACCTGGAATAGACTTGCAGAGCAGGTCTTATCCCCAGATATTTAGATGACCTTAAATATAGTGGGGATAATTTGACCTATACCTTTTTATTCTATTTTGGTTTGCCCCTTATCTGCTGACTTATATGATACCCTTTTTTTCACAGTTTGAGTCTGATTTGCCACTTTTTTTTATAGTTGAAATAATAAAGAGTGCTCCTTTTAAAGGAAAGTAGTCCAAATCTTTGACCCCCCCCCCCCCAAAGGCTTACCCCTCGATTAAGCTTTTCACAAGGAAAAAGCCTTTGTTTTATGTGCTGGAACTTACTTTATTTTATTGTTGTAAACTCGGGGAGTTCGGGGAACATGGTGGACACTGTGCGGTTCTGGCTTCCAGGTGTGGGCGTGCAGCACCCGCTCGCTTCAATGCATTTGTATTGAAGCGAGCGATGCAGCGCCTTACTTTCACACTAAATGGAACCACGCAGCATCTGCCGTGTTCCTGACTTCTGGAGTTTACAACAATAAAATAAAAAGTTCCAGCACATAAAACAAAGGCTGTTCCTTGTGAAAAGCTTAATCGGGAGTAAGCCTTTGGGGGTGGGGAGCTGAAGATTTGGGCAGCTTTCCTTTAATGTCACATGGACGAGGCTTTCATCAGAATTCTTTGTTTATGAACACACAGGGCTTGATTTTCAAAGGCTGACGCAGTGTTTGCATCAGGACCCACGTCAGAGCTGTAGTTTGGCACGGCTGCGACAAACTCCTTTGCGGCAACTGCCCCCAATTTTCTATTGTTGGGCACACAGTTTCCTCAGTTTCCGGCAGCTTATGCCAAAGGTTTGGTGCAAGCCCTGTTAAAAGGGTCCCCCAAATGGCTCAAGTTAGACAAGGGAAAAGCTGGTCTACGTAACGGCATTTGGTGCTCGGAATTGAAAATCCCAGTCGCCGGCCGAGAGAATGCCGCAAGTCCTGTGCTCCAAACAATCAGCGCACCGGGGCTTGTGGCATTATCGGGGCTTTCAAAATCAAGTCCCCATTCTTGTAAGGTCAGTTTTCATGTGACTGTAGTGAACTAGCATGCAGCAGACACTGCTCCCTGACTTTATGGGAAAACAGGTGTGCAAAACCAGCTGAGAATACTGATGAAAAGAGGGTTCAAGTCACATTAAAAGGAGTGCTTGTTTTATTATTTCAAATGTGGAAAAAAATTGAGCAGACTCAAAATGGGGAAAGAAGGGTATAAGCCAGGAGATAAGGGGCAAATTAAAATAGAATAAAAAAGCATAGTTCAAAAATGTTCACTGCTATCGTGCACTGCTGCTTCGGTTGTTGGGGGCAGGGGGACAACAGAAGATGGGTCTTCTTTCCTCTCTAATCCTGTATGTAGGTATGCATGTAGAAATGCAGTGGTGTATTCCGGAGCTTGTCCTAACTCTGTCCAGGAGAAAACTGCAGTGAATTTGCAACACAAGCATAAAGCACTGTATGAGTAAAGGGCTTCAGCTCCTCATGGAGTGGAGCAGAGGAGCCAAAGCTATTTGCAATCCAGACAGTTGGACATCTGCCATTGTAAGAGGATTTGTGCCATTAGATGATCCAGAAAATTTGGGAACTGGTGATAAGAACCTATGAAATTACTAACAGAAGAAGGCCATATTGTCTGTTGAGTCTGCTTGTTGTGAAGCTCATGGAATTTGTTTTACATGTTGCTGCACCCCCTTCCCTTTGCACTCTGACCCTCCCTCTTCTTGACTTTATCGTACCCCCTTTTAAAACTCCCAACCCTTGTTTGGTTGACAGCCTCCTTCGGTAGCTTGTTCCACCCTGCCTCCACTCTCTTCATGAAGAACTGCCTCCTTTCTAAACCTTCCAGCAGCCAATTTGCAGTTCTGCCCCCTTGTGTTTGTATCAAAACTTAATCTAAAAATCTCCTAGCTCGACCTTCTTAATACCCTTGCGGTGTCTGAAGGTCTCAGTCATGTCCCATGTCATATGATTGCAAACTGTGTTTTAGAGAAATGACTGGGACTGAGACAGACAGTGCTCACTACTTTTTAAAGAGGGGAACTCTCAAGCTTATATTGCCAGTACCAATCAGCTTAAGAAAGTGCTTTCCTTGGTTGTTCGGTACTGGCACTATAAGGGTGATAATGCATGGCATTAGCAGTTAACATTTGCTATATGCTTACGGGCATATAGAAGTCCCCTGTGGCTTAGCCTGTCATGCGCATCATCAGTGAGCTGGCCGTGGGGCATACGGGGATCAGTAGTCGCTGGTAATGGATGGCAGGGGGGTAGGGCACTGGATCAACTGGATATATCTAAATATTACAGACAATTACGTTTATAGAAAATTCAACTTTTTTTGCGATTTTGTTAATTGGGACCTATAGGTCCTGCTGCTTTTCGTCTAGGGAGCTAAGAGTTCTTCTTTAAATCTAAATGATCTGCTCAAGTTCTCTGCCTAGGTAATTTATACATTCTCCTTCCAAAGCTCAGGTCTTCAACTCATTTCATGTGTCAGTGGGCACCCTTAAAGCATTCCTGCTTCAAAACCCCACAAATATTTAGTCTTACCCTTACTTTCCTGAACAATAACCAATCAACTTCTCCTAGGTTCTGTTCCTAGTGGTTCACATTTTCCCCTTTCTCATTGTAACTCATGACCTAACTTTCCTGAAAATACGTCAAATATCTCTATTCACTGCAAGGTTTTCCAGTATGAAAAGTCCTGCTTTCATAATTACCAGTAAAAGGTTCCCCCCTCCAGAACACCCCATAACAGTGTCAGTGGCTCAGCTGGTAGCACACCCGCCTCTGAAGCTGGGAGATCAGAAGGCTGTGGGTTCTATCCCCACACCAGGCACTTGGGTTAAATCCCAGTACTGACACTGTAGTGCAGCAAGAGGGTGGTGCTGCACTCCTGAGGTGCCGCCTTTCGGATGAGACGTTAAACCGAGGTCCCATCTGCCTGTTCTGGTGGTAGTTCAGGTGGATGTTAAAGATCCCATAGCACTTCTCGAAAAGAGAAGGGGAATTTCTCCGGTATCCTGGCCAAATTTCCCCCGTTCACTAAAAATGCCACCAACAGCTTAATCAGGTTCAAGGTCAGTTGGCATTCATCTGTATCCCCTTCCCCGCGTAGTGCCAGAAAATAGGCAGAATTTGTCTAGTGTGCTCGGTCAACAAAAACTAAATAAAATAAATGTCAGATTGCATCTTGCCAAAGCACACAGGAGCTGAAAGTGATTAAAACCTACTTGTGAATGTGAAGGCTGCCTCTGTCTCATGGCAAGTGTGAGTGTCTTAAGATGATGAGTTATAAGGAGTTGGGTTTCACTTGCTGTCAGAACGAATCAAAGAAATTTATGGTTAAAAAAGGGTTAGGATTTGTGAAACAATGTAGAGAAAGTCCTTGGGCTTTTGGAAAGTGACACACCATTGTGAAAATAGGAACCTGAAACAGATTCCTTGTAGGGTACCCGAGAGGCTGCCAGGCATTCTCCAACTTTTCATAAGATTTGGGTTGTTGAGGCCGTGGAGTGGAGAATGATTTTCTAATTTTACTCAACTTTTGGGCAGCCCTCAAGTGCAAGGAAATGAGCAGTGTTGAGGGTTTTTTTTCTGGTGCTCTGCGGGAGTACCTCTTGGCATGTTGCAGCTTACTTCAGGCGATTTGTAACTGCATATATTACTGTACTTTGTAATGTTTTACACGCTAATGGGAAGTAAATAAATCAGAGATGATTTGTGACGGGGATCATTTTACTTTCTTTTGCAGAAATAATAAACCGTCTGACTCTTTGCTTGTTACCAAGTGTTCCTTTGCATAGTTAAAGAAACTAGCTGCCCCTTATTCTCAATCCGTTAACTCCCCCTCCCATAACCCTTTTGTAATACCCCTGCTTTGTTCTGTAATGGTTCTTTGTTTTTGATGCATACCAGCACTTTCTGACACTAGTGCGACTCTGAGGCTCTCTGTAAATTTTCTCAGAGCAGGACCCTACCACTGAGGCTCAGTTGGCGTCAGCGTGGCTCACATACCTCTCAACCCCCTGCCTCATAAATCAGGGACAAGGCTTAAAAAAATCAGGGACAAAGGACCAAAATCAGGGACACATCTTCAAAATTAGAGATATCCACCCAGAAAGCTGGTAGAATATGGGGCTTAGTGCAAAATACATTTTCCAAAGAAGAACAAGTCTGCAAATTTAATGCTTGACATTGTTTTGTGCTTACAGTCCGCACTGTTTAACCACAGAAACACAAATTTTAGGAGGGACAGAGTAAAATTTTGAGGCAAAATCAGGGACGTCCCTGAAAATCAGGGACACTTGAGAGGTATGGTGGCTCAGTTGGTAGCACGTATGCCTCTCAGCCAGATGGTTGTGGGTTCTTTTCCCACACTGGGATTGGTGTAATACCATGAATGCTGGCATCCAAGTGCACTACGGAGGGGGGGGGGGGAGGCTGTACTGTTGGGGTATGTCATCATACAGATAAGACTTAAAACCGAGGTTCCTTCTGCTACTCTCTGGCGCTGTCCTGGTGGGTGCCCAGGTGGAAGTTAAAGAACCCAAGGCACTTTTCACTAGAGTTGGGGATTTTCCCCAGTGCCCTGGCAAACATTCCCCTTCCCATAAAACTGGTTCATACAGTTGTCCAAGGCTGTGTGTGTGGGTGTTTATGAGCAAAATGGCTGCCTCTTTACAGTTATAGTCACTTTCACTACTGCTCTCTTATTGCTTGTAAAAGGATCCTTTGGCAGTCAAGGCTAGCACCTGACCATCACCCAGGGGCCCAGCATTTATATAGACAGTATTTTGGGTTTTCCCTGTTTTTTTTGCCATCCTCCCTCCTGCTCTTGGCATGTACGGAGCTTTCGAGGTCTCAGCTGCACACAGGGACATCCTGCCAGGGGAGCAAACTCCCGTGGTGCACCGCAGAGGTCACAGCAACGTTGGTTGCCCAATGTAATTCTTCCCATTGGCAGCTGCTACAATCTGGCATGCCTCCTGATCCAGTGTCCTAGGCTTGTTTCAAGCTCGAGTTACCTGCACAGCAGTTTGAAATGCCGCCACTGGGTCATGGGGTGGCCTACACACAGGGCCCGATTTTCAAAGGGCGACGAAGGGCTTACGCCAAGCCCTGTGTCAAACCAGTTTTAAAATTTAAATATTTGGCTTAAGCCCCTTAAAAAGGGTGTCCGGGGCGCTCTCTTCCTCCGGGGAAGGAGGGATGCCACTCATGCAGCAACACTGCCATCTGGGTGCACACGGGTGGAGGTGCAGTGGAGAAAGCCACATGGGAGGGGAGGATGTCGGCTGGGGTCCAGAGTGGTGTCACGTCTCAGTATGCGCATGGCTTCATGAACCTCCCTGGTGCCGGCATCTTGAGGGAATCAAGGAGAAAACAGAAAATGGTGCCGCAGTTGTGCCCGCGACGGGCCCTTGTGTGGGTGCAGTACAGTCCCAGATTGGTCGGCGGCCTGACACATAAGGTGCAAGTGGGAAGGCAGCTAAACCTCCTGCTTCCCCGCCCGGGGGGTAATCTGTGGCAGGATGGGGGCTGAGGACTGAGTTAAGGGACTTAGGCTGGCCCCCACCATGGGAGTTCCCGAGGAAAGGTAAGCTATGGAGAGCGAAGGGGGCATGAAACATAAACTTTAAAAATAAAATCCAGATCACCGACTGGGAGAATGCCCTGCGCCATATGTTCTGCGCACCCTGGGCTTGTGACATTCAGGGCCATTTTTTTTGTTTACTCCTCTTAGGCTTCCTGGCCCACCTCTCCTTCTGGCCAGCATTGGACCCCATCGACACCCTCGACCCATCCCCCCCCATCTCATGCTGCAGCTGCCCCAGAGGTAGCCCAGTGTATCCCTTCACCAGATGGGCCCCTCTCCTCCGAGGGAAAAGGCGCCGGGGGGGGGGACAACCAGCCACTAACTATTTGGTTCCTGGGTGCTGCTGAGGTGGTTCCGTGGGACTAAGGACACCCGCGGTGGCAGGAGCCGGCAGCCATCATCTGGCCAGCCGAAAGTTTTTTTTTTCCCATTTGCTCCCCAGTGCATGGTATGCCACAGACATCAAGGCATACACCGATTTCTACCATGCACCTTGCGTTCAGTGGGGCTCGCCGAACTGCTGCACTCCCAGCCTCCGTCTGGAGGCAGCGCAGAGCGAGCCGCATCCCCACTCTCCCACAGGGAGAAAGTGAGCAGTTGTCAGATGCTCACGCCTTCTCCCCACGGCCAGCCCCCCAGCGACCTGGGTCCATTCCCGAACCTGGGTCGCCAGCGTCGCAAGCGGAAATCCAACCGCTGCACCGACAGGCCGGCATATTTGGGGCCATTTGAAAAACCAGCCCATAGAGTTTTTTTGCTTTAAGGTCAGTAAATTATGTTATATATAGTTCCTCATCTACTAGCAGCTGAAAGAAAACCCAGTCTGAATATAACAGAATACTTTCCATGTTATCGAAAGATATAATAAACGATGTACAAAAACGTTCATGTTAGCAGCAGAAAATGACAGTTTGTATAGAATAGCTTTCACAATCATGTTGTATTCAGTACATTAAAAAATGGATCCCAAACTTATGTACTGAGAGTCTTTTCCTAGTGTGGCATAACTGTTTTTTGGTTTTTTTCTTTCATTTGTAGCTAACCTTTCAATATAAGCAACCCATTCATTGAATGATAGCAATAGCACAGATACAGACAGCCATTTAGATAATATTAATCTGTTTACGCCAAGGGCTGCTGCTAACAGGATCCATAGATTTTAAACTGGAAATTCATATTTGTCTGTGTTGCAGTATAACAATAAAGTTTGTGCAAATGACAGCACTTATTTCTACTGTGGTCTGAGCTTCTAGCTACATGATATGAAAATGTGTTTCTTAGCTGTGTTTTTTTTTTTGGGGGTCACTCCCATCTGCCCCATTGTATAACTCATTTGGGCTGGCGCTGTACAGAAACTTTTCGCACATTTCATGAAATTTTCTGAAATTCTGTCTTTGATAAAATACAAATTTTGCAAATGTGTTCTGTAAAATTTTGCTCTGTTCCATGAAAATGTCCGGCTGAATTGTGGAATGATAGACATGAAATGACAGTTTTGCAGAATTCAAATCCACAATTTACTGCACTGATTTACAACACTGCTTTAGGGGGAGGACTGCCCCTGTTATGGAGAGAAAGCCGTGGAGGACATGGGTTGGAACAAGACCTGGCTGGAGCATGGGAGGTCCTGACTGAAGCAGGTAACATCCCTGGGAGCAGGGTATATCCTTGCAGTGGAATACGGCTGGGATAAACACTTCTGTAAAATAAAGTCTCTAGCCGGCTTGGTGGCACTGAGGGTTGAGGCACTGGACACTGCACCTTGTGCCTCGCCAGCAGCCTGAGTTCGGGAGTGAACTCAAATTGCTGAAGGCCAGACCGAGAGGGAGAGGATAGAGCACCCGGAGGACTGCTCTCCTTTCCCAGAGGGGGGGCCTCGGTTCTTCGCGTTTGATTGGCTCCTAGTGTTGGATGGGGGTAAGGCAGTCAGGGACTGTTAGCGTAGTGTGGAGGGAGTGGCAGCTGCTAACGCGCTGCACACAGAAATGTGCGTGGAGATGTCTGGATGACATTACATGCCACCCCTCAGGAAGAAAAGGGGAAAATGGTTTCCGAGCTGCTACTGACCCTGATAACCCAGTAGCCCTGTGCCCCAAAGAACACCCAGGCATTGGCGCAAAGGAAGTCCTGGAGGACAGTCTGGGGAGAAGGGCTGGGGTGGCCGGTGTCCAGAGGGCAGCTTGGGGCCAAGGAGATTAAAATCTGTAACTGCAAAAAATAAAATAAAATCTCTGCGTGTAATGTGTGACATTAATTTCTCCATGTCGGAAACAATGGGTCTGAGAGTGCTAAAATGAGAGTTGTCCCTCCTAATGTCAGTTGCCATTACACATTATTTCCCCCTCAGAGTTTCACTCTTAACTTGTAATTGCATAATTGGGTTTAAACTAGGCTACGTGGTTGGGTGGTTAGAGCACAGAAGTACCATGAGTTACTAAAAGGTCTCATAAGCTGTTTTATCAAAATGTTCCCTAGACCAAGGGGCCCCCTGTGTATTTAGTGGATTTCACATTTTGTCCAGCTGTCTGTGCTTGTCAGTTTAAGCTGAGGACTGCTGTAACTGTTAATTATATTGCATTTATATATTATTGTATATGCAACCTACAGTATCATCTTATGTATACTTTGTCAAGTTGAACAGTAAATAAAAAGAATGAACTGCAAAAAAACAAAAGAAAAGAAACAGAAGTTCCCATGACAGAGCGCTCTCTAAAGCAGCTGTGCTAAAAGATACAGCTCTCTGTGGGTCTGCTGACTTAGGAACAGAAAATCAGAAAATTCTGTTTCACGCACTTTTCATAAAATTGTGCAGATTTTGCATAATTTTGCACAATTCTTTGAACTAGAATAGTGTGTTTAAAATGGGCAGTTTTGGTTGATATGGTGCATATTGAAAAAAACGTATTTTTTTTAAATGCAGAGTTTGGAAAAATTGCATTTTTTGCTGAAATTCTGCATTTTTAAGAACTCATATTTATAAAAATGCACAATCAGGAAAAACATGGCACTACCTGAATTAAAAAGCATTCTCAGAAATTGCACGAATGCAGAATTGGCAGTTTCCATGTGTAATAAAAATGTCACCATGCAGTACTTTTGAAACTAATAAAATATGTGTGTTTTGTGAGAACAGAGTATGTTCCCACTGTACTTCATACACAACATTGCATGACCAGTGCAGGATTTTAAAAGGGCCATGTCACGATTTTATTGCAATCTCACCAAATGTTTTGACGCGGGTAGGTGGTCAGATACGTGCCAAGATTTTGCAAAACTGTGTAGGTAATGGTGTCACTTGTGAAAAAAAGAAAAACATCATGTAAGCAGCTGTAAATTGTAGAAAATGGTGACGAAAACTGAAGTCCCTTAAAAAAAAAAAAAGAGGTGCCTGAGTTGGCCTGGTGGTGCTGAGGTTGAAGTGCTGGACTCCACACCTTGCACCATGCAAGTGACCCGAGCTCAGGAGCGAGCTCGGGTTGCCGTTGGTTAGCTGGGAGGTAGAGGGCAAGAAGTTGGATTGAGCTACCAATGGGCAGCTCTCCTCTCCTCTCCTCTCCTCTCCTGGGGAGGGATCTGGAGTCTACCGGGCTCTTGGCTGCCACCAAGTGGAGGCTTGGTGATAGTGCCAAGCCCAATGGGAGACTCAGCGTTAGGATGGGTGGGTGGGTGGAAGGTGGCTGTCACCGGAGCCATGGGATGCATGCTTACCTCTACGGGCATGTACAACCATGTTCTGGGGTCCCGGGCTAGGAGGGAGTAAAACCAAGAAAATACCTGTCTCCCCATTGCTGAAGCAAGGTGGAAGGCGGCAACGGGGAACAAAAAGCTAGACGGGGGAAAAAAAAAGGGAGCCCAAATTTCACCACAGATAGACTCTTGACAGATCAAAACATACAGATGCATCAGGGTCCAAGCTCTTTGAAAAGCCTGCCCATAACATCTATGTAATAGAGTTGGGAACTACGAGTGTGGCCCACGTTTTGAAATGTCTACAGTTGTGACTGGGCCCACAGTTGTGAGACATAATCTGCAGTAGTCACCAGACTGGCTAACCCCCATCTTCTTTGCTTGCAGTTAACTTTGGGTTGTTGGAAAACTGCACTGGGTGTGTGATGTGTGCCGGAGACAATGGCTGCACCACCTGCCAAACAAAGCTTTTCCTGCTGATCTGGAGAGACGGCATACGGCAGTATGGAGCGTGCATGCTAGCCTGCCCATCAGGGTACTTTGGAGTACGAGCTCAAGATGTCAACAAATGTATAAGTAAGTAACTTTTTTTTGTTTGAAGAGCTTTCGCTGAAAATATTAATGTAGATGAAACTGAAGATACTTTACTTCCTGTACCACTCACAAGCCACCGTAAAGAAACACAAATCCATGCTGACAAATGAATACTAGTGATATGCATGCCCAGAATATTAAAGGTGACCTGCAAACTTAGCTGCAGCCTGCTCCCATCCCCACATACCTTTCCATGCTGCCACAGGAGTCAGTGACTGCTATGACTAAGATTATCAGAGCAGTATTTGTATTTTAAATCACTGACAAAATAGAGCTCTGAACCCAGAAGTGCCACATTGGGTCCCGATCGAGTGCACGCAATACTAATGGGCATTCCACCCCTTTAGTGACGTAAATAACACCGCTGAAGTGAATGTACAGCAGTGGCTGCTTCTACAGGGGGTCTTGATGCCTAAAATAATACTTACAGCAAAGGCCGTCCAGGTGTTGTTCCAAATATTATTTTAGGCATAAGACCCCCTGTGGAAGTAATAAATATATCAAGTTCCAGTTACTGCAGTGATTTAAAATATAAATATTGCTCCGATAATGTCAGTCATAGCAGTCACAGACTCCTGCGGCAGCATGAAAAGGTGTGTGGGGACGGGAGCGGGCTGCAGCTGTTTGCAGGTCACCTTTAAGGGACTACTAAATGTGGTATTTAAAATAAAACAAATGTAAGACATGCGAAGACAAAGGCACCTAGGTGAAACCCTTACCCGTGTCATGCTGGGCTCTGTTTGGTACGTTGCTAATTTTTTAGTACTTAATGGAGAAAAAGTAAACAAACTGCCCGACCGTGATAAAATCTTTGCTCCAGATGGACTTTAAAATAGATGTGACAGCCAGCCCAGTGGTGCAGAGGGCTGAGGCATTGGTGCTTTACTTCACGCTACACCGGCAACCCAGGTTCGGGAACGACCTCGGGTCACCAGGGAGCCTGCTGGGGGTGGGGTGAGCTGGAGTGGGATTGAGCTTGCTCTCCCCTCCAAGGGGTTTCTGCCCGCTCGTCTGTAGTCCCGCTCCCATGGGGTGGAGGTCCGGTGGGCGCCTAGGCGGCACAGAGCAGTGATGCAAGTCAGGGGAGGGGCAGAAGGGGCCACCTGATCCTGGCGTGTGCCTCCACGTGTGTACACGCATGTGTATGCCGTGGCCTCCAGGGGGAGGGAGGGAGAAAAGCAAAAAAGAAATAAAATATGAAAAAAAAAAATAGCTGTGATGTCTGTGTGCAATGATGTCATTGGAGTGATAATGCTGCAGCACTACCACTGTACCTCAGTGGTACCTTATTATACGTATAAAGACCATAGAACCTCTAGCTTACATTAATCCTTCAAAACTAGTGCTGTGTTGAATTTTCAAATTCCAGCATGTCGAAATTTCACAGAATTTTTGAAATTCTGCCAAATTTTGCCAAAAATGGAATGGCAGAATTCCACGGCAGAAAAATGCGGAATAAGTTTTCCTGCAACATTTCTGTGGGTGTCAATATTTCTGTGGAAATGGTTGCGGAACGATTTTCCGTGGAAAAATGCTGTTCTACAGAATATTATTGCGCAGACCTCAATATTTTCTATGTAAGTGGTTGCGGAATGATTTTCCGCTGAAAATTTGCTGTTCTCTTCGGATCGCAGTAGGCAGAATTCCACAAAAGAACCAGCAAAATTTAGGTGGAAATTTCACCAGCGGAATGGTCATTCCATGCTAATTCCAGCAGCAGAATGCCACATTCCGCACTGCACTAATCAAAACATTTACTAAACACATGTGATAACTAGGGCTCTTGCAGGGGCTGAGTAGCATTTCCCAGATACCATGAAAAATTCAGACTCCTGAATATTTGGGAGCCCTTTCACATACTTGGGAAATACTGCTCGACCACCTACTGACATAAAAAAAGAAACAGCCCCACCCTCCCCCCAAGCCCAGTAAAGTACAGTCCCTCATCAGTCTACCCTAGTCAGAAGGCCAGGCAGTCCCACTGTCCTCCTCTCAGCATCTACAGTTTGTTGTATATTATTATTATCAATTAAACTGTAAGTAATCCCACAGTGGGTGACCGGCACACCCCATCTGCTTTGTGACTGCCTGCCATCTTCACAGAATAAAAAAATGCTTGTTTGCACCGAAAAAAAAAAAACATTCCCATATCCCCCCAACCCTGGCAGCACCCGGCTCACACCCTTGCCCCCAGCATCCAATTCTGGCATTGGAAGGACTGGAAGAAGGTGGCTGGCATTGAAAGCAGTCTAACAGGGCTCTGCTGCAGCAGCGAATGCACCAGTGGTTTCAGTCCAGAACTTGAACTGATTGCTGTTCGCAGGGCAGCGTGCTATAAAACAGGTGCCACGAGGAGTTCTGATCAGCTAGAATGTTGTTGTACCACAGAAGGGTACAATGATGTTCCATGACCTTTGAACTGTGTTACAACAACATTTCAGCTGGCATTGAAATCCATACAGAACAATGACCAGCTGTACACTATAATGGTTTTGTTCCACTTCCTAGATTTATGCTTGCCTAGTCCAAGACAAATTCCCACACATTACCCTATGATCAATGATGCTATTGTTTTCTTGTGATGGATTTGATATCATGGTATACACAGTATAAGGATAATATAAAATAGTGCTGTTCCAAAACCTTACAGTTAGGTGTTATGACGGATTTAGTCAAACTGTCTCATTTTTGGGTATATTTGTATCCTGATAGGAAAATATAACCCCCCCTACAAATGGAGGTTCCTGAAAGTCTTCCTTGGGTGTGCCTAAATACCCACTACCAGGCTGGTGTCCTGTGTCTTAACCATTTAAAAGTTATTGCATGTGAGTGCCTTTATAGCATCTGTGTTCTGTATCTTTAAGCGCTGCCTATATCGCAGTGTATAATTAATCTGGGTGGGGGCTGAGTGTTTCTGTGCTCGAGTCCCGCCTGGGCTGCCCAGTATTTGCTCCGTTCTGCCATCGCTAATTGTGCAGAGGGAGCCCTGTTAGAAGCTGTACTTATTTGCTGATTATCTGTTATCATAGTAATGATATCGTAGTTTGTCTAACCTGCCTTCTTTGCAGCATGGACAGTTCTGTGAATCACCACCATCTTGGTCCTGGACTGCCGTTGTGGACCACTCAGTACCTTTGGGGGCCCAAAAATGGAGCCTGCCCCAAGGGGTCTTGTGGGAGTGAATTTCTGTAGGAATTGTAGTTGTTCCACTTTGGCGCCTAAATGGACCTGGAGGGGAAGCCCTTGCTGTGACAGACAGATGAATCAACGAATCGAACCTTTTGGATCAGAGGGAAAATCCCAAGCTGCATGCAGCAGAGAGTCAGTCTGAGATTGGAGTTGAGAGAGTAAACAGCTCGAGACATTTGAGCAGCTGCTGCGGCATAGTCGCGTGGGAAACTGGTGGAAAGGTTGAGTTTGGCCTGTCTGCCTGCTGTCCCTCTAAAGGGATCCTTTGAGAGTGCTTATATAACCGGGCTTTATCTGAACCAGTTGTGACAAAAGCTACCGAATTGTGACTGTGCCATTACCTGAGGAAGACCGAAGATTTGCTGTACTCAATCAGCCTGTCAGGATGTCTGAATCACCACAGAAATCACGGTTTTGCTCAGGAAAGCTGAAATTGCAACCGAACTGTCATCCAACCTGTGGTATTGTGTTTTCTTTTACTATAAGTGTGCTGAATGCTGTTAGTGGGTTGCAATTTGGTTCCCCACTTCCTAATTGTGTCACGCTTGCTGGAAGCTGCATCCAGCATTTACTGGACTGAATCCGAACTGTTCACCCGACCTGGGCCCTGCCACCTTGGCCCAGCCAGCTACTCCAGGTGCAGAGATCACCATCGATGAGAGACTTGCCCGGGGATCAGCCCCCTGCTCAACCATCTTGAACAGGAATGACACCTCAGTGATTTGTGTGGGCCCTGCTTCTCCTGGCATACCAGCTTGTAAACCTGCAGTCTCCATCTCGTCCCTCCTGTGTCTCGTATTGGGTAGCGTGAGTAAACCCCAGGGTAGCTCCCTGCAACATCAGCTAAATCAAAAGTGTTATCAACTGATTCCTGTGTTGTTTTCATGTCACAAACTGAGCCTCCAGGCTACAAATTGTATGTGGTTGTGCATGTTGCTTCTTTCCATCACAGGGCCCCAACCAGCTGCACCACCAGCCTACCCCAGGCAACGAATTAGGCTAGCTCACCTTTGTTCCAACTGGGTACCCAGAGTGTGTGACTGCGAAAGGACTCTTAAGTGCATGCATGATTGCCTGATTGAAACAGTTACAGAACTAATCAGCCAAATTACGCCTCTCCCTTGTTCATCCCCCCCAAAATAAATAAGATCTAATTCTTTCTGCATTTAACCTGACTGTGGTTCCATTTTGTACCAGAAGCACTGTACTGTTGTTACCTGCTGTGTCTAACCATATTTTACAGGGGGTCTCCAGGGTCGGACTGGTGGTAAGTGCAAACGGAGAGGGGATTTGCATGCTTATTAGGGGTTATTGTAACTGTGTCTGTACATTGCTTAGGCCACTAAAGGGGAAAAGGGGGAGCTACAGTATCCTGGAGGGCTGTACCCAGGTCAGCTACGCTATCAATAACCCTGTCCTCCAGGTGGAGGCACCTGTTTTCCGTACCCAGGCCCCTTAACCTGCAACTAGTCATGCAGGCAGTGGTAGTAGCCCTTGGGATAGCGCCACCTAGGGGTTACATCTTGGAGGCACCGCTGAGATTAGCACCTTCTAGTGGTCAGAAGTGGGTGCTACCACCCCACGCTTGGAAATTGTGGTAAAATGAAGGCGCTCACTATGCCCACGTTTAAACTTTGCCCCCCACAAGCTGTTAGTGCATCGTATGATGGGGTGGAGCGAAGGCTGGGGGGTGGAGCCCCAGCAAGCTCTCTTGTTAATGGATGTCCCCTTGGGGGACTACTAATGCAACTATTGTAGAAACTGTCAAACGAATTAAGTGTTTGGGGAAGGTTGAAGTGAGGGGGGAGAGGGATTCAGACCTGTTTGACCAAACCATGGTGGCCCTTCTCTCCTGCAGCCTGCCTGTTGACCCAGAGATGGTATCCCCTGTCATTTTGCCTGAGGGGTCCCAAAAGGGGTGGAGAGTCATCCACCTATACAGTAACCCAGCTGCTCCTGGAAGATCCCCCAGCATAGAAGGGTTTAAAGACAAATTACTCAAACTGTTAGCTTCTGAGGAGTGATCTGCCAAAGAATTAATGAAGATGCTAGATCTTTTTGAAGATGTCACTCCTGTGCAGTCTCCTATAGCCTCTCCCGCTACCCCTAGAGCCTCTCCTATGGTTGCTTCCCCCATAGTGATACCCTCTGTGCATCTGGATTCCTACCACAGACATAGGCTCTTCTCGGGCATGGTCCCGGTGCCCGTGGGGGGAGGACGACCTGGAAACGTGGATGGACTATGCCAACCCCCTGGTCCAGGAGTGGCAGTATTCTAAGGGGGAGAAGAGGAAAAGGCTAATGGAAAGCTTGAGGGGCCCTGCACTGGAGGCCATTCATTTCCTGCGATCTACCAGCCCAGAGGCCACTGCTGCTGAATACCTCTCTGCCTTGGAGGGGGTCTTTGGTAGCACCAACTCGGGCGATGATTTGATGTGGAAAATTAAATCTGTGAAACAATGGAAAAATGAGAAGTTGTCCATGTTTGTCACCCGAATTGAGAGGGCTTGGCAGTGGGTTCACAGAAAAGGAGGGGTGCCAGCTAATGAACTGAACCGAGTCAGGCTAGACCATATCTTGAAATTAGCAAGGTACTCTAGTGTGATGCTGAAACTTAAACTGCAGGATAGGAGCAACCCCCCTGAATATTGTTACCTAATGAAAGAGATCCATGAGGTCAAGAATGACGGGGAGGGATGGGAGCCCGATGCTGGGGTTGCCCGTACCTGTCAGACTCCTGAAAGAGGAGAGGAGACAGAAATGCAGCAGATGAGAGAACTGATCAAAGAGTTAACAGAGCTGAGAGTCAGTCAGCAAGCTGCCGAGGCAGCCAAATATGTTAATTCCTGTCAGGCAACTACTGAGACAAAGAGTGAGGCCTTGCAGGGAGGGATGGGGGTACATGTAATTTCCTCTGAAACCCAGCCCGAGAGCAGCCTGTTGGAAGAGGTACGAGAACTGAGAGTCCTGGTGGAAGACCTGCTCCAAACTACCCAAGCTGCTGACCTCTGGAGAGACTCAGAAAGCAAATCCCACATTAGATAGGGGCCCCGAGACTCTTCTACCATGATCAAGCAGGCGAACAGCTCCTCTTCCCCCAGAAACTCTAAGGAACCTGTCTTTTGTTATCTCTGTGGAGAGGACGTGTATACCCGGTTCACGTGCAGCTCACCTGAGAATCTGAGATACACGGTTGCTGGCGTTGATTTGATGGAGCAATGTACGGCCGCAAGCCGAGACTTCCCTGAAAGAGTTATTCGTCCAAGGCAGCTGCAAGGCAGATGTCTAAGTCCATGTCCCCTGACTGGTCCGAGGTGGTAGGCTCCTCAATGGAGACTACTGTGACAGTGAATGGTGTATCTGCCCAGGCCAGGCTTGACAGTGGATCTCAAGTAACCATAATATTTCAAGACTGGTACCAGAAGCATCTGCCTGATGTGCCCCTACAGCCCCTGGAAGGTTTGCACATGTGGGGGTTGAATGAAAAGTCCTATCCATATTCAGGGTATATCCGGATCTGGCTGTCATTCCCTACTGTTATGGCTGGAGTGGAGGAACGGGTCGTGACACTTGCCTTGGTGTGTCCCCCCACCGGACTGTATGATGGGGTTCCCCTGCTAATTGGAACAAACTCCCATATGTTTGGGAGACTAGCACAGTTATGTCATGAGAAACAAAGACAACGGATTGGGCGGGCACTAAGAATTCCAGCATTGATCAAAAGAGCTTATGACTTGCAGCAGCAGCCTACTGAGGTGGACCGAGATGAGCCCAGGGGGATAGTGTGGAAGAAGGATCCCGACTCTCTGGTGTTAGCACCCAGTGCTCAGTGTACCATTCACAGAAAGGTCCATCTCAGGAGAGATGTGAAAAATAAAATATTAATGTTAGACGTCCCTGGTGAAGGGAAGCTGCCCGAAGGGTTGTTGGTCAAGCCCAGTATACTACCTGCCCATGCCCATGCCTATGCCCGCCGAGTGATGGTGCAAGTTAGAAATGTGTCAGATCAGGAAATCCATGTGAATAGGGGATGTACGCTGGCTACATCACACTGCACAGACACTGCAGTATTACCCAGTAACAAGTACTCTGGCGAACAGGAGAAAGTGACCCCAGAGTTATTTGACTTCGGCGATTCCCCTTTGTCTTCCAAGTGGAAGATCCGAATTAGCAGGAAACTTGCTCAGAGAAACCAAGTGTTCTCACTAAAACAGTGGGACGTGGGATGTGTCCATGGTGCCGAGCATTACATACACTTGTATGATGACTGACTATTTCGGGAGAGGTCCCGACGCCTTGCCCCAGCTGACATAGACGATGTTAAGAGGCACTTACAGGAAATGCTCACTGCTGGCATTATTCAAGAATCAAGAAGCCCATATGCATCCCCCATCATAGTGGTGCGTAAAAAGAACGGATCCGTGAGGATGTGTGTTGTCTATCAGACCCTCAACCGACAGACTATCCCCGATCAATACACCATGCCCCACATACAGGATGCCCTGGACTGCCTGAACAGGAGTCAGTGGTTCTCAGTGCTTGATCTTTGCAGCAGATACTATCAAATTCCAGTGGCCCCTGAGGACCATGGGAAAACAGACTTCATCTATCTGCTGGGGTTGTACGAATTTCTGAGGGTGTCCCAGGGGATCTCAGGTGCCCTCGCCACCTTTCAGAGGTTAATGGAGCGAGCGGTAGGGGATATGAACCTGCTGGAATGCCTGGTATACTTGGACGATTTCATCGTTTTGGGGCGCATGCTGGAGGAGCATGAGACCAGGCTCTTCAGAGTCCTTGACCAGTTGGAGGAATTCAGCCTCAAGTTATCCATAGACAAGTGCCAGTTCTTTGAAGTCTCTGTGAAATATGTAGGGCATATAGTGTCTGCCAAGGGGATACAGAGAGATCCCAGTAAAACAGAATCCTTGACCACATGGCCCCAGCCCATCAATCTAAAAGAGCTTCAGCACTTCCTGGGGTTGTGCGGCTACTATTGCCGATTCATCAAGGACTATTCCAAGGTGATAGGGCCACTCCGTAATCTTACCCAAGGCTATCCTCCTACCAACCGCAGATACAAGAAGGGGTCTCTCAAAGAAGACAAGGTATATTTTCGAACAGGGGAAACTTTTGGAACGTGGTGGACTCCCAAGTGTGAGGCGGCTTTCTTGGAAGTTATCTATCAGTTCACCCACACCCCAGTCCTTGCATATGCTGATTCCACCAAGCCATACGTTCTGTATACGGATGCCAGCTTGAAGGGGTTTGGGGCTGTGCTCTACCAAGAATACGAGGATGGCCTCAGACCTGTGGCTTTTGCCAGTCGCAGCCTGACTCCATCTGAGTGCAACTGTCTGGTACACAAGTTGGAATTCCTTGCTCTAAAGTGGCCATAGTTGACCGGTTTCATGAGTACCTTTATGGGACCAAGATATTAGTGAAGACTGATAACAACCCTCTGATGTATGTACAGACCTCGGCTAAGTTGGATGCCACTGGGCACCGGTGGCTTTCTGCCTTGTCAACCTATGATTATGCTGTTGAATATAGGCCTGGACTGAATCACGTTGATGCTGACACTCTGTCATGGAGGCCGACTTTTAAGGACCAGTGGGTGAGGGTGTCTGAACCCGCTATTAAAGCAATGTGCCAAAAATTTTGATAAAGACGAGCAGCCATCTGCAGATACCATGGAATGTCTGGTGGACTGTTTGGGGCCCCCCGATACTTGCATACCTGCAGCCTATTGTCATTTTTCCGCATTGGACATCAGTGCCCTGCCCCAGTTTGATAATGACAGTATTCAGTGGACGCAATCCCAAGACCCCATGATTCAACCAGCGGATGACACCCTGTGTATGGGGAAAGATGTATCTAAGGTGCGTTCCACCAATTTGTGAACTACTTTACTATTCAAGGAAGGCCCTAGGTTGAAGTTGCATGATCAGATGTTATACAGAGAAACAGTGGATCATCGAGGTCAAGTGGACAAGCAACAGTTGGTCCTACCCACGGCCTTTAAACAGCTGGTACTGAGGTCCCTCCACAACCACATGGAACACCTCGGTATTGACTAAGCTGTCGCTTTAGCACAGTCCCAATTCTACTGGCCAAAGATGGGGGCAGATGTCGAGCATTATGTAAAGACCTGCAGTCGGTGCCTCCAGAGAAAAGCCTTGCCCTAGAAAGCTGCTCCACTTGTCAGTATCTCTACCAGTGCCCCTATGGAGCTAGTTTGCATAGATGTTTTATGCTTGGAGCCTGACCAAAAGAACATTGGCAATGTGCTGGTAGTAACTGATCATTTTACTCGATATGTACAAGCTTTTCCAACATCAAAAGGCCTCTACAGTGGCCAAGGTGCTAGTGGAAAAGTTCTTTGTCCATTATGATGCCTCTCAACATATCCATTCTGACCAAGGCAGAGACTTTGAAAGTAGGCTGATAAAAGAAATGCTCTCCCTGTGGGGGGTGCGGAAGTCCAGAACCACTCTCTATCACCCGCAGGGGGACCTGCAACCAGAATGCTTTAACCGAACCCTTTTGGACATGTTGGGCACTTTCCATCCTAAAGACAAGCCTAAGTGGAGTCAGCAGATTAGCACCTTGGTACACGTTTACAGTTGCACCAAAAGTGATGCTACTGGGTTCTCTCCCTATTGTCTCATGTTCGGAAGGGAGGCCCAGCTGCCCGTTGATGTTTGTTTTGGGGTCTCTCTGGATGGAGTCAGAGCCAAAAATTATTTGCAGTATGTGGAGAAACTGAAAGATCAATTGAGCCATGTGTGTCAACTGGCACAAACTGTGGCTGCCAAATGAAATCTTGCTAACAAAGAAAGATATGACCGACGAGTAAAAGCCCAGGAACTGTTGCCTGGAGATAGGGTGCTATTGCGTAATCTGGGACTGCATGGGAAGCACAGAATCGCTGACAGGTGGCACCATCTTCCCCACATAGTGGATGGCAAACTGGATGATCTGCCGGTGTACAAAGTGCACCCTGAGAATGACTCTAGAGCTGTCAAGACCATGCACCGCAATCACCTACTGCCCATCGGTCAAGTGATCATTGATGCTGAACCGACCTCCGACACCTCTCCAGGGCTAGTGACTCAAGTTGCTGCCAAAAAGAGACCGAGTCCACCTGCCCCTGTTGTTCCAGACCTAAGGCCTTCCCTCCGGCAGGCCCAGAATGATGATGACTGTCAGTCCATTTCTGATGAAAGTGAATGTGACAGTGCCTACTATCCTTCTTATGAACTGTGTCAGTTGTTCCGAGGCAATCCTCTGCAGAATCGTGGGGATGAAGCTGGGTCTTCAGAACTGCCTAACCCCCCCCCCCCGACTTCTTCCCTGGGACCAATACCCCTTGAAAGTGAGGTGCAAAGTATCACGTCGGAGGTTGCAGATTCTTCGTGTTTAGTAGAACTGTTTGACTTGCCCGAGGAGGAATCTGATGTGTTGAATTTTCCTGGTGACATACCAGAACTAACTGAACCAAGTGAAAGTATTGACAGTCTCCTTTCAGTGCCACAAAGTCCAAGTGTGTCCAGGGGTCCTCAGGATGACCACCCAGGGCATTTGTCAGGAAACATTAATGAGCAAAGTATTGTGGAAACAGAAGCTGCAGAACCAGGAGCTGACAGTGCTCCCAACTCAAACATTTCGACCAATGCAGTGGCACCCCTCCCGACAGAAGAAGAGGTCACTGCCAGTATTGATCGCCCAAAGCCTGTGTCTGTACCCCCTCCTCCGGAAGTCTGGAAGGGCTGTCAAACCAATACTACGACTTAGTTATGACTCTCCTAGGAGGCCTGTGGACTTGCCTCTCAATGTGGTTCATAAAGGTGTTTATGTTTCTAAGAGCTCACTGCCCAAACTGAGCTTGTCTGCCGCCTCTAGGTTAATTGTTCTTCCCTCAGAACATGGTGCCCCTGTCCCATCTAGCCCCAAGTTAGCTGATAGGGAAGGGCCCTCTCTTACACTGTTCAATATGCAAGACGTTTTAACCTGAATAAATGTATAATGTTGATAGTATGTTAATCATAGTGGAATCAGTATTATGTGTATGAAAAATGCATAAGTATTGTCATTATAGATATAGTATTGTAAAGTGTAGTAAAAATGTATAGTAATGTGACAAGTCTGCGTTTAATGATGTATCAGATATTATTTGCATAAGTATTCTAATGTCACGTATATTTCATATAGTAAATTGTCTTTTCAATATTATTGTGGTGTAGACTTGATGCAGATGACAGGTTTTTCCAGGCAGGGAAGCGTGTAACCCCCTCTAAAAATGGGGGTTCCCAAAAGTCTTCCTTGGGTGTGCCTAAATGCCCACTACCAGGCTGGTGTCCTGTGTCTTAACCGTTTAAATGCTGTTGCATGTGAGTGCCTTTATAGCCTCTGTGTTCTGTCTCTTTAAGAGCTGCCTATATCGCAGTGTATAATTAATCTGGGTGAGGGCTGAGTGTTTCTATGCTCGAGTCCCACCTGGGCTGCCTGATAATTGCTCCGTTCTGCCATTGCTAATTGTGCAGAGGGAGCCCTGTTAGAAGCTGTACTTATTTGCTGATTATCTATTCTCATAGTAATGATATCGTAGTTTGTCTAACCTGCCTCCTTTGCACTATGGACATTTCTGTTAATCACCACCATCTTGCTTCTGGACTGCTGTTGTGGACCAGTCAGTACCTTTGTGGGTCCTAAAATGGAGCCTGCCCCAAGGGGTCTTGTGGGAATGAATTTCTGCAGGAATTGGAGTTTTTCCACTTTGGCGCCTAAATGGACCTGGTGGGGGAGCCCTTGCTATGACAGACAGATGAATCAACAAATCAAACCTTTTGGATCAGAGGGAAAGTCCCAAGCTGCCTACAGCAGACAGACAGTCTGAGACTGGAGTTGAGAGAGTGAATAGCTCAAGACATCGAGCAACTGCTCCTGTGTAGTCGTGCAGGAAACTGGTGGAAAGGCTGAGTTTGGCCTGTCTGCCTGCTGTCCCTCTGAAAGGGATCCTTAGAGAGCGCTTAAATAACCGGACTGTATCTGAACCAATTGTGACAAAAGCCACCGAATTGTGACTGTACTATTGCCTGAGGAAGACCGAAGATTTGCTGTATGCGACCGGCCTGTCAGGATGTCTGATTCACCACAGAGATCACAGTTTTGCTCAGGAAAGCTGAAATTGCAACTGGACTGTCATCCAACCTGTAGTATTGTGTTTTCTTTTACTATAAGTGTGCTGAACGCTGTTAGTGGGTCGCGATTTGGTTCCCCACTTCCTAATTGTGTCACGCTTGCTGGAAGCTGCATCCAGCATTTACCGGACTGAATCCAAACTGTTCACTCGGCCTGGGCCCTGCCACCTTGGTCCAGCCAGCTACTCCAGGTGCAGAGATCACCATCGACGAGAGACTTGCCCAGGGATCAGCCCCCTGCTCAACCATCTTGAACAGGAACAACACCTCGGTGATTCATGTGGGCCCTGCTTCTCCTGGCATACCAGCTTGTCAACCTGCAGTCTCCATCTCGTCTCTCTTGTGTCTCGTATTGGGTAGCATGAGTAAACCCCAGGGTAGCTCCCTGCAATATCAGCTAAATCCAAAGTGTAGTCATCTGATTTCCTTTGTTGTTTCCTTGTCACGAACTGAGCCTCCAGGCTCGGATTACAAATTGTGTGTGGTTGTGCATGTTTCTTCTTTCCATCACAGGGCCCCGACCAGCTGCAACGCCGGCCTACCCTAGGCAATGTATTAGGCTAGCCCACCTTTGTTCCAACTGGGTACCCAGAGTGTGTGACTGTGAAGGGACTCTAAAGTGTATGCATGATAGCCTGATTGGATCAGTTACAGAACTAATCAGCCAAATTACGCCCCTCTCTTGTTCATCCCCCGAATAAATCAGATCTAATTCTTTTTGCATTTAACCTGACTGTGGGTTCCATTTTGTACCAGAAGCACTGCACTGTTGTTACCTGCTGTGTCTAACTTTATTTTACAGGGGTCTCCAGGGTTGGACTGGTGGAACCAGCCCTAGTAGTAAGTGCAAACCGAGTGGGAATTTGCATGCTGATTAGGGGTTATTGTAACTGTGTCTGTTGTACATTGCTTAGGCAACTACAAGGGAAAGAGGGGGACTACAGTATCCTGGAGGGCTGTACCCAGGTCAGCT
Source organism: Neoceratodus forsteri (assembly GCA_016271365.2). Classification (NCBI taxonomy): domain Eukaryota; kingdom Metazoa; phylum Chordata; order Ceratodontiformes; family Ceratodontidae; genus Neoceratodus; species Neoceratodus forsteri. The sequence goes on from JADMNL010000028.1 coordinate 114,564,783, forward strand.
ACGCTACCAATTACCCTGTCCTCCGGGTGGAGGCACCCGTTTTCGGTACCCAGGCCCCTTCACCTGCAACTAGTCACGCAGGCAGGGGTAGTAACCCTTGGGATAGCGCCTCCTAGGGGTTACAGAAATGTATTTCACTAAGAAATGCTGTTACAGGTTACCCCATCCCAAACAAAAGCCTGTCATTTACTTTACCCATGGGAATTTTGTGTTTTGTAGGTGGGCCTTCTGTTAGCCCTTCCTTACCAGTATTATGTGGTTTGTAGGTGGGGCTTCTGTTAACCCTTTCCATTTTAGAGTTAATCTCCTGTATGTTTTTTTTTTCCTACCTTATTTTTACTGCCCAGGCGCACTGGGGACAGGAATTCCATCCTCACTCAATGTGCCTGTCAGCCTGACCGTTGCCGCCACCCCCGAGACCCCACATGAATTAACCCCCCATGGTGGGGCTGGGAAGGAGAGACCTCCAACCTGGAGCACAATCCAAATCCGGGAGAGGCCACCGCAGTGAGCCAGTGGGACGAGGTCTGGGATCTCATAGAGCCCCCAGCTGCCATTTTACATTTTCTGTGCCTCTCTGGCATGCAGGGAGTCACGCACGCATGTGGGGGGCATGCGTACGCCATGCCAGCTGGCTCGTTGCCTCCCTAGCCTGCATTGCCCCCCCCAGACCCTACTAAAGGGTGATTGACAGGCGGGACAACATGCCCTCTCTCCCTGAGAGAGGAGAGCAGTCCTCCGGATGCTCCTTTCTCTCTCTCGCTCATGCCGACCCCTGGCAGCCCTGGCTCGTTCCTGAACCCGGGTTGCCTGTGTGGCGTGAGGTGTGGCTCTCCAGCGTCTCAACTCTCAGGGCCACCAGACTGGCTTATCTCCTGTAGGTTTTGAGGGCATGGCATCTCAGTACCAGGCACCCTGAAAACTCTTAACACATTCTGCTGCCTGTAGACCTCTGGCTAGACTGCAGCAGACCCAGCTCAGGTCCTCTAATGCACTGGGGAATCGTCCATTTCTTGCCTTGATTTGTTCCTCCCTTACCAAGGCCCAGAATCTTCACTGCGCCAAGCCACTGGATCCGGCATCACAGTTTGAACTTTCCATCTGTCATGCAGTTTCGGGTCACTGGACTATCTCTCTGGTTCTTGGGGTTAGTAAGAACACATGCAGAGCCACAATATCATTCGTTACTTGGGTTTGTGGGAGACTCACTATTAAACAAGCTGTCCCTTAAAGAGCCCCTGACACCATTAGAAAAACTTGAAAAAATGTGAGATTTAAACACAATTTAGTTGGTATTTGATTCATGTTCTGTAATTATTTCCCTTTTTTCTTAATTATGGAGAACAGCTGTATGATAGAAGATCACCATCCCTTGGACTTCATCTGCTCTTTCTGCTTGCCTACACCTGACATCATAATCCCCTGTTTGTGGCATCATAATTATCTCAACAGCAACAGACTGTGATGTCATGAACAGAACTGTGATGTCAACTGTAGGCAAGCAGCCAGAACACATAGGACAGTGATCCCGTTTACATGCAAATATCCTTAGTAGTAAAGAAATAAAGGTAAGAATTACAGAAACCAGTACTAAATAAAAGCTAAATTGTGTCTAAATATTACAATTTTTATGTTTGCTTGTGCAGAAACATTATGTGGCAACTTAGGAGAGAAGTGGGTTGTGGAGGTGCATCATCACTGTGGCGGCAAATGCTGGCACTGCATTTTTGGGCTTGGCAGTGCTCAACCAATGCAGGCCCAGTGTCCTGATGGCACTGGTTCTGCAGAAGTGCCACCAACTTGTAACAAATTCGCTGCTGCAATCAGGGGCTGCCTTGTCATTGCAGCATCAGCCATTCCACTTCAATGAGGGAGTGACCCATCATTGCAGGGTGGTACCTTGCCTGGTGTAACATTTCCAGGAACATGCCAACTCTATGCCGCCACCTCAGAGCCCCATGAAAGCCCAGTGGGGGTGCCCAGTCCCCCTGTCAGCATGCCCCCAACCCAGTTCATTTGCTGACAGGGGAGCTCCTCCCCGTCAGCATAATCCCCCAAGTTTCAGTTTGTGTGCGAAGGCGCCTAATCCATCTGCATCATGCTCCCCCACACATTTCTGTGCCAGCAGGGGGCCCAATCCTGTCGGCTTCAGTCCCCCCTTCCCAGTTCCAGTTGCCGGCGGGGAACCCCTCCCCATTCGGCATAATGGCCTCCCAATGATTTTCATGCCTGTGCCGAGGGGGTGCCCAATCCCCTCAGCATCATGCACCCCCCCCACTTGTTTCTGTGCTGACGGGGGGCCCAATCCCCGTCGACTTCGGTCCCCCTTCCCACAAATGCTGGTGGCACACTGGGAGCCCACTCCAGCATGCCAAACACACCTGCAAAAGTAGAAAATGGTGGGGGGAGGGGGGCTGCTGTTGAGCAGCTTTCTGGCAAGACGCACTACTGGACAGCTTTGCAGATTTTGTCATTAAAATTGTCTAAAACTGCCTTTTCTAGCAAGAACTTGGACAACATTTTAGCAGCATTGAATTGCTTACACCAGTCGGCACTGTGGGATCCCAAACTTTAAATATGGGATGCAACCAGAAGCCGGGTGGAAGTGGTGCTAAGAATGTAGTGGCTTCCTCAGACCAGGCCACGTCCTCATCGATGACTACAGCTGTGGCAGATCCTCCGTGGAAGGCACTGCAGGCCTCCGTACAGGCAATAGATTTGAAAGTCGAATCAATTTTACAATGATTTGCGGAACAAGACGCAAAATTAGCAGTTACATCGCAAACTGCTGAGTCGGCAGAGAAGACCACTAACCAAGCCATGGCAGCCACCTCTGAAGTTTTGCAAGAGAACGCACAACTGAGATACCGGCTAGAAGCCTTAGAAAATGCTAGCTGAGCTTCCCATGTCCAGATCATCGGTCTCCCAGAGAGGAGCGAAGAGTCAGACTTACTATCTTTCCTGCAATCCTGGCTACCTGAAGTTTTGAATTTGCCTAAAGACGCCATTCAAGATAATCTTACCAGGGCCTTCCGTATTACACCGCGTGCTGCTGGACCTCGGGGGGGGGGGATTCTCCTAGAGTGATCCTACTGGTTACAATGAATTCAAGCATCAGAGACACTATTCTGCAGGCCGCTCGGGCAGCTGATGGACTCATGTTTAATGGGGCTACAATCCACCTTTTCCCTGACTTATTGTTCGCCACACATGCCTGGCATAAGAAATTTGATGCCATCCGTGCAAGGCTCCTTGCTTGGGGGTCAGTCATTCTCTTCTGATGCCAGCGTGCCTCCGCATCCATTACAGAGGTCGCACTTACCAATATAGTGACCCGTTGGATGCGAGGAAGAAGGCAGGAGCCATTGCTCGGGAGTTCCAATCAGCTGAGTCACAACAGGAACCGAAGACGAAGAAACCTGAAATATTTTTTTTTGTTTTTGTTATTGGACTGCCTCACAAGGTGACATTTAAGCGTGGTTATTCCACTAAGATCAGTCCTCACATTTAAAAGTATGGCATGTTATCTGCTTTGACTTTATTCTTGCTTAAATAATTTGGTGCAAATCTGCTTGCTGTCTAATAGCGCTTCGTATTTTAGGAGCTCCTTGCTCTAGACTTTGGGACACATCAGCACTGGATGCTTTCTACCATTGTATTGTTATATTGAAATTGAGGAAATAAACTTAACTGCAGAAAAACACTGGATGCTGGTTTCTACTATTTGCAGATACAACCTTTTGGACTGGTTCCCCAAAAGCCTTAGTAAGCTGTAGCCTTTCTGTACAGTTTTTCTTCTTTTTGTCTCTGGTATTTAGATTTATCCCCCACCTTCTTACAAAAACCTGTGTAGGCTCCTTATTCCTTATACATTGGATGTATCCTTTTTCTATCACATAAAGTATGATGTCTTGCAGGAAGGTAAACTGTATGTCAATGCTATAATATAAATGCAATAAACATAAAGTTTAAAAAAAAAAAAAAGAAAACTGACCCGTGTTGTCTGTATTTTTTTTTTTTAAGTGACATGCTGTCGCCTGAGGTTATGTGGCGGAAGAGCTTCTCCCCTATAACCAATATAAGCTAGCAGGCTACATCCGCTCTGCTTAGAGCAAGTCGCATTCGTAGCTTGCTGGCGTGCTGCTTGGTTTGGGTCATGGTTGCTTTGTTTTGTCCTGCTGTGCCCCTCCCTCCTTCCTTCTGTCTGGCTTGCTTGTTCTTTTTCTTTATTGTTTGTTCTCCTCCCCGTTTCTGCTCCTTTTGTCATTGCTTGTTCTTCCTTTCCTGCTTTGGGGGAAAGGTGGGGACGTCGGTCACCCTGCTTGTACCTTGCTGCCTCCCTTCATTCCCCTTATGCTACTTTCTCCAGCGGCTCGTTTAGCGCCACCATTTCTGCTCTGCTCCTGCTTCCAGCTCAGCTATGCTTCATTCCGTTTATGTTTGTGTTTGTTTTCCTTTCCTCTAGCAACCACTGCTCCAGGCTTGCTGCAGTGTTCGCTGTTTCGGACTCGCGTGCTTAGACTGCCGACTCCTCGCTTGCTCAGTTGCAGCTCCAACGGCCGCGCCTTCAAACCAGCTACCCTATGTGACTCACTCGTAGTTTCATTGCTATTTTGCATGCTGGGACATCTACACTTATCAGTAACTTTAGGAGCGTGTGCCTTTAGCCCTGATAATGGAAGCGCATTTCCATTCACCGCAGCAGGAATTCTAACGTCTGGTCACACTGCGTAGCAATCGGTAACCTAAGTAATTCAATCAGCAAACAACATGAAGTCATTGCCTATGGCGTATACTGTCTGCGCTTTACTTACATTGTTTAGGACTAGACGTAGTACCTTCGAAATGCCCCTACCATGCAGTGTTCTAATCCTTACTTCTCTTTATGGAGTTTTTATTTATTTATTTATTTTTTGTTGGCCGGGTAAGTGCACTAGACAAATCCTGCCTATTTTCAGGCACGACCCGGGGGAGGGGGATACAGATGAATGCCAACTGACCTTGAACCAGATGAAACTGTTGGTGGTATTTTTTAGTGAATGAGGGAAATTTGGCCAGGACACCGGGGAAATTCCCCTACTCTGTTAGCGCTTGCTGGCGAGGGAGTGCTGCTGGGTAATCTGGAGAGGTTGCTCAGTGCACTCTCATCGCCTAATGGGGCGGTCGCTTTGCTAGGCTCGTTGGAGTCCGATGCAGGAAAGCTCATTTAGGGTCGCCTTACCTCGAGGAGTACCAGAGTGTGTTTTTCGGTCACGGAGCAGCCTCAGACTGATTTGCGGTCTGACTTGGGAGTCATTAATTCAGGAGAGGAGGATGGCGTTTTCCTCCACCAGTAACTCCGATTTCTTCAGATATTTTGCGTCTGGCACAGGATTCGAGTCGGACCTATTCTGCGAGTGCACAGCAGGAAATACCGGAGGGGGACATTATTCTAACGCAACCGAGGGCCGGTGTGTCCGCAGATCAGGAACCGTGACTACTAGATCCCCCTGCTACTGCAACGATTTCTCAGACTATCAAACAGCAATTCGGGTTGCCTCTGCGTAAATCTTCTTACCCGACGATGGACTGGTCCTCAGAGGAGGTTTTGCAGGGCGCTGGATGGACTAAGTCATCATCAGGCACCTGGATACCTGACTCAAACTGGACGGACAGTTTACAGAGCGCTTGAATATGCATGCCACGATTCCACAATCCTGAGCTCAGGTATGGACATACAGGATAAAGGGGGATTTATTGACACTGCGCGGAGCTCTGATACGTTCTTTGGCCTTTTCTGGGCAGAGTTCGATCGGGGTATTGATTCTGTTGTTCCTGGTAATGCCACTGTAGCAGTTCAATCTAGTTCTCAGCAGCCTAAAGCAACTATGTCTGATTTATTTAAAAACAAATTAGAACAAGCACCCAGGAGAAATGCTGTTCGTCTACGTTATAGGGGAGGTCTGCAAACCCACCCTGATAGATATTATGTAGCCAATACTCTGCTGAAAAGTTCAATGAATTTTCTTCCTGTAGATATCTTTGCGTTAATCCATATTTCAGGGGAGGACTCTTATGATATCAGCTTCAAGACATTTAGAGGTTTAGAAAAATTCTGGGATAAGTACTCCTCTTTAAAAAATACTCCTTTGTGGGTTCCTTTTTATGCTATTCCCCTTTCAAAGCCTGTGTTTCGTTATGTTACAATTATGTTTCGCAACGAAGGTGTCAATGTTAGTAACATTTATTTATGGTTGAAAAACAAATGTGAGGTTCTAGGACCTCCCGAAGCTATCCTAGATTTAGAAGGTATCTGGACTGGGAGCTGGAAATTTAAGGTAAAGTTATCTCAAATAGATGGTAACATTGTTCATTTGCCCAATAGCTTTTTTTTAGGTAAGGACAGAGGAGTCTGCTTTTATAGTGGTCAGCCTCGGGCCTGCTATAAGTGTGGTGCTCGTACACACTTGAGTAGCTCCTGTGACCTTTTGAAGTGCCCATTATGTGGAGGGTTTGGGCATGTTGCTGAGCGCTGCCAAAACATTTTTCAATGTAATCTCTGTGGTGAAAAAGGCCATGCCTTTCACCAATGCCATGGGCTTCCATAATAAATCAGGAGGGTGGGATTCTGATTCCTTGGTTCATCGGCTCAGGAGAAAACTGTTATCGGTTCAGGGCCTTTACATGCATCTGGAATTCAGGCTGATTCCCCATCTAAATCTGTGGCTAACCCTCCTCTATCTGATAGTAAGCGACTTCCTTACCTACAGAAGTTCCTATTTTATTACCTCCATCCGTTTCACTCGCTACCTCTGATCCCCAATCGGCATCCTCTTCCATGCCCCCTCCCTTTGAGACAGTGAAGCCCCGAAGATTTACTAGAGCTTCCAGTAAATCCTCGTCTGCCACCTCTGTTCCAGCGGAAACATTTTTTTCTCCCTTACAGGTGGACGGGAGGGACTCTGATTTAGAATCCGATACCTCTCACATTTCAGATTTAATTTCAGAAGAGGATGACAGTAAAACTACGGACCTAGCTAAAGAAAAAAAGGGGAAAAAAGGTAAAAAAAGGAAAGCAAGCCATTCCCGGAAATCAGGCTCTTGATCTTCTAAAACCCCCTCATCATGGCAACACTTAGAATAGCCTCCTATAATGTTTGTAGTATGAAGAATTTCAAGAAAAGACTTGCAGTCCTTTCTTTTCTTAGTACATTACAGGTGGATATTATTCTCTTGCAGGAGACCAGATTATCCTCCCTTGCTGAAGTTAAACAGATACAGAAAAGGTGGGTTTGGGGTCCTTCGTTCTGGACTTTCGGGCCTGATGCAGCTGACGGGGTTGGTATTCTTTTTACTTCCACTTTTTTTCGGATCCCTAAATTGGTTGATATCTGTCCTGGCCGTGCTTTGCTTTTAGATTGCTCTTGGCATGATTTTGATTTTCGATTTATAAATATTTATGCCCCACAAACGAAATCGGCCCGCATTAGACTATTTGAGGATGTTAAACCTTTTCTTTACACAAAAAAACATATCATTTGGGGGGGTGACTTTAATTGTGACATCGACGTCAAATTTAAAGGTGATTCTAAGCAAAAGATGTATTGCGATTCCCTAGCTTTACGACAAATTCTTAACACTGCTGGATTGTCGGATGTTTACAGGACTTTACATGCTACAGGGGGTTCCTCCTATTACAGAAATGTCTTTTCTTCCCGTATTGACTATTTTTTTGTATCAAAATTCCTGACACCTTCTCTTACCCACTTAAAACCAACCGAGTTTTGGACCACCATCTACTGTCGGGTTTTAAGTTTAGCAGGTGTTCCTCTAAACTACCATCCATGAGCCCTAGATGGCATTTAAATGTGTCTGTCCTGGAAGAGGAGATTGTGTTTCTGTCTTGCAGGATTTATTTACTAGTTACTCTACCCTCTGTTTTTGAGGATATTTTTTTCATGGTGGGTTGATATAAAGCTGAGATTAAATCCCTTCTAATCTCTAGAGGGAAATTTAAGGCCAACGCTAGGTATCTCACATACCTACAATATCGTGATCAATTTTATAAGCTGATGTCATTGCCATCTGGTGATCGACTTCCTTTTATCACAGATTTCAGAACTTAAGAAGCAGATGTCTAGATTCCAATATGATAGAGCTAAATCCTTGATATGGAGTTTAGATTTGGCGTCGGACACAGCCTGCTTCTGACCCTTACTTGCGTATGAGGCGTCTGGATAAAACCTTGATGTCCAAATTAACTTCCTCTACTGGTACAATAGTAACTTCTGAACCAGAGATGATGTCTGTTGTACACACCTTCGTTTCAGATTCCTTTGGGGACCCTACTATTAGTGACAACCTCCCAGAGACTTCTTGGCTTATCTTCCAGCTATGGAAGTTTCTCATCAATCCCGATTATTACAACCCATTTCTTCTATTGAAGTTGAGACGGTTATAAGATCTCTTAAGCTTAAGACATCCCCTGGTTTGGATGGTATTCCGAATGAATTTTATAAGACATTTCTACCATATATGTGCCTTTTCCTTCCTATGGTATTTAATTTTATCCTGACCTCTGGTTTAAGTTTTCCTGAGTTTAATATTTCTTTATTAAAATTTATATTTAAGAAAGGGGATTCCTCCTTCCTCACCAATTGGAGGCCTATAAGTCTTCTCAACAGTGATTATAAAATTTTTGCCAAAATTCTGACCAATAGGTTATCCCTTGTCTCTGATTCTCTTATTCATCCTGCTCAATCTTGTGCTGTTCCACATAGGAAGATTCAGCATAGTTTATATATACTGAGGATCTATTTGACAACAGTAGCAGGGTAGAGGGACGGGCTTCATTGTGGCATTAGACCAGGTCAAGGCATTTGATAAAGTATGTCACTCTTACTTATTTCGTTTATTACTAGCTTACAAGATTCCTAAGCTATTTGTACACTGGATTTCTATTTTATATTTGGAGCGGTAATGCATCCTTTAGTGAATAACCTGATGGGGTCTGCTGTTCCAGTGGTTAGGGGAGTTAGACAGGGTTGCCCACTGAGTCCTCTCTTGTACACATTTGTCTTAGATCCCATTGTCCGTTATATTCAAGAGCATAGAGGTATTATAGGCCTGGCCCTGATATTTCTTTACCAAGGGTTAAAATAACAGCTTATGCAGATGATGTAACTCTGTATGTGCAGGATGAGACTTCCTTCAGACTGCCTTATACTGTTTTCAGAAGTGGGGACAGATTTCGGGCTCAGAGCTTAATGTCTCAAGAGTTTTATTTTTCTTTAAATCCGGAACAGGATTGTCTTTTTGACACTAGGGTATTCCGTTTTCATCCCACCCAAGCAAAATTTTAGGTATTTGGTTTGGTTTTGGTGACATAGCTACTTTCAATTGGGAACAGCAATTGAGAGTTTGTGAGACTAAAGTCAATATTTGGAAACATTGGAAATTTGGGAAGAAAAGAGGGTTTATATTGTTAAGCAATTTTAATTCCTATTTTTTGTATCTCAGTTATTTATATCCACCACCAATTTCATTAGAAACCCGACTTTATAGTGTGTTTTTTCAAATGATCTGGGGAATCGCCTAAACCAAGCTCAGAGATTTTCTTTATTTATCAGTTAAACAAGGGGGCTGGCATGATAAACCCAATTGTGTTTTTCATTCCTTTTTGTTTAATTCTTTGAGTTTCTCTGGAGTCACACTTGTATGCTTTGGCAATCCTGGTCTCATTTTTTTAATCCTTTTTTCAAAATGGACAACGTATCCTCAAAAATTCTGAAACAAAATTATTTACCCTTTATGGGGTTTCCACACTGAAAAATGCAGGCAGTGGAATTTATTATTTTCCTCTCATCTCTCACTCTGGAAAATCCTTTTATAAATATATTGTCTTTACGGTTCAGGGCTCTATTTTACTGTTTCCAGAATGTGTGCCAACCAAAATGTCTTTTGCCTTACATAAATTGTCTGATTATAGACTTCAGCCTTATATTTGGGACATTGTTTGGATGTCCGCACACGGGAAATTAGGGGTTCGTGGGAATCTTAAATATAAACCTTTGACTGAAAGATATTGTCTAAGACCCTCTTGTGTTTCTATTGAAGAAAGTCTTACACATTTTTTTCTTGATTGCCCTTTTGCAAAACATTTTTGGTCTGAGGCATCTGGTCATTGGGGCCCCTATTTTTGAAGCAGGTGACATATAAAGTTTTACTTTAGGGATTATACAGGACTGTGGCAAACTTTTCACCCCAGTACATTGAATGTGTTTTTTTCCTTTATTCAGTATTATTTCTGGCAGGCTAGATGTCAATTTATTTTTCAACAACTGTTGGTTCCTGTATCCACGATATTATCCCAAGTGGAGCTTGGTTTATTGTCTGTTAAATCTAAGGACAAACTGAAGTGTTCTGCTGACAAGTTCTATTCTCTTTGGAAAGATTTTTTTGTTTAACTCTGGTATTTTCATGTATTTGCTTTATGTACAATTCAGTGTATCTGTATAATTTGGTGATGTTGTGTTTTTTTCAATAAAACTTCCCCTACTGTTTTGGAGAAGTGTCATGGGATGTTTAACATCCACCTGAACTACCACTAATCCAGGCAGATGGGACCTCGGTTTAATGTCTCATTCGAAAGACGGCACCTCAGAAGTGCAGCACCCCTCTCATGCTGCACTACAGTGTCAGTACTGGGATATTAACCCAAGTGCCAGATGTGGGAACTGAACCCACAGCCCTCTGATCTCCCGGCCTCAGAGGCGAGTGTGCTACCTACTGAGCCACTGACATTGACAAGTTTGACTTCGAGTGTGGGGCGAGTTTCACTTGTGATCCACTATTAGCCTCCAAGTGGCTATTTCCATTGCCTGTTACTTAGTAGCATCTATTGCAGACTGGCCAGTCACATTTAATTTTTTTAAAATATGAAGCTTGCAAAGAACAAAGCCTATGCTAACTGGATTCTCTCTCCTCCTGCGCTGATCGCCACTTCATTCCCTGACTCATCGTTATATAACCCTCTAGTTACTCAGTAATTCTATCCTGCCCAACACTATCAGATTGGCAACCTGCATTTCCTGAGCTCACTTCCCCATTAAGCACCGTAGCTGCTGCATCTGATTTCAGCCATCGTACCTAGACGTATAGCATTCCTGGATCAGCCAGTCATATGCGGCAGTTGAACGCCAGTCGCTGCAGTACCCCCGGCCTCTGCCAGGGGCCTGTCGAGTGCTGGACGATGACCCGACCCTCCCTCCAGAGAAGGAGAGCAGTCTCTAGGACGCTTCATCCTTCTCCCCCCAGCCGGCCCTCCAGCAACCCGAGTCTGTTCCCGAACCCGGGTCGCAGGCGCCACAAGTGTTAATCCAAACGCTGTGAACATATGCCAGTTCTTGTGCTTCATCACCACGGCCTTCCTTTGCTAACCTTGCCATGCAGAACTTGACTCATCAATTCTCCTTCTTGACGTGGATGCAGCGCCTTGATTCCTGAATCTCCTCTGCAAAGTCATCCTCACCTGCTGGAGTACTTCACCACCTGTGACTCTTCGCTTCAAATTCATTTCAACCATGGATGCCGCTCTATTTCATTCCGGCCTGCTCATGGATTCTCGAACTTGGGGTTTACCAGATGGATGCTTGGTCTATTCACCTGACATGTCACAATTCAGTACATCTTCAGCTCTCCGTTTCTCTGGATTGGGTTCTACATCTTTGGGTTCGGATTAGCTGATTAGATTATTTAGGATTACTCTCCTTTAGTATGCCCAGAAGGACGGGCAGGTCAGTAGCCATGGGTCCTCAGAGGTTTCCCCCAAGGGTTTTTTTCCTCTCCTGCATGCTACTGGTCACGCTCTCCGGAGTTGGAGGAGGTAATCATACTGCTACTCATATTCTTGGGGTGTCTTCCTACTCGACTCCTTCATCAGTCGGATACAGAACAATCGTTGATATCATAACTCTTTCGGGGGGTCTCATAATACTGGACTAAGCATTCTTTACGGTGGGATACAGAGTAAGGCCAAACCAAACTAAGTTATAACAACTTTACTCATCAGCTCAAGCATCTAAGCACTTTGCACAAGACTATCCGGCTCACTCCTACTATAAGCACTGACTGTATAACTATGTTCAAGTAACTAAGCACAGATCAACTCAAACTGCTATATATCGGAAGAGCCATATCCTACTTACCTATCTGGCCTCTGTATGCAAGCACAAACCTAAATTATCCAATTACAGTACGTAGCACAAGCATTGAGCTATGAACCACACATAACCTGTAAAACAAGAAAATGGTCCCTCGAAGTGTCCAGTGCCCCTCCCTCAATCTGCGCCCACCCTCTGCGTACCCCCCTCCCCACATACACCCTCACCCCATACTTACCTTTGGAGCCCAGCGTGATGATCTTCGGTGGACTGGGAACACATCTGCACTCTTCAAAGCAGACTGCGAACTGAAGAAATGCCGGTAAGCTGTTTAATGGCATAAATAGGTTTTTTTTCAACGTTGGTGCATATCTTGGGCATTTTAGGGAATTTTGACATCAAATTTTCGACATGGGGTTATTAGGACCCCTCCTCATGAATTCAGTCACTGTCATGGTGTTATTTGGTCCCGAAATGTGATTTCGCGGTCACTGCACGGAATCACCTTTCGGGACCGATTTAACGAAACAGCAGTGTCACTGTTCATGAGGTGGGCTCTCAAAAAGCCTATGTTGCAAATTTGGTGAAAGAAATCCAAAAAATGACTGTTTTACGAGCGTGCATTGCACGGTTTCCACGCACACTTGTAACTTCGCAAATTTGTTTTATTTTCACTCCAGATTTTCAACATTGGCATTTTTACACACCTCCTTATGAACAGTATAGCTGTCATTTTACACATCCTTGCCGAAATATGTTTTTGCGCTTCCGGCACAGAATAGCGCAATCGCTGTGGGAAATCTGTGTTCTGGATAGATTAAGAAAATGACAGTGACACTGTTCATGAGCAGAGGTCCTAAAATGCCTGTGTTGAAAATTTGTTGATGAAAGTCCGTAAAATGACTGTGTTATGAGCATGAGTTGTGCATTTTCCACACACCCTCGTAACTTCACAAATTTGTAGTATTTTCATGCCAGATTTTCAACATTTGCTTTTTTTCACACCTCCTTATGAACAGTATAGCTGTCATTTTTCATCCTGCCGAATGTGTTGTGATTCGCACACAGTATGCTGTTGTGGAAGTCAGTGTTCGACAGATACAGAAAATCACAGTGACACCGTTCATGAGCATAGGTGCTAAAATGCCTATGTTGAAATTTAGTGACAAAAGTCCATAAAATGACTGTGTAATGAGTGTACGTTATGTAGTTGCCACGCATCCTCGTAATTTCGCGCATTTGTAATATTTTCACTCCAGATTTTCAACACTGGCATTTTGTCACACCTCCTTATGAACAGTTCAGCTGTCATTTTTATGTTGCTGGCACGCATGTGCAAGAAACGTAGTGCCATCATCGGAGATTTCGGAGGTGTGTCACCTCCTCCTCCAATTCAGTCAGTGAGCTGGCAGGCGAGTTCTCAGCTAATGCATTTTGGAGCTGTGTATGACACGCCCAAAATGCAGTGGCATCAGTTGAAAGGGGAGCTACGCTGAGTGAGCACCAATAAGATATCGGCTGCTCACGCGCAGCCCCCCACACACGCAGCCGCATGCCGCCTCGCCAGAGCTGTGGAGCAGCCGACGGGTGCCCAATCCCCGCCGGCTGAGCTGCGCCCCCCCCAGTAGTAGGTGCCACGCTGGGAGCTCACCCCAGCATGGCAAGCAGTCTTTTTGCCGGCGAGGGTGCCCAATCCCCGTCGGCTGGAACCCAGTCCTTGTGCCACGCTGGGAGCCACCCCGCGCGTGTAAATTCCATGGCCGACGGGGTGAACGCCTTAGTCCTTGGCCACGCTGGGAGCCCACCCAGCAAGGCAAACGGTCCCACGACATCTTTTTTTTACCTGTAACACAAAAGCGGTCCTTGTGGCGTCTCTAACCCTCCCACAACCCGCACCACCCCTGCGCACAGTCTCCCACCTCCCCACCCACTTACCTCCAGACTCCGCGCGATGATCTTTGGTGAACTGGGAACACGTCTGCACTCTTCAAAGCCGACCGCGAACTGAGGAAATGCCGGTAAGCTGTATAATGGGCTAGATGGGGGTTCAACTTTGTTGCATATCTCAGGCATTTTTGGGAATTTTTGCACCAAATTTTCAACATGGGGTTTTTGGGACCCCTTCTCATGAGTGATGTCACTGTCATGGCGTTATTCGGGCCCGAAGGGTGATTTCGTGCAGTGACTGGAAATCACCCGCTCGGGCCGAATACTGCCATGACAGTGACATCATTCATGAGAGGGTCCCAAAAACCCCATGTTGAAAATTTGGTGCCAAAATTCCAAAAAATGACTGTTTTTCGAGCATGCGTTGCGCAGTTCCTACGCAGGCTTGTAAGTTTGTGAATTTTCAATATTTTCACTCCAGATTTTCAACATTGCCATTTTACCACACCTCCTCATGAGCACTACAGCTGTCATTTTTCACATCCTGCCCAAAACATGTTTCCGCTCATGTAGCGCACAATGGCGCAGTCTGTGTGCGAACTCAGTGTATGGGACATTAAGAAAATCACAGTGTCACTGTTCATGAGCAGAGATCTTAAAATGGCAATGTTGAAAATTTGGTGAAAGAATTCCTAAAATTACTGTTTTACGAGTGTGCAGCTAGACAGTTCCCACGCAGTCAGTAGGTTTATAATTTTCAATATTTCCACTCCAGATTTTCAACATTGCCATTTTACCACACCTCCTTATGAGCAGTACAGCTGTCATTTTTCACATCCTGCCCAAAACGTGTTTCCGCCCATGTAGTGCACAATGGCGCAGTTGGTGTGCAAACTCAATGTATGGGACACATTAACAAAATCAGAGTGACACTGTTCATGAGCAGAGGTCTTAAAATGGCTGTGTTAAAAATTTGGTGAAAAGATTCCTAAAAATGACTGTTTTACGAGCGTGCATTGCGCAGTTCCTACGCTCGCTCGTAAGTTCGCAAATGTTCAATATTTGCACTCCAATGACTTCCAAATACCTAAACAGCACATAGAAGCAAGCAACATTCAGCATTGACAAATGCTTGTTTATATCCTGCCCAAAATATGCGTTTACACATCTGGCGCAGAATAGCACAGTTGCTGTGGGAAATCAGTGTTTGGGACAGATGGTGCAAGGTGCTACACCTAGGGCGGGAAAACCCCAACTATGTGTACACCCTTGGGGGGGGGGGAGTTGCAGGCCATAGCAGGGGAAAGAGACCTAGGAGTCTTGGTGGATGTTAACATGAATAATTCAGAGCAGTGCAGGAGGGCTGCGGTCAGGGCAAATAGGATGCTGGGATGCATCGCTAGGGGGATTACCTTAAGGAACAGGGAGGTGATTTTGCCACTGTACAACAACTTGGTTAGACCACATCTTGAGTACTATGTGCAGTTCTGGAGGCCACACCTAAGGAGGGACGTCCAACTCCTGGAGAGGGTTCAGAGGAGAGCAACCAGAATGATCTGGGGCCTGGGGGATATGACATATGAGGAAGGACTAGGGGAGCTCAACCTGTTCTTGCTGGAGGAGAGGAGGTACTGGAGGGTCATGATTGAGGTATTCAGGTACCTCAGGGGAGTAAATAAGGTAAGCCGAGGTAGGATCTTTTGACTGAAGGAGGGTGGAATCACCAGAGGACACAGTTGGAAGATTAAGGGTGGTAGGATTAGGGGGAAAAGGAGGAGGAGGTACTTTACAGAGAGAGTGGTGGAACCGTGGAATGCACTGCCCGGGGAGCTGGTACAGGCAGCTATGGTGGAGGGATTCAAGAGAGGGTGGGACAGGTATAGGTAAGGGGTGAAGCAGAGGATGGTTTGCCCAGGGGGGAGGGCAGGACTGGGGGATGGAGTAACAGTGGAAGGAGACAGATAGAGGGCTACGGTACCCAGTCAGGGTACTGAAGCACGAGCAGACTTGATGGACCAATATGCCTACTCTGCTGGCTTCTAGTATGTTAGTATGTTAGACTAAGAAAATCATAGTGACATTGTTCATAAGCAGAGGTCACAAAATGCCTGTGTTGAAAATTTGATGAACTAATTCCACTAAATGACTGTGCTACGTGCATGGGTTGTGCAGTTTCCACGTACGCTCGGATGTTCAAGCATTTTTAATATTTTCAGTATAGATTTTCAACATTTCCATCTCTTCACACCTCCCTATGAATGGTGCAGCTATCATTCTTCACATCCTGCCCGATCTGTGTTTTCGTACATCTGGTGCACAATGGCATGGTCACTGTGGGAACTCAAAGTTCGGGACACATTAACAAAATCACAGTGCCACTGTTCATGAGAAGAGGTCCCAAATGCTTTCATCAGGTGGGGGTCACAAAAAGACCATGTTGAAAATTTGTAGTGCAAATACCAATAAATGCCCGGGGCGTTAGGGTTTCTAACCATATCGGCCCACCCTGTACAGACTGATAGGCATCAGGGGTGTGACTTTGGAATGCCGACTATAATGCTCATGCCATTCCAACCCCCCCCGCCCAGCCTGCAGCCAGTGACAGACATTGAGGTGTGTCTTGGACTCTTTGGCCCCAGAGTTCACCCCATTCTCCTATATTGCACCCATTTCAGCATATGTCCTTATGGAGTGGGGTGACTGTAAAGCCGAACACCCCAAGGCACACCTCAACACTTGGTGTCTGCAGGATAGGGTGAGGTGAAATGGCATGAACGTTATGGGCGACAACCCAAACGCATACCCCAATGCCTGTATGTCTCTGCAGGGTGGAGGTGGGGTTGGCATGAAGTTCAATACTTCACTGCCATTCCTATTCTGCATCTGTCTAACTCCTGCATTTCCAATGCCAATACCAGCAAGCAAACATTCGACATTGATAAATGCTTGTTCAAAGTTGTCACAGTGGCTTCAGGGCCTTTTTAAACTGAGCACTCTGCCTGGAATGGAATCCCTGACTCCCAAAACTGCAATCTGAACTGTAGGACTTCTGCCATGTCAGTACACCTTAAAGAGCTTTGCCAAATACGTCCCACTTGTAGCTAATGTGCACCTCTGTTTCTTATAGAATGCAAGTCATCCAACTGTGAGAACTGCTTCAGCAAAGAGTTTTGCATGCAATGCAAAGAAGGGTTTTATCTGTTTAAAGGAAAGTGCTTGAGCACATGTCCAGATGACACAGTTCCACACCAGAGTCTAAGGGAGTGTGTGGGTGAGTAAAACGTTCTTTAACTTTTAAAGTCACCTTTGAAACTGCCCTGTCTTTTTCATCCCTTAAACTCAGTTTTACTTAGGTGACCATTTTGTATCAAAGTTAAGCAACGGAAGACTCGGACTTCCAAAAGTGTAAGAGGTGGTAAGGATGCTGAACATCCACGGCCAGTCTACTCTACCCGTCTTTCTCATGTCTCCATTTCTTTCTGTGTATAGTTCTCTTTCATTGTGTGGATCAACAAGTAGCAGGTTTATATACTCGGACATATGAATTCTGCCTACATCCCTCCGGCAGGGCCTGATAATACTGAGCAGGCTAGCAATTAGTTAGCAATATCATTGCTTTACCACTAGCTCGACCGAGACAGGCACTGTAAAGGGATTGCTTACTTTCTGGGCCAATTAAAAAGGCTTACAGTTAGGTTGGTTTGCAGACTTTTGGCGCATGTGCAACAACCCTGCACTGAACCAATGGACTGTCCCCTAAAGTTGAGTCCGGCCTTGCTCTGCAGTAGGGCTGTGTGGAATTTTCAAATTCCAGTGGAACGAAATTTTGTGGAAGTTTTGAAATTCTGCCAAATTTAATGGAAACAAAATGTCAAAATTCCACAGCAGAAAATGCAGAATGAGCTTCTCTGCAGCATTTCTGTGGAATTTTATTCCGAAATCTCAATATTTTCTGCAGAAATGTTTGTGGAATCATTTTCAGTGGAAAAAATGATGTTCTGTGGAATATTATTTTGTAGATATCAATATTTTCTGTGGAAATGGTTGAGGAATGATTTTCTTCGGGGAAAAAATGTTGTTCCACAGAGTAATATTCCGCTGATTGCAGCAGGTGGAATTCCGTAGAAGAACCAGCGAAATTCCGGCAGAAATTCCGCCAGTGGAAAGGTCATTCTGTGCTAATTTCACCGGCAGAATTCTGCATTCCGCATAGCACTACCCTGCAGTGTTCGTAATGTAACCCCCAGGGGCGCTATCCTTATGGTTACTACCCCTGCCTGCCTCCTCTGAGACAGGGTAAGGGGCCCAGATCCGTTGACGGGTGCCTCCACCCAGAGGTCAGGGTTAGTACTGTCGAGATCGCCTCGGTCACAGCCCTCTGGGTTACTGCAACCCCCATTTCGTCCTGCTAGTGGCTCACTCGGGGTACCCACAATGCTTTTCCCCAGTTCACTTACCCCCCAGCTAGTATCTCTCAACTCACTCCGGAGGCCCCCTGTAAAATAAGGTACAGTTTTATCACAGTCACTATACAGCAGTTCACCAGTAATGCACACAGTAGCCAGGGTGTAGTTGCAGAACAAACAATTGGATTTATTCAAGGGGGAGTAACCAGGACAGGGGGGAAATCAGGTTAATTGGCTTATCACTATACCTGTCTACCTAGGGCTCTGTGCACAGACCTGAACCTAATATTTACTGTCCCTGGGTACCCAAGCCCTAATGGCTGGTCCACCATGGCAGCTGGTTGGGGCCCTGACACAGATAGCCTTTTCAATACTGAGACGGTCAGAATGGAATGAAGATTCAGCAAGGCAGCCAGCAGTATAATAACACAACTTGAGACCCTGATGCAACTTAGCAGGGAGCTACCCTGGTTCTGTACTTACGACTGCAGCAAGCAACGGTTTCTGCACCACGGGAAGGGCTGAGCCTGAGTTTCACCAGCCTCCTCACACATTTATATGGCAACTCCAGAGGGGTACCACACCAGGCCGTAGCTTCCAGGGCTCACACGAACTCTCAGCCGGCTAAGGTGCTGCGACAGCAGTTTCAACTTTCCCGAGGACCGAGCGCGATTCAGCAGATTCTCCAATCCTCCAACAGGTCGAGCCTGGTGGGTAGCTGGGCTGGCACCAGCCTCCTCCGACCGCACACAGCAGATTTAGTCCGACTCACTCAACGGCAACAACGGCCGCCTCAGGCCTTCACGCGCTTCCCGCGCGAACACTCCACCAGTGCAGAAGCACACAGCTCCTTCCTTCTCCCCAGCCACTACGCATCTGCCCCCAACAGCAAGGGTCTTTCCCTTCAGTTCGGGTGCTACCCGCTTCCATTGGCTAGCGGCACCTGCCAATCAACTGCTCCTGCTCTCAGTGGTGCGGAAGAGCGCCATAGCCCAGAATGCCTTTCCCAAAATACAAGCAGCTCCTCTACTGGTCAGCCGACTCTGTAGGGTCCCGAGGTACTGATTGGTCCAATTCAGCAGTCCTGGACCAAAATGAAGGGGAGAATCAGAACAGTCTTTGCTGCAAAGGAAAACAGGTCAGAACAACTACATTTTTATTTATCACCCTAAGTTATTCCAGCAGGCAGTTACATCTCCGAGGAAGCTCCCTCTGCACAATTTAGCGATGGCAAGAAGGAGCAATTATCCAAACAGCCGGGGGACTCAAGCGGGGTAACACTCAAACCCTTCCCAGATTAATCAAGATTGCGAGTTGGGCAGCCCTTAAAAAGACAGGCACGGAGGCCTTGATAGCACTCCTGGCGATCACACTTAAACTGCTGAAATGCAGGACACCAGCCTGGCAGTGAGCATTTAAACGAGCTCCTGGGAAGCTTTTAGGAACTCCCATTTGCAAGGGGGTTACACCCTCCCCAGCCTGGAGAAACTTGGCGTCCACGCCAAGTAATTGCCCTCAATTTACTTGAAGGCAGACAGCCTAATTGACACTACATCACACTTTGCATTACATACATGAATATTCACAGTGTACTATGGGTTATACAACGGTGTACACACATAACCCTTTGTATCTCTTTTTCCCGGTCAGGTCAATATTTCCTGCTTATGGCCCCGGACCTGGGGGAACCCCTCCATTTCAGTTACTGACGGGTCACCTAAGGTAGGGGCACCACATCCGAAGGGCAGTATTAACAGACTAGAGTCATCCCCCAGGGTTAAATTAGGCAAAGAGCTCGGGGACATATACACCCCTTTCTGGACCACATTTAAGGGCAGGTCCACAGGCTGGCCCAGAGACTCATAGCTCAACTTTACTACAGGCCGTACTTCTCGGCTGGAACGTCTAGGAGTTTCGGAAAACCCAGAGAGACAGACCCTGATTCCAGTCCAGCCTCATTGACGCTAGTAGCGGGAATCTCCACAGGGGAAAAGGACCCAGGGCTCATAGCACTATTGTGGGCCTGTCCCTCTACTCCAGGGCCCACCCCACTGGGCTCAGTTGAGGACTGGTTAGACGCTAGTGAGGGACCATCAGGGCATTCAAAATATTCTTCTGGTTCTGGCATATCACTGGCCGGTTCCCCCATATCACTCTCTTCTGCTGAAAAGTCAGATAATTCAGCCAGGCCAGACAGTTCAGCCAGGCTCAAGGACCCCATCCCTTAGACTTTACTGCTACCCAGCTCATCCTCTGGAGGCATTGGTCCCGGAGACAAGGTAGGGGGCTCGAACAGTCCAGAAGGCCCAACCTCATCTCCGGAGTTAACAAGGGGATTGCCCCGAAACAACTGGCTCAGTTCATAAGAGGGGTAGTATTCAACATCATCTTCATCGTCCTCCGACACCGATTGTGGATTATGTCCTTCTGCAGGGTTGGGACAGGGCTCTCTTGTTTTGGCTTGCTGAAGAATCCATGAGTTGGGTTCTTTTTTTAGCAGCAGATCTAGTTATAGGCCGGGAGGGGGTGGCAATTGAAGGTTCGTCTTCAATCAGGATTTGCCCGATTGGTAGCAGATGATTTCGGTGAATGGTTTTCACATCTTTGGAATTGTTTTCAGGTCGCACTTTATATACAGGCAAATCAGCCAATTGCCCCACAACAATGTGAGGGAGGTGATGCCACCGGTCAGCAATCTTATATTTTCCATGCAGTCCCAGATTTCACAGCAACATCCTATCCCTTCTCTTAGCTCCAATGTCTTCACTTTCTTGTCATACCTCTCCTTATTGGCCAGGTTTCTTTTAGCAGCCATAGTCTGGGCCAACTGATAAGCATGGGTTAACTGGGCCTTCAGCTTCTGTACGTATTGTAGATGATTTTCTGCTTGCACCCCATCAGGGGAAACCCCAAAACACACATCCACAGGCAATCTAGCCTCTCTCCCAAACATCAGTCTGTACGGGGAAAATCCAGTGGCATCACTCTTGGTGCAGTTATAAGCGTGAACCAGGGCACTAATCTGCTGGCTCCATCTCGGTTTGTCTTTGGGTTGCAATGTGCCCAACATGTCAAGCAATGTGCGTTTAAACCTTTCAGGCTGGAGATCTCCCTGAGGATGGTAGAGGGTGGTTCTTGACTTTCGCACCCCCCACAAAGACAGCATCTCTTTGATCAAGTGGCTCTCGAAGTCCCTTCCCTGGTCGGAATGGATCCTCTGGGGGGCCCCGTAGTGGACAAAAAAGTTTTCAACCAGTATCTTAGCCACCATGGTTGCTTTCTGATCCTTAGTAGGGAACGCCTATGCGTACTGGGTGAAATGATCGGTAACCACCAATATATTACTGATATTTTTCAGATCGGGTTCCAGACTCGAGAAATCGGTGCAGACTAGTTCCATAGGGGCGCTAGTAGTAATGTTGACCAAGGGGGCCACTCTCTGGGGCAAGGCTTTCCTCTGCAAACACCGACTACAGGTCTTGACATACTGCTCTACATCTGCGCTCATTTTTGGCCAGTAAAACCGGGCTCGTACCAAATCGAGGGTTCGGTCGATGCCAAGATGCCCCATCCGATTATGCAAAGACCTTAAAACCAGTTCCTTTAATTCTGAAGGCAGCACCAGCTGTTGTTTGACGATCTGGTCCTCTTTATGTACAGTCTTTCGGTATAGTAGTTGGCTAATCAGCCTTAATTTGGGCCCTTCTTTATATAACAGGGTGGCTCTCAAGTCGGTGGAGCGCAATTTGGACACATCTCGCCCGGCCTGCAAGGCTTCCACCACCAGTTTTATCAGAGAATCTCGGGATTGGGCCTGTTGAAGACTAGTATTGTAAAACTGGGGCAGTGAACTAGTGTCCGGTGCGGAAAAGTGACAGTAGGCAGCAGGTATACAGCTCTCTGATGGCCCCAAGCAATCCACCATACAGTTCACAGCATCCGGGGACACCTGTTCTTCCTTGTCAAACTTCTGGCAAAGGGCTCTTATGGCAGGCTCAGACAACCTGATTCAATCAGTTTGGTGCATAGGCCTCCGAGAGAGGGCATCCGCATCTACATGGTTTAAACCGGCCCTGTATTCAACAGCATAGTCGTAGGTGGCCAAGGCAGAGAGCCACCTGTGGCCAGTGGTGTCCAACTTGGCTGAGGTTTGTACATAGGTCAGAGGGTTGTTATCAGTCTTCACTAATATCTTGGCACTGTACAAATAGTCATGGAACTGGTCAACAATGGCCCACTTCAGAGCCAGGAACTCTAGCTTGTGCATGGGATAGTTCTTCTCTAACGGAGCCAGACTTCTGCTGGCAAAAGCTACAGGTCTCAGGCCATTTGAGTGCTCCTGATATAACACAGCCCCCAATCCTTGAAGACTAGCGTCGGTATGGAGAACGTAGGGCTTGGCCGGGTCAGCATAGACCAACACGGGGGCATGGGTGAGTTGATATATGTCATAGAAAACGTCCTCACACTCAACAGTCCAACGATCCCCAAACAGTTCATTCGGCTGGAAATACCTCTTCTCGGTCTCGGATCGCACAACTTTCTTATACTTTTTGTGTGTAGGAGGGTACCCCTGAGTGAGGTTGAGGAGGGGACGAATCACTCGAGAATAGTCCTTGACAAATCGCCTATAATATCTGCAAAACCCCAGAAACCGTTGCAACTCTTTCAAGTTCCTGGGTTGGGGCCAAGTAGTCAACGCCTCCACTTTGCTAGGGTCAGTCTCTATGCCCTCAGTAGACACTATGTGGCCCACATATTTTACGGAAGTCTGGAAGAATTGACACTTATCTATAGACAGCTTGAGGCCGAACTCCTCCAGCCGATCCAAGACCTTAAATAGTTGCTGCTCGTGTTCTTCTAACGAGCGTCCAAACACTATAATGTCATCTAAATAGACCAGACACTCGAGCAGATTTATATCCCCCACGGCTCTCTCCATCAGGTGCTGAAAGGTGGCTGGGGCGCCTGAAATCCCTTGAGGCATCTGAATGAATTCATAGAAACCTAGGGGGCAAATGAATACAGTCTTCTCTCGGTCACGTGGGGCCATCGGGATCTGGTAGTACCCGCTGCAGAGATCCAACACAGAAAACCACTTGCTGCCATTTAAACGGTCCAAGGCATCCTATATTCGGGGCATAATGTACTGGTCAGGGATGGTCCGCCGATTCAAAGTGCGATAGTCTACACACATCCGAACTGTCCCATTCTTCTTCCTTACCACCACAATGGGAGAAGCATGGGGCTCCTGGACTCTTGTATCACACCAGCAGCCAACATCTCTTGCAGATGCCACCGTACATCATGGATGTCAGCCGGGGCCAAGCGCCGGGATCTCTCTCAGAAAGGTCTTTCGTCATGCAGCCGAATGTGATGCTCAGCCCCTTGCACACATCCCACATCCCATTATTTTAGGGAGAATACCTGGTCCCTTTGGGCAAGCCTCTCACTGATCCTCTTTTTCCATTCAGCTGGCAACGGAGAGTCACTGAAATCAAACAAATCAGGAGTAACTCTATCGTCTGCCTCGGGACCCTTGCTACTTGGCAATACTGCGGTATCCACACAATGGACACTTTCCAGGTGCACCCTCTTCTTATTTGAATCTCTTTGTCGGACACATTATGCACTTGAACCATCACTCTCTTGACATAAGCATGAGCTCTAGCCGGCAAGATACTGGGCTTTATCAACAGTCCCTCAGGCAATCTTCCCTCTCCAGGCACATCCAACATCAACAACTTATTCTTGACATCTGTCCTTAATCGTACTTCTCCATGCAAGACACGCTGGGCATTTGGGGCAAGTATCACTGGAGCCGGATCCTTTTTCCACACCACCCCCACTGGGCCCTCAGGTTCCTCCTGACTAACCTTCCTCTGGGTGGCAACTGCTTTTTGGAGCACAGCGGGTATTTGTAGAGCTCACCCAGTTTTGAATGCCTGTTTTTCTGAGCACAACTGGGCCAATCGTCCGAACACATGAGCATTCATCCCAGTCAACAAAGGCACCCCGTCATACAGTCCAGTGGGTGGGCAAACTAAAACTAAAGTTTCCACATGCTCATCCATTCCAGCCACAGATGTCGAGAATGATAACCAAACTCAGATATACCCCAAATACGGATATGCCTTGTCGCTCCACCCCCACACATGTAAACCATTCAAGGGTTGCAGGGGCACCTCAGGTAAATGTGCCTGATACTAGTCCTGAAACATGATGGTTACCTGAGAGAGCCGCTGTCCAATACAGCCCGAGTGGGAATCCCATTTACTCGCACTGGGGTCTCCATCGAAGGCCCGACCACATCAGACCAGTCGGGGACCACAGTGTGGAGAGTTGACTGAGCCTGGGCCCGAGTCGCAAAACTTTTCCTAAGGGGTCGAGACTGGGTCCGGCGATGCCAAGTGATCAATCTACTGTTAACTTTCTGTAAGTTCTCCGGCCTCTGACACTCGTGTTGAAAATGCCCATCTTCTCCACAATGGTAACAGAACTTGGAGTTCCGGAGGTCACTGTTTGGCGGGGGGCCTTGTATTTGTGGGGGGCCCTGAGAGGGGTGAGGGGGCTCCCTTGGGCTGGGGGTCTGGTTTCTGTTTATCTCAGGGGCCCCAGACCTAACAGGGTACATAGCAGATTGCTTTAAGTCCCTCACAAGTTCCCGTAAATTCCTGACCTCGGCCCTCAACTCACTCTCTACATGGGGGGTCAGAGGAGACAACTCGCATTCCCACAGCACCAGGAGACTCTGGGGATCCCTCAGACCCTCTGGACAGGCCAACCTCCTCAGGGGTGCTAGGCTCAGGGGTCCCACTAGGGTTTACCACCCCCACACATGGCTCCAACCCCTCTTCATCAGTATCCACCTCTCTAATTTCCCTCATTAATTGACAATATTCAGGCGGGGTGGCCCGTCGATCATGTAACTTAAGTTTCAACAGTATTACATTAGAGAATCTGGCAGATTTTAAAACATGTTCTAACCTGATCTGATTCAGGGCTGTGGCAGTGATTCCCCCCCTTTCTATAGGCCTTCTGCAAGGCCCGCTCCACCCTAGTGACGAAGGCGGACAGTTTCTCATTCCTTCATTGCTTAGCAGACCTGAATTTCCATAATAAGTCGTCACCAGTCGCTGTACTCCCAAAAACCCCTTCTAAAGCAGAGAGATACTCTGCAGTGGTGACTTCCGGACTGGTGGCCCGGAAAAACCTAATGGCTTCTAAAGCGGGGCCCCTCAAGCTCTCCATCAGCCTCTTCCTTTTCTCCCCCTCAGAGCATTGCCACTCCTGGACTAAGGGGGTGGCATAGTCCATCCAAGCCTCCAGGTCATCCTCCTCTGGGGGCACTGGCACTGTGCCAGAAAAATGTTTTAACTTACGGTAAGAATCGAGCTGTATAGGTGGGCCCACTAGGGGCAGTGAAGCCAACACAGAACTCTTGGGGGGACAGGGGGAGGTACCGGGGGAGCCCTGAGGAGTAGCATCACTGGACAAATCTAATGCTTGCAGCAGTTCCTGGGTAGTTCCCCCCTCCACAGCCAGCAATTTAAGCAGTTTGTCTTTAAAACTATTCATTTGGGGAGACCCCCCAGGGGTGACTGACCCACTTCGAATATGAATTAGCCTCCATCCCTGTGAGGCACCCTCC
The DNA here is from genome assembly GCA_016271365.2 of Neoceratodus forsteri. Taxonomy (NCBI): domain Eukaryota; kingdom Metazoa; phylum Chordata; order Ceratodontiformes; family Ceratodontidae; genus Neoceratodus; species Neoceratodus forsteri. The sequence continues at coordinate 114,590,867 of JADMNL010000028.1, forward strand.
GGGTAAATCATGGGAGGTACCTTCGGGTCGATGGCACACACTGCACAGGAGTAGCACCTGCAACGTCTGGTCGAGCAGGTCAGCCATGCGCCCTTTTACCTCCACTTTGCCTAAACATTTTACTCGCTCTGCTGCGGAAATTATGTCAGCAGCTGTGGTTCTCAAAGGCACATCTAACAGTAACACAATCTTCTGGGAGTCCAGCTCTTCGGCTTCACCCCACCCCATAAGTCTGTGTACCATTGTCTTAATAGGTCCCAACTTAATTTTTCCCAACATATCCCCTTCCACTTTTTCCATCTCTTAGGTACTTCCCCACTTGACCACTAGGGGACGCTGATCTCAGCGGTGCCTCCAATTTGTAACCCCAAGGGGCGCTATCCTTAGGGTTACTACCCCTGCCTCCCTCCTCTGAGACAGGGTAAGGGGCCCAGATCCGTTGTCGGGTGCCTCCACCCAGAGGTCAGGGTTAGTACTGTCGAGATTGCCTCGGTCACAGCCCTCTGGGTTACTGCAACCCCCCTTTCGTCCTGCTAGTGGCTCACTCGGGGTACACACAATGCTTTTCCCGAGTGGCTGGTCCACCATGGCAGCTGGTTGGGGCCCTGACACAGATAGCCTTTTCAATACTGAGACGGTCAGAATGGAATGAAGATTCAGCAAGGCAGCCAGCAGTATAATAACACAACTTGAGACCCTGATGCAACTTAGCAGGGAGCTACCCTGGTTCTGTACTTATGACTCCAGCAAGCAACGGTTTCTGCACCACGGGCAGGGCTGAGCCTGAGTTTCACCAGCCTCCTCACACATTTATATGGCAACTCCAGAGGGGTACCACACCAGGCTGTAGCTTCCAAGGCTCACACGAACTCTCAGCCGGCTAAGGTGCTGCGACGGCAGTTTCAACTTTCCCGAGGACCGAGCGCGATTCAGCAGATTCTCCAATCCTCCAACAGGTCGAGCCTGGTGGGTAGCTGGGCTGGCACCGGCCTCCTCCGACCGCACGCAGCGGATTTAGTCCGACTCACTCAACGGCATCAACGGCCGCCTCAGGCCTTCACGCACTTCCCGCGCGAACACTCCACCAGCGCAGAAGCACACAGCTCCTTCCTTCTCCCCAGCCACTACGCATCTGCCCCCAACAGCAAGGGTCTCTCCCTTCAGTTCAGGCGCTACCAGCTTCCATTGGCTAGCGGCACCTGCTAATCAACTGCTCCTGCTCTCAGTGGTGCGGAAGAGTGCCATAGCCCAGAATGCCTTTCCCAAAATACAAGCAGCTCCTCTATTGGTCAGCCGACTCTGTAGGGTCCCGAGGTACTGATTGGTCCAATTCAGCAGTCCTGGACCAAAATGAAGGGGAGAATCAGAACAGTCTTTGCTGCAAAGGAAAACGGGTCAGAACAACTACATTTTTATTTATCACCCTAAGTTATTCCCAGCAGGCAGTTACATCTCCCGGGGAAGCTCCCTCTGCACAATTTAATGATGGCAGAAACGGAGCAATTATCCGGCAGCCCGGGCGGGACTCGAGCAGGGTAACACTGAAACCCCTTCCCAGATTAATCAAGACTGCAAGTTGGGCAGCCCTTAAAAAGACAGGCACGAAGGCCTTGATAGCACTCCTGGCGATCACACTTAAACTGCTAAAATGCAGGACGCCAGCCTGGCAGGGAGCATTTAAACGAGCTCCTGGGAAGCTTTTAGGAACCCCCATTTGCAAGGGGGTTACACCTATATATAGAAAAGTATTGTCCATGACCTTCTGTGCTACTCGCAGTGATTTGTGTTGCTCTGTAGCAAAGAATTTCAAGGAAAGTAATTACATGTGTGGACGACACAAAGCTGTTGAGGGTGGTAGATTCTAGGGAACAGGAAGAAAGTTTACATCGGTACTTAAATGTTCTAGGGGAGTGGGGCAACAACTAAAAAAAATTAATTATAAATTAGTAAGTACATGAAAACTTTAACAGAGTTTATTTTTTAATGGGGACTACAGGTCCCACAGCATTACTGCAGGAGAGGTAGTAATAGTAATAACAATGTACTCATGAATATCAATGAGCACACTGCATTTGTGTCATGTCTCCCCTTACCTGACCACACCCCTGAGGAAGACTCGTGAGGAGTTGAAGCACTGGGTGGTCAGGAAGGAGCACTTTTTGCTGCAGACCTTCCTCTTGTTATGCAGCAAATAAATACTTTGAATTGAGCTTTCTATGTTTTCTTGGAATTATTGGTCTCAAGTGACACAGAACTTTTCAAGGTCGTAGTAGTAGTTTATATTTTTTCTCTATGGCACCCTTCCCTGAAGGTCCAGGGTGCCATTACAGTAAAAGAGAAAACATAATCAATAATTCATATCAATAGACACAAAGTAATTACCCTGTTCCGTTAAAACTAACATAAAATGCCCTAAAACATAAAATACAATGTAAGACAGTACAATTGTGAGGATTCCCCTTTAAAGACACTAACATTACTGAATTAATGGGGGGAGGAACAGCGGGAGGGAGGAAGGCAGGCAGGCAGGAAGGGGAAGGTAAGGGAAGGATGGATCACATAGTGTATGCACCGCAGCAGAATTTTGAAGAAAGGTGACGAAGATGGCCACAAAGAACTGAAGAAAATTTTTACAACAAGCTGAACCGGATGGATGTCGGCAAAAGAAGCAGTGGAAGGCTGCCAGAGTAAGGGTCTGCCATCTCTGGGCATCAAACTCTGAAGAATGGTTGGAGACAGATCTGTGGAAGGCCTGGAAGTGTTCAACTAAAGAGTTGTCATAGAACGGCCTATGGTATGCCACCAGAACACGGATCTCCCACCTCAAGGCATTGAACTGAAGAGTTGCCAACAGAAGAAGACCTATGGGAGGTCACCAGAATCTTGAAAAGAAGCCCCTAAACACAGTGCTCGTTGGTAGTCCCTGACTATTAAGCTGTGGTGGCTCCTCAACTTCTGACTCACTTCGTGAGTTGTAACTGTATCTGGATCTTGCCCTGGCACTGGTTCTGGCACACTGATGCAACTGACCCTAACTGACTAGCACCTTACGCTGCCTAGTATGATTGATCCCCAGAAGAGTGCAAGGAAGGAACGTTCATATTCTTGAAATTCAGAAGAGTCTCAAATGGTGCACAAGGATTTCGAGATCCTTTAGTGGTCATTAAGAAGTTCCCTAGATCGCTGAGCTGGATAAGTAACTGACTCAGGGGGAGACCACAGAGGGTGCTGGTAAATGACATTTACTGGGGGGTGAGAAAGGGGATGAGTGGGATGCCACGCTGTTCTGGGACCAGCACTCATCAGTATGTTCATCTGCAGCATAGCAGAGGGCATACTGGGAAGGATTAGCTTAATCTAAGAGGACACAAAAATATCTGGTAGGGTGGACAGGGAGGAGGGGATGAGGTAAATGACAAGGGAGCCGCAGAGGCCAGGAAATGATCCAGGGTCTGGCAGTTCAGATTGAGTGCAAAAAAAAAAATGCAGGGTTATGCATATTGGCTAAAAGAACCCCAAAATAAGAGTATTGGCTATGAGATGTCAGAGAAACCAAACAACAGAGGACAGGTGCTGTGGGGTAATTATTAATGAGAACGTTATGACCTCAGCCTAGTACAATAAGGCATATGCTAAGGCCAACAGTCTACACTGGCAGTTTTGGAGGCCCCCCCACCCCATCTCAAAGCAACCATACAGTGAAATTGGGCAAAAGCTTTAACCCGGCCCGCCTTGTGGGTGTTTTTTTCCACTATAAAATTTTCCAGGCATCTTCCAGTTGGAATTACACCAAAATGTGAGTATTGTCTAAATGGTAGTTTTTTTCTCAAGGAAAAAAAGACGGCCGCCACATTTGCCTTAAACACAGCATTGCGGACCTGGCAAGTATCAGGACTGAGGGAAACAAACTCATGGTGTGCTGCACAGGAGAAACCTAGCAAAGTAGATCTCACAGGTGTGCTAATATTTTTATGAACTGTAACTAAAACTAGCTTTTTTGGTAAAAACATTTTTTTTGGACTGTTGCTTTAAGACAGACAAAAATTGTCTGGAAACAGTGCAGAGGAGCACAACTAAGAAGATATATGCAGGGAAGGCCTTAAGAGGAAAGGACGAGCAGGCTGAACTTGTGGTCGCTTGATGCCAGAAGGGAATGCAGAGGTATATTAAAATCATTTGTGCGTCATAAGTGCGTCAAGGGGATAACAGGATGGATTGTCAACAGTTGTTCAAATGCAGTGTAGGGACCTGCAATACAGGGCATGGATAAAGATTAACAAGGGGTAAATTCAGTAGTCATGCGAGGAAATACTTGTAGTGGATAAGTGTAAATGATAGCAGTGGAACAAGGGTGGTGGAGGGGGGGTAAAGTTTCTAAATGGACTGAGCTGCTAATAGGAGACTCAGGCTAAGCCCACCCAGTAATAGGCTGGAATGGAAGCAGATAGGACCAGAACAGACTGGATGGACCCTTGGTCTTTTTCTGCCTGTAATCATTCATTTATTTCTAGACCTGAGCTAATACTATATTTAAACTCAGCACACCAGTAAAAGACAGGGCTAGTTTCAAGTAGGGAATGGGTAGAAACAGTTCTAAAATGAAATAAACCCCTTCAAACCTGATCCTAACATTTAGACCAAAAAAGGAATTGCCTCCTAAAATTAACAATTTTTTGATATTTGAATTGCAAAGTGGTCATGAACATATAAATATACGCAAATTACTAAGTCTGAAAATAAGAATGTTTTAGAAGCGCCTTGGGTTTTAAACAAGAGCTGGTTCTAAACATCACTGGAAATGTTTTGCCCAGTCCCTAGTTTTAAATGCAAAATGACTTCAGACTCATTAAGTGGGGGGGGTTACATACAGCAGACATTATCGCTGCTATTCTGAGTACAAGTTTGGGAAAAAAGTACTCCCCCATGCCCCATCAATTAGCAGTTTGTTTAGCAAGTATCTTTTGCCTTCCTCTCAGTTGTCATCCTTTGTCTTTGCACAGCATTATTGCAGATTTCACTTTCCTACATAAACTATTGTGACAAGCAATGGCTTCAGTCCTGTTTGATGTCATCAAAGAGTCATCCAAGTAACTCCGGTCCTTCACATTTTGCAAAGATGCTGTTCTGTGTATTCCTCCACTGCTGCTTTATGAAATTGGAGGGTTGGGGGTGGGAGGTTGAGATGGCAATGTTTCCAGTTTAGTCTGATCCCTTCCCCAAAGATTAACACAGAACAACTTACAAAATGGGCTTCTTTGTTTGGGACTTTGTGCAGACATATGGATTATCTGTCACACCTTCTTACAGCACTCCGAGTCTTAACACTTGGGTTATAAGTGCTCTTCTCATAGGCTGATGTACAAAAGGAATCCCAACTTCGAAATCCGATCCTTCTCCTCCCTTGTAGCTCCCATACAGAACACCATGAGAACAGACAGAACACCAGGAGGGCGGAGCTACTGGTATAACTAAAACTTCTCTACTGGGACTAAGAACTAGAAATCTTGTACTGGGACCTTCAATTTAGGTTAAAAACAAAAAATAGAGTTAGTGTGTTTGTCAGAGGTAGTTGAAGTAAATTGTTATCTGTTATCTATGTTATCTGTGTACTTATCTAGGTTCTTGTCACAGGTGTCAGAAGGGAATTGTTATATGTGAAATTAACTAAGTGTAGAAATATTTGCAAAGTAGGGGGAGTGGCTTAGCTAGAAGGAGCCAGGTTAAAACCAGATTTAAGCACTGCCCAAGATTCTGCCAGAGAACAGACAGAACACCAGGAGGAAGGAGCTACTGTTATAACTAAAACTTCTCTACTGGGACTATATTGCCCTCCTTCCCTCCACCCTAAACCAGTTCTACCTTTATAGGCACAGGATTTAACTGACAACAGGAACTTCCTGTTTGAAGCAGGAAATGAGTGATCACAGAGCCACCAAAGACTCACCATCCTAGAAGGGCAAGAGTAGCTCTCAGTCCCCCAGCTGCTGGAAGTCTGACTCTGAGCAAGTAAGGAAACTACTGAGAAATATAGGAACTTCTTGTCTTAGAACAGGAAGATCAGGAGCTAAAAGGGCACAGAGGCAGTAAGTAAGTAGGGGAAGAAAATAAATAAGTAAATAAACAAACAGAGAAAAGAGGAAGTATTCCAAACAACAGTTAGGGGGCCAGAAAAATGACATGATGGGAGTGGTGCAGTGCAGTGGCTGTGGAGCAGCAGTCTTCCGGAAGACATTCTGGAGGATGCAGTTTTGTCCCATCTGCAGGCACCTCTCTGGGCTGAGGGAAGAGGTTGCTCATCTTCAGGCTGAGTTGGCCAGGATTTGTGGGACCTCCTCTCCCACCCAGGGACCACCAGAGTTCCTGCTGTTCCTCAGAGGTTGCCAAGAAAGAGGAGTGGTTGGACCCCAGTGGGCTCAGGGAGGGTGAGGGTGGTGGAACAGAGGCGCATCCCTCCAGTTGTACCGCTCCACAGTTTCTGTGCCGTTCTGGAAAAGTGTGGTTCCTCTATGGAGGCACCCACAGTGGAGACTAAGGAGGATGCTGGGAGCCTCCACAAAGGAGACCCACAGGAGGGTGGCATGGGACTCCACAGGGGAAGGAAACAACAACTGGTGGGGGACTCCATTGTTAGGAAGGTAGAACTGGGGGAGGAAGGGGAGAAGGAGGTAAGGTGCCTGCCTGGCGCCATGGCTTGGAGAGACAGGGAGCGAATCCACAGGATCACAGGAGCAGCTGCACAGGGAAGGGAGCTGTATGTCACTGTCCACCTAGAGACAAATGACCTGGCTAAGAAAGGGATCAGAGCAGTGCAAGAAGCATTTGTGGAGATGGGGAGGGGCCTTAGACAAATAGCACACATGGTAACCTTCTCGGAGGTGCTGCCTGTTATGGCACGGATGAGGCTAGGGTGCTCCACACCATGGGATTCAATCAGTGGTTGAAAAACTGGTGTAGAGCTCAGGGATTTGGCTTCATTGGGGACTGGGGGTCCACCTGGATGGATGCAGGCCTATACTGGCGTGATGGTCTGCATCTGTCCAGAAGGGGAACCAGGATTCTAGGTGATAGGTTTAAATACTTCATTGGCAAACTAAACTAGCCAAGGGGGAGGCACTGGAAAGGAGCAGGGAAATCCTAGCCCCCCCCCAAAAAAAAATCAGGGTACGAAGTGAGGTAGACACCAACATAGAGATGTTAATAGGGAGAAGCGCAGGGGTAAATGGAGAAAGTGACAAACGCAATAAGTACAGGGATTGTGGCAGAAAGGGGTAAGGCCATCAAGAAATGGAGGGTAATGAGTACCAACACCTGTAGTCTGGGCAACAAGCTCCCTGAACTGGTGGCCTTGATGGAAGAGGGATGCCTGGATATCATAGCAGTCACAGAAACATGGTACACAGAGAACCATGACTGGGATGTTCACATACTAGGGTACACAACCTACAGGAGAGACAGGGAGGGCAGAAGGGGGGGTATCTCTCTATGTAAGGGAAGGGATAAAAGCAACTGAACAAAAGAGTAAACAGGGAGGAGAGGAGGCACTGTGGGTCACCTTAGAGACTGGAAATGGCATCACAATCCGCACAGGGGTTGTATACAGACCCCCATGTCGGGGGCGGGGATGGACAAGGATATGATAGAAGGCATACTTAGGATGGCAGAGAAAGGGGAGATACTGTTGATGGGGAACCTTTATATGCCAGATGTTAACTGAAGCACCTTTGCCATTCTTGATGCCCTTCAGATGGCATGCCTCAGACAGGTAGTTTTGGAACCTATTCGTGAGGGAGCAATCTTAGACCTCGAACTCTCAAATGGGGACAGTGAGAGGATCTCAGATCTAGAAGTGGGTAGCCATTTGGGAACAAGTGACCACCAAACAGTGTGGTTCACGATAAACTCAGCTACAGAGTCAAGCCATACAAAAGTGAGGGTTTTGGACTTCAGGAGGGCTGACTTTTGCAAGACGGGAGAGTACCTTAGAAAAGCACTAGCAAACAGGCTAGAAGGAGGGGTGGAGCAACAATGGGAAATATCAAAACTGCCATCACAGAGGCAACAAGCCTTTGTGTGAAGCAAATAAACAAATCAAAATGAAAGAAAAAGCTACTATGGTTCTCAAAAGAAGTGGCTGTGAAGGTTAGAGAGAAAAAGATAGCATTTAGGAAGTATAAGGAAACACAGAAGGAGCAGGACAGAGAACTGTACCAGTTAAGGCAGAAGGAAGCAGGGAGGGTAGTCAGAATAGCAAAGGCACAAACTGAGGAAAAGATAGCCAACTCGGTTAAGAAGGGGATAAACCTTTTATAGGTATATCAGGGAGCGTAGAGAGATGAAGGGAGGGATAGTGAGGCTGAATAGAATGGATGGGTTGTGGGAGAGAGTGACAGTGAAAAAGAGGATATTGAATAAATACTTCTGTTCAGTATTCACAAAAGAGGAAGTGGGGAGGTGCCTAATCCAATTAACAGAAGCACTCTGGAGAGGGGTCGATCCCAGTCCTTTCACAGAAGAAAGGGTTCTGAAAGAACTCCTAAAACTGAAGGTGGACAAAGCAATGGGGCCAGATGGAATTCACCCAAATTCTAAAAGAATTAAGCAGAAGAACTAGTGACACCACTGACTACCCTTTATAACAAATCATGGGAGAATGGTGGTACCTGAGGACTGGAAGAAGGCTGATGTGATTCCCTTCACAAAAGTGGGAGCAAGACAGAAGCAGGAAACTACAGACCTGTCAGTTTGACCTCTGTGGTAGGGAAAGTGATGGAATCACTTTGAAGGAAGAATTGTTGAGTACCTAGAGGCCAGTGGGGCACAGGACCCAAGGCAACATGGGTTCACAGCGGGAAGGTCATGTCAGATGAATCTAATTGATTTCTTTGACTGGGTGACCAAAGTAGTAGACCAGAGAGGGGCTGTGGACATGGCCTACCTAGACTTTAGCAAGGCATTTGACACAGTCCCACACAAAAGATTAGTAGTCAAATTAACCGGCCTTGGAGTGGGTCCCAGGGTGGTAGCCTGGCTAAAACATTGGCTGAACAACAGGACACAGAAGGTAATTGTAAATGGAGTCCACGCTGAAGAAAGAGGGGTTACTAGTGGGGTACCGTAGGGTTCAGTACTGGGTCCAGTCCTTTTTAATGTTTTTATAAGTGACATTGCAGAGGGACTGGCAAGAAAAGTATGCCTCTTTGCAGATGACACAAAGATCTGCAACAGGGTTGATACACGAGGTGTGGAAAGGATGAGAAGGGACTTGGCAAGGTTGGAGGAATGGTCAGAAGTATGGCAGCTTGGATTCAGTACAAAGAAGTGCAAAGTAATGCACCTGGGAAACAAAAACCCAGGGGAAGATTACACAATGTGGGGGGAGGTAGTAACAACAACAAAAATGAAAAGGGACCTGGGGGTAATCATATCAGATGACCTTAAGGTTGGCGAGCAGTGTGAGAAGGCAGTAGGGAGGGCTGGGGTGATACTGGGATGTAAAGGGAGAGGCTTCACCAGCAGAAAACAGGAAGTTGTTATCTCCCTGTACAGACAGTTGGTGAGACCCCATCTGGAGTACTGCATCCAGTTCTGGAGACCCCATCTCCGCAAGGACATAGACAGGATGGAGGCAGTGCAGAGGAGGGTAACTAAAATGGTGCAGGGTCTGCAAGAGAAGCCATAGGAGGAGGCTAAAGGAGCTTAATATGTATACCATTGAGGAAAGGAGGGAGAGGGGGGACATGATAGAAACATTGAAGTACCTCAGTGGAATCAACAAAGTCCATGAGGGTAGCATCTTTCAGAAAAAGAGATGTGCAAGAACAAGGGGACACAATTTGAAGATAGAGGGGGGATGGCTCAGGAGCAATGTGAGGAAGTATTTTTTTACAGAGAGGGTGGTGGACGCATGGAACAGCCTTCTGGAGGAGATTGTGGGGTCTAAAACTGTGGTAGAATTCAAGAATGCATGGGATAGACATAAGGCAATTCTTGTGGTGGGTTGGAAGAAATAGGCTGTTGGCTAAATAGGATCTGCAGCTTATCCTCTGGGTAGGGAAACGGGCAGACTAGGTAGGCCAAGCGGTCCTTATCTGCCATCAAAGTCTATGTTTCTGTGTTACCTACTTAGAAATAGTGTACCTTGTACTTGAATACTACACTGTTACTTGTTATTGCTACCTTGCTTGTTTTTATTATGTCTATACTTGTTTGTTTTCTTGCCTGTACATAAATGCAGTGTTCCTGACCTTGTGTGATGCAGGTCCACCTTGTAAATGAGCTTGCTCAATGGTGTTTGCCTAGATAAATAAAGATTTGACTGATTGATTGTCCATGCTAAGTCAGTGGATGGATTCAAACGCTGATGGGTGGCATGGGCCCAGGCATACAGGACTGGAAAGTGCAGTAGGAGGTGTGAGGAACGTGATGAAGGAATGAATGGCTGCTAGGGCCATCACATCCAAGCTTCAGTAGCCTAGAGGTTAGAGTAGTGAGCTGTGAATGAGCTTGGTACATCCAGCAGACCTGGGTTTGATTCCCACAACCTTCACTTGAGTACTGTGTGACTCGGAGCAAGTCAAGTTAACCAACCCAGTGTTTCTGGGTCGCCTCTGCCTAGTGGGCCTTACTTGGTTACCAAGGGGAAAAAAAAGTAGGCCTGGGAAGACTGGATAGCCGTTGAGCCTTTTTCTGCCATCAACATCTTGTTTCTGTGTACCATTGCATAGTAGTAGCATTCTCACCTATGAGACAGAAGCTCAGGAGTTAATTTTCTACCCCCAGAATTGGGCTCTTGTCGAGTGCTGACACAGAAGTGCAGTGATGGGGGGGGAAGAAGAAAAAGGGAAGGGCAAGATGGGGCAAGATAAAGTACAGTATTTATCAGAAAATTGGGTCAAACTTACTACATATAGAATGTATAATGACAAAGTGAACTCTTATAGAGACATATTAATTTCCTTCTAAATAAAGGTATCTCAGATAAAAGACAAAGAACCTCTGTGTGCAAACGCTGAGGCAAGGGTTACTCCAAAGGGCATTTGGCTGGGAAGCCAAGTTTCAAGAAAATACAAAAATCACACATGCCCACACAATGCAAAGCATCATGGGCTGCATATGCAAATCACCACAGAATGTGATGCTGGTACAACTTTAAGCAGAATTGCATGGTGCCGAAAGGCCTCTCACACAGTTTGCAAAGGGTGCTAACAGATGACATAGAGACGTGTTCTGTGGTGATTTGCTTATGCAGCCCATGATGCTTTGCATTGTGTGGGCATGTGTGATTTTGTATTTTCTCAGATACAACCTGTCATATTACTGTATTGCTTAACTTCGTACCTGATGTGGAATATGTATTAAGCAATTGTTACTACTCCAGCTTACCTATTTTATCAACATGTATACTGATGTATGATCTAATGTCTTTAAAATCAATTAAAAATCATTTAAATAAAAAAATGCTGTGATAGGCTGTGCCATGTCAAGACATGTCCAATCAGTAACTCTTATTATAAAATAGGCCATAAAAATCCTGTATTATCATTGGTCAAAACATGTCACATGACTGTTGATTACTTCCTGACAACTGCACACCTCACCTTAACTACATAGTTTTTCCACAAATAAAAGCCCATTTTATAAGGTGGATAACACACTCCAGGATGTGCAGTCAGACTGGAATAATGCACTTCTGGGGTGGTTGTGGCACTCAGCTGTGCTGTTCCTGCCCAGGGTCGTGAGGGTACAGAGTTGCTTCCATATCACCCTCCCCCCTGCACCACATTGCTGACTCCTGAAATAACTCCCCCCAACACCAGGGATTTCATCAGTGCATTGCTGCTCCCAGGGTGTTCCCCTTACCTGTACTCTGCCTACCTAAGCCACCTCACTAAGCTCTTGTGGCCGCTAGTTGTAATGGAGCTCACCTGCCGGAAGCCATGCCTCAGAGTTTCGTACTTCAGTAATCCAGGATCCACCTTCAGCACATGGGCGGAGCTTCTCAGAAGTGAGTGCTTTAAAAAAAGCTACATATTTCACGAGTCCAGATCCCTCCTCCCCACACCACTTTGCAGACTCCTCAAAGAGCTTCCCCCCAAGGATTTCATCACTGCATCGACGCTCCCAAGGTGTTCCCCATACTTGGACCCTACCTAGCTAAACGCCTCACTAAACTCTTGCGGCCACCTATCATAATGGAGCTTACCTGCCTGAAGCTGCACCTCTGAGCTGTGTATTTCACCAATCGAGGAGCTGCCTTCAGCACATGGGCAGAACATCCCTCCTCTTAACACCGCCATCACCAGCAGTCCAGAGCTGTGTGGTCTGGAGTGCAGAGGATGACATTAGAGTGGAGTCAGTCGAGAGTGAGCCGATGGCTTATCACGCTGCCCTTCTTCCATGACAGTGGTCCTCCTCCTTCCACATGTCTACCTTCGGACAGCTCTTACACCTATAAGTGTTTAACTGTTTACCCAGCATTTGCTCTGCTGTTACTGTAGTATCCGAGTGCGCCTGTCCTCCCAAGCTGGGCAATAACTCTGTGTTTGCTGCACTCCTCCAGCTCAGCTCTCTGAACTTATTTCACCTGTTTTACTGTTGCAACCTAAGCCTACCTATGGGTCTTGGTTTTCTCCTGATTCCTCGCCCTGCCCAATCAGAGTGAGCCCTAATGTTAAAGGGAAACAGTGGCTATTTCCTTATCCTCCCCCTCCACATCCCAAGACCATTTGCATTTTTGTGTTAAATTAAAAATGTTAGAAATATCTCCTGATATAGTTTTTAAGTTTATTATTTTCATCCATGGCTTCCGGTTTAAAAGAATGTGTGCAGCCATCTCGTGGCTGCCACACAATTCCACACTTGCGTATAGTAACATAAAGAAAGCAGGGATGTGTGCGGCAGCCTCAGATGGCTGTGAACATTCTTTTAAACTGGAAGACATAGGCAGAAAATAATACACACTTAAAACTACATCAGGGGTATTTTTTAACATTTTTAATTTAAGCATTCTGTGCACCCAGGGCGTGGCGGGAGGGCGATACAGTGTTTTCCTTTAAGTTTGCAGTACTTAATTGTAGCCGAGCCTTAGTCCTGCCCTATTTGTGTATCTCAGTTTAGCCAGCTTGTATTTCCTAAGATGATATTGCCATTTTCCAGTTTTTCCTGGATTCTACCTACTCCCTATTTAGGTGAATCCTATTTGCCGAACTTTGCACTGCTAATGTTGTACATTCTGCTTAGCTATATTTTCCAATTGATATTGTCTTCTTACTACAGAGTTTGAGCTGAATTCTGCTAGTTTATATCCATGCACCCGGCCCCTTTCCTCTGCCTCATCCTCCTCCTCCTCCCTCTCCTTCCCCTGACCCCGCTGTCTCCCTGCCCCGCCTTCTCTCCATCCACCCACCCCACCCACCCATACAACCCCCCACTCAGTCCACCCTGGTCTTCTCCACTCCCATCCCTAGATGTTGGCTTTTTTTCACCATGCCATTCTTTCCCTTCCCTTTTCCCTTCTTCCTCCTCCTCTCTCTTGCCCCCATCCTCAGTGATGCAAATCCCACTCTATCTTTCTGCTCCTAATCCTGCTTCTCCTTCCAACTGGCAATGTTGAATCTGGTCCTGGCCCCTTCCTCCCTGCTTCCTCCACCTCCTCTCTTCTCAATGGCCTTAGCATTTTTCATCTTAATGCTAGAAGCATACTCCCTAAGCTAGACCTTCTCAGTGTCTGGGTCTCTCAGCACTCCCTTTGCCACCTCTGGATTTCTGAATCCTGGCCTTCCTCCCATATTCCTGATTCTTGACGGTCTCTCCCTAATTACCACCTCTTTAGGCAGGACCGTGGCAAACGGGGTAGCAGCATTGCTCTGTACGTCCGCCAGAATCTCACCTGCTCCATCTCTCTTAGGGAATCCGTACCCTCCTCCCATGAATTTCTCCTTGCTAACCTCTCCTTTCATTCCTGCTTACTCATCTTCTTTGGGGTCTTCTATGACTCACCTAAAATCCGCCCCCCCCCCCAGTAGGCTCTCTGCCCACTCTAGCCTCCCACACCTCCTCTGGTGAACTCGTTCTCCTCGGGGACTTCAATTGGCTATACCCAGCCTCCTTATCTCGGAACCTGCCCATCTCAAGCGTCACTCCTCCAACTATACCCTCCTCAACTGGGTTCTTTCCTCACAGCCTATTTCAGCTGGTATTCTGTCAGATGCATTCAGTGACCACTGTATAAGTTTCTGTGTCAGGAAAGTTTGAACCCCCCTCCAAAATACATGTGATCCAATCCAGGACTGGAGGAGAGCAGATGTGGTCTCTCTACATAACAGCCACAGCAGGGGAGAGGCTGGCAACTATGGGCCAGAGAGCCTCACCCTCAGTGGCAGGGAAGTTAATGGAAACACTATTAAGGAAAGGTTGGAAGAGTTATCTTGAATCAAAAGGGTTGCAAGACCAAAAGCAGCAAGGCTTCATTGCTTCATGGGGGTCATGCCAGATGAACCTGATTCATTTCTTTGACTGGGTGACCAGGGAAATAGATCAGGGGAGGGCAGTGGATGTGTCTCATCTGGACTTTACCAAGGTCTTTGACAATGTGACGCGCAGGAGACCGATTAAGAAATTGACCAGCCTTGGGGTGGGATCTAAAGTGGTAAATTGGGTTAGAAACTGGTTAACGGATAGGAGACAGAGGGTAGTGGTTAACAGCCCTCACTCTTAAGTATGGAAGAGTGACCAGTGGGGTGCCACAGAGGGTTCAGTACTGGGACCAGTCCTCTTGAACTGGAAAGGAAGATATGCCTTTTTGTAGATGATACCAGAATCTGTAACAGGTTGGACAATCAGGAGGGGGTGGAAAGAATGCACAGGGATATTGGGATACTTGAGGAGTGGTCAAAACATGGCAATTGAGTTTCAGTGCCAAAAAGTGCAAAATTATGCACCTAGGGCATAGGAGGAACTGAGTATAGGATGGGGGAGGTACCGTCAGTCACTAAGCAAGAAAGGAACATTGGGTTTATCATGTCTGAATATCTCAAAGTAGCAGAACAGTGAGGGAAAGCAGTGGGAAGGGCCAGAGTAGTGCTGGGATGCATTGGGAGCGCTATCTCCAGCAGAAGGAGGGAGGTGGTGTTGCCACTGTACTGCTCACTGGTGAGACCCCACCTGCTGTATTCTGTCCACTTTTGGAGGCCGCACCTCAGAAAGTACATAGACAGGGTGGAGTCAGTCCAGAAGAGGGCAACTAAAATGGTGCAGGAGTTGCACCAAAAGCCCTATGAGGAGAGACTGAGGGATCTCAACACTACACTCTGGAAGAGAGGAGAATGAGACGGGACATGATAGAGACCCACAGATACTGCAGGGGGGTTAAGATGATACAGGAGGGGAATCTGCTTCAAAGAAGGAAGAATACCAGCACCAGAGAGCATGCGATGAAGCTGGAGTGGGAAAGTTAAAGAGGGACGTGAGGAGGTATTACTTCACTGAAAAAGTGGTAGATGCCTAGAATAGACTGCCAGCGGAAGTGGTGGAGGCAAAAACACAAAAACAGTAGTGATGATGGGGGGGCTTCAAGTATGCATGGGATAGACATAAGGGAATGTTAGTGAATAACAAGGCATAAATTAGTGTCAGAGACTTGATTAGTGGCCTTCACTAATCAAAGTAAAAAATGAATAGCAGTTGACCGAAGTTGATTAGCAAGTACCAAAAATTGATATTTTTGCTCAAAACCTCTATAGAATGTACTTATCTTGCTGTATATTGATAAAATACACATTTACACAAGTTTCTGAGACTGATATCTATTTTATTTAGCCATTACCAGAATACAGCAATTCTTGTGCAGCAGGACATTCATTTTAAGAGCCGAGATATGATGTCTGCCAAAGCAGACCGTGAATTCATGAGTGTGAGCGTGCTCGTGAGTCCGAGACAAATTAAAACCCCTGCCCCAGCATACCCTGGGACCATGACTGACCACACAATAACCGGCTGGGACCGTGATTGGCCACACAGTTACTAACAAGGATTGGTTGCAATCTATTTTGATACTCTTCTCCACCAGGCATGTAGCCAGTAATTCTGGCCTGTTTTGGGGGGGAGGGACATGGGGGTGGTCCACCATCTGCAGCTGCCAAACCACCAGGACGTCTTGGTTTAGCACTAAAAAAATATGTCTACAGCCCTGTCTGGGTTGAATTCAGCTGAAGGGGGGCCCTGCTTTTTAATGTAAATCAATGTTTCTACAGTATCGTCTGCCACACTTGCTCTCCAGTCAGTTTTTACCTTGTTCATAGTTGAAAAAAAAACGTTCTACAGTTGCATTAAACACAGGAAATACTCTCAACACATTGACAAGTTTCACCAGATTTGGATAAGAATTTTGGAAATCACATGCCAGCTTTGACCAGATAGCAGAGGCAGAAAGATTGATGAAATTGGTCTGAGCAAACATCTTAAACTCTTGCCATTCTGCAAGTAGCAGAGTGCTGTCACAGTCAGGCTGCAAAAGTGCTGAAAAGTGGTCAGCTACTGCAGTAATGTATTTATTGCCCAAATGAACTCCAGGGTGCTTCTCTTGTTCTGCCGTCACTTCGGACTTTTTAATAGGAATGTCCTCTTTAGCCATCATATACAGGATCTCCATCAGCCTGCCTAGAATCATTCTGTGCTGTTTCTCTGCATTACTGAAAGCTCTCCCTGCAAATAAATAAGTTTGAAGTCGCTCCAACCTCCTAACCCTCCCCATTTTAAACTTACCAATTGTTGTATGGCGAGATATATCAAGTGGTGACCTTGTTCTATCAGATGTGAAAATGTTAACAGCTTTCTTGTGCTGCTCTGTCAGAAGATGTTTCCGGATGGTGTCAGCTTTAAGCTGGAGGCCTGTAATCGCTTCAATAAATGCCTCACTGAAGTTCCTCAACCCACGTAGCTCAACTCTGCACTCATAGCACAATTTGCCACTAACATACACTGCACACTCTCCCTCACTGCTAATTTGTAGCCAGTTTTTTTCTGGATCATATTTTTGGCGCCATCTCGCTGCAGTTGCTAATTTATCTACAGCCATGTCGGACTGTAATATTAAAAAGTTTGAAGTTGGCAAAACGTTTCAGGGTGTGCAACTACTTAAATTAACACATGATGAGGCTTTTTCTGAAAAAAAAGAAAATAGCAGGGAGCAGATGTGTGACCCCCAGCCCCCCCAGCCCAGTTGATGGCACTTCTCAGACCAAACCCTGTTCCTAACAGGGCAGTCCCTCCCATTGTGACTCAGGGCCCAGGTCTTTTTAGTTCCCTCATGGATCTCTGCAAAGGGCAAGCACATAGTCTGTTCTGTGTGTTCCCAAGTTCACTGCAAAGAGCATGGCACAACACTTAGCAGGGCACATTTTCTGGTCCTCTTGGATTCTCTGCAAAGCTGCAGGGCATAACTTAGTCTTTTTCCGTTCCCAAATTGTTCACTGCAATGCACTAGGGCACACGTCATTGACAACGTAAGCACTGGCACATCATTCTTAAGTGCCTGGTTCCCCTCATCTCTGCAAAGCAAGTCTTTTTCCCAGATGTGCACTGCAAATGCAGGGCACACAAGCAGGGCTGGGCACATTAAATAAGTTAGTTCCCCCAATCTCTGCAAAGCAGGGCACATTACATAGTCTCGTTTTCTGTCCCCAAATTGTTCACTGCATGTGGGCACACAACTAGCAGGGCACACAGATCTCTGCAAGGCAGGGCACATCAACTTAGTCTTATTCTGTTCCTTAATAAGTTCTGGTTTCCCCAATCTCTGCAAAGCAGGGCACATTACTTAGTCTCGTTTTCTGTCCCCAGATTGTTCACTGCATGTGGGCACATAACTAGCAGGGCACACAGATCTCTGCAAAGCAAGGCACATTAGTCTTATTCTGTTCCCAATAAGTTCTGGTTCCCCCAATTTCTGTAAAGCAGGGCACATTTTACTTAGTCTCTTTTTCTGTTCCCAAATTCACTGCAAAGTCAAGAGCAGGGCACACAAATAGCAGGGCACATTACTTCTTGGTTACCGAGATCTCAAAGCAGGCAGGGCTGGTTACTTCTTTATCTGTTCCCAAAGTGTTCCCAAATGCTCACTGTAAAGATGTAGGGCACACAACATAGTAGCAGGGCACATTAAGTTCTGGTTCCCCCATAATCTCTGCAAAGCAAAGCACATGGTCTTTATTCTGTTCCCAATGTTCACTGCAATTACGTTCACTGTTTGTTCCCAAATTCACTGCAAGCAGGGCACAAACTTAAAGTTAAGGCAGGGCGACCCTTTCATGCCCTTGTTCCACCACCACCCACAATCCAGCTCTAGACCTTGCCCGTTCATTGCCATTACGCTGCCTCCCATCTGTGCCCTGAAGTCCGTGTGCCCCTCTTCCCTCCTCCAGCTCCCCGACCAAATGAAAATGTTTTACTTGTTTTGCTCCTGAGCTCCCCGATTCTGCTGCACTCCTGCTCTCCTCTGAATCTGCCCGTCCCTCTGCCTCACCCCGCTATGCAGCCGCCTGCTCTCCACTCTGTCCAGGTCGCCCCGTGCCCTCTCGCAGTCTCGGCCAGGCCTTCTCCCTCTGGCTCCTCCTTGGTGCGGCCACCACTCCTGGCTCCGGCTTGTCTCTGACCACCTGCAAAACAAAAAGAGACAGTTTAGTTAACCGGATGATGGCGTAATGACGATAAAAAAAAATAAAGTGAAACAAAGTAAAGACAACTCACCTTTGGACTCCTGCTCGACCTCCCGATGCCTGCTTCCCCTTCTGGGTGTGCTGCAAAAGGACTTAGTCACGTTTCTCCTGCGTGGAGACCAGGTGGGGGGTGAGCAGGAGCATCACTGGACCAATCAGGGAACAGCTTGGGGTTCATGGGGCAGAGTGTGGTGGAGGAGGAGGAGGAGGGAAAAAAATGGACCAAAAAAAAAAAAATTAAACTGACAGTGCCCAATAAGGCACTTTTATAGGACCCAGGACCAATTGGCAGTGATTAGCAATGATTGCTAATGATTGCCAAATTTGACTTGCGTTCTACCGATCCCTGGTCGCAAATTGTGATGTGAACCCACTTATTTTATGCCTTGTAATAGGCAGAGAGGAAGGAGGGTCACCAGAAACCTGTTAGGGTTTGTGAAGGCAGACTAGGCAGAGACCATTTGGGCAGACTGGGTGGGCCAAGCAGTCATTTTCTGCTTACTGTTTCAATGTTTCTAGTAATATTGTATTACTGAAGTTTATCCATACTGTAGATCCCTTTTGAAAGTCCTCTGGGAGCCGTGGTTAGGATATAGTTTCAGCTTCCTGGGAGGAGGAGGAGGAGGGTTTTGCAGTTTGGACGTATAATGTGGGTTGGAAATGGAGCAAAGGAAACAGTGGGCGAACTGGCGCCACATGAGTGGGCCCCATTTCCTGGTTTCTCATAGCAGACAGCCTATTTGCTTTTAGCCATATTTCCGCATGATTCTTAATCAAATCTGTAAAAAAAAAAAAAAAACTCTTATAAGCACGTAGCCTTAGCTCAGCAGTAGGGCAGTAGCATGACATTTCGCTTATGACTAGGTAGGCCTGTGAGTGGTTGAGCGTTCAAACGGAAATATGTATGGCTGAGCAGAAATTAAGTCATCAGTTCAGAACTGAGG
This sequence comes from Neoceratodus forsteri, assembly GCA_016271365.2. Classification (NCBI taxonomy): domain Eukaryota; kingdom Metazoa; phylum Chordata; order Ceratodontiformes; family Ceratodontidae; genus Neoceratodus; species Neoceratodus forsteri. The sequence continues at coordinate 114,610,524 of JADMNL010000028.1, forward strand.
GAGTCAGGTGTAAGAGGGAGATGAGGAAACTACTTTATGCAGAGAGCGGTGACATTATAGAACAGCCTATCTCAAGGGGTAGTGGCAGACATTATAAAGTATGTCTGTTTTTTTATCCCATTGACATGAATAGTAGAATCTGCAGCATCTAAAGACCTCTCATGCAACCAGTTGGGTCTGGCAGTATAGCATAGAGGATACAGTAATGAGCTATGAATGAGCTTGGTACATCCAGCAGCCCTGGGTTTGATTCCCACAATCTCCACTTGTATACTGCGTGACTCTGAGCACGTCATTTAACCTCCTTAGTGCTTCCGGGTCGCCCCTGAAAATGGGCACTTGTGCCTAGTGGACCTTATCTGGTTACCAAAAATGAATAAAGAATAAAAGATTCTGTGTTTTCAGCTAAAATCCAACTGTTTTGTAAGATACAGTTGGAGTCCATGTCAGCACTGTGAACAGCAGTGGCAGCGGCTACTTACTGATCAGTTTTACAACATTTCTCTGACTACCATTCCCTCACTGCAGTTTCCGGTTTACACACAGTTTCAATGCTCTTTCCTGTCACCCAGCTGCTGACTTCCAGTAGACTGACTGAAATGGCCCAAAACGCAGCCAAAAGTAAAAAAAATAAACAAACAAACAATAGACTTGTATATTGGCATGACCCATGGCTACGTTTTCCGTTAGGTGGGAGAGCTAAGCAACAGTTGTGGCTGGTGAGAGGGGGACAGCAACAACAGAACCTAAGTGCATTGAAGCGGCCGACAAAGAAGTGTGCCTGAAGTGAACCTTGTGGCTGGCCACCAGTTAAAAAATAATCAACTGCTGTTTAAAATGTGCTACAGACTTAATTAAATTGCTGCCATCTTGAAAAAACTGCACCCCAAGCTTGGTGCCGTATACAGGAACCGTAGTAGCATCCCTCCCGTGGCCAAGCGTGAACTTGTCCAGAAGATGATCCTCCCAATTTTTGACTACTGCGATGTAGTTTATGGTGCTGCTCCCAAGTCCACCCTGGCCTGGTTGTACACCCTCTTTAACTCCTTCTGTTGCTTCGCTCTCAACGCCCCCTCCCGGACCCGTCATTGTGAGCTCTATCATGCCCTGTCCTTTCCCTCGCTAAATAACAGGTGCCTCTCACATTACACTAAACTCACCTCCAAATTCTGGTTGGGAGAACTCCTTTCCTACCTCACCTCCTCTCTCTCAACCCCACCCATACCTCCCCAATTGCTCAGATCTTCTGATACTCGAATTCTGGTGGTCCCCTGCCGCTCCACACGCATTGGACAGTCTGCCTTCTCCTATAGATTCCCTAAAGCCTGGAACTCCTTCCCCCCGCATACACGCCACTCCTCTTCTGCCGCCTCCCTCGAATCTGCCCTACACAACTACCTCTCTTCCAGCTGCTCCTGCTGTAGTCAACCTTAAGCTTCCCCCAATAATTCTGCTCCTGTTTTATTTCACCCTCGCCTCTCCTGTCACTCAAACCTTGTCTCCTCCACCTCTTTCCTCTTTCTCCCTACCAACCCTTTCTTTCTTTCTCCCCCTTCTTCCTTTTTTTCCTACATCTCTTCCTTTCCCATTGCCTGGTTCATCCCCTGGCAGGGTTCTCAGCATCCTGGAGAGGCCAGATCCATGTCATGCCTCTCTCTTCCTTCTACCTTCCCTCCCACTCCCTCCCCGGCTATATCACTCCTCATCAATCACTGTCGGCCCCAAACTCCCAATAGCACTTGTAGTTTAATTGTACTTTTGTTGTAACATAATAATTTGCACTGACTGCACTCTGCTTACTAGCTTGTCTTAGTTCAACTATTTGTCTCCAGCCAGTCACTGTTTACCTCCACTGGCTACCTGCTTCCTAGCTGCTTGCATCAATTATTGTATTTTATGTTCTGTAACAATCTGAATAGTCAGTCCCCTTGTTTCTTAGTTAAAAACTGTTAACTTCCATTCAGTGATTGTTTACTTTATAATCTGCATGCATCATTGCTGTATGTACTCATTTGTATAGTTGGTGTTATTCTACCAATTCTCTGTACTCAATCCCCATGTTCCCCTACCCCCCAGGTCGCACCAGGAGACGAGCAACTTGTTGTTCGGTGTGTCTTCCTGGTGAAACATTTAAATAAATAAATAAATGACTATGCAAACAAAAAAAGAAATGTTTGATAAAGTTAAAATGAAACATAGGAACTATTGGCAGAAAAGGAACGCTTGGCCCACCTAGCCTGCTAAATGCTTCCCTGCCCATTATACCTCTGAGACCCTAACTGGCCTTGGGGGACCCTCCCTGCTTCTGTACTAATATGTCCATACTCTATGGCTATTCTATGCATGCTTGAAACCTTTAACTATTCTAGTTTTAGCAACTTCATCTGGCAGTCAGCTCCACCCTTCTACGTCCCTTTCAGAGAAGAAGTTCTTCTTCACGTTCTTCCTGAACTCGCCTCCTTCGAACTTCCTCACATGCCCCTAGTCCTGGAACTCTTCCTCAGTAGAAAGAGGCTCCCTCCCTGTACCCTGTTTACACCTGTGACTTACTTGAAGGTCTCGATCATTTCACCCCTAGCTACGTATTGAGGTCCCTCAGTCTTCCCTCATAGGGCTTCTCTTGCGACCCCTGCACCATCTTCTTTGCCCTCCTCTGGGCTGCCTCCACCCTAACTCCTTTGGGAGGTGCGTTCTCTAGAACTGGACACAATACTGTAGGTGTAGGCATACCAGAGAGCAGTTCTGTGGCAGCACCACCTTCCTTCTCTTCGTGGTGATGCCTCTTCTTACACATCACACTAGTCCTACCACATGGCCTTGTCAAGCTGTGCTGCCACCTTGAGGTCTTCTTTTTTTTTTTTTTGACACACCTCGGCCCTCCTCGCCTTGGCCTCCCATCCCCAGGACTCGTGCTCACCCCAGATTGCCTCCCTGGGCGAGGCCACTAGGAGGGTCCCTTCATACCCTTCCCAATGGTGCCATGTCGTGAGTCCAACGACTGCGGGAGTCCTTGAGCTAGGCTTCTTGGGGGGGGGGGATTTGGGATCGGCCTCGGCATCCATTTTTTAATTTTTAACTTTATATTTCTCCTCCTTACCCCCAAACCAAAGTTGCCCTTCCTCGGGAGACTCCTATGTGCCCCCTTCCTGTTTCTCTCTGTGTGGTGTGTGTCCTGATGTCAAGGCGTTACGCCGACATCCACCACACAGCTCCCCATTGGTCTGTTCTACCAGCTTGCTGTACCTCGGACCTCCACCTGGGGTCAGACAAGCCGCGGATCCTGTCCCTCTCCCCCCCACCTGGAGAAGGCGAGCAGTCTCAAGGATGTTCAAGCCTTCTCCCCTGGCCAGCCCTCCAGTGACCCGAGTCGCTGGCGTCTCAAGCAGAAATCCAACCGCCAACGGGCCAGCCCGGCATCCATTTTGTCCCTTGTGGTGGAAGGTGTGGCATGCAATGACATAGGGGTGCACGCGCCCACATCTGGCACACCTCCTGGAACAACCAAGCCTCACCTGTGCTGGCCCCCAGCCTCTGCTAGGAGTCAGTCACAGACTGAATGCTTCCCCACCCTCCCCCTGGAGGAGGAGAGCAGTCCGTTGGACGCTCAATCCTCCTTCCCCCGGCCCGTCCTCTGACTCCACGAGCTCGTATCCGAGCTTGGGTCATCTGCATCACAAACAGAAATCCAACCCCTGCGCTGGTGGACTGGTCTACCTTGAAGTCTTCTCACACAGAAACCCTGTGGTCCCTTTCCTGTTTAGTGACCTCCAGTGGAATGTTCAAGATGTTCTTTTAGCTACTCAGGAGTGCCGTTTTGAGACTCTTTTGTGTTCCAGAAAGGCTCAGCTTTGCTTGATAGGAACATAGGAATGTGATGGCAGAAAAGGGACCATCCACAATGTACAACCATCTATTCCTTATTCACTTTGAACCACTATTACACTGCAACCCCTGGGGTATCCCTCATAAAGCCTCTCTAACAATCCAGCTCTCCCCTAGCCCTTTACATGTATCCTGGATCTATAAAAACCCTCTATGCCTGTCCATCAGACTCCTATGTTATGATAAAAGACACACCTATATAACAGCACCATCTCCCACTACACAGTGTGCATCTAGGATTAAGAGGAAATGCTCTGATCACTCTCTATCCCTATCCCTTGGAGCCCTAGTCAAATTAATCTTCTACCTCCTTTTATGCATTGGCACCATTGAGATTAATCCTGGCCCCATTGTCAATTTATCTTCCCCTTCTGAGCTGACTACCATAAAAGGACTAAGCTTCATACACTTCAATGCTTGCAGCCTCCTAAAAAAGTTCATCTTAATACAGGCTTGGGTGGCACATACTCTTCCAGACTTCCTGGTCATCTCTGAATCTTGGCTCAGGCTACAACAAAAGACAGTGTTGTAAACCTTCCAATTACCAGCTCTTCAGAGCAGATCTGCCTTCCAGGTGGTGGTGGGTGGCCATATACATTAAGGACACCATCTCTGCAACCTGCCTCATCAACACATCTGAGCCAAATGAATTTGAATGTTTATCAATCAAAATTTGCCTTCCTAATTGTCTCCATTTAAACTGATTGGATGCTATAGGCCCCTCTGCAGGCCTTAAACTGCTTTCTACCTAGGGTCAATTCTCAACCAAGGCCCTGAAGATACCGTCATCCTTGGTGATTTGAATTTAAACTGGTTGTCTATGTATCTGCACCTTTGATAACCTTTGTGACACCTATGGATTCACACAGCTGATTAAAGACCCAACTAGGATTAACCAAGAAATTCCAGCAACAGCTCACTCCTGGATATTATGTTGGTAAACAAGCCTCACTTATACTCACATGCAGGAGTACTGCCAAGTGATGTGAGTGACCATTACCCTATAGCTGGCATAAGATCCACACTCAAACCACCAAATCCTGCAGAATTTATCCTCAAAAGGTCAAAAAAGAATTTCAATATCTCAGGTTACCTCCATGACCTGAGTACTACAATATATTGGCAAGATTTCTATCTTACAACCTCTGTTGAAACAGCACTCCAGACTTTAAAGGATATTATCACCAATGTTCTCAATATTCATGCACCTATCACCAGTATCAGAACTAAGGTAAAATCCTGCCCTTGGTTCACCTCTGAGCTTAAAGCAGCCTTGAGAACCAGAGACAAGCTGTGGAAAAAGGCAAGAAAACAAAGGACACCAGTGATTGGCTAAATTTCAGAAAAGCAAGGAATTCATGTACAAAAAAATAAGAACTGCCAAAACTGCCTACTATACAGCTGAATTGGATGCCTCTACAATAACCCATCCAGACTCTGGGGTACAATAAAAGGACTTCTGGGCCAGAATTGTACTCCTGCCTTAACCACCAAATTGCTACTAAATGACACAGAAATTACAGGTAAACAAGAAATCTTAAATACCTTCAATGTTCACTTCACCACTGCTGGCCTAGCATTTGACTCATCACCTGCAAATATCCTGAGATCTTCCTTGAACCTGCAAACTACTGTGGGACAAATGGCCACTTCAACTTTCCTTCATCCCAATATCCGTTGAAAGAAGTGGAAGATCTCCTCTAATTTAGACACAACTAAAAGTGCAGGTGCAGACTCCTGGATCCTATTTCCTGAAAATTGCTTCACATGTCTTATCTGCCCCTTACTCATCTCTTCAATCTTTCCTAACTACTGGATCCATTCCATCTACTTGGAAAACAGCTCAAGTAGTTCCATTACTCAAATCTGGTGATACTAGGGATCTCAACAATTACAGACCTATCTCCATCCTACCAGTACTATCTAAGATGCTCGAAAACTAGTAAACTCTCAGTTAAGGGACTATCTGGATAACAATAACCTTCTAAATTCTGCACAATCTGGATTTAGATCAAAGCATAGCACCATTACTGCCTTAGCCAAGGTAACCAACGATTGGCAGACTAATTTGGACAAAAAATTTTACCTGTGCTGTGTTTCTGGATTTGAGTAAAGCCTTTGACACAGTGGATCATGACTTATTACTCACCTCCTTAACTCATTAGGCCTGGATTCCCTCACTCAACTGGTTTAAGGATTACCTTTCAGATAGGCTCTAACTGGTTAGAAATGGAAATTACCTATCCACCTCAAAACCTCTGCTAAGGGTGTACCACAAGGCTCTATTCTTGGCCCTATCCTCTTTGCTATTTATGTAAACAATATTGATGCCAACCTCACTCAATCTAACATTCATCTGTTTGCTGATGATACTGTATTGTATGTCAGCAATCCCTCACCTTTCAAAGCCTGTGAACTTCTACAATCCAATTCTCATTCTGCAGCACAATCTACTTGACAAAAACTACTTCTAAATGCAAAAACAAAAGCTATGTTCTTATACCACAAAGAGCTGTACTACCACTACCCCAGCATCCAACACCACATATATCCACCTTATTTGGAGAGAAACTTGAATTTGTTGATAACTTCAAATACCTTGGAGTCTGATAGATAACAGGCTTGACTATTCTGTCCATATTGAAGAGTTACTTAAAAGCTAAGACAGAGGCTCGGACTATTTTTTAGAATAAAACATTACCTAAACAGTGATTCCAAAAAGGTTAATTCAGGCCTCATTCCTATCCCTCATTGATTATGCTGATTTTCTCTACTGCCATTGCTCAAGTCATCTCTTACATAAGCTGGACACCCTGTATCACAGGTCCATAAGATTTATTACTGACCTTCCTCCAACACCCATCATTGCTCCCTTTATATGGCAGTCAACTGGACATCATTGCAACACAGAAGAAATAGGAATGCTGTTATCTGGATACTCAAAGCGTTAACAGGCAAACTACCGACCTATATCACTGATTGCTTTACCCAAATTACAACCAGGCCATACACCTTAAGGATCAGTAAACTCATCACATTAAAGGTCCCCAATGCCTGCACCGGGTATGGGAGGGCTGCTTCAGCTATTCCTTAGCAGCTGCATGGAACTCTCTCCAAAATCCATGAAGCTAGATAGCCTACTACCTCTGGCATCTCCTTCAAAAGATTGTTCTCGCTCTTTTTCCAGAGCTCTGCAATTGCTTTTATAAGCATAATCCCCCACCAATCTGACCCAACTAAACCTCCCTTTTTCTATCCATTATATTAACTCAATTTCTTTCTTCCGAATCACCTATTATATTCACTTAAAAACTAGTTTAGACCATATAACTTATATTTTAGGACTGCTATACCCTTTGTCCTCTTTTTTTCCTACAGGCTAAATGGTTCTATTGTTACTTGTATATATGTAAATTGTTGTATATAATCATTTCATGCCATTGTATTGCTATTTATTCTATTCTTGTCTATGTAATAATACTTGTATCCTCATTTGTATGACTCAGGTCCATCTTGTAAATGAGCTTTGCTCAATGATGTTCGCCTGAATAAATAAAGATTTTGATTGATTGATTGATTGATTGATCCAGTCTGACCAATAGGTCTAGGATCCCTTTAGGCCTTTACAGTAGCTTCCCCCCTTCCCAACATCTCCTTGTGTTATCCCAAGCCCTCTTGAACCCTCCTACTGTCTCTTCACTCGCCACCTCCCTCGGCAGCCCATTCCAATTTTCAGCCACCCTCTCAGTGAAGAATTACCTCCTAGGGTTACCCCTAAAACCACCCCCCCTTAATTTGGAATTCATGCCCCCTCACCCTGGGCCACTCTTTTAGCTGAAAATGGCTCTCCCCAGGCACCTTACTGATCCCCTTCAATCAATCAATCAATCAAATCAATCAAAATCTTTATTTATTCAGGCGAACATCATTGAGCGTGGCTCATTTACAAGATGGACCTGAGTGGTCATACAAATAAGGGTACAAGTTTTTTTACAAAGACATGAGAATAGCATAACATTAGTACAATCAAATAAATAAGAGATATATACAAAATTTACAGATATACAAGGCACAGTAAAATAACTTAACCTGTAAAAATGAAGAGGATAATAGATATAGCAGGGATAATAATCAAATAATAGGGCTTTTGTAGGCTTTTATATGAAATGTGATAACTGACTGGTTAGAAGAAGGGAAACTAAACATAGTGGATTACAAAAGGGAGGGGTATAGGTTGGATGGGAGACTAGGCCTTATGGAAGCAGTTGCACAACTCTGGAAATAGGGTGGTGTATAATCTTTTGAAGGATGATAAGGGTAAGAGGGTACTCAGATTCATAGATTTTTGGAGTGAGTTCCAGACAAATGCTAGGGAATAGCTGATAGCAGCCCTCCCAAACTGGGTGCAGGTAATGGGAATCTTTAGCATAATGAGCTTATTGATCCTAAGGTGTATGGCCTAGATGTGATTCTGGTGAAACAGTCTGAGATATAGGAGGGGAGTTTGCCTGATAAAGTTTAAAGATCCAGATTGCAGCATTCTTTTTCTTCTGTGCTGTAGGATGTCCAATTGACTGCCATGTAAAGAGAGTATGATGGTGCTGAGGGAAGGTCTGTAATAAATCTGATGGCTCTATGATACAGGGTGTCCAGCTAATTTAAGAGGGAGAGTGAGCAATGGCCAGAGAGAAAGTCAGCATAGTCAATAAGGGATAGGAATGATGCCTGGATTAATCTTTGTTTGGAGTCTCTGGTAAGGTAGTGTTTTATTCTGTAAAATAGGCCAAGCCTTTGTCTCAACTTTTTAATAGCTCTTCAATGTGGACAGAGTAGTCAAGCTTATTGTCAATCCAGACTCCAAGATATTTGAATTTATCCACAAATTCCAGCTTTTCTCCAAATAAGGTGGATAATTGTGGGTGATGAATGATGGGTGGTGGCAGAGCAATTCTTTGTTGCAAAGAACATAGCTTTTGTTTTTTGGCATTTAGAAGTAATTTTTTTTCCAATAGGTTGTGTTGTAGGATGGAGAATTCTGACTGTAACAGTTCACAGGCTTTTGATGGTGAGGGATTGCTGACATATAATACAGTATCATCAGCAAACAGATGAATGTTAGATTGAGAGAGGTTGGCATCAGTGTTATTAATATAAATGGCAAAGAGGATGGGGCCTAGGATAGAGCCTTGCGGTACACCTCTTAGCAGTGGTTTAGAGGTAGTTAGGTAATTTTCATTTTTACCAATTGTAACCTTCCAGAGAGATAGCACCTAAACCAATTGAGTGAGAGGAATCAAGCCTACAGAGCTAAGAGAGGAGACTAATGATTCATGATCCACTGTATCAAATGCTTTACTCAAATCCAGGAACACAGCACAGGTACTATTCTTTTTATCCAAGGCAGTCTGCCAATCGTTAGTGACTTTGGCTAGGGGAGATGGTGCTATGCATTGATCTAAATCCAGATTGTGCTGGATTTAGGAGGTTGTTGGTGTCCAGATAGGCCCTTAACTGTGAATTTACTAATTTTTCAAGCATCTTGGATAGTACCGTAGGATGGAAATGGGCCTGTAATTGTTAAGGTCCATGGGATCACCTGATTTAAGTAGTGGAACTACTTGAGCTGTTTTCCATATGGAGGGGATGGAACCAGTAGCTAGGGAAAGATTGAAGAGGTGAGTGAGGGGGGCAGATAAGGCGTGCAATGCTACTTTAAGAAAGTAGGGGTCCAGGGAGTCTGCACCTGCACTCTTAGAAGTATCTAAATTGGATAGGAGGTCTTCTACTCCTTCGATCATGTCACCCCTCTCCCTCTTCTGCCCCAGTGAAAACATGCCAGGGTCATTCAGTCTCCCCTCGCATGGTAAGTGGTCAAGCCCCCTCACCATCTTTGTCACCCTCCTCTGAACTCGTTCTACCCTCTTAGTGTCCTTCCTGAGGTATGGCCTCCAGAACTGGACCACGTACTCCAGGTGTGGCCTTACCAGCTGGGTGTACAGGGGAACTATTACCTCTCTCCTTCTGCTGGATATTCCCCATCCTATACAACCCAGTATCCTGCTGGCTCTTGCCACTGCCTTTCCACACTGCTTACCAACCTTTAGGTCTTGTGAGATGATGATGCCTAGGTCCTTTTCTTCTTTTGTAACTTGCAGGGGTCTGCCCCCCATCCGGTATTCGACCTTCCCATTCTTTCTGCCCAAGGGTATGATCTTATACTGTGTCATTTTGAATGACAAATGCCATTTATTGGACCATTCTTCTGACCTCTCTAGATCTCTATGCATCATCTCCACCCTCTCTAGCGTGTCCATTCTGCTGCAGACCTTTTAATTGTCTGCAAACAGACTTATCCTCCCTTCCAGACCCTCTGCTATATCCCCTATAAAGATGTTAAAAAGAAGTGGTCCTAACACTGACCCTTGGGGAATCCCACTGGTGACCACTGATTCCTCTTAGAGTACCCTGTTGACCTCTACCCTCTGTGTTCTGCCCTCCAACCAGTTGGTGATCCACGTTATTACCCCCTCCCCCAACTCCAGCCGACCCAATTTGTATATTAGCCTGAGATGTGGCATCGAGTCAAACGCTTTTTTGAAATCAAGGTAGGCCACATCCACCAAACCCCCGATCCATCACCTTGGAGACCCAGTCAAAAAACTCTGTCAAGTTTGTTTGACAGGATCTGCCCTCGGTGAACCCGTGTTGCCTCAGGTCCCCAAGGCCTCTTGTTTCTAGGTAACTGATTCTGTCCTTGAGCAGCTTTTCCATGAGTTTGCCCACCACAAACGTCAAGCTCACTGGCCTGAAGTTGCCCACCTCATCCTTGGCCCCCCCCTTGTGAAGGAGTACCACATCCACCCATTTACAATCATTTGGTGCCACCCCCAATTTTAAGGAGTTGTCGAACATGGTGATTAAGGAAGCAGCCAACACCTCCTTTAACTCCCTCAAAACCCTTGGGTGCACCCCATCCAGCCCCATGGCCTTGTTCAACTCCTTAAGCTGCCTCAGGATCTCCTCCTCCCAAAAAGGATTCAACGTCCACCCCTTCCCCTGCCACCTGTGCTTCCCCAGGGCTGCCCTCCCAGTCCTCTTCCTTCTTGAACACTGAGCAGAAGTAACTGTTCAGCAGATCTGCCTTCTCCTGGTCCCCCTCCACCCTCTCCCATGTTCCGTTTTTCAGATTAGATTCAGATTTTCAGATTTTATCCATTTTCCTCCTCTCTACCATAACCTATAGAAGGTCTTGTCCCCCCTCTTAACCGCCTTAGCAATGTTCTCCTCCATCCTTGCCTTTGCTCTCCTGACCTCCCTTCCTGCCTCCCTCTGCGTAGTCTGATATTCTTCCCAAGCCTCCACCCCATGTGTCGTTTTAAACCTCCTGAAGGCACTTTTCTTAGCTCTGATGCTGCTGTCCACTTCCCTGCTGAACCACAGCGGCTTTCTTTTCCTCCTATTTATGTTCACCTTCCTCGCACAGATGTCTGTGGCTTCTACTATGGCATCCTTTATTGAGACCCACATTTCCTCCACCCCCTCAAGCTCCCCCAATCCATCCAGTGCCTTTTGTGCGTAATCTCGCATCCTGCTAAAATCTGCTCCTCTGAAATTGAATACCTTCACCTTGGTCCTATTTATAGTGGACAATGTACGTAGCGTGAACCATACGGTACCATGGTCTCTCTTACCAAGGTTGTCGCCCACCGATACATCCCGTGCCCTATCCCCATTTGTGAGCACTACGTCCAACACCACCCCTTCCCTAGTTGGTTCCCCGACCATTTGTCTGAATAAAGCCACTTGAAGGGATCTCCCTGCTTCTGGGCGTTGCTGCTGACAGTGAATCCCATTCCACATCTGGGAGCTTGAGGTGCCCCATCAGTAGCACCTCTCCCCTTGCTGCCATCCTTAGGATCTCTTCCATCATCTGGTTATGCACCCCCTCCAGTTGCCCTGGTGGCCTGTAGATCACTCCTGTGCATACTACCTCGCCCCTCCCTATATCTAACAAGACCCATAATCCTTCTGTGTCCCCTCATCTACCCTGTATTTCAGTTGCCTGAATTCCCTCCTTTACATAAAGGGCCACACCCCCCCCCTTCCAACCCTGTCTCTCCTAAACAGCGCATACCCTGGTATATTCATGTCCTAGTCCTGCCCACCAGGACTCTGTAATACCCACCAAGTCCAAGTCCGCCTCTGCCATGACTGCTGCCAGGTCTGGGACTTTGTTGCCCAGACTCCTGGAATTTGTGCACATGGCCTTCCACACTCCAGCCACCCTATTCCTTCCCCCGTCCTAACACCTCTCACCAACCTGAACCTCCCTCCCACAGCCCCAACTTGTGGCCTAGTGCCCCCCTTGTCAGCTGTGCTGTCTTTGGTATTTGCTTGAACCCCCCCCAATTCAGTTTAAAGTAGAGTATTCTTCCATGAACTGTTCCATTTTCCCTTTCAGTACTTCCTTACTTTCCCTGTTTAAATGTAACTTTTCTGGGGCGAATAGACCTTTATTTTGCCACATGGACCTCCAGTCTCCCCATTATCCCAAAGCCTTTCCTAGCACATCATCCAGCAAGCCAGCTATTAAACGCAGCTATCCTCTGTTTCCTCTCTCAGCTGGCTTTCCTAACTGGCAGCACCTCGGAGAATGCTACTGATCTAAAGCTGAGGCAGTTGCAGAACCTTGCTAGTGCTTCAAACCATGCCTGCACCTCCATCAAGCTGTGCCCTGCAAGGTCATTTGTTCCCAAGTGGAACACTAGGTGGATTTGCTCATCTTGCATTTTTCTGCAGGAGGGGATGTGGTGAATCACCTCCGCTGCTGTCATGCCTGGCAAGCAGCTTACCCAGACCTTGCTCCCCCCCTCCCCCAACTAATGTCTCCAACAATGGAGTCCTCTACTATGAGGACCTTGTCCTCCACCATTCTTGAACTGGATCTGCTCCCTATCAGTTGTTCAGTTGCCTTCACCTCCTTACCCCGCCATCTCCTGCCTCCATGAGCCTTCTACCCCTTGCTTGATGTTCCTCACCCTCGCTTGCGTAGACTGCTCTTTCCAGGAGTCTAACCGCTGGACTCATCCTTGATGCTCCACTGCCTCCAGGCCCTGTGTTCCCCTCCCTTCTCACAAGTCCACCTCTTATGTTCAGCTCCCCTAACGGCCCCCCACCCCCCGGCCGCATTCCTTTGAACTCCTTGTCCAGCCTTTGTCTCCCCCTCTCCTGTCTTAGGTTCTGCCTCCCCTCCTCTCCCATTTCCATTCCTTCTGTGGCCTGTTCAATACAAGTGGGGGTTGTCAACAGGGTCCCAGTAACCTTACCTTCCTGATCTAGCCCTACCTCTTTCTCACGACTCATAGATACCTACTTGCCTTTGATACTGTTTTGACCCCCATTGCCTCTCTTGGTTCTGGGCAAACCTGACACTTTGATACCACCCTCCCTGCCCTCCTGGACCTGTTCTCCTGAGTTGCCGCTGCTACCTGCCCCTCTACCTGGCCACTACTACCTTTTGCTCCTCCCTGACTTCCCCTCTTGCAAAGTTCCTCTCCCCCACCATCATCCCTTGTCAGCAATTCAGCAAACCTATTGTTATGTATGATACCCTCTGACTGACCTTCCCCTACTGCAGCTCCCTCCTGCTTCCTCCCTATGAACTTACTTCAACTCCCTTTGCCTCCCATTAGTTTCCATCCCTCCTTCTCCTGTGTCCCCTTTGGGCCTGCTATGTTCCCTCCCACCGCTGAGTCACTACCCCTTCCTGCAGCCTCCCCCTCTCTTCTATTGTTACTTACAAACCCCATCCAGCCATTCCCTCTTCCTCTCCCTAAACCACTTGCTAACCCCCTGCACCCTGGAGCCTCAGATTGAGGTACGCCACCATCCATACTTCTACCTTTACCACCCCTAGTGTCCCTCCATTCTCTTACAGCACCCGTACTCCACTCCGGAGCATCAAGAGTCCAGCGTAAGCTATTTATTTCCTCTCTAAATTGTGTCAGCTGCTTGCACACCATGCAACCCCCCAATCTCCAAGCCATATGCAACACCATAGTTGTCCCACACCCAGTACACCCCACCACCCTTCCAAAAATGCCTCCTGACTTTGCTGCCTGTGGGCTGGTCGCCAGCCCAATTCCTACTTTGACAGCGGATCCTCTGCATGTTGGTTGCCATTAGGGTGCTAGTTACTGACTGTGCCCCTGATTTGGCTAAGTAACATAATGCACCAGATCAATACAGGGCTGCAGAGTTGGGGAAGTGGCTAGTGTTCCCACCCTTGGTGCAGAAGGTCCCAGGTTCTCTTCCTGGGTGGGGTACCTTGGAGTTTCCCTGAAATTACCAGGTTTGGACCCACAATTCTATTGATGTGCGACCAGTATAAGTCAGGACTAGGCTGAGATTTCAGGAGAATTCAGAGTAAGGAGGTATCTCACTAGCACCTCCCACTGGTTGACTGGTATAACCTGGAAATGGGGACTTCATTTTTCCAACCCGTCACGTGACATGGTCATGTGACACAAAATACCAATAAATTGCAAGACAACTGAGGGTGGCAGGCGGGGTGGTCAACGCAAAGTGTTGACGGACTAGCATAGTTCAGTATTTGCCTCCATGGACAGCACTACCTTGTGCTGCCACTGCTCCTTTCTCCCCAACCGCCGATTCTCCGCCGCTACTGCTGGCTTGCAGCTGTCCCTGCATGGGAAAGGGGGGCTCCTGCTGTATCAAGACGGTCCTAGGGAGAACAAAGAAGAGATCCAATTACCAACGGGAATGAACTGTACATGCGTGAAATCTGTTTCTCTAACACTGATTAATGGCAGAAAACACACAAACAGTTGAACAATGCAGTAACCACCCCATAAATCTTAAATGAAACACAGTTCTGGTAGTCGCTACTCTCCCTCTGTACAGTTAGACCAGCCCCAACCTCTTACAGTAACCCCCCGTTCAGGCTATTCGCCCTGGTCTCCTGAACACAACGCTAAACACAAAATACAGTCTCCATTGCTCTGCCAACAAGTAAGTGAACAGCAATCTTTCGGCCTTTTTGCAGTTTAAACAGAGTCCAGTATCAGCCTCCGTGGAGAGCACTACCTTGTGCTGCCGTTGCTCCTTTCTCCCTGGCAGCCGGTTCTCCGCTGCTGCTGCTGGCTTGCAGCTGTCCCTGCATGGGGAGGAGGGGCTCCTACTATATCAAGATGACCTTTGTGCTACCATTGCTCCTTTCTCCCCAGCTGCCAGTTCTGTGCTGCTGCTGCTGACTTGCAGATGTCCCTGCGTGGGAAGGGGGGGCTCCTGCTATATCAAGACGGCCCTTGTGCTGCCATTGCTCCTTTCTCCCCAACCGCCGGTTCTGTACTGCTGCTGCTGGCTTGCAGCTGTCCCTGCGTGGGAAGGGGGCTCCTGCTATATCAAGACGACCCTTGTGCTGCCGTTGTTCCTTTCTCCCTGACTGCTGGTTCTCCGCCACTGCTGCTGGCTTGCAGCTGTCCCTGCGTGGGAAGGGAGGGAGGGCTCCAGCTTTATCAAGATGGCTCTTGTGCTGCCATTGCTCCTTTCTCCCCGACTGCTGGTTCTCCGCTGCTGCTGCTGGCTGGCTTCGCAGTTCTTGAACCTAAAGACATCCCAAGATGACACTCTTGGTTATGATTAGCCAAGAGACTTCTCAAATATCCCATTTACCTGGAGTGTAAAATCATTCCAAATCCAGCTGGACAGGCTCCTGGATGAACAAGACACGGGGGATGACAATTGAGAAATACATGATCACTAAGCATTAATGTACACACTGACTAGTAGGGGAGTGAACTATATGTTACAGTTAATATGGCCACTGAGACCACTCTTATTGTATGAGTGGTACCACGTGCAGCCTTGGGGTACAAGCACTGTGAACCAAAGGTGAGCAGTTCTGATACTCGAAGAATGTAACTGGGAGTGTTAAGAGGTCTTGTGGCCATATTAATAAATTATCAAATTTTAAAACCTCCCCAAAGAGCCCTTGTCTAAGGCCCTTGTAAATGAGTCTGACTGTACCTATATCATGGAAGTCCTGGAAGTCAAGTGTTACATGATTTTGTAACTTTTATGAAAATTCCATGGTTTTTGGCATTATCCATGACAACCCCATGATTTGGGGCATTTTTCACACCTTAGTTATAGCTGTTTTCAAGTAACAGATCCATAGTTTTGTGCCTCGCTACCACAATGTATTCAGTCCCCCGTTGGCTCCAGTGTGGGATTCTGGGACCTGCACACGAGCTGTGGTCTTGTAGATGTCAGCACAATATGCTGCTTCCTTCCTACTACTGAACCAGCCTAACAGTGATTTTTGTAACATTTAAGTCTTCGCTGATATGACTGTATAAAAATACTTAAAAATATAAGTAAATTGTTAACACAGAACGGATCCATGACTTTCGTTTTATTACAGTTTTCATGATTTCTGTCATTTTGATCATGTCAATACTATGACTTTCTCCTGCTACGGATATTATTCTGAGTCCTTCCCTCAATGATTATTCACTCCTGTCACCACTCACACTTGCTGTATTGTTTACCTAGGATTTAGTGAGCGCAGCAGACTGAGGAGCACAGTTGTGGGGATGTGAGCGACTGACCAGCCTGGTTGTTTGGCACTTGCTCAGCCCCCATTCAAGGACTGGGTTCAGAGGAGTGTAAGGGCCCAGGAGGAGTATAACAAGGTAAGCTTTCTCAATGGAGTAGTCAGGCTGGGAGGGGGGGAGAGTTGTCATAAAGATGCTGTTGACTCCTGGCAAGGTGCCAGGAGCCACTCTCACATGTCTTAGTTGTGTGGGACTCCAGGAGAGGGGTAGGTAGATGGGAAAAGTCTCAACCACAAATCTGTCAATCACGCCCTGCTGGTCCGGGCCCTCACCTCTCTCCCCCACCACATAAATGCTGCTGGCGTTCTCCCGGATGCCCTCAGTGACCACCATATGGTGTATTGTATCCAGAAGGCCCCCCCCCAAAGATTCTTCAGCTCTTCGGCTGTGGAAAGATGGTTTAGAAGTGGAAGCTGAGGTTCAATGCAGGGAAATGCAAGGTACTGCACCTGGGGGCCAGAAACCCGGGCCAAGTGTACACCCTGGGGGGGAAATGCTACAAATCTCGATGGCTGAGAGGGACCTGGGGGTGGTGGTGGATGTCAAGATGAACAACTCGGAGACTTGTAGGAGGGCAGCAGCCAAGGCCAACAGGATGCTGGGCTGCATCACTAGGGGGATCACCTCCAGAAGGAGGGAAGTAATATTCCCTCTGTATAACTGCTTGGTGAGGCCACACCTCTAGTACTGCGTGCAGTTTGGGAGGCCACACTTAAAGAGGGCCATTAAACTCCTGGAGAGGGTCCACAGGAGGGCAACCAAAATGATTTGGAGCTTAGGGGACAGGACCTATGGGGAGAGGCTCGAAGAGCTAAATATGTACACATTGGAAGAGAAAAGGGACCGGGGGGACATGATAGAGGTCTTCAGGTACATGAAGGGGTAAACGATTGGAAGAGAGAAGGGACAGGGGGACATGATAGAGGTCTTCAGGTACATGAAGGTGGTAAATAGGGGAGGAGCAGTCAGGGTGCTTTGAAGGAAGGAGGAGGGGGCAACTAGAGGGCATGGGTGGAAGCTGAAGGGGGAAGATTCAGGGGAGAAAGGAGGAGGTGCTACTTCACTGAGAGGGTGGTGGAGTCATGGAATGCGCTGCCCAGGGGGCTGGTGGAGGCAGAGACGGTGGAGAGGTTCAAGAAGGGAAGGGACAGGTACAGGGGAAGGGTTCTGGAAGCAAAATCCAATTCAGCGAGAATATCCGGAACTGGGAAGGGAGAAGCCAGAGAAGGCAAGGGGGGCAGCAAGGTCAGCTCCCAGGTTGGGAGCTGACCA
Organism: Neoceratodus forsteri; assembly: GCA_016271365.2. Taxonomy (NCBI): domain Eukaryota; kingdom Metazoa; phylum Chordata; order Ceratodontiformes; family Ceratodontidae; genus Neoceratodus; species Neoceratodus forsteri. The sequence goes on from JADMNL010000028.1 coordinate 114,628,316, forward strand.
CACGAGCAGACATGAAAGACCGATAGGCCTATTCTGCTGGCATTTTAGTATGCTAGTATTCCTTTAGATCATTAGATCTATCAACCCTCCATGAAGACCTGGCTGCTACTGGCTGGTCACCTGTATCAGCCTCTAGCACTGTTGACAATGCCCTTGACTACTTCAAATCCAGATTCCTCTCCACTTGGGATCATCATGCCCCCATAAGGAAAACCAGGGTCAGAGGCTCCCACTTCCCTTGGGTCTCTGCTGAACTCCTAGCCTGCCTGAGTGCCAAGGACTTAGTTTGGAAGGAGCACAAAACCTCAGATTCCCCACTGGACCTACAAAAATATTGTGCCTTGTGCAGTGCCTGCACCACAGCCACTAGGTTAGCCAAAATGGAGTACTTTTTCTGTATCTTCCATGATAATATTAGCCACCTCTCAAAGTTCTGGTAGGTTGTCCATGCCCTTTTTTTCTCCCAAGGTCCAACCCACCATCCCAGTTCTAAAGTCGAATGACTCATCCAGTACTGACTCACTCTCCGTGGCCATCGAATTCAACACCTTCTTCACCTCCTGTGCCTTTTCCTTCTTCTCATCTTTCCACCAGCTTCAACACCCCCTCCCCCCCACAATCTGCTCAGTTCTCCTTCTATCCCATCACACCTGAAGCCGCCATCAATGCCCTACTAGCACTCAACCTGCTCAAGAGTAAAAGCCATGATGGGCTTGATTCTAAACTCTTACACCTGGCAGCCCCCGCCATTGGTATCCCCATCTCCACCCTTTTAAACCTCTCCTTCTTCTCCTTTGCCTCTGTCCCATCTGCCTGCAGCATGCCACAGTCATTCCCTTCCCTAAAGGTGGTGATCCTTCTATTCCTGGCAACTATCATTCTGTTTCTCTCCTCCTCACCCTTGCCAAATTCCAAGAACATCTGGTGCTATCTCAACTCTCCCCTTTACTTGCTTCTTTCTCCTTTTTCGCCCCGTATCAGTCAAGATTCCGCAAAACCACTCCACCTCCTCTTCCCTCCTCCAACTAAATGATACCATTCTCACAGGGATGGATCAGGGCCATGTCACATCAGCCATCTTTGTCGACTTGGCCAAAGCCTTCGACACTGTTGCCCATCTCCTTCTCCTATCTAAGCTCTCTGCAGCAGGACTCCCCTTCTCAGCCACCAACTGGTTCTGCTTCTACCTAATGGGTAGGTCCCAATCAGTCCGTATTGGGGACTCCCTTTCCCCTCCCCTCCCAATCACCACTGGGGGTACCTCAAGGCTCAGTCCTATCTTATTCTCAGTCTTTCTAAATACCCTTCCTGCTGGCTGCACCTCAGCGTCCGTTCACATGTACTCTGATGACACAGTCCTATTTGCCTCTGGCCATTCCTCTGCTGACCTGGTGACCAGGCTTCAACAGGACTTTGACAACATCCAGCTCTGGTTCCACTCAAATCAGCTGGCCCTCAACACCAAAAAAAATGGTCTCTATGACCTTCAGCACCCGGCAAAAGCTCTCTAGGATTGGCAGTCCCCCCTCCTTCCGTACCCTAGGTGGGTCCACCATTGAGAATGTACTATCCTTCAAGTACCTCGGGGGTCTGGCTTGACAACCACCTCAACTTTTCTTTACATGTTAATGCCACATGTAAAAAACTCCACCCTAAATTGGGAGCATTGTACTGCCACCACAGTCGCATCCCGCTCCTGGCCGTAGAGCTGTCGTACAGAAAATGATCCTCCCCATATTCGACTATGGCGACATAGTCTACAGCTCTGCCCCCAAATCTACCTTTTCCAGACTGGACTCTCTCTTTAACTCATTCTGTCGCATTTCTTTGGACAGCCCTATACGTACTCATCACCGCTCCTCATTTATTGCCAAGTATTGGTTTGGCTCCCTCCCTTCCTACCTGTCCTGTACCCTCTCCCTGCCTAGCCCCAACTCCTATGCCCTCTGCAGCTCCCGATCCCTTGCACTGTGTCCCCCCCAGACCCTCCGCTGCTGGCCAGTCTGCCTTCTCCTACTGCTTCCCTAAGCTCTGGAACTCCCTCCCTCTCCCAATCCATTCAGCCACTTCTCCTTACTCTCTGTCCTCCCTCCTGCGTAGCCTCTTCTCCCACACCTGCAACTGTAACCTCACCTAATTTCTCCCCTTTATCCAATTTATCTCCTCCCTCCATCTCTTACCCTCCTTCTTTTCTCTATACCACCCCCTCTTCCTCCTTCTCCTCCCTCTCCTCTTACAACACTATCCCATTCCCTCTACTATCTCACACTACCCCCTCCTCTCTGTCTACCTTTCCTTACTCCACCCCCTTCTCCTCTCCTTCCCTCTTCCCCCTCCTCTCATAACCCTTTCCTTACTTCTAATCCTTCTGCTCATCTATCTCCCTTCCTCCCCACACAACCCACTCTCTTAGTCCTTGACCATAACTCTGTTTCGTTTCCCCCCTCAAGCTTGCTTTCTCCCCCACCACCCCCCAGTTGTACCATGTGTTGTTCTACTTCTAGCCAGTGCTGGCACACATTCAGCTTGCAACTATCATTTTCAATGCAGTGGTGCATGATTTACGAGTTCTCACACTGTTTGATTATCTACTTATTCATTTGTATGGGTTAAATCCATGTATACAATTTACTGTACATAGTTGCTTTTGAATTCTTTTCTCTGCTGTTTACAGTTGTAATACATTGTTTTCGACTATGCATTTTTAAGTGTACTCCCTTTCCTTTCCCCCCAGGACGCATCAGGTAACGAGCTCTTGTTAGTTTAGTATGTCTTTCTTCATGAAACTTTTAAGTAAAAAAACAAATAAATAAAAAGTTTGGAATCGGTCGGGAGGGTGTCCCGAATACTAGCTCTGGCCACCCGTCGAAGGAGAAGTTTTTTATTTAATATATATATATATATATATATATATATAAAATATTGGGGAAACCTAATATTTGTGGTATTTGGGATTTTATATTTGTTACTTGCACACCCTAGCAAGTATTGCTTTTACTTTACAAACATGGCTGCCACACATTCTTTTCCAAAAATGTTTGTAGACATTGATATTGAAATGTGCTGTGTTCTAATTGTTGGAAAAGTGCAAAACCTTGGGTTTCTTTTCTTCAACCACATGGCTTTCAGATTTTTTTCCCCCCAATCAGGACACATGATTTTCCCTTCCCATTTTATAACAGAGAGTGGTTTTGTTTCAGGTCTAAATTTTAGAATCAGTCCGGTTCTATGGGTTCTTTTTTTCAACCTGGTCCTGTCCATCTTTATGACAGTGATTGTCCAACAGTGTGAGAAGGCTGTAGGAGAGAGAGCATCTCTGAGGCTCCTTTTTGGCTCATGATTGCAAGAAACTCACAGCAGTGATGCAGGACTGCTGCTGCCAGAGCACAGTGAACGTTTTTATAGTGCAGTCCTGTGGGTTTAAATCCAAGGTACTGAATTTATTCTGTAAATATTGGTTAAAGCTGGTGGGAAAAAACACTGTTAAAAAAATTAATTACATGGGGCGGAGCTAGCAGCTCAGCCAGGAGCAGCTACTTTCTAGAGCTCCTCAGTGGAAGCCCTTTTATAAAGTAAAATTAGGGCCAACCCAGTGGCGCAGAGGCCAGAGGCACCTATGCCTCATCTGCCACCACGCTGGCTACCCGAGTTCGGTGACGGACTTGGCTTGCCATGGGCTGGTCGGGGAGAGGAGGACTGAGTGTCCAGAGGACGGCTCTCGTCTTCTGGAAGGAGGGCTGTGAGTTCTTGGCACTAGTATGACCCCTGGTGGAGGTTCAGGGCAACCATTACAACCTCAGGGTTGGAGGGGTGGTGGCCGTTGATGCCTAAGCACAAGAACATGTGTGGTGTGCCTATGACGGCATTGCAGGTCTGTCCCTCCCTCTGACCATCTGCGGGCTCCGCACCAAACTCTAGGCCCCTCTCCCAACACTGAATCCATTCAGTTGGTGGGTACCACCCACTGTTGGACCCTGGCCATAGGGTGGGGGTGGGGGGGCTAAACTGTGAGGGAAGCTTGGGCCGAGGGCCCAGTCCAGATCCATCAAACCGGCAGCATGGCACCCCCGATGAACCCCACCATGGGGGGGGGCAAGCCATGGGGGAAGATTAGGAGAGGCTGGCCCTTGCATGATGGTGTCGGGGCCGGGGAAGTTGGTGGAGGGCTGGGCTACATTGCGGCAGGGCACATAACCAAACTAACAAAAAAAAGTAAAATAGAAACTTTTAACTTAACAATAGGAGGAATTTCTGGATTGTTCAACAGAGCTTTGCTTGAGGAACAGACTGATATAATTTCTGTGAGGAAATGGTGCATCCAAGAACAATGAACAAGATTTCTTCCAGCCACGATGTGCATCGACCAAGCAGCCTGAACATTTGGCCTCTGATGCAGCACCAGTGAGCCCATCTACATTCTCCCTGAACTCCCTGCAGGTCTTGGTGAATGCGCTAACGAGAACTGTACAGCAGACTGACCGGAAACTAGACATATTCACCCAGAGGATGATAACGATGGAAATGAAGGTAGTGGCTGTGGGGGAGACAATAATAAACCTCAGAAGCTGTTGCAGGCAAAGGAATAGCAGCAGTGGCTTTGATAGGAGAAGAAGACCTGGAGCCAGGGTACAGGACCCAAAACAGCTTTTGGGTGACTGCATCCTGGAGGTTACGGGGTTTTGGAATTTGTGGTCATGAAAGCCTATAGAATCATGCCACAATGGACAAGAACTGCTGCAGAAACACTGAGAACTCTGATGCTAGTCGTGGCCTCAGTTGGGGAAAGAGATCGTATCCTGGGGGCAGGGAGAGCTAAAGGGCCCATATACTACCGAGAAGAGAGAATTCTCTTCTTTCCGGATAGCTGCTGTACCATACGGACCCACCGTAAGGCATTTGATGGCATAAAACAAAAGCTGCAAGAAATGAAGATCCCGTACTCCATGGCCTTCCCACCTGGCTCTACTTTAAGGTGAGGAGGAAACACTATCAATTCATGGACCCTTGTAAGGTAGGATTATGTGTTGAGAAATCAGTTCCCAGAGATGCTTAGAGGTAGAGGATGATCCTTCAGAGGACGAGAACTGACTGTTGCTGAGGTACTGTTTTATGGCATGGACTGGACCCCCACCTTGTGTCTCATGAACCCTCTTTTCTGATATTCCAAGAGACACATGAAAGGGACTTTGGACCAGTCTCCTTGTTGCATTTATGTACCAAGGTGCCAGTATTCAGGAGGGGGCTTCCGACCAAGATCTACAGTTTGATGTGAATATGAAGGAAGTGTAAGGAAGGACATTTTTGCTTACACACTATAGGAGAACAATCTGTAAGAATTCACATGTTACAGATGGTTTTCAAGGTCTACTGTGTATGCATGTCTGGCAGCATCTTTCAACCATTTAAAGAAAAGGTGGTGCTTGGTCTCATTTACCTCCCTCTTTCACACGCTTTGTAGCATGGCAGGAGAAGGCAAGTGGAAGTGTTTAAAATTTATATTTTCCACTCACTTACTAGTTAAAAGTTTTTCTGAACAATGTATAATTAACTGAAGTTTTTGGATTCAGGGACACTTTGTGCCATGAGAGGTTGATGCTGGCATAGCCAATGTCTGACATTGGAATGTGGGTCTACAATTGCTGCGACAAGGCGGCTGTGGAGGAGTAGCAGGGGTGCCCACGCCATTAGCAGCTGTCGCGGTGGTGGTGGAAAGCCTGTGTGCACGCAGCAGCACACAGTGCTGGGAACGTGGGACTGGTTTCTGCACCACAAGCTCTGACCAGAGACTTGATTCTGTTAGTTCAGTTCAAGCAAACCATTTGCAGAACTTGATGGTTTAGCAAGATTGAGATCTTATGTTAATAAGGGGCTTGTAGGAGCTTTGGAACAGGATTTCACTACATTGCACTGTTGCAGTTGATTAGAGGACAACACTTGGTCAGCTAAGTTACCTGTTTGAAATTATCGACTATGATAACACTGTTTATGCGTTGCTGCTAAATACTGTAGATCACATGCTGGTTATTTTTAGATACGTAACTGAGTGTAGCTTAACCCTCTGATGCTATCACTCAAGAGATGGTAGTCACAACTTTTTTGTAATGGTTTTTGCTGTGTGTCTTCCAAGGTACCGGTTTCGTGTTCTGCATGTCATGCTATATGAGAAAATGGTTTAAATAAAAAGTAAAAAATAAAAAATTACTGTATAAACTCACGTATGTCTACTTTTTGATGCTAAAAATAGGCCCCCATGGAGGAGGACTCAACTGCTTTGTGAGGTCGACCTATGGTATCTGCAGTTTACAATGGCAAACCATTTTTGCAACGGGTATAACCTAATTCTGCATCCAGATCTGGTCACAATGTCAGATTCTGTGCCTGATGTTGGTTACAAAATAGATTTTTCCATCCAAAATAATATCTTGAATTTGCTGAAAATTGACACGGTAAAGTGGGTCGACTTACATGTGAAGTCGATTTATAAGCAGATATATATGATAAAAACAAAAGTAGTTTTAAGGGGGTGCCCAGTGGCCCAGCAGAAGGCTGTCCTGTGTAACTCCCCTACAAATAGGGGTTCCCAAAAAAGTCTTCCTTGAGCTTGCTTAAATGCTCACTGCCAGGCTGGTGTCTTGCGTTTTAGCAGTTTAAATGTATTGCCAGAGAGTGCAGGTATAGTCTCTGTGTACTGTCTCTTTAAGAGCTACCTGGATTGCAGTCATAATTACTCTGAGAGGGAGCTCTGTTAGAAGATGTATTTGTTTGCTGATCATTTGTTAGAGTAGTAATAATATTGCAGTTTGTTCTAACCTGCCTTTATTGTAGCATGGACAGTTCTGTTTGTTTCCATCATCTTGGTCCTGGACTGCTGAATTGAGCCAATTAGTACCTTTGGGGAGTCTAAAATGGAGCCCGTCCCCAGGGGGTCTGTGGGAGCAAAAGTCTGTAGGAATTGTAGTTTTCACATTTTAGCGCCAAGACAGACCTGGAGGGGGAGCCCTTGTTGTGACTGACAGACAGATCAGCCAACTGAACCTTTTGGATCCCAGAGAAAGTCCCAGACTGTTTGCAGTTCAGTTAGTCTGAATTGGGAAGTGAAAGTGGTAACAGCTTGAGTGATTCAAGCAGAAGCCCCTGTGTAATTCGCACAGGAGAACTATGGAAAGGGCTGAGTTTTGGCCTGCCTGTCTGCCTGCTGTCCCTGAGAGGGAAATTGAAGTTTATTTGGACTGAATCCGAATTGTGAGGATGATTTAAGCCACAGAACTGTGACCAGGCTTTAACCTGAAGAAGACCGAAGATTTGCTGAACACGATCGGCCTGTCAGGATTTCCAGCCACCTTTGAACTCCCGGTTTGTGCAGAGACTCTGTAATTGCGACCGGATAGCAATCTGCCTGGTACAGTAGAATTTCTTACATGTAAATGTGCTGTATGCTGTTGGTGGGTCGTGATTTGGTTCCCCACTGTGTGCCGAACTGTGTTCTGCTTGCTGGAGGCTGCACCCAGCTCCCATGGACTGAATCCGTATTCATCTCCATTGGGCCTGGGCTTTGCCACACTGGCCCAGCCAGACTACCCGCTGCACAGAGAAAGCCATCGATGAGAGACCTGCCTGGGGATCAGCCCCCTGCTCACGCTTTGAACAGGAATAACGCCTCGGTGATTTGTGTGGGCCCGGCTTCTCCTGGCACTCCAGTTCAACACCTGCTGTCTCGATTTCATCCTGCCTGTGTCCTGTATTGGGTATCGTGAGTAAACATCAGGGTAGCTCCCTGCAACAGCAGCTAAATCTAAAGTGTTGTCATCTGATTGCTTTGTTGTCTTTTCTGTCACGAACTGAGCCCTCCGGCTCTGAATTACAAATAGTGTGTGTTGTGCATGTTGCTTTCTTCCATCACAGGGCCCCAACCAGCTGCAAGCCGGCCTACCCCGGACAACGTTCCTGGCCAGCCAACCGTCTTCCTACCTGGGTACCCAGAGTGTGTGACTGTGTAGGGATTCTGAAGTGCATGCATAACTGTCTGATTGATATAGCCTTTAAGCAAATCAACCTGATTACGCCCCTCCCTTGTTTGAGTCCCCTGAATAAATCAGATCTAACTCTTTTTGCATTTAACTTGACTGTGGTTCCAGTTTGTGCCAAGAGTACTGTATTGTTGCTATTTGCTATGCATGACCTTGTTTTACAGGGGGTCCCCAGGGTCGAGCTAGAGGAACCAGCCCTGGTGGTAAGTGCAAACAGTGTGGGTAATTGCATGGTGAATAAGGGTCATTGTGAAAGTGATTATTGTATATTGTTCAGGCCACTAGAAGGGAAAGAGGGGGTTACAGTGTCCCGGAGGGCTGTGCCTAGGTCAGCTTGACCATTAACAACCCTGACCTCCGGGTGGAGGCACCAGGTTCAGTACCCAGGCCCCTTAACCTGCTACTAGCCAAGCAGGCAGGGGTAGAAGCCCTTGGGATAGCGCCACCTAGGGGTTACACCTGCATCCGTGATGGCAACCCAGATACAGGAGCAGACTCAGATCTGGGATTGGGTGTGGCCAGGCTTTGGGAGTGCAGCTGAGTGTAACGTGAGCCAGCCTCGTGGCTGGGCAGAGAGTCTGTTTCCTCACGTGGGGAGGCGCTCATATATACTGTGACATCTGATGCTGACGGAGGCATAGGACAGCATCACGGAAGGTGGGAGGGAGAGAGTGGGGATAAAAAAAACATGTTGCTGTCATGATGATGGCCAGTGGCTGCCATGAACCCTGCACTCTACATTCTCCGCCATCAAGGAGGTCGAGGTAGCTGCGGTTTGGGCTGGGATGATTGCTGCAAAAATACGTTTCTGCAGACCTGAGGATCACAAGGCCAGGAGCAGTGGGCAAAAATCTTGATTTAAAGAAAAAACGAAAATAATTTCTTTTTCTTTTTCTCTTTTATTTCAGAGGAGTGTGTGGTGAGTCCTTGGAGTGAGTGGAGTTCGTGCAGCAGGAACGGCCAGACCTGTGGTTACAGGTGGGGGACCGAGAAGAGAACTCGGCAAATCATCAAAAATCCTGTTGAGGAGAAGCGACCCTGCCCTGTTCTGTCTGAGGATAGGAAATGTCGGATGAAGAGAAACTGCCCTGGAGGTAAGGAGCAGATGACTCTCTTGAGTATGCTAGGAAGCATGGCACTTACCAGTCACACTGAAAAGCAGGAGAGCCAGCAAACTCTGGGTGAGGTGTTGTGTAATGAAGCAGGGTAAGGTGAACCTTTCTAAACCACCAGGACAAGAACGACTGCGTTTTGGAGATTGTGAGTTGTAGCATGTTGGCCAGAAATGAGATGTCTAAAGATTGCAATTCTGAAACCAACCTTGATAGCTAGACAGACAGATAGACAGACAGACAGATAGATACAGTAGATAGATACTGTCTGTAAATAGACGAATGGATGGATAGATAGATAGATACTGTCGATAGATACTGTTGTAGATAGATAGACAGATACTGTCAATTACTAGCTCGCTATACATATATATATATATATATATATATATATATATAACTGTTGATATAGATCGATAAAGATACTGTCGATAGATACTGCTAGATAGACAGATACGGTCGATAGATAGATTCTGTCTGTAGATAGATAAGATAGGTAGATACTGTTGATAGCTACATAGATACATAGTTAATATTGTCACTAGAGATAGATCGATACTGTTCTGAAACCAACCAAGATAGGGAGGAATACCAAACGTCCCCAAGGGAAGCAGGAAAGGCAGTAAGGCTGGCAAAGGCCCAAACCGAGGAAACACTAGCATGAACAATAAAAGAAGAGGACAATACTTTCTATAGATACATTAGTGAAAGGAGAAATTCCAGAGGGGGTATTGCTAAGATCAAAGGGGATAAGAGGGAGTGTGTGGAGGTGGACCAAAGAAAAGCATCTATCCTGAATAGATACTTCTGCTCAGTATTTACTGAGGAGAAGGTAGGGCAGGGCCCACAGCTCCGCACCATAGACACGGGGGGGAGGGAGGTGTGCACAAGTCCCTTCACAAAAGAAAGGGTCCTACAAGGGCTCGCTAACCTCAGGGTGGACAAGGCAAAGGGACCTGCTGACATACATCCCAGGGTACTAAAGAATCTAAGGGTGGAACTAGCAGAGCCATTATCAGAAATGTTTAGTGAGTCTCTGAGCACAGAAGAGGTCCCAGAAGACTGGAGAAGGGCTCATGTGATCCCGCTGTACAAGACTGGTAGCAGGGAGGAGGCAGGGAACTACAGACCAGTCAGTCTTACCTCAGTAGTGGGCAAGATTATGGAGGCACTGTTTAAGGAAAGGATAGTGCAACACCTGGAATCCTTAGGCGCACAGGATCCGAGACAGCATGGGTTTACAACAGGAAGGTCCTGTCAAACTAATCTCATAGAGTTCTTTGACTGAGTAACCAGAGTGGTGGACCAAGGGGGTGCAGTTGATGTTGCCTACCCTGACTTCAGCAAAGCTTTCAATACTGTTCCACGTAGAAGATTGATTAATAAGCTGGGTAGGCTCGGGGTGGGTCAGACATTGGTCAACTGGATGGCAAACTGGATGACAGGCAGAACACAGATAGTGGTGGTAAACGGTATACAATCAGAAGAGATGCAAGTCACAAGTGGGGTACCTCAGGGATCAGTCCTGGGGCCAGTCCTCTTCAGTATCTTCATCAGTGACATTACAGATGGACTGGAGGGTAAGGTTTGTCTGCTTGCAGATGACACCAAGATCTACAACAGAGTAAATGATCCAGATGGGGAGGGCAGAATTAGAAGAGATCTGGAAAACTGGCAAAATGGTCAGAAGAATGGCAACTGGGGTTTAACGCAAAAAAGTGCAAGATCATGCACATAGGGAAGAGAAACCCTGAAGCCACCTATAGGTTGGGAGAGGAGTTGCTGGCAATCACAAGGGAAGAAAGAGACTTGGGCATCGTCATCACAGATGACCTGAAATCATCCAAGCAGACCACTAAAGCAGTAGGTAAGGCTACGGGGATGTTGGGGTATATTAGTAGGGGTATCACAAGTCGTAAGAGGGAGGTAATAATCCCTCTTTGCAAGACACTGGTTAGGCCCCATCTGGAGTACTGTGCGCAGTACTGGAGGCCGCACCTGCACAAGGACATTAACAAAATGGAGGCAGTCCAGAGAAGGGCAACCCAAATGGAGCAGGGACTGCATCAGAAAACAATGAGGACAGACTAACGGAGCTCAATATGTATACCCTGGAACAAAGGAGGGAGAGAGGTGATATGATCGAAACATTTAAACATTTTAAGGGCATTAACAAGGTGAAGGAGTCTAACATGTTTCAATATAAGAAAAATAGGACAAGAAGACACAGCATGAGATCAGAGGGAGGCCGATTAAGGAGTAATGTGAGGAAGTTCTTTTTCACAGAAAGGGTGGTGGATGCATGGAACAGCCAACCTCAGGAAGTGCTGGATATGAATATAGTGCAGGGCTTTGGATAGGCGTAAGGGAGCAGTACAGATGAGTATGAATAGATAGGACATTGACAGAGTAAAGGCCTATGGCACATTCATAAGGTGGAAAAAATGGGCAGACTAGATGGGCCTTGCAGTCCTTATTTGCTGTCACCTCTGTTTCTATGTTTCTGTCTACAGAGAGATACTTTCTATAGATTGATAGATGCTGCCTGTAGATAGATAGATAAGTGCCAACAAGGAAATTTCTTCCCAAATTTCAAGGAAGTAGGGGGCTTGATAATAGTATGACTATTGACATGAACGTGCTCTGGTCACACTGCGGTTCATGATTTGCCGGCTGTGGTCCCCTTTGGTGTAATACATGGATACATGTTTGAATTTGGCTAATACAGTTAACATCTTTTGATCTTATGTCAACATTTGGGCTTTAAGGTGTGCACGTCATTTATTACATGCTGTAATAGTACCTTATTGTCAATATGAGCATTTAATATATTTTTTATATTTATTGACTATACCCCTGTAATTAAATATTGGCTGTTTATATGTGTAGTATATGCTAATTGTTTATGTTGTGTTCAATATTAGTGTATCTTTCTCCAGCTTCATTCTGTTACTTTATTTCTATCTTCTGTTGGTGATTGGGTTTGTTTAATGCACTTTGTAACATGGTATTAATAGTGTGCAGGGAATCCGGCTGAGCGATAGGTGGAAGAGGGTCACGAGATGGCAGCCGGAGCGGGCATTAACCTATGTTATATGCCGTGCCCGCTCAGGCAGTACCGTGACCGTCCAGACCCCCAGGTTAGCAGCACTGGGTGCCGTCGCCGAGCGAGCTGAGTAGGGAGAGGAGCGCCAGCCCCATTAGGCATGCGAGGGCGGAAACGGGCATGGGGGAGCACTACTCGCAGCGGACATCTGCGAGAGGCAGCAGGGCAGACCCAGGAGCAGCTGGGAGAGCTGAGCTGGAGCAGGGCACTGGCGGAGCACTGTGCGGGAGGCAAGAGGAAGGGAAGCCCCCCAGCATGCACAGCACGAGTGCAATCCTCCTCGCGGCGCTGCAAGTCTTCACCAGAGACCTCCAGGGGCGGTCATGACGGTAAGAGCCGCACGGAACCGCACAGGAGTGGGACAGTGATGTTGGGTGCAGAGATCCGCATGACTCAGGGACAGCAGGTAATGACCGCATCTGTATCTATGTAGTCCTGTGCACCTTACTGTGAGAGCGAAGCACAGGGTGACCAGTCGCGCAGCCCCTCCGTGTGTCAGTGTTCATCTCGCAGACTGGGACCCCTCCAGATGCCTCCACCAACCCGTGGCCCATGTTACAAGCGCATTAAGCCACTCTGTTGGTGGCATCTAATGCGATTGATGTATGGGGGGACGAGTGGCGGCACTGGGCCTCGGGCAGCCACCACCACCCCCATGCATCAAGTCCAGCATTAGATGCCACCTTCGTCGTGGCTTAATGCTTACATGTCACTTTAATACGTCCCGATTGGTTCCTTGTGATTTAAAAGGATCCACATTTGCATGGTTTGTTACGCTCTGAAGAAGACCACCTATTGGTCGCTATGTAAAGCGTAAGCGAAAGAGAATGCTGTCTGTTGTCCGTTTGAGCTGTTCAGAGTGGCGGCATGAGTGGCGTTTTAATGCTTTATGCTTTATTTATGCTTCATTTTGGCATTTTTACCACCTCTGATCAGGTATAATATGAATTTTTTCGCAGTTCCTGCTTAAATGAGGCTACGTGGTTAATTCCTGTTGGTTTTTTGCCGAGACGCCATCTTTTGCTCGTTCGTTTTTTGATTTAGTACGTTTGCCTTTGTGCATTTTTTTGCTCTATGGACTACAACGCTTACATGCATGCCTACACTGCTGCTTACAACTGGGTGAGATCTATGCCTTTTCTATTTGTGTGAGTATTTATCTCTTGATGTTTAAACAAAAGTTTACTTTTTTAAGTGCTGACCCCAAACTTGTTTTTTTTTACTCTAGATAGATACAGTCTCTAGATAGACAGATAGATACTGTTGATAGCTAGATAGATACTGTCTGTAGATAGATAGTCTGTAAATAGATAGATATTGTCTATAGAAAGATAGATACCGTCTGTAGATGGGTACTGTCGAAAGATACTGCTAGATAGACAGATAGATAGATACTGCCGATAGACAGATATAGATATGTACTGTCGATAGATAGTTTATTTAAATATGCCTGTCTTAAATCAAAGCACGATACAATAATAAATCAAAACAACAGATCAAATACAATCAAAAAATGATTCCAAAACCCAAGACAATAACACAAATTGGTGTGGGGGACAAGTCTGTTCAAGTGCTCGATTAAACAGTCAGCTGTTGTACAATTCTTACTGTATCTGTGAATGTTAGTGATGAAACCTTTGTGCCTGTATCTTTTTATTCTATTTTAGATTGTCTTTGTTTCCTGCCGTGTCAGATGCCCTTTTCCCCTCTTCTTAAGTTCTTATTTACAAAATCTAAATACTTAACTAACAGAAAACTCCATTAAATATGGTTAATCTCAGGGGCTAGAGTTTCAAAAGTGAAACAAATTGTGCACGTGTGGCAGCAAAGGTTGTGCAAGGGATGGTTTCACAAAAAGATTCACCTGACTGTACTTGCCTTGCAAAACCACACATTTTTCCACATACATACACTTTTGAAAAAGGTTGCCTTTTTGTGACCTTTACTACAGTTTATGGTGACTTTTTGAAGATTTATTTTTTTTGTGCAGCTGCGTAAAAAATGCTGTGCCTGGTATTACTAGGTGTAGCATTAAAATGCTGAAAATAGCATTTTTGCAGGTGCAAGGATTTTTTTCCTGCACTAGGGAGTTGAGTCTCTGGACCATGCCAGACAGTTTGAAAATCTGTCTCTCCAGTTTTTTTTTTTTTTTTGTAATTAGTAGTTTTTGTGTTTTTTCCTCTTTTTGCTCCCAGGACCCCAGCAGACACTCACGTGCCTGCGCATGGAGGCGCACATGCACGCCGGGTACCAGCTCAGCCCTTTCTGGCCCACCCCAGGCAATTGCCGCTGCCCCTCCCACCTACGCTTCCCATCAGACCTCCACCTGATGGGAATGGAACTACCGGGAGGGGGGTGAACAACCACCTCAGGAGGGGAGAGCTGCCTTTTGGCTGCTCAATCCCACTCCCTCCCTCCCAACCTTGCCAGCTCCCTGATGACCAGAGGTCGTTCTCGAACCCAGGTCACCAGCACGGAGCAAGATAAGTCATCTAGTGCCTCAGTCCTCAGCACCACTGAGCCAGCTATTCTCAGCTGTTTTTAAACAGTCAGTGTCCCCTTCGGTCATTGCTCAGTGCCAGTGAACTGGACTAGTTCAGTTGGGAGAGCGTTAGACTGAAGAGCTAAAGGTTCCTGGATCCAGTACCATCAGCAGAGCAGTACTTCCATCTTTTGTTTCAGGGCCAGTAGAGCAGATACTATGAGGACTGGCTGAAGGCCCTAAATATGTTGTTGCTAGAGACCAGAAGGGAGAAGGGAGATATGATAAAAATCTTCAAGTTCCTAGAAGGAATGAATTAGGTAGATTGAGGGGAAAAATTTTGTAGGACTGGTGAATCAAAAACATGGGGACATGAGTGGAAACTGGCAGTGAGAAGGGATGTAAAAAAAGTTTTATTTTACAGAGTGCGTGGTTGCACTGTGAAACAACTTACCTAGAGTGATGTTGTGTGCAAGAACGATTAATGGCTATGACCGAGTAAAAAGGCTTAATAGTTCAATGGGGGAAGCAGTAAGGAAGGTGGCTGGGAGAGGGAAGCGAGTGCGACATCTCTGACTAAACATTAGGTTTTGGGACAGGAAAGGGTAGCTGGGATGGACTATCTCTGACCATTTTCTGTGTTTCTATTCTAGTTCACCTTAGTTACAAGAAATGGGATGTTAGATCACTAATATAAGCATTGTTTAAAGGGGAACTGTCAGCTTCTCTGCATTAATGTTATTCTAGTGGTCCCAATTAAGCAAACCAGGGCAAAAAAAAATCATTTCTGTTACTCCCAGAGTCCCCTGCGGTCAGCCTTCTGATGACGCAAACAATTGGTTAAGCTGCTGCAGATGTTATGTGATGCCCTTGTACAGTAATCAGTGTAAAATGGCATATTTTTACCCTTATTGTACCAGTATCAATTGTGATGTCTCTGCACGATCGTTAGTGGTTGCATAAGATTCAAAATGCTCCATTTTACATTGATTATTTTACAACACAAATGTCAGCACATGGACACCTCCATGGCTTAGCCTGTCATTTCTGTCATCAGAGGGCAGGCTACAGGGGACACTGGGAATAGTAGTTCGTTGTTATTATGGGGATGCAGGATCTCCCAAATAAAATAATACATTACACACAAGTGAGTGGTTCTAACATTTTTTTTACCTGATTTGCTTAATCGGAACCTCTAGGTTCCGTAGCATTAATGCTTGGGAGCTGAGAGTTCCCCTTTAAACAAACAGAAAGGTGCCTTACCTCCTCCTCCTCCGGTGCTAAGTTCTCATAGTGCAATATTTTTTTTAATTTGAATACAAAGGAACGGTAGGAATTGTGTTTTGGCTCTGAGGATCTGGCAGCCCACTCCTTTCTACGTTCTTACTCAGATGCCCCGCCCCTAAGGATCAACGTTCTCTGATATAATTTATTTATTTATTGATAACTGGGTAAATTGGACTGAGACGCAGGTCCGTTTTCAGCTACAGCCTGGGGAAAACAGGAAGAGATAGTACAGTGGAATACATTTTGAAATACTTCAATGCATCAAATTTAACAACATTTAGTATAATGTTGTTTATTTATTTATTAAAATTGGTAATGAGAGAGGTACACTGAGCCAAGGCTCATTTGCAGGTGTGACCTGTGGGGAAGGGGAGAAGCACAATTACAAACAATATCTCGCAAAAATTGACTGGAGCTTCCTGGACTCATGCTCCAATGTTGACGCCACCCTTCAATTTCTTCACTACACACTTCAACATGGCAGCAGACAAAGTAGCCCCTCATCGTAAAAAGATGGTAAAAAGTAGGAGCATGGACTGGGTTACCTTCCAACTACTCAATCTAAAAGTAGGAGCATGGACTGGGTTAACCCCCCCCCCCAACTACTCAATCTGATGCTGCAACAGGATAACCTCTGGCACCAAGCCAGACCCACAGGGTCAGCCATGGATGTCCAAAATTACAAAGAAGCCTGCAACAAGTGTACCTGGGCAATACAGCAAGCCAAGGCTGCGTCTTATGAGAATAGACAGTCACAGTGCTGGGGTGATGGGAAGAAATCCTGGGCTTCAATTAAGAACCTGCTAGGGACTAGCGACAGGACGACCCCACACACACACAATGCTTCACCACAGTGATGAAGTCATCCTTGAAGACGACATAAGATTCCAATGAAGTACCAACTACAAGCCAGCCGCCCAACTACTCAAACACTGGGCACTGCCCAAACTTTTACTTTAGGCAGATGACTGCCAAGGAAACTAGTAAATATTTAGTGAGAGTCCTGGGCAAAACAAGGATTGGGTGTGATGGGATTGACATGAAGCTCATCTCCATCGCACTCCCAGAGGTTATCAAACCTTTCACTAAGCTCTTCAGCCTGTCGTGCCATGTGTCTGCTTTCCTCACAAAGTGGAAAAATGCCCTGGTCACCCCTGTGCTAAAAGGTGGCGACCGAACACTAGTAACCAACTACAGGCCCATCTCAATGCTGTCCCCACTCTCCAAAGCACTTGAAAGAATCATAGCCAACCAACTTACCGACCATCTACATAAATACAACCTTCAATGCCCCCAACAACACAACTTTTGCAAGATGCACAGCCCAAACACAGCCCTAATAGGTTTCACGGACTTCGTCCATGAGGCACTCGACCAGGGTCACCTGGTTGGTGCAGTCTTTTATCGACCTAACCAAGGCATTTGACTTGGTGAATCATCAACTGCTGCTCCACAGGTTAAGTTGCCTAGGGCTGTCTCCTGATACAGTTAACTGGTTCAGTAGCTACCTGATGGGGTGCTCACAGCAAGTAAAAGTCAATGGAGTCATTTCTGAGGCAGGTGAAGTCTCAGTAGGGGTCTCATAGGGCTCCATACTGGGCCTGCTTTTGTT
The DNA here is from genome assembly GCA_016271365.2 of Neoceratodus forsteri. Lineage (NCBI taxonomy): Eukaryota > Metazoa > Chordata > Ceratodontiformes > Ceratodontidae > Neoceratodus > Neoceratodus forsteri. Next base: position 114,645,942 of record JADMNL010000028.1, read on the forward strand.
CAGCTTCTTTGTGAACAACCTCCCTGATGTTTGCCCCACATCCAAAGTCCTGCTGTACGCAGATGACACTGTTGTATTCTCACATGACTCCAGCCAGAAAGCACTCACCAGGAACCTGCAGAACAACTTCAGCCTACTTTAGGACTGGTTTAAAAATAGCCTGCTAGTGCTCAATAGCAAAAAACAAAGACGATGCTCTTCGCAGGGCGTCAAAGGAGGAGACTAATAACACCTTTCTTAATAGTAAACAGCCCTGACTCCATCCTAGAGCATGTAAACTCCTTCCAGTACCTGGGAATCACGATTGATGAGTCTCTGTCCTTTAATGAACACATTGGTAATATTACCTCTGCTGCCAACAGGAAGCTAGGAACCCTTTATAGACTTCGGTTCTGCCTCACACGGCACAATCCTACCAACCCTTGACTATGGTAATGTGGTTTACGGCATAGCCTTGGAAGCCCCCCTTCACCGAGTCCATACAGCCCTCAAAAAGGCGTGCAGATTTGTGCTGGATGCTGATTGTCTCACGTATACTTGCAGCCTGTACTCTAGGACAAAATGTCTTCCTCTCATCACCGAATCAAACTCCAGACCTTCCTACTGAGGAAGAAGATTCTTCTAGGGCTTGCACCTCCAGCCTTACAGGCTCTATTCTGGTCTGCCTCTGCTAAGCATGCTACTAGAAGTGTAACAAATCATGCCTTGGTAGTACCTTTCAGGAAAACATCCCTGGGCAGGTGAGCCTTTGCACTCATGGCCCCTATCTGGCTAAATGAGCTTCCCTATTCCACCACAAGCCTAACATGTCTTGGCCACTTCAAATCCGAACTTCAGAAATCCATCACACCCCCAGAACACTGCAACTGCCAGACTTTACTCCACCTTACGTGACTTGACTACCCAGTAGCCCCAGGGCCTGTACTCATGCTCCACAAACCATGACAAGTCCATCCTCTAGACATGTAGGTACAACGTTGCCCAAACTGGGTAACTGCCTCTGTGGTCTCTCAGTTAATTGCCCCCCCCCCATAACCTCCTCCCTCCTCTACCGCCCCATAGGCAAGACTGCCCCAGCAATATCCTCTGTCTTTTCTGCTCTGTATTAACTTGAGCATTGTTGTATTCTGTTTTGTTTTGGTGTCTTCTGTCAGCTGTGAATGTGCCCGAGATTGTGCTACTCATTGAGAAATACTCGCATACTATACCTCCTAAAGGTAGCAGACAAAGTTTAATTACCTGCAACTGAAGAGACTCTACCTAATATGTCTGTGGATGCTCTGTGATAATCTCCTCTTACACTTGGATGCTAAATGTTTGACATATTGGATTTATCTGCATTTTTGATCTACGCATAGTGTCTGTATTCCACATTTTTTTTTTGTAGCCGAAGGTTTAATTGACAGTTCCTGTTAGCTGCTACTGTTTTATCCCCGTTGTATGTACTGTGAACATACGAATGTACCAGCAGAAACAGACCACCCTTTCTAGCTAAGACTGCTCGAGTGTGCAGCTAGTACCCCTAGTTTACAGCAGCTCCACCCCTTCCCTTTGTCATCCCACTGCTGCCCCCACCCCCCACACCGTCACTTTCCCCTGTTCCCTGTCCATGCCCTTTTAAAGCTGTTCACAGATTTACATGACACCACCCATTCTGGTAGTGCATTCCATTTTGCTACCACCCTCTCCGTGAAATAGTGTCTCCTCATTTCCCTCCTAAATCTTCCCCCCTCTATTCTTAGCCCGTGCCCCTGGTGTCCCTCCCCCTCCTTAGCTTAAAGACCTCCGTCTGCTCCAACCTTATTGAGTCCCATCAGATACCTGAATGTCTCTATCATGTCTCCCCTTCTCTTCTATCCTCCAGGGTGTACATGTAACCCCCATTACCCGGGGTTACAAGAATCCCAGTTAGACCTAGTGGCAGGCAGGGAAAGCAGCTTGTGAAATTCCAGTTAAATGGATTTCACACTGTCTCACTTTGTTCTCAGTCTCAGCTGAGACTGAGGGATGACATCATTTTAGAACTGCCGCAGCTGCATAAGCCACACTGGAATGCTGCAGCTGGAGGTTAGGATAGAATGTTGGGGAATTTGAAGTCAGTCTGTAGTAGAGTGTTGAAGAAGAAGGAGGTGTGCTGCAGCTGCAGGCCCTCAGAGCCCTCAGCTCTGACAAAGAGCTATATTTTTGTTTGAGGTGTGTGTTCTCACCTGAAGAGGCACACGAGAAGAGCCAAGTGAAGTGGTAGAGAGCAGCTTACAAAGGTTCAGGGCCCATCCTGCGTGATGGGGGGAAGGATTCCACCTACTTCCAGGGGCAATCCCCTGGTCCGGCTAAAGGAAGAAGAAGCTGCCTAACTCTAGGTTCGTGCTGAGGCACCAGAAGTTTGTTGAGATTTCTTTGAAGAGAAAATGCCTGTGGGGCACCTGCAACCAAGGGGTGAGTTTGCTGTGCTGAAGGGCCAATGTGTTTTCACCTGAGACAAGATGAAGTTAAGTGACTGTTACTGTGGGGTCAGGAAAAGACAGCCAAGTACAGTTTTGAAAGTTGTGGGATTGGACTGCTTAACTCTGGGGGGGTCTAGAGAAATGGACACAGCCACTCGTTAAGTATGTTTCAAGTTCAGCACATGTGGGATGGAAGAAACAGTAGATTAAATGTGACATACATTTAAAGGGAATCTACACAGTAAAGTGTTTTCAGAGATGAGGTGTTAAAGTCCAGAGGAATGGCCGGGTATGATTTATGGGAGCAAGAGGTGGGAGACCCCCCATCTGGTGCGACCAGAGTCACCTCTACGGGTTCGCTTTGGGACACCTGTTGCTTTCTCTCAGGTAGTTGGCCAGTACCTGAGGAAAGTACCCAGATGTGGGATTGTTGCAGAAGATTCCCTGATGGAGCCAGAAGTGCTCAGAGGTGGTTTAGGGAGCCACCAAGAAATGATCCATACTATATGGACAGTAGTCCAAGGGCTGGCATGAGAGCTGAGCCATGGAAGGAAGGTAGTCCAAGTGCTGGCAAGGGAGCTGAGCCATGGAAACCCAGAGAAGAGTACAAGTTTGGGCTGAGTGCCCAGTGTGTTTCTAACCCTGAGGGCTACAGTGTATGAGGATGTGTTCTGATCTCCATAAATCTGCATTACCAGGAGTGTAGCCCCGTGGGGGTCCATCTATGCTTTGTTATTCTGTTGGTTGTGAATAAAAGCCACACTTTAGACTCCCACTCCTGGTTTGGACATTACAGTTATTGCTTCCTGTGTCCGGAGTTACTTGGGTGCCCCTGACTAGAAGTCAAACCTAGCCAAAATACCGAGCAACAGTTTTCTTCCCAAACCCAGGTCCCAGGTAGAGGGTTACATATGGAGGCACCACACAGCGCTAATAACACAAAAATACCATCAACCTGACCCCTGGGGTAACCCACTGGTTACATACATATTCAGGTCTTCCAACCTGCACACATAGTCTCTCCCCTCCATTCCACATATCCGTTTCATTGCCCTCCTCCTGCACCCCCTCCAGTAGCCTGATATTATGCTTCAGGTATGGCCTCCAAAACTGCACACGATACAAGATCACCTCTCTTTGCCTGGACGAAATCCCCCTCGCTATGCACCCCAGCATTATGTTCACTTTTGCAGCCGCTCTCCTGCCCTGGGCAGTGTTATTCATGGTCCCTGTTACCATTACCCATAGGTCCTAATCCTCCTCAGTGATCCCCAGCTTAACCCTCCCCAGCCAGTATTCTCTCCTTGGGTTCGTCACCCCGAAGTGCATAACCTTACACTTCTTTGCATTGAACCCCAGCTGCCACCTCTCTGGCCACTCCTATAGCTTGCTTAAGTCCCCCTGCAGCTGCTTCCATCCCTCCCTTCCATCCACCACTGCTCCCATCATCTGCAAACAGACTTACCTTGCTCACCTCCCCATGCGCAATGTCTGATATGAAGCGCCCAAATAATACTGGTCCCAGCACAGAGCCCTGTGGCACTCCACTCGTCACTGGCTTTGGAGTTGAGAGCTTCGCTCCCACGACCACCTGTTACAGCCTCCCACTCAGCTAGCTTGTAATCCAGTTTGCCATTTTTGCCCCTACACCAGTTAGCTTCCCCCCAAGCCGCCTGTGAGGCACCAAATTGAAGGCCTTGGTGAAGTCCAAGTAAAGAACATCCACCACATGACCCTTATCCAGCTCACCTGTCACCCAGTCATAATATTGTATCAGGTTGTTTTGACAAGGCTTCCCTGAAATGAACCCATGCTGCCTCACATCCTGGAGGCTGTTGTCCTCCAGGTACGACACCAGTCTTTCCTTTAGTATCGTTTCCATAAGTTTGCACACTATGGAGGTGAGACTTACCGGACAATAATTACCCGGTTCGTCTCTTGGTCCAGTCTTGTGTAACAGCACTACATGTGCCATCCTCCAGTCCAGTGGCACACATTCCGACTCCAGTGAGGTGCTGTACAGCCAGCAGCTCTGCCAACACCTCCCCAATCTCTCTCAGCACCCTGGGGTGGATACCATCCGGCCCTGGTGCCTTGTCTACCTTTAGTGCCCTCAGTCCCTCTAGGACTCTACCTGCCTCAATTCTTCCATCTGTCGCCTCCTCTCCCCCCGTCCCCACTCCCAGCCCATGGTGGTAGAGGCCCTCCTTTTCTTCCGTGAGCACTGAGCAAAAGTATTCATTCAGTGCTTCTGCCTGCTCCTCACCCTTTTCCGTCCACTCCCCACCCTTTTTTATTCTCACTATTGTCTCCTTGCACTTCCTTTTCTCTCCCTGATGTATCTGAAAAAGTCTTTCTGCCCCCTGTTAATTCCCTGCGCTAATCTCAACTACTTGTTATCTCCATGACTACTTGTCTGACAAGGATCCTTTGTTAATGAGATTCTAGCTCAAAGGTGTAATTCCGAATTACTAATAAATCAAAAAATAAATATACAGCCATTTAGTTGATGTGGTTACAGTGATAGCCTCTTGAACTCAGGTCACCAGTGGGGCAGCAGAGTTTACTGCCTCTGGGCCAATGGGCGGTCAGTTGAGAATTAGCACATTAAGTGTAAGACAGGCTTATAATTTTATAAAACTGGTGCATGGCAACCAGAGTTTTTTTTGGTCATGCTTTATGGCTCTTAAGCCACTACCTACACCTCTGATTGGGTCTTGATGTGTGCTGCTGGAGACATCTTAGACTTGTCAGCTGCTCCACCCACATTGCAGCTGGTGTGGATCCACATGGAGTGAGGCCCGAGGGTATAGATGGCCGTCACATAGACACCTCATTGTACCTTGTCTTTTGACAATGATTTCTCCTCTAAGTCCCTCCCTGCACCCCAGGGCATGAGTGATGCCTCTACACAGCGTCAGAAATCACAGCGTCCCTGCGATGAGAGGTAAGCTCCCTGGCTTAGCCGCAGGGGCACTGTGGTGCTGGAACTCACTGCCAGCTGTTCTCAACTGAGGCACACTTGCAAGTAGCAGCTACCTAAGCTTGGCCTGACATGCAATGCGGCGACCCCTGGCAACCAGATTTTACAGATAAGTGGTACATGGCCACTAGATTCTGAGCTAAGTTGCCCTTCCTTAATGGACGGGAAGAATGTACTCAAACACATAGCACATACGTGCACACATATGCAGCATAAGGATGGAATGAAAACAGTGGAGTTTGCTACTCGTGGTGACAGAGAGAACAAGCCCCAGTCAACACATTTAAATAATTTAGCACTGAAGCTGTGTGGTCCATCTGGGTGCTCCGACAGCACACTGACCTCCAGCTTTCTCCACTGTGTCTTATGGTAATGAATTAAAGCTCCAGACATTGCAGCTTCTCAGACAGGCCTCTGGTCCTTTTAAAGGCCAATGCAAGGAGTAAGATAAGACAGATTATATTTCTGCAGGAGGGCTGTGTGGGCGTGTGTGTGTGTGTTTTGTGGTTATGGCAGTTGTTCCATTTGCATGTGAAAATATATTACATTTCCATCTCATTTCCTATGCAGTTTGACTTGATTAGTGAGTGAAGCCGTGCCTAACTGCTCCTCCAGTTGGTGCATAGCATTTGTGGTTGTTTCTCATTAACGGAGGGCTTATCAGTCAGTTGTTTCAGTTAAGCTCATTTGACTGTAGGCTGCCTCTCTTTTTTTGTTATTATTGAAATTACATTAGAACCATTTGCGTTATCTTGACATGAATGTAGCTTAGGGACAGCAGGCTGTGTCAGTAGCTAGCAAGAGCATGTTATAAAATGGGTGGGCTAGGTTCACTGCCAGCATTTTGCATCAAGGCAGAGCCTACTGCATGCAAGTTTCAACGTTCTAGACGTGGTTTAAAGAATGCGTTTCTATAGCCCAGTGGCACGGCCGGGGTTTATGTGGAAGCCTCCAATACCCACAGCGGAGCCAGCAGGGGAGTGACTAAGCTCTTTGTGAAGGTCAGGTGCTTGATACCTGGGAATGGTGGGAATTAGAACTGTGCGGAATTTTTCAATTTGGCTTCTGCCAGAATTCCATGGAATATCAGACATTCTGCTTAATTCCACAGACTTCAGCAGTGGAATTCTGAAAGCAGATTTTTTTTTTTTAGGAAAAAAACAAGTTTTGATTAGTAATCTGTGGTTTACATGAACTGTGGACAAGTATTCGGCGATTTAAGTAAACTGTGGATTCAGTTTCCCCAAGCGGCGGAATGACATTCCACAAATTATATTATCTATGGACTGTTATTCTGAGGATTGCATAGAAATGCTTTTTGGAATTCCTCAGAATTAGAAAAGCAGTTTGGAAGCGGTATCTCCATTATGGACAGATTCCACCGGTGGCATTCCACATTCCTTATTGCTCTAGTGGGTATGAACTGCCTGCTGTTTGGGTGCCCCCTGTTGGCCAACCAAGGAGCAGCATGGATGTTGACTGCATAAACAGCTGCTTGCCCCCCACCTAGCCATAGGAATGGATCAGCCATGGCAACTGCAGTGATGGGGTGGGAGACAGAGGAGAAGGAACAAGATGTGGCAGAATGTTGACCCATGGCTGACTTGGTGGTGCGCCTAGCAGCTCATCCCACTGGTCATGTTGGAGATCTAGTTAACCTGGAGTCCTCACCTGAGGAAGGACAGAGACAGGCTGAAAACAGTGTATACAGTAACCAAAATGTTTCAGGGCCAACAGGGCAGATCCTGTGAGGATTGACTCTTGGAACTGAAGATGTGCTCACTGGAGGTCAGAAAGTGTGTGTGTATGTCTGTGTGTGATGATGAGACCTTCATGTTCCTCAAAGAACTAAACAAGTTAAACTGCGTGGATCTATTTAGCAGGAATGGCAGGTCAAAAAAAAGGACATGAACGTACACTGGTGGAGGGGAGAATATTCAGGAGGGAAGTGAGAAAGTTTTCCGTTAATGAGAGAGTATATGGGCCATGGAACAGCCTACTGGAAGAGGTGGTGGGTTCAAAAACCCTTAATAGGTTCAGGCATGGCTAGGACATAGAAAAGGGCTCAATGGCTCCTCGGGGGTAGCAGTAAGGCAGAGAATGGGGGGCAGAGGAGGGCCAAATCCTGTCTGGATGGTAAGTCACCAGGTAGTAGGTAAAACTGAGCAGACTGGATCTTGGTCTTTTTCTGCTGACGCTGTTTCTTTGTAACCCAACATCCTGCTTTGCTCTCCTGGAACCTCAGCTGTGATGATGTGGTGGGGGGAAGGGGATATCTGCTCATAATTTGGGCACTCAGACACGCAGACCTGTAGTAGTATTTATATTACAGATGCCACAGTATGAAGTTTCATGGTATGCCGAGGTATCAGAAGTCACAGTATTGATACTGTGGACAATTTCTGATACCGTGATAACCTTGGTTCACAGTACTGCAGTTTTTGGCCCTTTCAGGTAATTCTTTTGTATTTTTAGGGATGACTGTCCCTCTTGCACCAATCCCACCGACACAAGAATTTGAAGAAACTTCTTTTTTATACAAAAATGACTACTCATGTAGTACTGTGGTATTAGTATAATAACAGTGTAACATGTAATGGTTAGGGACAGCGATTTCCAGACATTGATGGAATTTCTGCAGTTTTTTTCCCTGAAATTGCCTAAAATTGAATAATATATTCAAAATTACAATTCTGAATCAAATTTCATCTGGGATACTGCTTTTTATTATTTTTTCTTTTACAGTCTATAAATAAAACCATGTCACCTTCTGTAACAAATCTCACGTTTTATACACATCTTCAGATGTTATAATCTAGTGCATTTCAAATATTCAGAGATGTTCTGTTGTATTAATAGGTGCATATGCTTTCTAATAGCAAATGAAACTCAGTACTTCTGGTATTTCAAGGTCAAAATGCTCTGATGTTAGTGCCCCGTTAAGGTAAATGAAAATCAGTTCATAACTTTTATAGTTCTGTTGTTTCTGTTCGGACAGTTTTCTGCTGAGGCTAGAGTCACAAGAAGTTGCAAAACACAGGCCAACAGTTTGTGCTGTGCTTTGTGTTTGCCCAGGTGTCTAAGGTTGCGATTCTCAGTCGGATAGCGCACCTGTGCTGTCTGATTGAGAATGGGGCTAGGCTGAGCCCGAGTGAGCAGTAACCCCATTACTGCTAGTGCTAACCTCACTACCGCCACCCCAACCTGTAGCCAGGAGTATGGCTCTGCAATGAATAGTGCAGGTGCGCTGTTTCCAGTTCGCTGAAGCAGCCGTGGAAATGAGCCCGGTGGGCGTGCAAGGCACTGTGTGGCCATGTGCATGCCCAGTATGGCCCCATTTACATAGGCTGCACCAGAGTTTAGCATGCCCCCCCCAGCCCCTGCCCCAGGGGCGGCCCTGTATCCCTTGAGTCTAGTGCCCCCCAGCCGATCACCGGTGGATTGTAAATGTATAGTTTCCCTGGTGCTAGTGGCCCCACCTCCTGCTGATCACCGATGTGATTGTAAATGTATAGTTTCCCTAGTGGTATTGTTCCCCCCCCCCCACACAGGCTGTCAGGCCGATTGTGAACGTATAGTTTCCCTGGTGCTAATGGTCCCCCGCCACCAATCGCTGGACCGATACGTAACTTATATTTTACCCTGGTGCTACTGATCTCCTTCCCCGCCAGTTGCCAGACCGATGGTAACATACATCTTTCCCTGGCATCCAGTGGTCCCTCCCCCCACCTGATCACCCACCTGATATGAAAAAATATATTCCATAGCATCCAGTGGTCCCTCCCCCCACCCGATCACCTGCCGGATATGAAAAAAACATATTCCGTGGTGTGCAGTTGTCCTTCCCCCACCCAGTCACCTGCCCAATCTGGGTGTTTTTTTTGGCCCAACCCACCCATCTCGTCCTCCTTCCTTTCTTAAATGATCTTCCTAGCTCCTCCTATTCCTCACTTATCCAATTAGGTGGCATTACCTTCCCTTGTTATTGAAACTTTCAATCTGCATTAATGTACAGCTGTATTAGTACTGCTATATTAGTTACAGCCGACAATAGCCTTAGTATTTGCTAGCCTGAAAATACTAGTGCTAACAAGACTGAAATTTAATGCTAGGAAGTAATTGCAAATCAGTGTACTGAAGTGTTTTGCAGATAGGTATAATACAGCATCACTGAAACTGAAATTAGTGGAGCCTCAAGTGCTGGGATTAAAAGTAGCAGTTACAGATTAGCTTAATATTTAGTAATGCAGTGGCTGTATTGCTGCGTGGCATAGATACTATTGACTGATTTTGGAGAAAGAGCAAAGTAGGATTTATATAGTTGATATATCAGTGTCAAGGGCAAGTACTGTCCAAGAATGCTAAATCCAGAGTCTGAGAAGCCCCAGTGCCCCCCAGCCCCTCTTCGCAGGCATGATAACCCTAAATGTTCCTAAATTTCCTGCTTTAACCCTCCTTAATACCTATTCCTATTTCTGCCTTCCCACCCTACTACACTTCGGCAAGGTTCTCAACAATACTAAAGGGGGAATCAAGAATCAGGAATGTCTCCCCCTTCTCACCTACCCATCCTTTTTACTCCAACATCACTTGGGTACTACCTCGAGCCTGCTCCTGGTACACTTATGCACTTTAAATGGTCCTGTCGCACTATTACTGTTTTGTACGTTTAGATGATCTTTTGTATGATTTTGGACATGTATTGTAATTTACCCAATGTTCCACTACTGTTTATTGTACAATACCTTGTGTTCCAACTGTTGCATACATAATCTTACAATGTTGTATCGTTTGTACCACTCACATACTATAGTAACTGTTCATCCTTCAGTATTCTTCTCAACCTTATGTAAACCTCCTTCCCCCAGGTTGCACCATGAGACAGGCAGCTTGTTGTTCAGTGTGCCCTCCTGGTGAAACATTTCAATCAATAAATAAACGCATGCCAATCAGGGGGGTTATCATGATTGTTATGTACATCTGTACTATTATGTGGGTAGACAGTCTCATGGGCGCCAACAACATCCGCAACCCGATCCGGGGTTTGCAGGACTGTCACCCACCATACCTGCTTTACCATCCTACTACACCAACAATGAACTCACATCTAATGATGCACGGGTTAACTCAAAAGGGGACCTGTTACTTAATGTTCCATGGCTCAAGGGGCTATGGGATAAGGGATGCACTCCTCATAACACCAAAAGTATTAAGCTTAATTTCAGTATTGCTGCTCCTTGCAGGAGACATCAAACCCAACCCGGACCCCCTGTGGCCAACTTTAACATTGGTTCCCCTCATGACCCGAACTGGACCTCCACCAAGGGCATAAAAATAGCTCATATGAATGTCTGCAGCCTGCGCCCCAAAATACATGAGATCCATAGCTGGGTGGATCTTTACAAACCAGATATACTGGCAGTATTAGAAACTTGGCTAAAGCCACATATCCTAGCCTATTGAACTTATAGGTTACAACATCTTCAGGAAGGACAGGGAAGACAAAAAAGGGAGCGGGGTACTTATTTACGTCTGAGACTCCCTAGATGTGTCACTAGCCTCCCTTCCCCATGTTGGCTGCACTAGAAATGAATCAATATTCGTTAGGGTTGCCCTTGACCTTGCCAAGCGCCTAACAATAGGCTGCCTATACAACCCTCCAAAGGTCACCCCCCCATGCTCTGGAGGCACTAACCAAGGCTTTAGCAGAAAGTACCCCCTCTGAGCTGTTAATATTGGGGGACTTTAACCTGAATTTGGCAGCTGACACTGAGCAGGCTCTCAGGACTACCCTCCTGGACACCAACCAGTCTCAGGTCATCACTGAGACCACAAGGCACAATGCCAAAACAGGGGACTCTTCTACCCTAGACTGGGTACTAAGATTTCTAATCCTTTAAACATTTAAGTGTCTGGCACTCTGGCAGATGCCTTGAGTGACCACTCACCAGTATTCACTGACCTTGAAGACTACAAAGCGAGCCCCCCCCCCCCAGAAATCCAGAGCAACTGAGCCCTGAGACGCCAAATCCTGCATGTCACTTTTTCACTTATGGTTAGTACGACCAAAAGAAGTACTTCCCCTCCTGAAGTCCATCAAAGCAAAAGGCTCAGCTGGTCTGGATGGCCTTGACCCAAGATTACTCAAGGCCGCTGCACCAGCCATAACAGTACCTGTTACATGGCTCATTAATAGGTCCCTACTGGAAGGAACTGTACCTAACTTATGAAAACAGGCTTATGTGGTACCTATCCACAAGGGAGGCCCTAGGGAACCAATAGGTAACTATAGGCCCATCTCCCTGTTTTGCATCCTGTCCAAAATACAAGAAAGGCTAGTCTATTGCCAATTCCTAGACTACATGAAGACAAACCAGCTGTTGGTGTACACCCAGCATGGATTCAGGCGAAAGCATGGGACCGACACAGCTCTCATCAGATTCTCCACCGATATCCTTATGGCCTTGAACCAAAGGCACTCCAACCGGGGCTGTTTTTATAGACCTGAGCAAGGCCTTTGATTCAGTAGATCATATCCTCCTGGTAAACAAACTAAGTAAACTCAGCCTTGATCAGCACTCATTAACCTAGTTCAGTAGCTACGTGACCAACCATTCCCAGCAGGTCAAGTGGAGAAGTGCTACATCCGAAGCATTCCCTCTCAAGGAGGGGGTATGACAAGGCTCCATACTGGGCCCCCTCCTGTTTTCATTGTTCGTTAATGATCTAAACAGTCATTGTGGAGGCAGCTCTATGGTCCAGTACGCAGATGACGTGGTTATATACAGAACCTAAACTAGCCCTGTAGACCTGGGACCTCAACTTCAGTTGGACTTTGTAACCATAGAAAGATGGCTTTTAGAAAACAGGCTGGTTCTAAACACCAAAAAATCTAAAGCCATATTGTTCGGACTGAGAACTCTAAGATAGAAGCCCCCTGCTCTCCTCCAATAGAGATAGTGAAATCCTTGAAATACCTGGGCTTGATGCTGAACCAAGGATTCACACTGAAACCCCATGTGGATCAGGTAACCAAAACCATACACCAAAAACTAGGTTTACTCTACTGCTTGAATGCCCAAATCATCCCTGAGACCAGGATTACCATAGCTAAAAGTATCCTCCGCCCAACCACGACCTATGCTGCTTCAGTAATGCAGGGAATTGCAAAACAGGAGTGCACAGCAGGGTGAAAATGCTATATAATAAAATTGCTTGCTTCACTACAATGTCACTCCTGAGGCGACATCACTGCAAAGCATTGGCCTCCCTAAACTGCCCATCCTTTAGCCAATGGCTACAGTACCCCCTATTATGCAATGCATTCAAACTCATCAATGACCACCTTCCAGCTAGCGTAGTTGGCCTGCTGGCTCCAAAGCACTCAGACAGACAGATCTGCACCACTGGAAGAAATTTCCGGGAAGAACCTAAGGTAAGGACGATGGCTGGTAGCAAATCCTTTGCATACGCAGCATATGTACTGTGGAATAATCTCCCTGATCACCTTCAGGAAGCTACCTCTCTGGGAACCTTCTGTAATGGGCTCCGTGAGTACCTGCTGGATAAGAGCACATGCTCTTGCAGCTGAGCACTACCCTACAAAGTTGAAATCTAGCCTACCCTAACCCTAACATTCCTGTAGAAACCTCTTCGGCTCTAGAGCTGTAAGTGTGCTATCAATTGGTCTTGTTCTGTACTAACTCCACCCCAAGCTAAAGATCTAGTCCTAATGTGATTGTACAATGAACTTGTCTAATGGTGACTGCCTGATCCCCTGCTGTGTACTGTCTTGATTGTAATCAGTTGTGATCTGCTCTTATGTACTGAATATACATCGTTTCACTTTGTGGCAGTGCGAATTAAGCCTGAAAAGGGGTCTTCTGGGCTCAAGCAGACCTACCCAGTTATCAAAGTTGATTAAATAAATGTGTAGTTTATCTGCTGTACTATACAGATTGTTGCTCAGAAATCTGTGGTAACTGTTATTTCTAGGATTATCCAAAATTGCATCTTCTTTATCACCGAAATCTACAAAATTCCATATCTGGAAATCACTGTCCCTAGTTATGCATATCGTGACATCCCTAATTGACGTATGCACATGGCTGGAGCTGAACTGGACCTTCCTGTCTGATTGGGTTTGTTGGGTATAGAAAAAAAAATGAGGGCTCTTACTGGGAGGAGGGGGGAGATTTTCTATATCCTAGTGTGGGCTTTCACAAACAGGCTAGCCTTCCCAAATCAGTCTTATACCCTGTTTCAGGGGAGGCTCAGCTAAGTCAGTTTTGATCTTGAAAAGAGATCAGGCCAGCTACTCAATGGCTGCTGTACATGCAGGTCCTTTTTTTTCAGCCAAGGTTTTTATCCTCCTCTCATCCACTTGGCCCCCGTTTGGTCGTAACCCCCAGCCCGATCACCCTCCATCCACAGGACTTAGCCCCCAGCCAGTACCTTCATGACTTAACCCTCGTGACGGGAACCCCTGAACCTAAGGAAGTAGAAGCCAGCAGCTAGGATGCCCAGTTGGTGGTGTTAGGTCAGTGAGGGTCCAGAGTCATCCAGCATGGGAGTGGCAGTTTTTTCTCCCTTGTTTCTTCACCCAGGAGTTCTAGGGTGCAATGACACGCATTCACTTGCATGTGCAAGGCACGTCCATGTCGGGCAGGAGCTCCCCATCACATCGGATCTCTGAACTGTGACGACAGCCAGCCTTAGCTTGGGCGTCAATCAAGCAGTGGAGCTTGAAAACAAAAGGGCAGCACTCAAGAGCTGGTGAGAAATAAATGAAATAATTATTTTTTTCATCATGTTTTTTCCCTTAAGTCCCATGTAGCCACCGTCCTTCCTCCCTGATTGCCCACCCCTGTCACCCACCAACTCAGCTGCTTACCTGGGGAAGGCCTCCCACAGATCTACCACCCGTGGCAGGGTTGGAGGTGGGAGGTCTATCCTTCCCACCTCAGAATCACATCCAGAAGACCCCAGGGCGCTCTAGGTGGTGTATGGGCTGCGACAATTGGGGAATCATCCTGTGGCTAGTGCAAATATTTCTATTTTCTTAGCCAGCTCTCCTACCTGACATCAGACCTAGCCTCGACAAGGCCTCGCACAGTCTAGCATGCCCATGTGGGGGAGGTAAACTCTCTGGACCATGGCAGGGCAAGGGTGACTAGAGTGGCGGAACGTGATGGAATTCCTCCCCAGCAGGGAGTGCTGCCACGTGGCAGCACCTGCCCAGCCCTTAGGGTCACCCAGCCAGCTTCCCAGGCATGCTCCCGAATGTGGGTTGCTGATGCGAGAGCATGCAGTGCTTCTCATCAGGCCTTCGGGTGGTCTCAATATCAAATGTTTTAAATGCAAAAAAGTAAATTTACTGGCTGAGCTCTGAGAGTATCAGAGGATGCTGATAGCAATGCCTTGGTGCTTTGAACATCCTGAGGTTGGATCTGCAGAGCACCCCCCCCCCCCACCGAGTTAGGAGAGCTGTCCCTGGGATGCTCAGTTTTCCCTTCCCCAGCCACGCTCCCACTGACCCAGCATAGCTGAAACATTACCCTAAGAGAGCTGCTATTGAAATGGCCAAGCCAGTGTTTAAAAACAAGGTTCAACTGCCAAGTACAGTAGTTTGCCATCTTTCCACTTACATAGGAAAATAACTCTGCTGCCTTCCCATAACATCAGTTTTTGTTTAACTCTGTTGCCGTCTTCATCTTCTTTGGATGTGTTCACACTAGCCCAACAGTCTAAAACAATTTGCTCTTGAAGTAAACAGTAATAAAAGATGTCGGATTGGAATTGCAAGTGTAAGAAACCTGACTGCTGTTTAACGCGTGCAAATAGGAAGTGCCATCATATAGTGATGTCACCATTTGACTTAAAATGCTAAATAGGACTTTTACGGGGGGGGGGCAGTCCCAAAAGTGACAGACACATTTTTTCAATTACCCCAGAATTGCAGCACCTGAAATTATAACAACACTGACGACAGTGCTTCAGTTGGTGGTGGTGGGGTGGTACTTCTAACTGACTTCTCATGCTACAACTTTGACACTATCATCACATCTACTGAATGAGGTAGGATGGTTAGCTAACACTTGTTAAGTGGGTTTGCTATGTAAGAAAAAAAAAACTTAAGTGAATGGCGTGGATGTCTCTTTGCTAATTCAAGAGCATTGTCTCCTGTGCGCTTAGATTTCCAGAACTGCACAGCTTTGCTCCGCACTTCTCCAACCCCAAGACAGCACAAGACGACACTCTTGATAAGCCAAGAGACATCTGTGTCATGGCCTTTATTTAGAGAATAAACTCTTTGGTATTTTACTTGATTTATGGTACACTGTATTGCTTTGTGGAATTTTCAAATTCTGGCGAACAAAATTCCACATAATTTTCAAAATTCCGCCAAAATTCTGCCGAATTTCACCAGAAATAGAATGGTGGAATTCCGCCGAAGAAAGTAGTTGCAGAATGATTTTCTGTGGAAAAAAATGCTGTTCTGCAGAATATTATTCTGTGAATTTCAATATTTTCTGCGGAAATAGTTGCGGAATAATTTTCCGCTGAAAAAATGCTGTTCCGCAGAATATTATTCCATGGATCACAGTAGGCGGAATTCCTCAGAAGAACTAGTGAAATTCCATGAGAAATTCCGCTGGTGGAATGGTCATTCTGCGCTAATTTCATTGGTGGAATTCAGTATTCTGCATAGCACTGGTACACATCATGAGGTACCCAATGTCACAAACCCACTCAGCAGGTCAGCCCGCTACTCCCAAAGTGCCAACCTTCGAGCGCAGTCTTGTGAATAGTTAACAGAAACAGGGTAACCCTCCTATCTGTTTTGTGGGTTCGAATCAACCATTGGTCTCAGTTCTGTAGGGATTCAAACTGTGAACCTCTTGCTAGCGTACCCAATGCACAGGATAAGATAATTCTGTCTTCGGGAGGGCCAGATATCTTTGCCTATGGGCACCTAACCAGGTGTACAAAATGAGCTCTTAAAAACTCTAATAAAGACCTCAGATTACTCTTACCTTTTTCCAGTTTGGTATCACCATTCAAGCTTATGCACAGTGTCTGCTTTAACCACATATACTTCACTTGTTAAAGAAAAGAAATTCAAAGACAGACCAAGTAGGCTCTAAAAATAGAGTTTTACTAAAATAGATAAAAATATGTAAAACATAAAATGCAGAACTATATATCACAAGAACCATGCAATCTTCTAAAAGTACAAGGGTTTAACAGTGCAATTCCTACTATAGTACTTAGATTTCTCTCTTTCTCTCTAAATACCTGCTTAAAGTGCTCAAAGATGTTTCTTTGTCACAGTGTAGATAAAAGTGTCATGAAGGAAAAAAGAATATTCTTTAAAAAACTGTATTTGCCAACCCCTTTGTGTGAGGTAACCTAGCTCCTCCTCTGTTTATTAAAAATCATACACCCAGGAAGTTTTATCATTTTAGAAGTAAAGTTAATTAAAGTTCCATCAGCAGAAATTCCTTTCCCCATGTGACTTCCCCAATCAAGTCTGTAAATTTCCTTTCATCTATGAGCAGTATCCCCTCTCACACAGACATCAAAGCATTTATGATTTCGCACCAGTGTGCTAAACCTGGTTTCCTCCTCGAAACGTCATAAAATGGATACTGATTTCCCTCTTAGCACTTAAAGCTATATTTAACTTAGAAAAACAGGAGATTCTTGATTAAGGCCTGTTCTAGTCTGTAATTAGCTTCTGGCCTTCCAGGTAACACCTTGTATCTAAAACCTGTGTGTGTGTGTGTCATTTCACATGCTGTCTCAGCATCTCTCATGAGAGACAGTCCATAACACATTTTTATATTACAAAAAATCATGGTGTGCTCAGAACTGGCTGTCCACGTGTCACAATCCTCCCCACCTAGACCGAATTTGGGGGGGGGGGTCAATCTCCAGCATGGGATGAGCTTCCCAAATTAGTTCACTCCTCATACACACGAGACAGACCATCTGAGTTCTGGTTTTTGGCTCCAGCTCTATGTATGATTGTCATATCATACCCTTGCAAAGCAAGACTCCATCTTAGCAATCTACCATTGTTCTTTCCCATCTGCGTGAGCCAAACCAGGGGGTTGTGGTCAGTCTGCATCACAAAATGCTGCCCATACAAGTATGGCTCTAATTTCTTTAGGGCCCACACTATGGCAAGACACTCTTTTTCCACAGTGGAGTATGCCTGCTCCCTGGGAAGTAACTTCCTACTCCGGTACACTACTGAGTGATCTGTCCCTTGGCTGGATGTCTGACTCAGTACTGCCCCAATACCCACGTCTGTTGCGTCAGTCTGAACTATAAAGGTTTTGTTGTAGTCAGGACTTGTCAAAACAGGAGCACTGCACAGTGCCTCCTTTAGTTTGGAAAAGGCTTCCTCACAGGCTGGGCCACAGGTAATTTTCTTGGGCATCCTTTTTTTTGTCAGGTCAGATAGGGGAGCAGCCAGGGCACTGTAATTGGGTAAAAATGTTCTGTAGTATCCTGCTGTCCCTAGAAGACTCCTGACCTGCTTCTGTGTTTCTGGTCTGGGCCACACCTGGATTACCTGTATCTTTATTTGGTTAGGACGGAGCTGGCCCCGGCCTACCAGATGCCCGAGGTATGCCACCTCTTCCATGGCCACCTGGCACTTCTCGGCTTTGACAGTGAGCCTGGCCCTCTGTATCCTGCCCAGCACTTCCCTAAGGTGGGATAGGTGTTCCTCCCAGCTGGTACTAAAGATGGCAGTGTCATCCAAGTACACCATGGTGTACTCCTCAGCACTATTTAACACCTGGTTCACCACTCTTTTCAAAGTGGCTGGGGCATTCTTCATTCCGAAAGGCATTACTTTAAACTCAAATAAGCCTATCGGAGTGATGAAGGCCGACCTCTCCCTAGCTCTGTCTGTCAGCTCTACCTGCCAGTACCCCTTGGTCAGGTCAGTAGTCATAAGGTAGGTCACCCCTTTCAGCTTGTCCTGGAGTTTGTCCATCCGGGGCATCGGGTGACTTCTTGACTGCATTCAGTCCACGATAGTCCACACAGAAATGAGTAGAGCCATCTGGCTTAGGCACAAGGACTACGGGTGAGGCCCAGGGGCTGTGGGATCTCTGGATTATCCCTAAATCCAGCATCTCCTCCACTTCCCTCCTATTGTCCTTTTGGACAGCCTCTGACACCTGATAAACTGTTTGCCATATGGGTGTCTGTGTCCCTGTCTCCACTTCGTGAGTCGCTAAGGGGGTTAGTCCAGGCTTGGCAGTAAACAGTGGGGCAAAGTCTGCTAAAACTTCCCTTACTTTCTGGATCTGGTCCGGGGCCAGCTGGGGAGACAATTTTATTGCCTCCACAGAGGACTTCCACTTAATTTCTTCCAGCATGTCCAGAAGGGGGTCTCCTTCGTCCGTCTCCTCCCTAGGACTACACACTGCAAACACCATGTCAGCCCTATTTGCATATGGCTTCATCATGTTGACATGGTACATCCTTTCTGTCTGTCTTCAGTCAGGTAACTCCACAACGTAGTTCATGTCATTTACCTCCCTAACCACTTTGTATGGTCCTGCCCACTCAGCCTGCAGCTTGTCTTTCTGGACCAGAATAAGGACCATGACTTCCTGATCCACCATATATGAGCGATCTCTGGCTCTGTGGTCGTACCACACTTTTTGTTTCTGTTGGGCAGCTGCCAGGTTGCTCTGGGCTGTCCCCATAAGCTCCTTCAGCCTTTCCCTAAACCTAAGGACGTAATCCACAATGGGAGTTCCCTGGGTGGTGTGCTTCCCTTCCCAGTCCTCCCAGATCAAGTCTAGGGGCCCACGTACCCAGCGTCCATATAAGAGTTAGAAGGGCAAAAATCCTGTTGACTCTTGGGGCACCTCCCTGTATGCAAACAACAGGTGGGGAAGGTATTTCTCCCAGTCCCTCCCATGCTGTTCAGCAAGCGCCCAGAGCATTGACTTTAGGGTACAATTGAATCTTTCCACAAGCCCATTGGCTTGTAGGTGATACAGTGTCGTTCATCTCTGCACCACCCCACACTTCTCCTATAAACATTTCATCAGGTCCGACATGAAGGAACCCCCTCAATCGATGATAAGCTCCTTCGGAAACCCATCACGGGAGAAAATCCCAAGTAAGGCATCTGCCACTTTGTCTGTCTTCAGTGAGGATAGGGCGACTGCCTCTGGGTACGAGGTGGCATAATCCACCACAGTCAGGATGAATTTCTTCTCTGAGGAGCTGGGGGTATTTAAAGGCCCCACAGTATCCATTCCCACCCTCTGGAAAGGCTCCTCCACTATGGGCAATGGAATCAGGGCGGCTTGGGTTTTCTTGCCCACCTTCCCTATTTCTTGGCACCGGTGACAAGACCTGCAGTACTCCTTCACTTGCTGGGTGAAGGTAGGCCAGTAGAAATTCTGGGCCAACCGCTGCATAGTGCGCGTGATTCCCAGATGACCAGACAAGGGAATATCATGTGCAGTCTTGAGCAACTGCTCACGATACCCCTGGGGAACGACAAGCTGCCTGCCTAGCATCCCTCCCTCTGTCTGTACTGCCTGAGTATACATAAGTCCATTTTCCCAATAAACCTTATGTCTGCCGTCACCTCCATGTGCGCCGTCCAAGTCTGCCCAAGCCCTCAGCTTCTCTAAACTGGGGTCACTTCTCTGAGCAGCTGCAAACCCCTCACACAGTCCCAAGGCATGGGACAGGTCCCCTTCAGGCACTAAACTAGGGTCCCTAGCACTAGTGTCAGGGCACTCAGGATCACTGTCAATCACAACCCTATGACAATGGGTCACCCCTCCCTCTTCGGAGTAACCTTTTGTAGCTGTGTGGTTACTTGCTACTGGGGAAATTTCTACCCCCTTTTCGTTAGTCTCCACATCTGGAGACACAGGCTGGGGAACCAGTCTCTCTGTGGTTTCCACAATGGCTTCTGTGGGGTTCGGGGAACTACAGTTTTTCCTTGCTGCTTGGCTACGGGTAGCTGCACATATCATCCCCTGTTTGAGATTGTTGCCCAGGATTACATCCACTGCTAACGTTTTGGCTACTGCCACCTGTTGCACAGTTCCCTCTGTTTCACCCCAGTCTAGCAGAACACTAGCCAGTAGCAATGTTTTCTCTTCACCAGTAAAATCCTGTACAGTGACATATTTATTGGGCATAAGTTGACTAGGCTCTACTAGATCCCCTTTTACCAATGTCAGGGATGCCCCTGTGTCCCTTAATCCTTGCGTCTGTACACCATTCACCATGACTAGGTGCATGTGTTCTCTCATGTTCACAGGCATGCTTCCAGGGACACACAAACAACCCACTTCTTTTCTAGTACCATTCTGCGTATTATTGCTCATTCTTTTGGGACACTGTCTGGCAATATGCCCAGTTTCTTTACATAACCAACATTCACTTCTCTTTTCAGAGAAATCTTTTCTCTGAAACCTGGGGCTAACTGGTTTCGGTGGAGGCAGTGAGGGTTTTAGCTGCCCTGAAGCGCTTTTCCCTTTCTGCACTGCCACACCCCCTTCGCTCTCAGAGCAGGTCTGCTCTTGGCATAGTGGTCCGAGAGTTCAGCAGCCTCTTGCACTGTTTTTGGATCTCAGTCCTCTAGCCAGGTTTTTAGCTCTGCTGGGCATGCCCAATAAAACTATTCTAATAAAATCACATTTTCAATTTTATCCACAGAGTTTGCCTCAATTCCTTCCCATCAACGTTTTAAAAACTGATGTTGTTTCATGGCTAGCTCCTCATAGCTCATGTCAGGGCTTCTCCTGAGCTTACAGAATTGACAGTTAATTCAAATTTCTTTAACAGTGCAGCTTTAAGTTTGCTGTAATCATCACTGTCCTCATTGTCCATTTGACCCAGTGCATCCCGAGCTTTCCCGGTAAGTAGCGGGGATAGCTGGAAGCTCCAGGACTCTCTAGGAATTTTAGCCTGAATACAGACTTTTTCAATAGAATTTAAAAAGGCATCCATATCCTCCTCCTTTTTAAATTCAGCTATTAATCTGGAATTTAATTTGTAACCCAGTCCTGCAGTCCCAGTTAAACCCAAACCACTTACCTGCTCTGGTGCCACTGGTCAGAGTCGTAGCTTCTCCAGTTCGTGTTGCCTCTGGCACGCCTGCTCCTCACGGTCTGTGTCACGGCGTTCTTGCTCTCTCTTCTCTTCTGCAGCTCGCTGGCACTCCCGCTCCTCACGGTCTGCCTCCCGCTGTTCCCGCTCTGCCTCTTATCTCTCTCATTCTCTCTTCTCCTGGAACTCCAGCTCCATCCTGCACAACTCAGTTTGCAGCCTGAGTACTTCTGGATCCAGGATACTGGTGACCTTCCCCTGCTGTTGTGGCCCTTCACTGACAGTGGCCCTGTTGCCCTCCTCATCGCATCTGGACACTGCACTGGCCACTAGCCCTGCCACACTCGAGGTTTGGTCCTCTTCAGTGATGGTCTGTGACTCGGTGCTCTGGGTATCTGCTACCATCAGGGTATCCACTAGGTTCTGTTTGCTGGCTTTTGCCTCGAACAGGACTCCTCTGTCCCAGCACAACTGCCTTAAGTAGTCTACAGTGTGCCTGCTGTAGTTGGAAGCCATCTTCCCTAACTATTGCTACTCTGACTTGCACTTTAGGAAAAAAAATAAAATGGGTAGGAACTTGACTGTATGCCATTTGATATAGTTCTGTCTCCTTTTAAAATAAAACTCTGTCTTTTTCTTTCCTTGCAAGTGAGCTGACGGTCTCAAGCTGACACACTGCAAAATAAAAGCTGGTAATACCAAAATTTTCACACCGCTGCCAACCAATCTGTCACAACCTCACTCAGCAGGTCAGCCCTCTACTCCCAAAGTTCCAACCTCTGAGCGCAGTCTTGTGAACAGTTAACAGAAATGGGGTAACCCTCCTGTCTGTTTTGTGGGTTCAAATCAACCTTTGGTCTCAGTTCTGTAGGGATTCAAACTGTGAACCTCTTGCTAGCATACCCAATGCACAGGCTCAGATAATTCTGTCTTCGGGGGGCCAGATATCTTTGCCTACGGGCACCTAACCAGGTGTACAAAATGAACTCTTAAAAACTCTAATAAAGACCTCAGATTATGCTTACCTTTTTCCAGTTTGGTATTACCATTCAAGCTTATGCACAGTGTCTGCTTTAACCACATATACTTCACTTGTTAAAGAAAAGAAATTCAAAGACAGACCAAGTAGGTATTTAAAATAGAGTTTTACTAAAATAGATAACAAATATGTAAAACATAAAATACAGAACTATGTATCACAAGAACCACATGATCTTTTAAAAGAACAAGGGTTTAACAGTGCAATTCCTACTACAGTACTTAGATTTGTCTCTCTCTCTCTCTCTCTAAATATCTGCTTAAAGTGCTCAAAGATGTTTCTTTGTTAGAGTGTAGATAAAAGTGTCCTGAAGGAAAAAAGAATACTCTTTAAAAAACTGTATTTGCCAACCCCTTTGTGTGAGGTCACCTAGCTCCTCCTCTGTTTATTAAAAATCATGCACCCAGGAAGTTTTATCATTTTAGAAATAAAGTTAATTAAGGTTACATCAGCAGAAACTCCTTTCCCATGTGACTTCCCAATCAAGTCTGTAAATTTCCTTTCATCTATGAGCAGTATCCCCTCTCACACAGACATCAAAGCATTTATGATTTCGCGCCAGTGTGCTAAACCTGGTTTCCTCCTCGAAATGTCATAAAATGGATACTGATTTCCCTCTTAGCAGTTAAAGCTATATTTAACTTGGAAAAAACAGGAGATTCATGATTAAGGCCGGTTCTAGTCTGTAATTAGCTTCTGGCCTTCCAGGTAACATCTTATATCTAAAACCTAGGGGTGTGTGTCATTTCACATGCTGTCTCAGCATCTCTCACGAGAGACAGCCCATAACACATTTTTATATTACAAAAAAATCATAGTGTACTCAGAACTGGCTGTCCATGCGTCACACCCAACAGTATTTTCTATATATAGGGCGGGGTCCACGAAATATATGTATTTTTTGCCAGATGAGTTTTTCTCCCTGGTCAGCTATCAGCTGTGTCCCCGCTCCGTCACTCATCTCCCCCAGCCACTGATGAGTCCCCTGTGGATTGCCCCTGCAGCAGGACCAGGAGTGAGAGAGCTGCCCCCCCCAGTACAACATATCCAGATGATGATGGCCGGGTGACAGTGTGAGCTGGAGTAGAGCAGGCTCGGCTTCATGAAGCCTGCCCCAGCCCCTTGTTCAGTTTTTCTGCCCAGTCTCCTGGGCTGCAACAGCACGTAAGCACGCTCACATAGAGGCATGCCGTATGAAACCATGGCCGCTCCTCTCATTGTAAGACATGTGCCCTGCCCTATCATGGTCCTCCATCCAGTGGCAGCTGGGAACAGCTCCCTAGGAAGGACAGCAGTCCCTGGGATGCTCGATCCTCCCCCCCAGCTGACCTCCCAGCAACCCGTGCCCATTCCTGAACCCAGGTCACCGGCATGGCGGCAGCACTTCAGCCCTCAGCACCGCACTACAGTCCACAATAATTGCCACTGCAAGGCACACTGGGCAGAGTTTCAGAACTACTGTGATGGAATGATGGATCAGAAGCAGCTTGCCTGGATCCCCTGCCCCAGCACAAATGTGGATCAATTAATCTTCCTAGGATATAGTGCCAAGGTAAACCACAGGCAGGTGACTCAGGAGCTCTGGTAGGCCCGGTGATTTTCTGTGTTCAAAAATTACCAATTCAGTTTGACAAAATCTTGTACTTTGTTGTTTTTTTGTTTGTTTGTTTTTTTCCAAAATTTAGGGCAAATCAGCATGTTTTGAACAAAAATTTGACTCAGAATGGAGGAATTTGCACAAAAACCTGGTGTAAACGGGTTGTTGGCATGATAAAGTGGTGCAAATTTTTTTTTATCAAAAATTGACAAGTGATGGTTTCAAAATGACAAATTTCATTGTTTTCCAATGTTTTCTGTTAAAAATGGAAAATCATTGGCCCAACCCTGGAGCCAGGTGCTGTATATGGCCAGTGTGTGTGTGTGTGTGTGTGTGCGCGCAAACGTGTGTGCGTTTAAGTGTGTGCATAGGGGAGGGATGCAAAAATATAACATAAAAAAAGAAAATGTGGATATGGGTTCCCACTAAGTTTTATTACGGTAACACTATTGAGTTTACAAAGCAAAAACTGAAATTTTACTTTTGATTTTGCTGTTCGGAATAGCAGGTAAGCATGTCAGTGTATTTATATTATTTTATCCTTATTTTACTTATTCATTTATTCACGGTTTATGTTCCGTGGACTAGCCTCATTCGGCATCACACCTAGTTACCAGAAAGGGGGGTGTGGTGGGGGTGGGATTACAGAAGCTTGGTTACAAATTTAACAGTTTCTACTGGTGACAGAACTTATGATGGACATTGTAGATGTAGTTACGTATTTAGCTATGCAACCATAAGACATTAAGCACAATTTATAACACCATTTATCTCAGCATTTGCAACAGTAATAAAGGCATTGTTTTTTAAGAGAGTGGGGGAAGTAATTAGAGACAAGGGGAGGAGGATACTGGAGCAGGAAAAAGATATCAGGTTGTTCAAAAGTGTGTGCAAGGTGTGTGAAGGTGCAGATAAATGGCCCTTTCAGAGTGTGTCAGATTTGTTGCTGTTGTAAATGTGTACATGGATTACCTTATTTAGGTAGTTAATTTATTTGTTTATTTTTATTCTTTGGTAACCGGGTAAAAGGCCCACTAGGCCCAAGGCCTGTTTTCAAAGGTGACCTGGGAGCACACAGAGAGTTAAGTGACTTGCTCAGGGTCACACAGAATGTGAGTGGAAGTTATGGGAATCAAACCCAGGTCTACTGGATGCACCAAGCTCATTACACTAACTTCTAGGCTATACTGCCAGACCCTTATACCTGGAAGTAGTATCTGCTGTTCTTTGCTTTGATTGGATTCTGCTGTCTGGCATGCTGGTGGCCAAAACTCTGGACCAGCACCACTTCCAGATTATTTTTGAGAGCTAGTTTGAGAGATCTTTCAATAAAGCTACTGTTTGGCTCTGCGCTTGAGTTGGCAGGAATATTCAAATTGGGGCAGAACCATGAACCCTGATTCTGGTTTGCCCTATCCCAGGACCCAAAAGCATGGATGATTATTAAACACTTGTATTTATAGAAAGGCACTGTCATAAGACTAGATTGTATAAAATGGGCTGGCAGTATAGCCTAGAGGTTAGGGTAACGAGCTATGAGTGAGCTTGGTACATCCAGCTGACCTGGGTTTGATTTCCACAACCTCAGCTTACATACTGTGTGACTTTGAGCAAGTCACTTAACCACCCTAGTGCTCCCGGGTCAAAACAGGCACTTGTGCCTAATGGGCCTTACCCGGTTACCAAAAGAATAAAAAAAAATATTAATCACACTTTGGATACCTTTTAACATTTTTAAACCATTTTCTCTCTTCCTGTCTCATATGAGGCATGGCAGAGTGGTTATTGTGGAATCTGGGATGTCATTTTGTAGTTAGAATTCAGCATTCCAATCGGCTTTGATCAAACAGATGACACGAAGATAAATCAGACTTCAAAGCACATTTTTTTCCTATTTGAAAGGTCATTCTTAGTCATGCTGGTAAATTCTTTCCTTTCCAGAGGTAACGTGGTAGCGAATTGTTTTCTTTTTAATTGTATACTAGTATATTCCATTTTATAGTCCCTGACCCCCCCCCACCCTCAGTGTACTATGCAGCATGGATTCATTGTTTTAAAGCAAAACTGTGGTTTGCAGGGGCTCATGCCCCTGCAAACCTTACCCTCCAGTTTCAGTTTAGTAGAAAAAGTGTTTTTCTGCCGCGGCAAAGTGGTTTAATTTACTTTTTAAAAGTCTGCTACCCGGAAGTACAGTGGACGCTTAGGTGGCTTCATTTATTGTAAGGTGTGGCAGCTGCACAATGCACTTCAATGCAAGTACACAGTGCGGCGCCACACCTTTGCAGTAAATGGAGCCGCCTGAGTGTCCACCGTACTTCCGGCTGCCCGCTTTGCATTCAGAAAGTAATATGGTCTACCATACCATCAGTTGTAAGCTAAGGTCTTCCACCTCCCTCGTAAAGATACGTTGCATGTGTAGTAAATTATATATTTTTTTACATCAGCTGCTGCTTTATAGATCATCTGCAACATCAACTGTATTTTGCTTTGTTATTTTCACTGTTTAAGATGTTTTTAAAAATATTGTACTGTATTTTTGTAATAAAATACTATTTAAAGCAGCAGTACAATGAAATTGAGCAAAACATTTGACCCTACTTTTTTTCACTATAAAAGATTCAAGGCATCTTCCAGTTTTGTTTGGTGGTACAATTTTCTAATTCCCCCAAAACGTGACTATTTTATAAATGTTTTAATTTAGTTTTTTATCAAGAAAATTAAAAGGAATCCTGCCACATTTTGCATAGAAATAGCAGTGTAGACCTGGCAAGGGTTAGGACTGAGAAAATGTAAAACCAAAAAGACTTATGGTGTGCAGCATATGAGGTACCTAGACGAGTACATTTGACAGGTATACTAATATTTTTATTAACTGTAGCTGAAACTGTCTTTTTATGTTGATTGCGTTCATGCACAAGAAACATGTTGCAGCAGCTTGCTGTAGAACCAGGTTGTGGAGGTACGGCAGTGTTGTGGCCAGTGCCCCCACTGCCTTTTGAGGCTTGGCCCACTTTCCCCAAAGGGGTGGCACGCTGCTGCTGACACTAGTTCAGCCAGAGTGCCACCACCTTGAAATGTTTCATCCGCTGCAATCATGGGCCGCCTCGTCATTGCAGCGTCAGCCATTCCGCTGCAGTGAGGGAGCGACCTGTCATTGCAGGGTGGTCCCCATGCCCCCGACCCAGTTTGCCGACAGGGAGCCCAGTCCCCATTGGCATAATCTCCCCACCCCCACATTTCTGCTGTATGCCGAGGGTGCCCAACTCGCCGGCATCATGCGCCCATCTTTGTTTGCTGGACGGGTGCCCAATCCCCGCCTGCTTCAGTCTCCCCTTCCCGACTGAATTTGCAAGCGGGAGCCCACTCCTTATCGGCATAATGTATACCCCCCACAATGTGTAGTCTGCCAAGGGGGGTGCCCAGTCCCTCTCGGTTCGTCATCCACTCCCATAAGTGACGACGGGGGTGCCTAATCCCCCGTCGGCTATAGCCCCCCCAGAAAAACACTCAGATGGCACACTGGGAGCCCACCCCAGCATGCCAAATGTCCCTGTAAAAAGAAAAACTGTCCCACGATGGTTTTTTTTTTTTTGTTACCCCTATAAACAAGAAAACAGTCCCTCGTCGAGTCTGGCCTCTCCCCAACCCGCGCCCACCCTCTGCGCAGCCTGCCTCCCCACACCCCCTCACCCCATACTTACCTCCGGAGTCTGGCGCGACAATCTTCAGTGGATCAGGAACACGTCTGCACTCTTCAAAGCCGACCGCGAACTGAGGAAATGCTGGTAAGCTGTATAATGGCATAAATAGGGTTTTTTTCAACCTTGGTGCATATCTTAGGCATTTTTTGGAATTTTGGCACCAAATTTTCAACATGGGGTTTTTGGGACCCCTCCTCATGAGTTCAGCCACTGTCGTGGCATTATTCGGTCCCAAAAAGGTGATTTCGCAGTAACTGCGCGGAATCACCTTTCGGGACTGAATAATGAAATGACAGTGACAGTGTTCATGAGGTGGGCTCTCAAAAAGCCTATGTTGCAAATTTGGTGGAAAAAATCCAAAAGGTGACTGTTTTACGAGCGTGCGTTGCGCAGTTGCTACCCACACTCATAACTTCACGAATTTGCAATATTTTCACTCCAGATTTTCAACATTGGCATTTTTCTGCACCTCCTTATGAACAGTATAGCTGTCATTTTTCACATCCTGGCCAAAATGTGTTTTCACAATTCCAGCGCAGAATAGCGTGGTCGCTGTGGGAAATCAGTGTTCGGGACACATTAAGAAAATCATAGTAACACTGTTCATGAGCAGATATCCTAAAATGCCTGTGTTGAAAATTTTGTGATGACAGTCCATAAAATGACTGTGTTACGACTGTGCATTGCGCAGTTTGAATGCACGCTCATAACTTCGCGAATTTGTAATATTTTCACTCCAGATTTTCAACATTGCCATTTTTCCACACCTACTTATGAACAGTACAGCTGTCATTTTACACAACCTGGCCAACATGTGTTTTCGCACTTCCAGCGCCAAATAGCGCAGTTGCTGTGGGAAATCAGTTTTCGGGATTGACTGAGAAAATGACAGTGACACTGTTCATGAGCAGAGGTCCTAAAATGCCTATGTTGAAAATGTGATGATGAAAGTTCATAAAATGAGTGTGTTGCAACTGTGCGTTGCGCAGTTTCTACACACCCTTGTAACGTCACAGATTTGTAATATTTTCATACCAGATTTTCAACACTGGCATTTTTTCACACCTCCTTAAGAACAGTGGAACAAGCGAGTGAGAGAGGGGCACTGAGCGAGCTCAACAGAGCTCTATCGGGACTTATGCAGATTTCTTTGTGGGCAGAAAGAGACACCAATGCAGGCAGGAGCCCTGTACAAAAGGGCAGCCTGCAGCGCTGGGAAAAAGGGAATGAGCGAGTGAGAGAGGGGGAATGAGCAAGCTCAGTGGAGCTCTGTCAGGACTGCTGCAGATTTCTTTGTGGGCAGAAAAAGGCACCAACCCAGGTTGGAGCCTAGTACAAAACGGCAGCCTGCAGCCGCGGGAGAAACAGAACGAGCGAGTGGGGGGTAGTGAGTGACCTTAACAGAGCTCTGTCAGGACTGCTGCGGATTTCTTTGTGGGCAGAAAAAGGTGCCAATGCAAGTAGGAGCCCAGTACAAAAGGGCAGCCTGAATCGTCGGAAGAACTAGAACGAGCGAGTGAGAGAGGGGGGGAGTGAGCGAGCTCAGTGAAGCTCTGTCGGGACTTTACAGTTGCCCACCCTCCCGTCCAGAGTCCTCTGTGGTCCTATATTACAGCAGGGTCTCTGGAGTGGAGACAAAGCAATGATTGAATACTTTAGGATTGCTGTAATAATACAGATTTAGTTGTTCTGTTTATTTCTCTAACTGAGCTATACTGTTATGATTGCTGTAATAATACATATTTATTTGTTCTGTTTATTTCTCTAACTGAGCTGAGTAATACTTGGAGTGCAGTAGGATTTCTAACTGGGCTAAGTGAAACTATATGAGAGTCGAGAACCAAAAGCATGGTAGCTGAGGAGTGAAAAATGGACAAGGAGTCTTTAGGATTGCTACAGTAATACAGTATCTAACAGATAAGATTTGAGACTGAATTACCCTGGTCAGCAAGGGGTCAGTACGGGGACTAGTGTGGGGGGGGCATTAATTTGAGTAAATAGGGGCCTAACAGTTGTAGTAGGGTACAGAACCTGGGAGTAAGAGCCTGTAACAAAAGATGGGGGCCAAAATAGGGCAGGTGCCACATGTCAGTAGGGCAGGCATCTTTGGAAGGGTCGAGAGGTGTACAGGGTATGGGTCTGCCATGATCCTGGACTGGGCTTGGGGGATGGGTGGGTGTATGGTCTGCAGATGACTGGCTAGTGTGAGGGAGGAACTGTGGAGGTTAGGAAGGAGAGTAAGTGGCAGGGCAGATGAGTATGATAGGCATCCTGAGGGGAATAGGGGTTGGCAAAGGGGGACAGAGGAAGAATAACTAGGGACTGAAACTGACCCCAGTATCAGAGGCACTAGCAGGAAAGAGAGGAGAAGGAAGGGGGTGCCCGAGGTGAGGGCGGGGGGCCTCTTGATGGGGGAGGAAGAGACCATGAGGAGTACCAGGGGAGAGGGCAGATGGCTGTGGGTAGGGAGGGACCAGGGGTGCCACAGAGAGGAACAAGTAGGAGGGGGACCGATAGGGGGAAGAGATGTAGGAACAGGTATCGACTACAAATAGATTTGAACCTCTGCTATGGGACAAAGAGGGGAAGCAGGAACATACTGAAAGGGGGAGGACAAGTGGGGCATGAGTAAGTAGTAGTTGTAATCATTTTTATTCATAAAATGTATATGAAGAGGATAGGTGGTACATACTCCGTTGAGCAGAGGCTCATTTCCAAGGAGGTCCTATTTTTACATACATAGTATTACACATATAAATTACAGTAGGTGCAATACATACAAAATCAACATATCACAAATTTAGAACTCATTACAAATACATCATTGCACATCCTACAAAACAAGGTCACATGCAAATTCTGCTGATTTGGAGTAAAAAACAAACAAACAACAAATGTCTCTTTATACACTGTGCTATTCCCCAGACCAATGCAGTGGCATTGCTGATTTCTCATAATACCATCTTTTTATTGGTGCCATATTTATAATGCAGTTTACATTGTGTAGAGAAACAGGCATGGAATTCCACAATATTGGTCCCCTATACCAAACCGCTGACCTACCTATATTTAGACCAGACTTTGGAACTATGTATTGCAAACCATAAGCAGAACTTAAGCTTTTTTTCATTTTCCTTACCCTAAAGTATTCCTGAATGTAAGAAGGCACTTTTCCTTTCTGCACTTTGAACATAAATGTTAGGAGGTGCCACTCTCTCCTGTCCTTTAATATCATCCAGTTTAATGATTTGTACAGTTCACAATGGCGAGTTTTCCTGGGGGCATTGAGGATGAAACGAGCTACCCTGTTATACATTGTATCCAGTTTGGCTAGTTCTACCCCCGAGGCCCCCGCATAAAGCATATCTCCATAGTCCAGTACTGGGAGCACCATAGTATCTACTACTCTCCGCTTTGTATCCTTTTTTTTTTTTCAGTAGTAGAGGGATGGCAACAGGTAGGGGAAGAGATAGCGAGGACAAAAGGGTAGCAGGGGGTGGTGACTGAAGGAGAGAAGGCTACGGGCCGGGGGAAGGATGGGAGGGGCATCACTATCGGGGTCGAAGGGAATGGGGGCTCTAAAGCGACAACAGCGGGGATAGGAGAGGGGTTGGAAATCAGCAGGGGAGGAGGGGAGGTCGACATGGAAAGCCCAGTAGGAAGTAGTCAGGCTGGGAAGGGGTTCAAGGGGGATGGGAGGAATAAGGCAGAGAAAAGGGGTGAGGCGAAAGTAGGGGGTACAGATACAGAAGTCACAAAGGGTGCAGTTGGTGGGGATAAGGGACAGGGAAGAACGAATACTGGGGTGGTAGAAGGGGCATTGGAGGGGAAGGGTTAAGGGGCGGGGGGATACTCATCCTGGGGGATTCTATGCTGAAATGGGTGAGATGGGGTGGAAAGGGGGAAAGGCACAGCCATATTTGGGTTGAACCTGTCCCCAGGTTGACTGCAGGAGGGGCAGGGCAGGCACTGCTCAAGCGTGCAGCGAAGGGGAGGAAGAAACCTCATTTAGTGTTGCATGTGGGTACAAACGACTTGGAAGGGGACACTGTGGAAGTAATGAGGGGGAGGTTTGAGTTCTTGGGCAGGCAGTGTGAGAGGGTGGGGAAGTCGGTGGCATTCTTGGAGGTATTTCTTGGAGGTACTGCCGGTACCATGTGCAAGCATGGCGAGGAAAGGTAGGCTTGAGGAATTTGAGTGGCTGAGGGATTGGTGTCACATGAAACATGGGTTAGTGACTAACTGGGATAGGGTCTGGGGGGAATAGTGACTTGTACGCGGGGGACCGGGTACACTGGAGCAGGAAGGGGAGGGGAGTATTAAAGGCAGCATTGCTGGATGGCCACTGGCACTGAGGGTTGAGGTGCTGGATGCCACACCTCGCACTACGCTGGCAACCCGGGTTCAGACGCAAGCCCAGGTCGCCAGGGGTTGGGAAGGGAGGGATAGGATTGAGCATCCAGAGGACTGCTTTCCTATCCCGGGGTGGGATCCAGGGACCCACCGCTCTGTAGCAGCCCCTGATGACGGCCGCGGGTGCTACTACAGCGGTGTAGTAAATGGTGGCGGAGTGTGGCAGACATTGGCACGTTGTACCTAAGAATCATTGCACACCTGCACTCCGCAAAGGGAAGAAGAGAGTAAAATGGGCTATGGTTAGGCAGCATAAGCTTCTGACCCTTCCCCCTGCCCACCCCGAATGGCGCCTCCTCAACCAGATCCTGCTCCGGTGGGTCAACCTGGGAAGCTCCTCACCACCCCACCACGGGGGTAATCTGTGGAGGTGAGCAGGTCGGCCTGATGTCGGGGGCAGGGGTTGGGAGTCGGTCGGATGATCTGCCGACTGTGAGCCCAGTGAGAAATACGACAAAAAAAAAAGGCAGGATTAGAGGGGTATATCTCTACTAAGGTGGATTTAAACAAATGTGGGGGGGGGGCAAAAGACTGAGGTTAGTAGAAAGGTCCGGACAGGGGGAGCCTGTTGAGGTCAGCGCCCTAGATATCGGTAAAGGCAGAGGCATAGTAACCCTGAAAGGGGGCAGGCAGAGTGGTCTGAGTGTAATACAGAAGGCACCACCACCTGGTAAGAATAAGGAGGAGAAAGGGTGCAGACTACCAGGAGGAGGGACACAGGCCAAGGAGGAGAAGAGTGAGGAGAAGGAGGGGTACGGGTGGAAGGTGGTCTGACTAAATGGATAGAGAACTGGTTACAGGGGAGGGTGCAGAGGGTAATGGTGGTGGGGAAGTTCTCTGCACCCAGAGCAGTGACAAGCGGGGTGCCGCAGGGCTCAATGCTTGGTCTAATGCTATTTGGGCTCTTTATCTCCGATATAGCACACCGAGTGGGGAGCAGGGTTAGTCTGTTCGCACATTATACCAAATCAAAAGCAAATAGTTATAGTAGCAGAGCCCCACTCACACACTTACACACTCCTCGAAACGCTGCTTAAAAGTCTGCAATTCATTCAAATCAATTCCGTTTTCCTGCTTACTTGGGTTTCAATGCCAGCAAGTGTAAAATCATGTACCTAGGGCATAGGAACCCCGATGCTGGGTATAGGATGGGGAGAGGTACTGATACTCACTAGACATGAAAAGGTCCTTAAGGTTATTATATCAGAGGACCTCAAGATGGCAGTACAGTGTGACAAGGCTATGGGCAGGCCAAATTGGATTCTGGGGCATAAGGAGTGGCATCTCCAGTAGGAGGAAGAGGGATGTTGTGCTGCCATTGTATCACTCCTTGGTATACCCCCAGCTGGAGTACTGTGTCCAGTTTTAGAGTCCACACTTCAGAAAGGACATAAGGTGGAGGTTTTCCAGAGGAGGGCAACTAAAATGGTTCAGAATTTTCACAGGAATCCCTACAAAGAAATGCTGAAGAATCTCAACATGTGCACTCTGGAAGAGAGGAGGGCGAGAGGTGACATGATCAAGACCTACAAAGTACCTCACAGGGGTAAAGAGGGTACAGCTGGGGAGTTTCCTTCAATTGAGGATGAGCACCCAAACCAAGGGAAATACAATGAAGCTGGGGGGTAGGGCATTCAGGATAGATGTGAAGAAATATTTCTTTACTGAAAGGGTGGTAGATCCTTGAAACAGATTGCCAGGAGAAGTGGTGGAAGCTAAAATGGTAGGGAGCATGAAGCATGCATGGGATAAATATAGGGGTATATTAGAAAACGGGGAAAAAGGAGGGGGTCAACGGGGATCAGTAGGGCTATCGAAGTGGAGTAGGTTCAAGTTCATTGCAGGAAAAATCCATTAAGCAAGCTCATTCACAAGGAGGTCCTGATGGACGCAGGCAGAATAAGACATGCAGTAACATATACAGGCAGGAGCTACAAGTAGGTAGAGAACACTTGGGCAGACTGGGTGGGCTGAGCGTTCCTTTTCTGCTGACAAATTCTATGTTTCTATGGCACCATGTGTTAATTCTGGTACAGTGTTTATTTAAAGTTGGGCCTACCATACATCCAGATGTAAAGTACAGTTAAATTACCGAATTAGATGCAGCCCACTTACAGTACAATAAACAGAACCCCAGTGCTTCGAGAAGCCTTTACTCTTCATAAGGCTGCTTAAAGAGCTGGGGTTCTATTTGTAGTGTCCACACCAGTATGCTGATGTTAAAATCGACACTGCATCTGAATGAGTACCTGATTCTTGCTCAGTCCATTTCTTCCCCACTTTGAAACCTGCTTCTCCTCAGTTAGTTTTGGGCTGGCAGTGCCTCTCCTGTGTTGGAAGATGACCAATAAGCGGCACTGAAAGACGTCAGCCTTCACAAACTGTGAAGGCAGCTGCTCATGGACAGACATAAGGCAGTTCTTTTGGGGGGTAGGAGGAAGTAAGCTGTTGATTAACTAGAATCTGTAGCTTATCCATCAGGCAGGGAAATGGGTAGACTAGGTGGGCCAAGCGGTCCTTATGTGCTGTCAAATTCTATGTTTCTATGTTTCTCACCCACCATCTTGGCAAGAAGAAGGCTGCAGCTATGGCCACTGATGACTGTTGGGGTGTGGGGATGGGGGGAACAAAGGGGACAGAAATAAGGAGATAAAATCATAATAAAAATTGTGAGACCTTCACCAGCTTTCCAAAATGCTTACCAGTGAAAGAACACTGAAGTTTTTCAAATGGCAACACAATCTGGTGAGCCCTCTGTCTGCCATCTGACACCAGGCATCAACCAGCATAAAATTGCCTAAAGAAGGCAGTGTGGTCATGTGGTTACTGAAATACTGGAGATTACAGATTTATAAGAACAAAAGAATATCACACAGAAGCTGGCACATATTCCTATAGCAACTGTCTCCTGCTTCTCAATACTTCTATTTATACCCTTGAGGTACTTGAATGTTTTTATCATATCCCCTCTTTCCCTCCTCTCTTCCAGTGAGTACATATTGAGGTCCCTTACTTTCTCCTCATAAGTCTCGTGTTGCAAGCTCTGTACCACCTCATTGGCCCTTCTCTGGACCATCTCCAGCCTATTAATATCCTTATGAAGGTGCGACCTCCAGAACTGCACACAGTACTCCATGTGAAGCCTGACCATGGTTTTATATAATGGCATCACTACCTCCCTCCTTATGCTGGTGATACCCCTGCCTATGCACCCCAGCATGTCACTGGCCCTCCCAGATGCCTTACCACTTTGACACTTTCAGGTCATCTGAAATAAGAACCCCCAGGTCCCTTTCTGTCTTTGTGACTGTCAACAACTCCCCGCCCCCCCATCACGTACCTTTCCCCAGGGTTTCTGTGTCCCAGGTGCATAATTTTGCACTTTTTTGAATTAAACTTCAGTTGCCAGTCCTCAGACCATTTCTCAAGCTTTTCCAGGTCCCTCCTCATTTTCTCCACCCCCTCTGGGGTATCTTCTTGTTACACATCTTGGTGTCATCTGAAAACGGCAGACCTTTTCCTTCAGCCCTTCTGCAGTGTCACTATTGAAGACATTGAACAGGACTGGCCCCAGGACCACTCCCTCGGCACCCCACTGGTCACCCCCTCTCCCCAGACTGCACCACATTTACCACCACTCTCTGCCTCCTGTCTGTTACCCAGTTTCTAACCCAGTTTACCACCCTTTCCCCAATGCCCAGTCTACTCAGCTCATTTATCAGCCTTCTAAGTGGGACGGTGTCAAAGGCTTTGCTTACAGCAAGGTAAGCGTTGTCCACTGCCCCACCCTGATTTACTTCCTTTGTCACCCAGTCAAAGAGATCAACCAGATTTGTCTGACATGACGTCCCCACTTTGAATCCATGTTGCCTATGGTCCTGGGCTCCGATGGCTTCTAGATGCCCCACTATCCTTTCTTTAACCAATGTCTCCATGATCTTCCCCTCTACTGAAGTGAGGCTGATCAGTTTATAGTTCCCTGCCTCCTTCCTACTGCTGGATTTGTATAGGGGGACCACATGTGCCCTTCTTCAATTCTCTGGTAACACCCCTGTGTTGAATGACTCAGTGAACATGGCTGCCAGAGGTACTGCTATTTCTCTTCACAGTTCTTTTAATATCCTTGGGTATATGGCATCTGGTCCCATCGCTTTGTCCACCTTCAGTTTACTCACCTTCTGCAGGATTCTTCTGCCTGTGAATGGACTGTTGTCCACCTCTTCACACCTTTGCAACTGCTGTACTGCTGTGGCCCTTGCCCTCCCCCTCTTCTGTGAATACTAAACAGAAAGACACAGTGGATGTCTTTGGGGGGGAATAAGCAATCAACATTCGGCACTGACAAATGCTTTTTTAAAAAGAATTCTTTAAAGCAGCAGTGCAACAAAAAAATGTTTTTCCAAAACGCTAGTTTCAGTCACAGCATACCGGTCAGATTTACTTTTCAGAGTACCTCCTGTGCTGCGAATCGTGATTTTTTTTTCCCCTCAATTCGAACCATCTGCAGTGCTATTTTTATGCCTAAAGTGGCGGTCATATTTTTGTTACTTGAGAAAAAAAATAAATGAAAACATTTATAAACTACTCAAATCTTGGTGGAACTAGAAAATGTGACCACCAAATAAAACAGGAAGATGCCTGTAATCTTTTATAGTGAAACAAGGCTCAACTTTACTGCCCAGCCTCATTGCACTGCTGATTTTATAAACAGGGGGTATGTATGTATTGCAGTGTAATAATCACATTCATTTCTTCCCCCCAGTGCACCATTGCCCCTCCAGCTGGCATGGGGGAACCTCTCCCTGAGGGGGTGACCCAAGGCTATGCGTCTGAGCTGAGATGTCGAGCAAGCCCTGCATTGGAGGTGGCTTCAGTCCCAGGACTGGAGTCTTAGCCCGGGAGCAAGCCAAGGCCAAGACATTTGGTACACACAAGGAGGAGGAATGTATAGGGGAAGTTAAAACAGAAATAAAATGGGCCAACATAGCTGTCAAAATACTGCTGTCTGTGTTGGGATGAAACAGGTTACATTCCATGTCTTTATAAAATGGGCTTCAGAATCCTAGCAACTTCATTGGTTTAAACACATCACCTGACCAATCATTCTCAGATATACGAACGGTTTGTAACTTACCTGTCCTAATCTACCTAGCAAGAGCCTAACTAAATGAAAATAAAACCTCTCTCCATTTAAATAAAAACTTTTCCACTTTTTAAACACAAAAACCCACAACAGGGCATAAGTTTCTTCAAAATAAATGTACTTCCCGGGTTCAGTCAAAGGTACTCCTCTGTTACCAAACTCACATATTCTATGTAGCAGAAACCTAAGTAAAGGAAAATAAAACCTTTTTCCATGAACATGAAAAAAAAAAAAGAAAAAAAAAACTTTTCCCATTCAATAAGTGCAGTAACTCACTCCAGAGCATGGGTTTCTTGAGCATTAACGCACTTCTTGGGTGGGTTGAAATCACTCGACCATTGGCCTCGTGACTAATTCTTTAGAAATGTATACCCTGTTGTATGTAGGTTTTTGCTTATATCATGGTACAGTATGTACTTCCTTTCCCCAGGCACAGCGCAATAGTTTTAAAGATGTGCAATCGCTATACATATCCTTGTAGGATTTCTAATTATACTTATTCAGCTACTAACAAACAACCCTCTCTCACAAAGCTGCAGTCAGATTAGGGTACACAGCATTTTTTACTTTGTGTCCTAATTAGGGATGGGAGGGTTGGCTCTGTATCAGATCAGGACCCCACCTCTGCTTGACTCTGAAAATCAGAGTCATTTGTGACTCGACTGATTTGACCTAGTCTAGAGTATTGACCAGGTTCTGATCTGTCAGTGACCCGGTTCTGATGTGGTCCTGATGCTGGAAGTGATTTTGAAGTTTTGTTCTTGTTTAAATTGAGAAACTGGGGGTAAAATACATCAAATAACTATTTAAACAAGCATTTGTCAATGCCGAATGTTTGCTTGCTGGTTTTAGCGTTGCAAATGCAGGAGTTAGACAGATGCAGAGAAGGAATGGCTATGAAGTAGTGAACTTCACGCCAAACCCACCTCCACCCTGCAGAGATGGACAGGCATTGGGGTATGCATTTGAGTTGTCGCCCATAACATTCATGCTATTTCACCTCACCCTATCCTGCAGACATAAACATGTGCTGAGGTGTGCCTTGGGGTGTTCGGCTTTACAGTGACCCCACTCCATAAGGACATAACGCTGAAATGGGTGCAATACAGGAGAATGGGGTGAACTCTGGGGCCAAAGAGTCCAAGGCACACCTCGATGCCTGTCACTGGCTGCAGGGTTGGGGTGGAATGGCATGAGCATTACAGTCGGCAATCCAAAGGTACACCCCTGATGCCTGTCAGTCTGTACAGGGTAGGATGTTATGGTTAGAAACCCTAACGCCCCGGGCATGTGTTGGTATTTGCAGCACAGATTTTCAACATGGCCATTTTGTGACCTCCACCTCATGAAAGCATTTGGGACCTCTGCTCATGAACAGTGGCACTGTGATTTTGTCAATGTGTCCCAAACTTTGAGTGTCCACAGCGACTGTGCCATTGTGCGCCAGATGTACGAAAACACAGATGGGGCAGGATGTGAAGAATGACAGCTGTACCGTTCAGAGATGTGTGAAGAGATGGTGATGTTGAAAATC
The DNA here is from genome assembly GCA_016271365.2 of Neoceratodus forsteri. Taxonomy (NCBI): domain Eukaryota; kingdom Metazoa; phylum Chordata; order Ceratodontiformes; family Ceratodontidae; genus Neoceratodus; species Neoceratodus forsteri. The sequence goes on from JADMNL010000028.1 coordinate 114,684,906, forward strand.
TGTAGTGAAAATGTTAAAATGCTCAAACTTCCGGTGCGGTAGAACTCTGTAGCAGCATCGTAACACAGTCATTTAGCTAGAACTATTTCACCAAATTTTCAACATAGGCATTTTGTGACCTCTGCTCATGAAGACTGTCACTATGATTTTCTTAATCTGTCCCGAACATTGATTTCCTACAGCAACTGCACTATCCTGCGCCAGATGTGTAAATGCATATTTCGGGCAGGATGTGAAAAATGACAGCTGTACTGTTCATAAGGAGGTCTGAAAAAATGCCAATGTTGAAAATCTGAAGTGAAAATGCTACAGATTTGCGAAGTTACAAGGGTGCGTGGAAACTGCACAACGCATGCTTGTAACAGTAATTTTATGGACGTTTGTCACCAAATTTTCAACATAGGCATTTTAGGACCTGTGCTCATGAACAGAGTCACTGTGATTTTACATATGAACATACGAATCTGCTGGCAGAACAGACCAATTGGTCTATCTAAGTCTGCCTGAGTGTGCAGCTGGCACTCTAGATTGCAGCTGCCCCAGCCTCCTCCCCCTCAGTTCCTCCCCTGCTTGTCCCAGCCCCTGCCCCCTCAACTCTTCCTCTTTCTTTATCCCACTCCTTCCTAAAGCTATTGACTGTCCTACATGTTACCACCCCCTCTGGCAGCACATTCCAACTAGACACCACCCTCTCAGTGGAGTAGTGCCTCGTCGTTTCCCTTTTGAAACGTCCCCCTTCCAACCTTAGTCCGTGCCCCCTTGTCTCTCTTCCACTCCTCAGTTTAAACACCCACGCAGTGCTAGGTTTATTTACCCCCTCAGATATTTAAACAAGTTAGTCATATCCCCCCATCCCTCTTCTCCTCCAGTGTGTACATGTTCAGCTCCTTCAGCCTAACTTCATATGCCTTTCCTTCCATCCCCTTTAACATTTTTATTGCCCTTCTTTGCACCCCCCTCCCCCAGTAACTTTATCTCTCTCCTCAGGTATGGCCTCCAGTATTGCAGATAGTACTCCAGGTGCGGTGTGACCAATGATCTGTAGAGCGGTAGGATCACATCCCTGTGTCTGGATGGGAACCCCCTTGCAATGCACCCCAGAATCCTGTTTGCCTTCGCTGCTGCTCTCCTGCACTGGGCCGAGTTGTTCATGCTCCCAGTTACCAACACCCCTAGGTCTTCCTCCTCCTCTGTGATCCCCAACCTCACCTCTCCCCCCAACCAATAATCCCTCTTCTGTTTCTTAGCCTTGAAGTGCATCACCTTACACTTCTTTGTGTTGAATCCTAGCTGCCACTCCACCGACCATGTCTCTAGTTTGGTTAGGTCCCCCTGCAGTTTTTCCCATCTGTCCTCTTTGTCCACCACCGCCCCCAATTCAGTATCATCTGCGCAGACTAACCCTGCTCCACACTCCATGTGCTATATCAGTGATAAAGAGCCCAAACAGCACCGGGCCCAGCACTGACCCCTGCGGCACACCGCTTGTCACTGCTCTGGATGCCGAGAGCTCCCCCACCACCACCCTCTGCACCTTCCCCTGTAACCAGTTCTCTATCCATTTAGTCAGTTTTTCTCCCACCCCCACTGCCGTCAGCTTCCCCCCAGTCTCCCATGTGACACTGTATCAAAGGCCTTACTGAAGTCCAAGTACAGGACATGTACCGCATGGCCCCTGTCCAACTCCCTTGTTACTCAGTCATAATACTCTATTAGATTGGTTTGACAAGACCTCCCTGAGACGAACCTGTGTTGCCGCCCATCTTGGAGGCTATTACTCTCTAGGAATGCCACCAGCCTCTCCTTCAGTATCGCCTCCATAAGCTTACCCACTATGGACGTGAGACTGACCGGCTGATAATTTTCTGGCTCCTCCCTAGGCCCAGTCTTGTGTATGGGCACCTCATGGGCCACCCTCCAGTCCTGGGGCACACACGCCATTTCAAGGGAGGTGTTGAACAGATCTGCCAGGGGCTCAGCCAACAGCGCTGCCATCTCCCTCAACACCCGGGGTGGATGCCATCGGGACCTGGTGCCTTGTCTACCCTTACTGCACTCAGCCCCTCTAGCATCCTACTCCCTGTGCTCACTTTGTCCGTCACCTCCTCCCCTCCGCACCCCTCCAGCCCATGCTGGTAGTGGGCCATCCCTCTCCTTAGTGGTAAACGAAGCAGAAGTACTAATTTAGAATTTCCACCTGCTCGTCCTCCTTTTGCACTCAATTCCCTCCCCGCTTTATCCTCACAATATGTTCCCTGCACTTCCTCTTTTCCCTAACATACCTAAAAAAGTCCTTTTCCGCTCCCTTTATGCCCTGTGCTAACCTTAATTCCCTGGAGGCCTTAGCTTTTTTCACCCTTCCTGTCCACCTCCCTTAACCAACTCCCGAAAGCCTCCCTATCCTCTCCCTTCCCTGTTTTCCTGTACTGCTGGTATGCAGCCCTCTTTGCCCTCACCCTTGCAGCATTTCCTTGTAAAGCCAGCATGGTTTCTTGGCTCTGCTTTTCTTACTCCTGGCCCTGGTGCAGGCTACTGTGGCCTGTGTTAGCCCAGTCTTTATGACTCCCCACTTTTGTTCTGCATCCTTCCCCGGCCTTATATCCTGGAGTCTCCCTTGCAGTATTGCTCCCATCCTCCCAAAGTCCACCCTACTAAAGTCCACCATCTTAGTGCCCGTGCCTCATGTCTCCCTGACCAGTGTGAGAACGAGCCACACTGTTTGGTGGTTGCTACCCGCTAGTGGGTCCTCCATCCTTATCTCCCTCACCGCCTCCCCATTTGCCAGTACTAGGTCCAGAGTGCTACCAAGCCTTGTAGGCCCACTTAGCAATTGCGTCAGAGGCCGTCCTGGAATGCATCAGGAGCACCTGCTCCCTGGTACTGCTAGTGGCCGGGCGCTCAGTCAACCACATGTAGGTTAAAATCCCCACTATCACCACACTCCCCTTCTACACCCTCCTTATCTGCTCTGCAAACTCCCCATCCAGTTCCCCGGATTGGGCTGGTGGTCTGCACACCACTCCCTCAGCCTCAGCTTTCTGCCCTTGGAGTCCAGGAGTTGCACCCAATGCACCTCTGTCCTCTCCTCTCCTCTTCTCCCTCATCCCTTATGCATTTGATCCCTTCCCTTACATAGCGTGCAGCCCCCCCTTCCAACCTCCCAGTCCCTCCTGTATATCCTGTATCCCAGGATTGCCAAGTCCCAATCATGGTACTCTGTGGCAAAACTCTGTCACTGCAGCAGTGTCCACCTTCCTCTCTGAAAGGAAGCTCTGCAGTTTTGTTCCCCAGGCTTCTTGCATTGAGAGAGACCACCTTCCACTCGTACCCCTCCTTCTCCTCACTCTTCTCCTTGGCCTGTGTCCCTCCTCCAGGTAGTCTGCACCCTTTCTCCTCCTTATTCTTACTGGGTGGTGGTGCCTTCTGTATTACACAGACCACTCTGTCCACCCCCTCCCGGGGTTACTTCGCCTCCGCCTTTACCTATATCTAGGGGGGTGAGCTCATTAGGCTCCCATGTCCGGACCTTTCTACCAACCTCAGTCTTTTGGCCATCCCCCCCACTAGTATAAATCCACCTTAGTAGAGATCTACCCCTCTAATCCCGCCTTTAATACTCCCTTCCCCTCCCTGCTCAAGTGTAGCCTGTCCCCGCCTACAAGTCACTATTCCCTCAGACCCTACCCTAGTTTGTCACTAACCCATAATTTTTGGTGTGGCACTAATCCCTCAGTCACTCATTGAACTCCTTGATCCTACCCTCCCTCCCCGTGCTTGCACATGGTACCGGGAGTACCTCCAAGAATGCCGCCGACACCCACCCCCTCACACTGCCTGCCCAATTCCTCAAAACTCTCTCTCACTACTTCCACAGTCTCCCCTGCCAAGTCATTTCTACCCACATGCAACACTAAATACAGGTTACTCACCTGTAACAGGAGTTCTAGGAATGGTATATGTTGTTCATCCACACTTATTGGCAGGTTCCTTGCCGCTTTAAATCTTGCCGGAAGGTCTTCAAGCTAGCTCCTCCCACCCACCCGGGTGGTAAAACTCTCGGCTCCGCCCCATGACGCTGGGTGGGTTCGTGTGGATGAACAACATATACCATTCCTAGAACTCCTGTTACAGGTGAGTAACCTGTATTTCTAGGGACATGGATATGTTGTTCATCCACACTTATTGGCAGACTCTAGCAGTTCTCCGGGAGGAGGAGCAAGGCACACACCCCTACATACTTACTTGGGGAACGGAGTTGGAGAACCGAGGCCCCAGACCAGCATCCCGACGTGACTCAAGGTCGATGTGGTAATGGGTAATAAAGGTGTGCTGACTTCCAGGTAGCAGCCCTGCAGATTTCCTGGATAGGGACATCCCTGGAAGCAGCCACCGATGCAGCAGTATGGCGGGTAGAATGAGCTCTTATCCTCTGGGAGGCTCCGCCCGCCAACTCTAGCAGAGATTTATGCAGGAGGTGACCCATCTGCCTATCCGTGGCTGCAGGTGCAGGTCTGCCAGGTGCGGCTTCAGCGTGAGGTGACAAACAGCTACGGCAAACCTCTCCCCAATTTCAGCCGTGCGCTCCTTATAATAAGCGGCGCCCTTCTAGGGTCCAGAGTATGGAGCCTATATTCGGCCTCCGAGGTGTGATTGGGGTAGAACACCGGCAGAGTCAACACCTGATTAAGGTGAAACTCCGACACCACCTTCGGAAGGAATTTCGGGTGGGGGCGTAGGACAACCTTGTCCTATGGAAGACCAGGTAAGGAGACTCGTGCTAAGCGCCTGGGTTCTCCCATCCTTCTGGCTGGACGTGATAGCCACCAAGAGAGGCGGTCTTCCATGACAGGTGGGGAGACCACACCTGTGCATTGGTTCGAATAAACGCCCATGAGCTTTGCCAGTACCAGCAGTAAATCCCACGGAGGTGGGGGTTCCCGCACTGGAGGGGAAATGTGATCAAGGCCTTTAAAGAAGCGCCCGACCACTTTTTCCTGCGCCACTGACTGCTGCGCCCGGTAAGCAGAGATGGCTGCCAGATGCACCTTAAGGGTCGTCGACCTAAGCCCTTGACTAGAAAGGGACCATAAATAGTCCAAAATGTTTGCCACAGGACACGAGAAAGGGTCCAACCCTTTTTCCGACACCAAATGGAGAACCTCTTCCATTTGAAGCATAGCATTTTCTGGGCGACTTTACGGGACGCCCAACGACGTTGAGGACCTCGTCGGAAAGACCCAAGGCCTGGAACCCTAGCCGCTCAGGAACCAGGCTGTCAGGTGCAGGGATTGAAGGTCGGATGGAACACCTTCCCTGATTGACTGAGAGCAGGTCAAGCGAGCTGGAAGCTGCCTGCGAGTCCTGGAGCTGAGACTGAGGAGATCTGGGTACTAGAACTGGCCGAGGCCAGTCTGGGGCTATCAGAATCACCTCCCTTGTCCTCCTCGCTTTCAGCAGGACCCACAGAATGGGGAATGGGGAAAAGTAAAAGACCCGGGGTCCACGGCCTCGGAAGGCATCCCCTGCAGCGAGCCCCTGCTGAGGCGGGCATGAAACAGCCTCAGCCTGCGTTCTCCTGGAGGCAAACAGATCCACCAGAGGTGTGCCCAGGCGGAGAACAGGTCTTGTACTATCTCTGGCAAGAGAGACCACTCGTGCGATGCAGCCCTATCGGCTCAGGGCATCGGCCAGGGTGTTGGAGGCTCCTGCCACATGAATAGCCAGGAGATCCACCTCCAGGCTGCCACTGGACCAGATGGAGAGCTCCTTGCATAATAGCATGGGCGTCGCGCCTGGGCGGTTTAGATAGTACATGGTCGTGGTGTTGTCCATCTGGACCCGGACCACTTGACCCGGAGAAAAGGAGCAAAGCGGTGAGAGCTAGGCGGACGCATGGAGCTCAGCAGGTTGATATGGCAGCCGGGACTCCGTGGGGACCAGAGGCCGTGCACTCAGTATTCCCCAGATGGGCACCCCAACCCATCAAAGATCGTCGGTGACTTAGAGGCCGTCGGCTGGCGAACAAATGGACACCCTCCTGCAGATGGGAAGAGCGGTCCACCACTGGAGGCGTTCCACATCTCCTGGTCGTCACACACGCTGGTCAAAGGATGCATGGCGCTGAGACAACTAGCTGGCCAGTCCCCACTGGAGGACGCATGTGCCGCGCCCCAGCGGACTACGCTGGTACAGGCCGCCATGAGACCCAGCAGTCGCAGGAAGTCCCGGGCAGGCGCGGTGCCCAACCAGAAATGATTGGGCAAAGGAGGTAAGAACCTCGGCCCTGTCCGCGGGAGCCGTGCTCTGGCTCGAAGAGTCGACTCTACTCCGATGAAAATTATCACCTGCTTGGCTCGAATTCCGACTTGCCCTCAGTTGACCAGGAGGCCGAGTTGAGAAACAAACCTGGAGGCCAGATCCTGGACAGCTCCACCTGACCTGGAGGGCCTGCTATCAATAATCGTCCAGGTAAGGTACACCGGACCCCTCGAGCATGAGCATACTGTCTACTACCATGCACTTGGTGAAGACCCTGGGAGCTGGAGAGGGCAAGGGCATAGCCTGGAACTCGAAAAGGGATCCCTCCGCCCTGAAGCGGAGGAATCTCTGATGAGACGGACGGATAGGGACGTGAAAGAACGCGTCCTGAAAGTCCAGAGAACAAAACCACACGCCGTGTTCCAGAGATGGTATTATCTGAGCCAGAGTGACCATTCTGAAGGTTCGAGACCTTAGGAACTTGTTCCAGGTGTGTGGGTCGAGAATGGGGCCACCCCCATCCGTTCGGGACCAGGAAGTACCTGGACACGAACCCCAGGTTCTGATGGGGGTCCTCTATCTCTTTTATCACCCCTTTCTGAAGGAGAAGAGGCGATGTCGGCTCGGCAGACCTTCAGAGAGTCTGGGGACCCGAAGCCCACAGCAGGCGGCGGCTCTGAAGGGTGGAACCCGTTCGAATTCAGAGGCAGGCCTCTTCCACCACCTCCAGAACCCACCTGTCCCGTGGTAACAGGGACCAGGCGGAAAGGAAGTGCCGGAGCCGTCCCCCCACGGGGGGAACCAGGGGCGAGGTGACGGGGATGAGGGCGACACCCCTCAGCCCGTCACTGTGCAGGCTTGGAGGAAGGACCGGGCGAGGGACCACCAGGGCCTCTTCCTCCTTGCTTCCTATTAAAGAGCTGACGACTTGGGCTTGAGACCACCAAGGTCTAGCCTGCCGGCCCTGACGTTGTTGGGCCGGGCGGCGCCCAGCGGGAGCAGAGGCGAAGGACTTAGGCTGAGACTTCGGCCTTGTCCCTCTCTTGTCGGGCGATACCAGTCAGGTGGCATTGGACTTTTTCGATCCTCTGGAGGTGACCTTCACTCCAGGGCAAAGAGGTCAGATTCCCAGGAAAGGAACATCCATGGAGCTTGTGCTGGGTATCCGAGGTGAGTGGATATCCTCAGCCACGCCCGCCGCACATAGCCACTCGAGGCCGCCACTGACCGGCACAGAATCTCCAATATCAAGCGCAGTCTGGAGCTGCTGCTTAGCTACTGCCCTGCCCTGGTCCCGCACCTGCTAACTGTGGTCTGCAGGTCCGCGGGAAGATGAGGGACGTCCTCATCGGAGCCCAACAGGGCATGGGAAAATGTACCAAGAGGCAGAACTGGCCTGGACAGAGGCGAGGAGGAAGCAGCATACACTTTCTGCCCAGTATAGTCCAGTTTCTTGGACTCTTTGTGAGGCGGTTTGTCCATGTCCTAGCATTTCGGCTCATGAGCTTATCATCGTGACCAACCCCTCAGCTGAAGGGTGTTCAGAAAAGCGGACAGAGAGCCTGTAGAGAACCGCATACTTTCTGGCCATCCTGGCCGGCGCAGGACAGCAGGAAGCGGGCGCTGCCACAATTCCAGGGCCGGGCCAACAATGGCTTCAGCCACTGGAAGAGCCTCCGTGGGAGAATCTCCGATCCAGTCAGTGAGGATATCTAGCCCGTTGGACACGGGTTAGAGCTTCATCCCAGTGGATTCTGAGATGAGCCTGAGTAGTCAAGGAAGGACGAGGGCTACCAGTCCATCGACTGCCCCAGAGGATTCCAAGTCTAGGCGCTTGGAAAACAGGGAGGAGTCGCCGTCCGACTCAGGCAGAGTTGTTGAATAGCTGCCTGAGACCCGCCACCCTCCCACGTGCCGGGCTTGCCAGGTGAGGGTGACCCGACAACCTATGGGGAGGCCATGAGCAACCGCAGAACTTTTGTCGGGGCCCGACTGTCGGTTGAGCGGAGGGCAGTTCCACCAGTATTTGGTGGGCAACAGGAGTAGACTGAACAACCGGCCTGGAAACAGGCCTCGACCACCGCGAGGGGTTGTTTCGCCGTCTCCGGTGACAAAGTCCATTTTATGGCCGAGAGAGAGGCCTGAGCCGACTTGTTCCCAACCAAAATTAGTTGTAGCCACATAAGATCCTCATATTTCAAAGGGCAACTTCGCGAAGCCTCCCCGTCCGAGGAGGAGGAAGATGAGGAAGAGCGCGACGCTATCACAGGATGCCGAGACGAGACCGCCTAGTCCAACGGGATCGGCTGAAACCGCGAAGATGTCGAAACCGAGACGAGAATCTCGGCAAGGCCGAAAGTCGCGCAGCGAGGAGCGAGGATCGGCAATCCCCTCCAGTTCGTTGACAAATCCGGACGCTCGGGAAACAGAGGAACAGATGAGCCGGCGGTATCACAATCCTCGCCGGAGGAACGGGGAGGAGAATTCGGCTTCTCCAGCCGACAACCCGTCTAACGGGTCGAAAAATCTAAACCACGTCGGTGATCTCGATCTCACCTGGCCTGACGGGGGCACATCAGTAAACCAGTGGCTGAAGCGAAACCGACTGAAGTCGACCATCGACAAGGGAGAATCTTTCCCGCTCCCAAAGCCGACGATGGGACTTACTGCCACTTTTCTTCGACCGATGGCTGGTCCAGAAGTTGGTTCTCGCCTTTGGTGAGAGGTCCAAACAAAAGCTCCTTAAAGAAGCGATAGGGAGGACTGGCGAGGCGGAACAAATGCCGCAGCCCGAAGATGTAACAACGCCGGGCGCCTCCTCCTCGGCGATCATCTCAAGAAAGTTGTTCATGGACCTGCAGTCATGACACGCCAGTCGGGCCTCCTTGGATTTGACCAGGAAATCTCCTTTCGCGCCCCTGTTGGAAGCGGGCGTGTGATCCTCAAGGGCGTGAGACCGAGAAAGATGAGCACAGTTCGCGCAGGCTCTGGCGCGTGCACCTGGCCTAGGTAGAACCACGTGAGTGCTGATCCGTTCGAGACATCTTCTGCCCGCAAGGGTATCTCCTAAAACCGGGAGTCGATTTGTCTGTCGCAGCCGCTGAGGGAAGAAGACCAAGTGGTAAAAGTTTTGAAAATTTTTAAAGTCGAAGAATTGGGCCCCAAAGCTTAATCGCAGAGCGCTAAGGAGGGAACCTGAGCTCCAAGCGGTAAGGAAGATCTGGCGTCATGGGGGCGAGCCGAGAGTTTTACCACCCGGGTGGGTGGGAGGAGCTAGCTTGAAGACCTTCCGGCAAGATTTAAAGCGGCAAGGAACCTGCCAATAAGTGTGGATGAACAACATATCCATGTCCCTAGAAATGAGGTTTCTTCCTCCCCCTCGCTGCACACTTGAGCATTGCCTGCCCTGCCCCTCCTGCAGTCAGTCTGGGGATAGCTTCAGCCCAAATACGGCTGTGCCTTCCCCCTTCCACCCCATCTCACCCCTTTCAGTACCCCCCGTCCCTTATCTCCTTTCCCTTCTAATGCTCCTTCCACCACCCCAGTATTCATTCTTCCCTGCCCTTACCCCTGCCAGCTGGACCCTCTGTGACTTCTGTATCTGCACCCCCTACTTCCACCTCACTCCTTTTCTCTGCCTTATTCCTCCCATCCCCGTTGAACCCCTTCCCAGCCTGACTACTTCCTACTGGGCTTCACATGTCAACTTCCTCTCCTCCCCTGCTGATTTCTGACCCCTCTCCTATCCCCGTTGTTGTCGATTTAGAGCCCCCATTCCCTTCGACCCCAATAGGGATGCCCCTTCCATCCTTCTCCCTTCCCATAGCCTTCTCTCCTTCAGTCACCCCCTCCTTCCTTCCTTACTAGACCCCCTTCTACCCTTTTGTCCTCACTATCTCTTCCCCTACCTGTTGCCATCCTCTCCATGCCCGCTTTGTCCTCCCCCCTCAGTATGTTCCTCTCCCTCTCTCTCCCATAGCAGAGGCTCAAATCTATTCCTAGTCGATACCCCTCCTACATCTCTTCCCCCATTGGTTCCCCCTCCCACTTGTTCCTCCATGCCCCCTGGTCCCTCCCTACCCACAGCCATCTGCTCTCTCCTCTGGTACTCCTAGTGGTCTCTTCCTCCCCCATCAGGAGGCCCCCTCACCTGGGCACCCCCTCCTTTCTCCTCTCTTTTCTGCTAGTGCCTCTGATACTGAGGTTGGTTTCAGTCCCTAGTTGTTCTTCCCCCGTACCCCCTTGCCATCTCCTATGCCCCCCAGCCAGGACACCTACCATACTCATCTGCGCTGCCACTTAGACTCCTCCCTAGCCTCCACAGTTCCTCCCTCAGACTAGCCAGTTGTATACAGACTATGCACCCCCCCCCATCCTCCAAGCCCAGATCATGGCAAACCCATACCCTGTACACCCCACCACCCTTCCAAAAATGCCTGCCCTATTGACATGTGGCACCTGCCCCATTTTGGCCCCCATTTTATTTTACGGGCTCTTACTCCCAGTTTGTGTACCCTATTACAACTGTTAGGCCCCTATTTACTCAAATTCCTGTTTCCCCCACATTAGTCCCCCAACTGCCCCCTTGCCGATTGGGTTAATTCAATCTCAAATCTCATCCGTTAGATACTTTATTACTGTAGCAATCCTACAGCCTCCTTGTCTGTTTTTCACTCCTCAGCTACCATATTTTTTGTTCTCAGCCCCCATATAGTTTCACTTAGCCCAGTTAGAAATCATATTGCACTTCAAGTATTACTCAATTCAGTTAGAGAAATAAACAGAATTAATAAATATGTATTATTGCAGCAATCATAACAGTATAGCCCAGTACTTAGCTCAGTTAGAGAAATAAACAGAACAACTAAATCTGTATTATTACAGCAATCCTAAAAGTATCCAATCATTGCTTTGTCTCCACCCCAGAGACCCTGTTGTAATATAGACCACACAGGACCCTCGGCAGGAGGGTGGGCAACTCTAAAGTCCCGACAGAGCTGCGTTGAGATCGCACACTCCCCCTCTCTCACTCGCTCGTTCTGGTTCTCCCGGCGCTGCAGGCTGCCCTTCTCTACTGAGCTCCTGCCTGCATTGGTGCCCTTTTCTGCCCAGAGATAAACTGCAGCAGTCCCGACAGAGCTCCGTTGAGCTCGCTCACTCCCCCTCTCTCACTCCCTCGTTCTGTTTTTCCTGCCACTGCAGGCTGCCCTTTTGTACTGGGCTCCTGCCTGCGTTGGTGCCTTTTTCTGCCCAGAAAGAAATCTGCAGCAGTCCCGACAGAGCTCCGTTGAGCTCACTCACTCTCTCTCTCTCTCTCTCTCTCTCTCACTCGTTCATTCTTAATCTGTTCCAAACACTGATTTCCCACAGTGACCGCGCTATTCTGTGCCGGAGGTGCGCAAACACGTTTTGGCCAGGATGTGAAAAATGACAACTGTACTGTTCATAAGGAGGTGTGAAAAAATGCCAGTGTTGAAAATCTGGCATGAAAATATTACAGATTTGCTAAGTTATGAGCGTGCATGGGAACTGCACAACGCACACTCATAAAACAGTCATTTTTTTTATTTTTTTCACCAAATGTGCAACATAGGGTTTTTGAGAGCCCACCTCATGAACAGTGGCACTGTCATTTCGTTAATCGGTCCCAATAGGTGATTCCGCGCAGTGACCGTGAAATCACCTTACCGGACCGAATAACACCATGACAGTGACTGAATTCCTCAGGAGGGGTCCCAATAACCCCATGTTGAAAATTTGGTGCCAGAATTCCCAAAAATGCCCGAGATATGCACCAAAGTTGAAGAAAACCTATTTATGCCATTTTACAGTTTACCGGCATTTCTTCAGTTCACGGTTGGCTTTGAAGAGTGCAGACATGTTCCTGGTTCACTGAAGATCATTGTGCCGGGCTCCAGAGGTAAGTATGGGGTGAGGGGTGTGTGTGGGGAGGTAGAGTTCACAGAGGGTGGGCGCGGGCTACGGGGGAGGGGTACCGGAACAATTCGAGGGACCATTTTTTCGTTTTATAGGTAAAAAAACAAACAGACAACACACGTTGGTTTTCTTTTTTCACATGTGTGTTTGGTACACTGGGGTGGGCTCCCAGTGTAACACCTGCATTTGTGGGGATGGGGACCGAAGCTGATGGGGATTGGGCCCCCCGTCGGCACAGAACCGGGTGGGGCGCTCATGATGCCGGGGGATTGGGCACCTCGGACGACATGCAAGCATTGGGGGGCCATTATGCCGACGGGGAGTGGGCTCCCCTGTTGGCATCTGGAACTGGCATGGGGGAGACTGAAGCTGATGGGGATTGGGCCCCCATCGGCACAGAAATGTGTTGGGGCCACATGATGCCGAGGGGAATTGAGCACCCCGTTGGTACACAACTGAAATGGCATTATGCTGACGGGGAGTGGGCTGCCCCGTTGGCAAATGAACTGGGTCGAGGGCGTGCCGACAGGGAGGTTGGGCACCCCCGTTGGCTTTCTATGCACCTCTGAGGTGGCGGCATACAGCCGCCACATTATAATGTTACACCAGGCAAGGTACCACCCTACAATGACTGTTGCTCCCTCATTGCAGCAGAATTGCTGACACTGCAATGCCGAGGCGGCCCCTGATTGCAGCGGCAAAATCATTACAACTTGGTGGCACTGTGCAGAACCAGCGTCATCAGGACACTGGCCCTGCATTGGCCCAGCACTGCCCAGCCCAGCAATGCAGTGCCAGCATTGGCCACCACAGTGCCGTACCTCCACAACCCACTTCTCTCCTAGGCTGTCACATAATGTTTCTTGCGCGCAAGCAAACATAAAGATGAAATTACATAAAAAGGCATATAATGAGGGAGTAGCAAGGCTGACTTTAGGGTTTTGGGGGCACCCAGCAGGATTAATGTAGCCATGGGGTCTCCCTACTTGGCCACCCTTACCCCATGTGATTGACTGTAGTCCTTAAGTGCAACATTTTATTTTAATTTTATTACAACCAGTGGAATATTTATATTTTTTAGGGGGTAGCAGTGTTACTCCTTGGGCTGTTCTTCCCATCCCATCCATTGCTGCCCATCTGCATCCGATTGAAGGGTGGTAGCTTGGTAAGGCATTTCATGACATCATGATGCCATATCAGAAGGAGCTGCACAGCCCTTTCTTGCTGCTTTAGAGGGAAACTGTCAGCTTTCCAGCAACAAAAAGGTCCTGATTAGTTTTCAAAAAAGTTACCTTTTTGCGACCTTTTCTGCATTTTACAAAAGCTTGCACAGATTTCTCAAAAATGCTACACCTAGCATTTTTTCTCACTTGCTAAAAACAAAGTTCCCATGAGCAGCATTTTCGCTGAGTGTAAGTTCTCTGCTCTCTCGAGTTTCGATTGGGACTTAGCCCCAGAGCTATGCCTGGTCCTTTGAAAACTGGGGCCCTGAAGTCTGTTTTTTCACTTTTTAAAATATAGGGTTTTATTCTTCAGGCTAGATGTCCCCTGTTTCAGCAGGCAGCCACCTTAGATTCACCCATGCCAGAGCGACAGACATGTTGCCGATGCTGATTATGGGATGGGCATGCCATGAAGGGCCTTAAAACTGTGTGGGCGCACAACATGGTGTGAGTGCGGGGTGACCTAAAATCAAAATTGCCCCCATCACTCATGCTCAAATTATGGTGACATAATGAAGTTGCCATTCTAATGGGATACTGCCACCTTATCCCATCATATCTCAATCCTATTTCAGGGCCCCCCACAGATTGCCCTCCATAGTGGTGCTGGGAGGGAGGCTGGCATCTCTAGCTCTTTAACTGCAGCACAGTCTGACATGGGAATGCGGCGGTAGTTGTCAGATCAGGTGTGCCACTACTGTCCAATGATGGCTGCCATTGTCGTCTAGTATTTTCTTCCCCTGGAACCTGAGCACTGTCACGACAGGACATGTACACATGCAGGGACATCCTGTGGAAGAACAAGCAACCTAGCCCCACTGCAAGTGCTGCCACAGCTGTGGAACTCTGCACAGTCCCACTCCAGGTGGAAGCACTGCTGTGCAGCAGCACCACCCCAGAGCTGTGGCCGCCCAAGCCAGTTCCTGAGTCTGCTTCTGAATTGAGGTCACTGGCAAATCTATCAAACGGCCAATTATTTCACTCTTTAAGATAAGAGCTGTTGTTAAGATATAGAGTATAATGTTTGGACAGCGACACACAATAAGCTGGTGTCTGCATCAGGAGGTTTCTGTGGCAACCAGGAACCTCGAGAGCAACGCTTGAGAGGTTGCTTGTTTGCCGTAGAATACTTGAGGTGAAGACATGGGCTTGTCTTTGTATGGATGCCCATACATCACCTTTTATAGTGTAGGGACATCCATGCCCATTTTAAGTCACTCCACTTCATTTTAGTGAACTGGCAGTTGGGGGAGAGGCACCTAAAGGGTTGGTGGCAGGCTCAAATTACTAATTCACTGTGTGGCCAGCAACTGTTACTGTTTCTGTAGGTTCCAGTTTAACAAAACCAAAATAGCTTCTGGCTTTATTGTCTAGAGACAAGCAGCTGTACAGTGGCATCCTAAGTTGTGTTGCAGTAAAGACATCAATATAGGGCACAGCAACATATTGATGTCACTGCTGCAGTACAGCAACCCTGTTTTAGGCATGAATTTCCATGCAGAACAACATTCCATCATAAATTTTATAGAGGATTGTGTATGAGCAACTATGCACGACAAGGCTGTGTTTCATTCGAGAGGTTTCCATGGTAACAAGAGACCTCGAGAGCACAGCTCGAGAGGTTTTGTTACCATGGAAACCTCGAAACGGAAGCTCAGCCTTGTATGTGTGTATGGTTGCTCATACACAATCTTTTATATTGTATGGGCAACCAAGAGCTTGAATGCGCATAAATTCAGCACTTCAGCACTTGCTACAGGCTGGGGGATCACCGCCGATGTGCTTCAGAAAGAAGGCAACCACGTTCTGTGTTGTTGTGCTGCAGTAATGATGTCACTATGCGTCACTACTGCAGCACAACACTGTTCCAGGGATGGATTTTCATGCACAACAGTGTTCCTACATACTCTATATGTTGATCAAGTTATCCATTTTGTATGCAGATGCTACTGTGTGCAATCAAACAAAAAATCAAAACTAACAATCAGTACTTTCCAGTAAAAATAAGAATTGGAATCTGGCATTCCTCTGGAAAGAAAAAACAGCAAAAGCAGCAGAAAAAAAACATTAAAGTTTTAGGTTACTTTACAGAAAGCAGCTGCTTGTCTGGTCTTCTTCATGTGTTTCATAACACGAAGCAAAGAGACAGCAGCGCAGTCCTGATTCTAAGGACTATGTATCTGCTTGCCACATGCAGTGCAAGACGATTGCCTGAAACAAGACGGCACTGAGCAAAACAGAAAAAACCCGAAGAATGATGCCATGAGTCCATCCTGTTTGCAGGCCTAAACTGAAATGATAAAAGTTTGGTAGGATGACTGGCAGATCCCAATGTAGCCACTAGCATGGAAGATTATGTGCCTTTTTTTCTATCAGTTGTTTGGGAGGTAAACATTTTTTTCTTGGGTCTAAAGATTTCACTCCATACATGACTGAAAAGTGGAATGTGCAGAAACTACCAGAAAAGAGCCTCTTCCCATAAGCTGTGACAGATTTGTTTGAATGCACAAAATGCTGTACCGCATAACTGAACCAGTGAATGTGGGCACTGTGGCTTTTTCCCATCCTATAGATCATGAGATGGGCTCCTTCCTGGTTGATCCACCAGAGACAGAATGCCCCATCTACTGTAATAGATGAATGATCCAGCGCAGCTGAGTATGTGGATTATATTCGGCTGTTCTCCTGTAGCTGGAAACACCAATCTTTAAAGGAAAACTGCACTTAATGCAGAAACGGTAGTGGCTGCTGAAGAACTGCCCCACTAAGGGTTTTAACAAGAAATGTAATTTTGTAATTACCTTTTTTCATCTAGTATTGTCTTGTGTAATATCAGCAGACTCCTGCTCATGGCCATCTCGTGCGCATAAGTCGGCTTCCTGCGCGTAGGTTATGCTAATGAGTACTACTGATGCTGCCATTACTCAGTACCACTCATTAACATAACCTATACATAGGAGGAAAACTGGTGCATATTAGATATCCGCGAAGCTGTGCATACATGGCACATTGGCATATTGGAAGCCCTGTGAATGCGCTATTTAGCTGTTTACTAATAGTGCTAGTTAGCACTTGGCAAAAGCACGTTTTAACATTGTGCAGATATCGCAGATCATATCAGACACTAGTAGTGCCATGTGACAGCCAGTTACATTGCAGTAGTGAACCAAGAAGACAGGGTAGCACTTGTAATGGAGCTCTGTGTAGTACTGGTGATGTAGTGCAATACCATTCGAGCAGGCTGTTGGGATTTTTCTCAACCTTGTTGACCAGTTACAGTATCAGAGGAGACTGATGAAGAGTCAATCTCCCAGACTTTGGTTCTCCTGGTCCTCACCTGGGAGAATGTGGGCTGGTCGGTGTCCATGATCGGTTCCACCTGGGACCAGCCTCCATTGGTGGTCTTGCCTCCCAAACTAATGCTGGTGAACATGGCTTGGCATGTGGTCTATACTGACCCTCCAGAGGCTTCTCCTCGACATCAGCCCCCATGTCAACAGTCGTTATCGATGTGCCATTTGCGCTCTTGATCCTGCTCAACCAGGAGGCACTATGAAGAGCTCTGGCAGCAATAAACCACTGTGGAGCGGGTTTGGGCTCTACCCCGGACCTATAGTCAGCTGGCAACTGCCAGTGATGCCCATGCCGGTCCACCCTTAATAGTTATCTGTACCATCTGCCTCTCCACTCTTGCGGGTGGAACTGCTTCCACCGCAGCCTTTGGTGGGAATCCCAACTAAAGATTCCTGTGCTGCAGCTGGCTTGCCAGGCCAGCTATTGGTGGAGATCACCCAGTTGGGAGGTACTCAGTGGTCCATGGCAACAAGCAGGTGAGGGCCTTGTCTGAGCATTCCTCTGATGGGTTGTCTATGTTGTTGTCGAGGACCTGTACCTTTGTCCGGGCTTCGGTCGAGGAACCGACCATCAACCATGGGCCGGTGATGTTTGGGGCTGTCCTCCACTTTATGTTGGAGTTCACCAATGTGTCCTTGGAGCCAGTCCTGAAGGGAGCTAAATAACGCTTTACAGACATCTTAGACAAGGATGGCTCCACTGGAGTTGCCTTTGCCATAGCTGGGGCCATTTTGGGACTGGCCCTGGAGCTGAGGCAGCATCCAGCATCCTGCCCAGCACCCACCACTCATATGGTCCACAAGTACGTGGTCCCTACATGGTTCCTTTTTGGGTTCTTGGACCACACCTGAGACGAGAGACTGGTTTAGGACTCAGCTTTCTGGAAGTCCGGGGGTCAAAGGATGACCTGACAAGAGTCACAAAAGCTTGACCATGTGATCAAGAAGGTCCACTCCGCCTCCTGTCTGGGTCTGCATCAGGTCAGTTGTGCTGCCGTGATGGCCAGCTTTGATCACTCCCTGTTTGGAGTGCTGGAAGAAATTCTCCCTCACCTCCCTGCCGACAAGCAGTTGCTAGTGAAGTTGGTCAAGGACCAGTGTCCAGTGCTGGCTAAACACCAGCTCCTGATGGCCTTGGAAATGGGTGACTCCTGCACCCGTGCCATGGCAGCAGCCATCTCTATGCATTGCAGGGCCTGGCTGTGGCTTTCCACCTTCACAGTGGACACTCAGCACAATCTGGCTGATGTCCCCTTCTTGGGCACAGACCTCTTTGGCCCATGGCGGAAGGACATCTCACTAGAATAGAGAAGTCCAGTGCCACTCTGGATTCTGTGGCTTCATCCCAGAAAGACTCTAAGGCTCAGAAGACTAAAAAGAAGACCTTCCAGTAGAGGTCCTGTCAGTTGCCCAGTGACGGGTTGGGGGGAGTCACCCTCCTGCCTCTCTAGCCCCTGACCCAGCTCCTGATGGGAGTCAGTTATGCTACTTCTGGCCACATTGGTCTGCCATTACCGCATATAAGTGGGTACTGGAGGTGTTAGGCAGAGGGTTGCCTCTAGACTTCATGGCTCTCCTGCCTGCTGACTTCATGCTCCTCAGGAGTCCTCAGTGTCACAGAACACACTATCCCCCCTGAGGTAGGACATTGCTCAGCTCCTGACAAAATGAGCCATAGCCCATGTCTCAGATGCCCTGGCAAGTCTGGGGTACATTTGCAGGTACTTCCTGGTTTCAAAAAGGCAGGGGCTGGCACCACCTACTGCATCTGCAGAATCTGAACCAGCTCATGTGGAAGTGCAAGTTCAGGATGATCACTCTGAGCCAGATTATACCATCCCTGAAGCAGGGCAGGCAGTTTTGCTTCCTGGGTCTCCAGGGCGCGTTCTTCCACATCCCAGTCCGCCCATTCCACTGGTGGTACCTTCAGGTCCATGCAGAAGGGTGTCTGTATCAGTTCCAGGTCATGCCCTTCAGCCTCTTATCCATGCCAAGAGTGTTCACCAAGTGCATGGCAGTGGTGGCAGCCTTCCTGCAGTGTAAGGGCACCAGGGTGTATCCCTACTTGGATGATTGGCTGATAGCTGGGCCATCCAAAGAAAGCCATAGAGCAGTTCAGAGATCTGGCCCTCCAGAGACTTGGGCCTGTTGTTGAACCCAGAGAAGTCTGAACTGATCCCCTTGCAGGTCACCAACTTCACTAGGGCAGAGCTAGACTTCCTGCGGGTCAAGGCCCATCACCTTGAGGTCCGGGCTCAGGACCTTACTTCCTTTGCCTTATCATTTCAGGTTGGGCATTCACATCCTGTCTGGAATTTCCTGTGGCTGCTGAGGTACATGGCATCCACCACCAACATGGTCCATTGGTCATGCTGGTGGATGTGCCACCTTCAGTAGGAGTTGGGCTGCCAGTGGTTCCACAACCTAGGTCAACTGGAACAGCCAGTCTTTGTGACCCAGCTGATGTGGGATGTCATCTGGTGATGGCTGGTCCCTCAACATCTGGAGGAAGGAATGCCATTTGACCATCCAGAGCTGACCATCGCACTTCTGATGGACATGTCTCTGGTGGGGTGGGGTGCACACCTGGGAAACCGTAATGTCCATGGGTTCTAGTCACCCAGGGAGTCCCGTCACCATGTCAACCTGCTGGAACTCTGAGCGGTGCAGCTGGCTATCACAGAATTTGTTCCTCTGCTCAGGGGTCCAGTCATGTAGGTCCAGACAGACAGTACCATGGCCAATTGGCGCTCTCTCAGAGGAGGACAGGAGCGATTGGCTGTGAGGGTCGACAGCGATGCAACGGGGTATTTAAAAGGCTGCCCCACCTGAACAGACGAGTTTCACCGGAATGGACAGGGGCGGGAGGGTGAGTTGCTTAACCGGTTCCCCCCCCCCCCGAGACCAACCCACGACGTGATTCCTGGGGTCGAGGCGCCGGCAGCTCCAGTAGCTGGGCGGACCTCCCTCAGACCTTTCTGCCTGCTGTTTTCTGTTTCCACCAGGCGAGCCAGCAAGCGGAGAGAAACAAAGGTCTGACTCGCTTTCTTTGTTTAAATTGGCGCTCTCTCAGAGGAGGACAGGAGCGAATGGCTGCGAGGGTCGACGGCGATGCAGCGGGGTATTTAAAAGGCTGCCCCACCTGAACAGACGAGTTTCACTGGAACGGACAGGGGCGGGAGGGTGACTTGCTTAACCGGGTCCCCCGCCTCTCGAGACCAACCCACAACGTGATTCCTGGGGTCGAGGCACCGGCAGCTCCAGTAGCTGGGCGGACCTCCCTCAGACCTTTCTGCCTGCTGTTTTCTGTTTCCACCAGACTGAGCCAGCAAGCGGAGAGAAACAAAGGTCTGACTCTCCTTTTGAATTTCCCGCCCACCATTTCCTGTATAAGTGCTGTCTTAAATAGGCTGAAGTCGAAGAAGCTCTGCCCAGGTTATGACATTCTCCAATCGTGTCCTGAGTCTTACTATCTAAGGAGGAGCCCTCAGTGACGCTTAGCAGGCGATCGGCAGAAACGTCCATTTGCCGATGGAGTTGACTGTCTCTCTCTCTTTCTGCAGCTGCTGGTCACACGCAGGGGCCCTTTCTCCTTGGGCAGAACCTTCAAACTTAACGGTCAGCCTAACTAATGGCAGCACGCTCACTTCCGGGGCAACATTGCCCCTGACTATGATACACTAAAACTCCTGTTGCAACCTAGCTAATCTTAGGCATTCTGTCTCCTACGGCCATATAGCATAGGTCCTAATCTCTGTTAGCCTTATGAATTTACTGCAAAAAATGTAAGGATCTGCGATTGTGTAGTTACAACAGATAGCCTCTGTATTGTCGTTTACACATAAAAAGTGGAATTGTGATTGCATAGTTCTAAATCTTACAAATTCCTGCTGCTAGCTAAGTCCTGGTTAAAGGGTTTCCAGCATTACAGTTGATATCTTGTCCTCTTAGCCAGAGTCTGATAGGGAACCTTGCATCATTATTTGCCTCTGTGGGAAGTGCTGTCAGAGTTAGATAGGGAACGTTGCATCATTATTTTGCCGCTGTGGGAATTGTTAATTGTACCCCTGCTTGCTGGACTGATCCTGATGATTCCCCTCTAAAGTTAAAAGTGCTAAGTAACAGTAGCTGAATCAGGGAAGCTTGTTCTTAAAGGTAATGTGCAGTGCTCATTTAATTGTAACTAGACTTGGGCCCAAACTTGCTCTGGTATCCGCTGTTGACGTGCCACACGCGAGTGCAAACATAGGGACTGGTTGCCAGTACCAGGATCCTCGACTATTAGGCCAGGCACTTGAGATCCAAGCGAGCAGCCCAGAATAGTACCAAGATGGACCCAGGGAACTGGAACAGGGGCATCGTCCTGGCAATAATATATATTCTGGCCCAACTAGGGACAGACTGGCCCGTCAGTAGTGCCTACTGCCCCCCCATACCCACGGGGGGTCGGGAAAGCACACGGCCAGACACTTTAGCTGCCCTTCTCCTAGGTGCAACCTCCTTCTCCTAGTGGCGCATGAATTCTCAAGGAAAGGGATCCTCTACAGATCCCTTCTCCTCACTTGGTGCCTAACCCCATGTCCGACTATACTGGCTTTACCACCTCCAACCCTCACTCTCCAGAGCTTGCTAGCAGCCCTGCTGTTACTGGCGGGGGACATCCAACCTAACCCAGGCCCTGGGATGCCTAATGTATCAATTTCCTCCTCCTTAGATAAGGCTTGGGATGGAGCCAAGGGTCTGAGGCTGGTGCATATGAACATTTGCAGCCTGAGACCAAAGATCCATGAAGTCCAAGCATGGCTGACAGTATACAAACCAGACTTATTAGCAGTCTCCGAGACCTGGTTAAAACCCCACATTCAAGATCACAAGGTAGCTGCCTCTGGATACGCCTTCTACAGAAAGGATAGACCCTCGAAACGAGGTGGTGGGGTTCTTATATATATAAAGGACACAATTACATCCTCCCTTGTTAGGCTGCCTCACGACATGACCCAGGACATAGAAGCAATCTTTTTACGGCTCACGCTAGGAGGGGCTAAACACCTCACAATAGGCTGCACATATAGCCCCCCTACCAGTGTGCTCGGCTCTCCTGGACACGCTCTGAAGAACCCTGCAGTTGACTCTGCTTCGAGCTTATCATGTTAGGCGACTTCAATTTAAACCGGGCCCTAAGAGGAAGTCTGCCATAAATGGATTATTACATGACTCCCACCTCGCTCAAGTCATCTCTCTACCGACCAGAATGAACCATAAATCAGGGAGACACTCTATAATTGACTGGGTCCTGACCTCAGCCCTAGTAACATAAAAAATGGCTGGTACCCTGGCGATGCCTTGGCGACCACTGCGCCGATATTTGCCATCTGGAAAAATAATGCGATAGAAGTCCCACCTAGAACGATCACTACTAGGGACTACTCCAACTTCCACTCTGACCAATTCATTGGTTTCTTAAATGGCATTGACTGGAGCCCTATAAGACACCTACCTAACCTGGAGGAGGCCGTTGAATTTTTTCCAAACAACCCTCACCAGAGCCACTGACCTCTTAGCTCCAATGAAAACCCACAGAGTAAAGGGAAGCTGCTATAAGTGGATCCTGCCCTCCCTAAAAGCCCTGATGTCCACCCGTGACAAGGCCTGGAAAAAGTTCAGGAAAACAATGCTATCTGCGGACTTAGCCAGCTACAGGGCCCTTAGAAATCAATGCAAACAGGCCATAAAGAAAGCAAAAAAAGAATATATCACCAACCTTCAAAAAAACAATCTAGGGAATCCCAGGTTCTTCTGGTCGCACATTAATGAACTCCTCAAAGGAAACAAAAAAACTACACCCGGCCCAATCATGGCAAATGGGCAAGTAATTGATGAGGGATCCCTCGTCGCCAAAGCCCTTAACAGTTACTTCACGAACCTTGATGCGTACAAGGCGGGACCCCCTGACAACAGGTGTGAGCCTAACGCACATCAGCCCCCAGACCTAGTTCGCCCTTTGTTTCACTTGAGGCTGGTTAGGGTAAAGGAGGTTTTGATCATCCTTAAATCCCTGCACTTGAGAGGATCTGGGGGCCCAGATGGGATCCAGACCAGAATCCTCAAGGAGGGAGCCCCAGCACTAGTGAAGCCCCTAACTTGGCTGATAAACCGGTCCATTATTGAGGAGTCGGTACCTGAGCCTTGGAAGCAGGCCTTAGTGATTCCCATACACAAGGGAGGGTCTACAGAGCCTATAGGGAACTACAGGCCTATCTCCCTGCTGTGTGCTATTGCTAAAAGTACAGGAGAAGCTAGTCTACTCCCAACTCCGAGAATACCTGAAAATCCACCAGGTAATCTCTCCATCTCAGCACGGCTTCAGAGCCAATCATGGGACAGACACTGCGCTAACTAAGTTCTCGGCAGAAGTCCTGAGCAACAATGACTCAGGGATCAGTACAGGCGCGGTCTTTATTGACCTCTCTAAAGCATTCGACTTGGTAAACCACAACCTCCTACTACAAAAAATGTGCTCACTTGGCCTTGACACCCATGCACTGGGATGGTTCGAGAGTTACCTCACTGGACGTACCCAGAGGGTCAAGTGGAAGGATAATGTCTCCAAGCTAGCAACACTCAAAGAAGGGGTACCTCAAGGGTCAATACTGCCCCTTCTTTACTCTGTTCATAAATGATCTGCACTCACACTGTGGGAGCAGCAGCGTTATCCAGTATGCGGATGATGCTGTCATCTACAGAGCCTCCCCTAACTTAACAGAACTGGAGATAGCCCTCCAAGAGGACATCCTTCAGCTGGAGGACTGGCTTACTCTTAACAAAATGGTATTAAACACAAAAAAAACGAAGGTGATGCTGTTTGGGCCTAGATCCCTGGGATCCAAGAGGTCACTGCTCCTACAACTTCAGTCCGGGGGTGTGAAAAACTTGAGGTGGTTACCTCCACTAAATACGTTGGATTTACCCTGGACCAAGGCTTCACACTAAAAAAATCACGTAGACCATATCTCCAAAGCCATCCATGGGAAACTCGGAATCCTCTACAGAATAAAGGATCAGATTATCCCGGAAGCTAGGGTTGCCATTGCTGCTAGCGTACTTCTCCCAAAGCTCACCTACGCGGCCCCAGTTCTCCAGGGCGTGGCCACGACGGAGCTAGGCAGGCTGCAGACCTTGTACAACAAGATAGTCCGCTTCACCACTCTTTCACACCCGAGGATTCACCACTGCGAACCCCAATCAAGGCTCAGCTGGCCATCTTTGGAAGCTCGCCTCATCTACCCAACCCTCTGCCTTACATTTAAGTTATTGGGTCCCACACCTCCCCCTAGCCTTAACGGTCTCATCAGGGTTAAAACTAACCCGCGGAGTCTTAAGAACATCTGGCCAAACACTCCTTGTGGTTCCCAAGACTAGGACCAAAGCCGGGTCCAGGTCCTTTGCGTACACAGCCCCTTCCAACTGGAACAACCTCCCCTTGGAGGTGCGGGAGGCAGAGTCCATCATCTGCTTCCAGACCAAGCTCAAGGCACACCTGCTCGACAGGAGCATATGCCTATGTCACAGGACCTAACCATACATCAAAGGAAGGGGAGCACTTCTGTACCAATATATCCCTCTTCCAGGAAAGTACCACATGTCTTGGCAACTTCTTGCCTTTACCTTGAGCACTCTCAATCTCAATATGAACTTGGTATGTACAATGTTTTCTTTAAGTCTAACTCTTAAGTCCTTTTGCCTATATGTTCCTCCTCTACCTACCGCTTGTAACCCTATGAAGTCTTTTATTGTTAAACAACATTACATTTACCCTATTGTACTGATCTGCTTACCTGTATGTAACTGTCAGTCCCGGGTCGCCCCTGAAAAAGGGACCTCCGGGGCCCAGTGGGCCTACCCGGTCATCAAAATTCAATAAATAAAATAAAATAAAATGTTCTACCTGAATAGGCAGGCCGGACCTCTCTCCCTTTCACTTTGTCGGGAGGCCTTCCACACCAGGACCCTCATGTGCAGCCTGGGTGAAGATTTTATGGTGATACATATCTTAGGAGTGAATAGTCAGCTGACAGACACACTCAGCCAGGTGGGAGAGATGTTGCATGAGTGATCCCTGTATCAGGAGGTGGCACGCCACCTGTTCTCCCCATGGGGGCATCCCACTGGTGAATCTGTTTGCCTCCTGGGACAACAGAAAGCTGGGGCTTTTTTATGCCTGCCCCCACCCCCCAAATCTTGCACACTGCTGGGGTATGCCTTCAGAAGGCTCTGGACCCTAGGCCTCATGTATGCCTTCCCTCCCTTCCTTTTGATCCACAAAGTGGTGGTCAGGGCCCGGAAGGATAAAGCGCGGATAATTCTTATAGCTCCAGACTGGCCCAGACAGTTCTGGTATCCAGAGCTCTTCAGCCTCAGCAGCAAGCTTCTGTAACAGTTGCCTCTGTGCCCAGACTTGCTGACCAGACAGTGGGGAAGGTCCCGTGCCCGTTTCTCTCATCCCTGCATCTCACAGCCTGGTTCCTGAACATTAGAGTTTCAGGCCTTGGGTCTTTTGGAAGATGTTCTCCAAGTTGTGGAGGCCTCCAGAAAAGAGTTAACTCACCAGTGCTGCACTGTCAAATGGAAGAAGTTTACCATTTGGTATCAGGGCAAGGAGCTTAATCCCCTTGTCTGCCCTGTGGAAAGCATTCTGGAGTACCTCTGGTCCCCTCTCTAAGTTGGGGCTGGGAGCGAAACCCTCATGGTACACCTGGCAGCCATCTCTGCATGCTGGACATGAGCTGGGGGTCCAACAGTGGCCCAGGAGAAGGTAGTAGGGAATATTGTGAGGGTCTAGACCACTTGTTTCTGCCAGTAAATGAACCACCACCATAGCACCTACTGCTGGTGCAGGCTGTGCTCATGGGCAAGTCATTTGAGCCTATGCACAAGTCTGAGATGTCACACCTGTCATGGAAGATGGCCTTCTGGGTGGCTATCACATCAGCCAGAAGGATCAGTGAGCTTCATGCACTCTCAGTGGAATACCTCTACCTGGTCTTCCACAAGAATAACATCCCACACCCCCACCTGAAGTTCCTCCCAAAGGTAGTATCGGAGATTCAACTTAATCAGGTGATAAGCCTTCTGGTATAGTTTACTGACCCATCATCAGAGGCTGACCACAGGCTCCATACTTTGGATCTGCAGAGAGTGCTTTATTGTTATAAGAAGTGCATGATTGGAGTTCAGGGCGAGGCTGGCCAGCATTTGTAACACACTGAAGTCACACCTGCAAACTAGCAACAAAGAGGATGACTGGCAGGTGGATAACATCCTGCTTCAACCTCTGCTGTAGGTTGACTGGAAGGGAGACTTCCAAAGGGCTTGGGGCTCATTTCACCAGACATACCGCTGCCTCAATGTCTGCCTCAAGGGACATCCCCATACAGGAGAGCTGTAGAACCGCAACGTGGAGGAAAGCACACAGCTTCATTTCCCACTACAGAACTGACCTAGACTCATGTTGGGATGCTGCTTTTGAGACCTCGATTCTCCAGTCTCTTTTTGCCAAGTAGGGTGCATGTCTTTGCCCCCTCCTTCCGGAGGACTGCTAGGAGTCTGCCATAGTGTGAATAGTGAACTGTATCCACTGCTGTAGAAATATAGGTTACTCACCTGTAATCGTAGTTCTAGGAGAGATACACAGTTCACATCCATGGGACCCCTCCCAGCCTTCCCTGGTAATGTGGCACCCATATCCCTGCTTCCAGCATGCAATGATCTGATGTCACAGGGCAGATCCAGAGAATATACTGCTCAGATGGTGGGAAGAGCTTAGCATAAAGACATTTGACAAATCAGCACTTCCAGGGAAACTGCCACAGTGTGGATGTGAACTGTATTAACACTCCTAGAACTATGGTTACAAGTGAGTAATCTATATATATTGGCTGTAGTCATGTATTATTTAAGCAGTAAGGTATAACTGGGGGTGTGTTGTGCTGAAATAACAGTATGCCTTGTGGGGTGAAGCATAAGGTCAAGTGCTTCCAGCACCAGAGAAGTGCTGTTATCCCACCGCAACGCACCCCATTGAGTACCATGCTGTAATTATGAAATGGGTCTTTTTTAATTGGAAAATAAGATATTTTGAAGTAAAAGCATTTAAATTACAAAAAAATGTAAAAAGATAGTAAAGTCACGTTTTTGCTTGAATGGTGTTACAAGGTAGAATAATTTCTTACCTTTAGTAGCCATTGTCTTATGCACTTTCTGTTTCACTGAGTAGGGGGTATAGGCCTCCATATTCAGAGCTAACCATCTGTGCTGGGCTGCAGGAGCACTGCATGACAATTAGCACATGGTCAGCATGGGGGCAGTATTCAATTAACGTGCTTTGAAGGGAGCACACTGTATAAATATGGGGTAGTGTTGGCACAGTGCATAGTGAGTATGTGCTGTACTGACATAGCTCCAGACTACGTATGGACCACAGGAGTTAAGTGGAGACAGTGTGGCCCACGTGGGATAGCACCAAGGCTCCTGTGGGCCATATTTAGCTCTAACATGCCAATTAACTCATTGGGCATGCACGGCGCTATGGGTCATTTGCATGTCCATTGTGGGCTCATTGGCATGCGTGTGTAGCACCCCCCTCCCTGAGTGCCCATCCTGTAACTGTCTTGGATATTTCTGGTGGTCACCCATTATGTAACTCTCTTGAATATTCCTGGTGGTCTAGTGCCCCCCCCCCGGAAGGGCATCTGACCCAATCTCAACCTGCCCATTCAGGACCCTCCTCCCTGCACCCACCCCTTGACCCGGTCACCTAAACTGAACTATGGCAGTAGTGATGGTAACCACCACCATAGCCCTCTGCTCACCACCTTGGATGCCTGCCGTCTGTCAGTGAGTGATTGTGGTACTATAGAAAAGCCTTACGTCAGTGCGCAATCATGAGAACTGTAGAAGCAGCTGTTTCTACAGTACTCATGATTGCTAACTGACAGTCAGACGGTGGTAGGCCAAGGTGGTGAGTGGAGGGCTATGCTGGTCACTGTCACTATTGCCATAGTTTAGGTTAGGTAACCGGGGTGTGTGGGGAGGAGGGTCCTGAGCAGTAGGTTGGGAGGGGGTCGGGTGCTCTCATGGGAGGACCACGAGACCACCAGGAATATTCAGGACAGCTTCAGTATGGGTGTGGGGGGGTGGAGGGACAACTAAACCATCAGGAATATTTAAGACAGCTACAGGATGAGTGATCGGGGGTGAGGGGGAGCACTAGACCACCAAGAATATTCAAGACAGCTTCAGAACAGGTGATCAAGGGGTGGCGCCTTTCAGTAGTTTTAACAGCTAGTGTAAAGGCACAAGAACTATGCAGAATTTTCTAATTCTGCTTCCACTAAATTTCTGAAATTCTGCCGAATTCCATGGAATTCCAGAATTTCAATGTGGACTGTTAGCTGTGGAATCATATTCCACCAGGGGCGCCGACAGCGTGGGTGCTGAGGTGCTAAAACACCCACAAAGTTCAAGTGAGCACCCTCAAAGCACGGACCAGCACGGTAACATTAAAATTCTTTTATTTGCAGCCCCAATCAGTGCATAGCCACTCATTTTCACTGTCATTTCTTCAGCTCCCACCTCCGTCTCTGCCTCTCACTGTTAGCTCCACCCAGTGGCCCGACCATGAATCTCCGATGTGTGTTTCAAGCTGCTTGCTGCCTGTTGTCTGCATCGTCCCACCCTCCTTTCGCATCTATTCAGTAAATGGCAAGTAATATAGTTAGTCCAACCCTCCGAGGCGATCGTGCCCAATCCTGCCATGATCCATCCAGACCCACATACCACATGATCAGACAACGGATAGCGGGTCAAGTGATATAGACACAATCTCGCTCCGCTCCCTGTGGTTAGAATATCACTGGACATCCGGACCCCCATTGTGTTTGTCCATTCAGGCGGACTCCTCTGTCCATCGGCTTCAGGAGAGGCTCTGTGTGCACTCTGCAGACGGCAGTCCGCAGATGCTTGCGGGTCATGTAGCGAATCAAAAACAATCCAAACAAGGTCAGTAAAATCCAGCTGACTACAGCACATGCAAGCAAATGGGCTCCACTCATTTGCATTTGAAAATGGTGTTTTGTTTTCCTTAGCAAATCTCTTTGCATCTGTTGGCATGCGGTAAAAGCATACTACAAACACAGCAGCAGTGTTGTGACTTGAGTGAATGAGAAGCTGAGATCCTTAGGTTCCTGCCCGACCTCAGCCCAGACCCTCTCTCTAGCTGTGACTCAGTCCACTCCATTCATAGATACATATAGATACATAGACAGTGTCTGCAGATAAGGGCCTATGGCCCACCCAGTCTGCCCATTTGAGCTTGTAAGTTCAGTTTATGTTTTCCTAGAAGTCTGTTGCCCCTTACCCCTGACCTCCAGAATTCCTTTGTCTATCCCATTCATTCTTAAATCCCGTGATTGTTTCAGCCCCCACCACTTCCTCTGGCAGGGTGTTCCACTTGTCCACCACCCGTTCTGTGAAGAAATTCTTCCTCATGTTTCCTCTGAATCAACCTCCCTCCAACTTCATCCCATGCCCTCTAGTCTTGGAGCATCTTTTTCGCTTAAAAATAGTGTATTCCTGCACCCTGTTCCTCCCTGTGAGATACTTGTATGTCTCTATCATATCCCCTCTCTCCCTCCTCCAGGGAGTACATATTCAGTTCCTTCATCCTGTCCTCATAGGACTTGTGATGCAATCCATGCACCATCTTTGTTGCTCTCCTCTGAACCGTCTCTACCCTGTCTATGTCCTTACATAGGTATGGTCTCCAGAACTGTACACTGTACTCCAGGTGGGGCCTCACTAGTGTCTTGTATAGCGGAATTATGACCTCCCTTTTCCTGCTGGTGATGCCCCTGCCTATACATCCCAGCATCCTATTTGCTTTACCTGCTGCCTTGTCACACTGTTTCCCCTACCTTGAGGTCATCAGAGATGACAACCCCAAGATCCCTTTCCTGCTTGGTGCATTCAGCTCAACAGTGACAGTTAAGCCATATGTGAGAGAGGATCAAGTGTATTTTCTGTCACAGCACCAACAGAGATTTATTTTGTGTAACCTTTTTCAAGTTCAAATGCAGTTTTCTAATTAAAGCATAGAAGCCCTTAAGAATATACACAGCAGATCATCAGATGCCTAATATCATTAGGGAGGAGGAGGAGGTAAAAGCCTTAGTGGGGTTTTATTATTTTTTGACCTAGTCATGTGTGTTTAACCCCTAGGTGGCACCATCCCAAGGGCTACTACCCCTGCCTGCTTGGCTACTAACAGGCCGAGGGGCCTAGGTCCAACGGCGGGTGCCTCCACCCAGAGGTCAGGGTTGATAGTGGTTAGACTAGCTCGGGTACAGCCCTCTGGGACACTGTGACCCCCCCCCTTTGTTTCCACTAGTGGCCCACACAATACTCGGGAGTTACCTTCCCTATACCCTATACTATCTGGACTTCAGCAAGGCCTTTGACACTGTGCCACATAGAAGACTATTGCACAAACTGGGGAATATGGGTGTGGGCAGGACAGTAGTGCAGTGGGTAGGTAACTGGCTGGGCAGCAGGACACAGAGGGTGGTGGTAAATGGCTGTCACTCTACAGAGGGAAGAGTGACCAGTGGGGTACCACAGGGATCAGTGCTGGGACCGGTACTATTCAATATCTTCATCAGTGACATTGCACAGGACCTAGAAGGCAGAATTTCACTGTTCGCTGATGACACAAAGCTCTGTAACAGAGTAGACACACCAGAGGGTGTAGACAGAATGAGAAGGACCTGCAGAAACTTGAAGAATGGTCAGGGGTTTGGCAGTTGAAATTCAATGCAAGGAAGTGAAGATAATGCATATAGGGCACAAATACCCTGGCACAATATATCAGTTGGGGGTGAGGATATAGCATGCACCAAGCAGGAAAGGATCTTGGAGTTATCATCTCTGATGACCTCAAGGCAGGAAACAGTGTGACAAGGCAGCAGGTAAAGCAAATAGGATGCTGGGATGCAAGGCAGGGGCATC
The DNA here is from genome assembly GCA_016271365.2 of Neoceratodus forsteri. NCBI lineage: Eukaryota > Metazoa > Chordata > Ceratodontiformes > Ceratodontidae > Neoceratodus > Neoceratodus forsteri. The sequence goes on from JADMNL010000028.1 coordinate 114,715,738, forward strand.
ACCAGCAGGAAAAGGGAGGTCATAATTCCACTATACAAGACACTAGTGAGGGCCGCACCTGGGTACACTGTGCAGCTCTGGAGACCTTACCTACGTAAGGACATAGACAGGGTAGAGAAGGTTCAGAGGAGGGCAACAAAGATGGTGCATGGATTGCATCACAAGTCCTATGAGGACAGGTTGAAGGCACTGAACATGTACTCCTGGAGAGAGGAGGAGAGAGGATATGATAGAGACATACAAGTATCTTACAGGGAGGAACAGGGTGCAGGAATGCACTATTTTTAAGCGAAAAAGATGTTCCAGGACTAGAGGGCATGGGATGAAGTTGGAGGAGGACGATTCAGAGGAAACGTGAGGAAGAATTTCTTCACAGAGCAGGTGGTGGACAAGTGGAACACCCTGCCAGAGGAAGTGGTGGGGGCTGAAACAATCACGGGATTTAAGAATGCATGGGATAGACATAAAGGAATTCTGGAGGTCAGGGGTAAGGGGCAACAGACTTCCTGGAAAACATAAACTGAACTTACAAACTTAAATGGGCAGACTGGGTGGGCCATAGGTCCTTATCTGCCGACACTGTATATGTATCTATGTATCTATGTATACCCCACAATTGCACACTTCTTACACATACGGTAACACTTACCCTCAGGACTGATGTCTTGCAGCACGTCTCTGAGGAACCCCTGTAAAACAAGGTCAGGCAATATACACAAACACAATGCAATGCTTTTTCTACATGTACTGACACCACAGACAGCATATAGTTCAATAACAACAAATCTGATTTATTAGAGGGGGCAGTAACAAGGAGGGGGCAATCAGGTTGATTTGGTTTGGAAATATTCAAATCACAGTACTGTGCAAGCAGATAGGGTCCAAAATGTCACTCTCTGGGTACCCAGGATGGTGAGGGGCTAGCCAGGGTCGGTGCAGCTGGTTGGGGCCCTTTGATGGAAAAACACATGCACACACAAATTGTAATCCGGAGCCCTGGGGCTCAGTTCATGAAGAAATGAAACAGCAATAATCAGATGACACTCTTGTAATCGATAAAAGGCTGCAGAGAGATATCCAGATTTGTACTCACAATACCAAAGCTGAAAGCTGGATGGAGGATGTTCTAGCTGGATTGCCAGAAAAACAAGGTATGGAGACAGGGTCCTTGTGGCTGGACCCAACTGCAGTTGATAGGAAGCGGATTTAGTCCGACTCAAGGTGGGATCTGCTTCCAGCTTTAGCACACAGCTCATAGAAAAAGGGGAAATAACATTGCGATCCCCCACAAGCACTGCTCACATTTATATGTAAAAGGAAAGGACTATACCAGGCAGATACTTCTCGATCCCGATCGCAAACACTTGCAAATTACCCTGGAGCACACACAGCATCAGCAGTCCCCGACAGACCGATCGCACTTCAGCAAATCTTCGGTCTTCTATGGGCAAGCCTGGTTCTACACACAGCTTCCTTCTCTTTTCAGATTCAGTCCGAACTGGCACTTACAAACGGCTGCAGACCAACTTCGGGGCCTCCCACGAGCTTTCCGCGTGAACTGTATGCCGCATCAGAAGCAGGGCTCCTTCTCTCTTCACTGTCTCTACTGATCTGAGCTTTCCAGTAACAGAGCAGGGCATTTCCTTTGAGTTCCTCCCAGTTCGGTTGGCTGGTTCGGCTGTCTCTCACAATAGGGCTCCCTCTGTTGGTGCAAAACGGCGTCAAGGTCCAAATGACATTTCCAAGGGGCACTGGCCATACAGTACATAGGAGGCTGGCTCCACAATGAGAGTCCAAGTTCTGATTTGCCAGCAACAGGCTCCATTTTAAAGGTCTCCCCACACTGATTGGTCCAGTTCAGCAGTTCAAAACCAGAATGGAGGGCTAGGCAAACACAGTTCAGACTGCAAAGAAAAGCAGGTTAGACAAACTGTATTTTCACTATTTATTTTTGCTATTACTCTAAACAATTCCTGGCAGATTGTTACACCTTTTGAAAGAGCTCCCTCTGCGCATTTAGCGATAGCAGAAACGGAGCAAGTTGACAGCAGCCCAGGCGGGACTTGGGCATTGAAACACACAATCCCTATGGCCTGGTGGCGCTGAGGGTTGAGGCGCTGGACGCCACACCTCGCGCTACGCCGGCGACCCGGGTTCAGGAACGGACTCGGGTGGCCGGGGTCATGGGAGAGGGAGGATCGAAGCGCCCCAACGGATGCCTCCTCCTCAGGGTGGTTACCAAGAGCGCATTGCGCTTCATTCTCCATAGCCGGTGGAAGCACCGCAGAGGAAGGGGTGGAGGTGGCTTCGGCCGTCGAGCCGGGAGGGGGGACGCCGCGATGAGGGTCTGCGGCGCAAGCACGCCACCACCGGACATACGCCCCTAGCACAAGGCGCCCTGGGGGAGGGGGACGCCGGAGAGAAACTGAAAACACCTCTGGCAGCCCTAGATGAAGTCCGCCCTAAGTCCTACCGGACCACCTACAGGACAGACCCCAATGTGCGAGGAGAGGAGGATGGGCACTCTAGGGGCAGATCCCTAAGGTAGGTACCGGGGGGACATAAGCGGACGGAAGGAGGGGGCACCGGAGGCAGTAAGGAGGGATAAAGACGAAAATAAAAAAAAAAAAGAAACACACAATCCCCCTCCTAAATTAAGTATGTCTGCAAAGCAGACAGCTCTTCAAGAGGCAGTATGTGGAGGCTCAAATAGCACTCACTTGGAACCACATTTAAACAGCTTAGATGCTGAGCACCTCCAGGCTTGGAGCATTCCTGCAAGCTTCTGGAAGACTTTTGGGAACTCCCGTTTGCAGGGGGGTTACATGTGTGAGCTGTGTGGGGAGGTGAAGGGCAGAAGGGCTGCGGAAGTGTTTGAGGACTGACAGGCCACTGTAGTCCCCCATGATCATCCTGTCCAGAAGTGTCCGCACTATGCTAGCCTAAACAAAACTGAATTGGACTGGGGGATAAAAAACACTGACACTGAATGGCAGTGGTCTGTGGCTGTGGCCTGTGTGTAAGGGTGTGAACTGTTAAAGAGTCCTTCTGTTCAGAAGAGTCCACCCTGGACTTCCGGTGACGTCAGCAACCCGAATGGCCACTTAGGAACGGAGCTCCCCTCAGCCAAATAATTATCGATTGGCATCCGCGCTATAAATGATGCAGTCCCCTGTTAAAATAACCCAATCGAAAACGGGAGCCACTAGGAGCATACAGACCTCGGTGCAAAAACTTCCAACTACTCCTGCAAGCTGAACGAGGAACGAGGCAAGCGGGGCCTACCGAGGAGGAGGAAATCTCCACGGGGGTTGCAGGCTTGGAGGAAGAGTGCTCACAGCTGGTGGCCTCAATATTACAGACGGCAAGAACGGTCCAAAAAATCGATACCTCCCTGACGGAACTTCGTTCAGACATCCAGAAAATAGAGCACAGAGCGGACCAGTTGGAGTTAGGTTGAACACAGTTGTGGACCAGGCCGATAGGCATGATCGCTGTTGTTATTCCTCCTGGCCAGAGAAAGAGAGATGAGGGCTAAGATCACTATCTGGAGGGTCGGAGTCAGCAGAACCCAATAATTTATGGCATCCCAGAAGGAGCTAGGTGGGGTTGCAGATACCATAACTTACCTGCAGAAGCTGCTCAGAGAATTGCTGAATCTTCCCCCAGAGTTAGACCTAGCTATGGATCGGGCCCATCGAGCTATTACACAGCGTCCCCTGGGTCCTAATGCCTGCCCCAGATCCTTCATTGTAAAAATGACTAACTACACTGCAAAAGAAGAACTACTTAAATGGGTGTGGAAGCAACAAAAAATTATGCTGGGCACCCACAGAATTATATTGGACAATGACTATACAACGGGAGTGCAGGAAGCTCGAAAGACCATGTGGACAGTTTTGAAACAGCTACGCGCCAGAAATTTAAAGGCACAGATGTTATACCCGGCACGCCTACGATTGGAAACGAAACAAGGGATTAAGGTGTTTGAAGATCTGTTGGAAGCTCGGACGTGTCTGGAGGAGCTGGGTGTTACGGTCCCAGGCTTGGAAAAGGAAAGGCTGGAAAAGGAGCTAAGACGTTCGGCGTGGGCATTGGCACACAGGGGCCTAACGGGTTATTAACCCACAAGCCACCAACCTCAGGGTAGATGTTACAGCGCCTCAAATCTACATCCCAGCAGGGCAATGGCGGACTTATCATCAAGGGAGGTCTTGACGGCAGAGTCGGGGATTGAGAAGCGCCTGGTGACACACAACTGCAGGAATGAAAAGCCTCAGTAACTGGGGACCCAATTTGTTTGACAAGGGGTCAGGGACGTGTAAAGATGTACAATTAGTGAAAGTAAACTGAAGCCAGTGGGGGAGGGGGGCGGGGAACCTTGGTGCTGGGGTGAGGGGAGCCAGGAGAGATGTGGTTGTGACAACGGACACCCGGGTTTGCTGTTGAGGCGGGGTGCGGGGCTGGTTTTTTTTTTTTTTGGGGGAGGGGTGGGGCGGGGAACCTCTGGATCACACTGATGGGGGTCGGAATGACTATATATGGGGTGGAAATAGAAATCCTGGGGGACAAGAAGGGGGGATGATATGTATAGATGGGCGGCAGGGAGGGGGCTGGCAGATTGAGTAAGGATGAATGGAGTCCTTGACACTGAACTTTTAAAGGGAAATAGGCTGAGAGGACCACTCTTGATGCTCAGGATGAGCATAGCCTACCTACTAGTGGTGCTGACGTGGCTATTACCCCGGAGCAATGGGCCAAGACCCAACAAGGCTGCTCTAAAGGGGAAAAGCCCAGAACAGCGTAAAGGGCTAGGTGTCCCAAGAGGGATGCGATCCAGTCCTATGACAGGGGCTTGGACTGACCTAGGAAGTGTAAGATTCAATAGGGAGAACTCTGACTTAGGGTTGGGGTTCAAGAAAATTAATCAGATATCAATAAAGAGGGGGGATGAGGAGATGGGGGGGGGTAGATAAATGCCTGAAACAAACTCTGTTAATATGTTTCATATATGCACAGTTTGAATGCTTAAGTTACTGTTACTGTGGTTGTTTAAATATGGCCCTCATGTTTCAGGAGGGCAAAGTTTATGTTAGCTCTGAATATATCCAAACCAGCTGGTGGTTCAGGGCCAGCAAATTAATATCAAGGATTGAGTGTAAAATGAGGCGCAGAGAAGAATATAAAATGTATATGGACTCAGTTAAAACAGAAAATAAAGTGGGGAGCATCCTTGAGGCGGGGGCTGGGGAGGGGGGACACACAAAAATTATTATGCCGGAAGATCTGGAACACGCTAAAGACTAGGAATCTTAAACCATGAATAGAAATAAATCTAAGATTGGATCCTTTAATGTAAATGGTATCAATCATCCGGCGAAACGTAAACAACTTCAGAAATTCTTAAAAAGGCAAAGATGTGAGATTCAATTTCTACAGGAGACACACCTGACTCCGCTAGAGGCACTTAAGTTAAAAAGCAAAGATTTCCCAACGGTGTACCATGCCTCCCTTGAGAAAGGAAGAAAGAGGGGGGTGGTAATTATGCTGGCGTCTTCTCTCCCGTTTGAAGAGGAGGAGGTGGTTGTGGATGCCGGGGCCAGATATGTGATGGTGAGGGGACGCATACAAGATATGTAGGTCACACTACTGAATGTATATGCCCCACCGGGCACAGAAATAGGTTTTTTCGCGGACTTATTCAAGTTACTAGCAGAAAAAGCTAAGGGCACCCTTATTGCAGCAGGGGATTGGAATATTATTATGGACAGGGCCCTAGACACAACCTCAGGTATATTAACACCTAAAGAGAGAACTGCTAGGCAAATGAAAAGGCTTATGAGAGACACAGGCCTGGTCGACATATGGAGAGAAAAATACCCCACAGCGCGTGATTATACATATTATTCCTCTAGGTATAAAATATATTCAAGATTGGATATGTTTCTCACATACAAAAAAGACCTAACAGCTTATGAGTCGATTTGGGTGGGCGCCGAGAGCTTATCGGACCATAAACCCATATATGCACAGATTGACTTACAGCTAACTAAAACCGACGCAGTGGCGACTGAATGTGAGTCTACTTAGAGACGAGGGAGTAAAGGAGGAAATAAGGGAGATAATAAAGAGACGGTATTTACAAATGACGGTCCGAATACCACACCCCAGATATTATGGATACAATAAAACAATGGTGGGGAAAGCTCATATCAATAGCCACATATAAGAAAAGGAAAATGGAAAACACAAGAACAACTAATTGAGGCAATTAATAAATTAGAGGAACTACAAAAATTAAAGTATGCAGGAAAAGGGAAAAGAAATAAAAAACTTAAAAAGCAAATTACAGAGAATAAATTCTTTGGAAATTGAGAAAGCGCTCTTATTCACAAAACAGGCCTATTATGATGGGGAACCGAGGGCTACCCGCCTCCTGGCATATAGATTAAGACAGCAGGCAGCAAAAGCCAATGTTTTAAGAATTAGGAACCCCAAAATGGGTCAAGTTTCACATAAATGGGAACAGATTGCAGAAGCTTTGGTCACTTTTTATAAAGATTTATATCGCCCACAGTTAAAGACGCCTATGGAAGGAGCCTCAAAATTTTTAAATTCACTAAAGTTGCCCAAGCTTACTGAGAACCAGAGACAGACATTAGAATACCGAATTACATTGCAGGAGATCCTGGATACCGTGGGTGAACTTAAAATAGGTAAATGTCCCGGACCGGATGGGTTTGGGGGGGAATTTTATAAAACTTTCAAAGCAGAATTAACACCGCGCTTGAAGGGTCTATAATCAAATTTGGCTGGAAGGGAAGTGATCCCTCCTCATGGAATTATACAACTATAACAGTAATTCCAAAGGAAGGGAAGGATCCAACGAAATATGGTTCATACAGACCAATTTCCTCCTTAATGTAGACTACAAAATTTTTACTGCTATTATAGCCAGAAGGCTACAGTCTTTCCTGGGGGACCTGATACATCCAGATCAGACGGATTTGTGGAAGGCAGACAGGCCTCGGAGGGGTGAGAAGGACGATAAACATCATTGATTTTATTAATAAAAGGCGGTACCATCTTGCCTAACGAGTATGATGGCCAAAAGGCGCTTGATAAAGTAAACTGGGGCTTTCTTTTGATCCTCGATAAACTGGGTTCCCTCATGTTTCTAGGGCTATTAAAGCTATATATGCCTCCCCTAAAGCTTATGTCTTGGTGAATGGAGGCGTTTCACAAAGAGTTTGACCTGGGACAGGGCACCAGACAGAGAGTGTCCCTCTTACCTCCTCTTTGACCTGATATAGAGCCCCTCGCTCAGGCCATAAGGGAGGCGAGAGTGAGTAGAAGGGTGAAGATTAATGGAGAGGAGCATAAAATTTCATTATATGCGGACGATATCCTCTTGTACGTCCACTAATCCAGATAAATCCCTGCCTGGTTTGTGGTCGATAATAGACAAGTTTAGTCAATACTCAGGTTACACCTAAATAAAAATAAGACAGAGGTGCTGAAATTTCACTATAATCCACCTACACAGATAAGACAGATGCTAGACATTAACTGGAATAGAGGAAAATGAAATATCTGGGTATTCAAATCCAAAAATCTGAATATGCTATATTGGTTAACTTCACCCAATGATAGCCCAAATTAGGCAAGACATCGCAAAATGGGGACACTGCAGCTACCTTTATATCTGAGACTACAGTCAATATCAATGAATGTACTCCCCAAGTTTCTATACCTCTTCCAGTGTCTACCAATAAAAATACATAAGAACCAATTTCAGATCTGGCAGAGGACTCTGTCAAAATACATTTGGGACAATAGAAAACGAGGATCAGGACAGCGATCCTCCAAACAAATAAAAAATATGGAGGCCGAAATGTCCCAAATTTAGAGGATTATTACCTGGCCACACAGCTTAGATGGGTACTGGCCTGGTTAACTAAACACTATTCAGCTCACTGGAAATCAATAGAAGAAACCCTGACAGATAGGACCCCACTCGGGGCAAGGGCACGGATACCAGAAGTCCAATCTAAAAGGAAAGTAGTCTTCTGATGTCAGTGGGGAACACCCTGGGGGCATTGAAGAGACTATGGACTAAACATAACCTAGAGGCAGAGCTTTGGCCACTGAGATGGTTTGCCTGGGACCCGGGGTTTTCTCCAAATATGCAGGATCTCACCTTTAGACGTTGGGAGAGACTAGGTCTGACCATATTTGATCAGTTCCTGGAAGGAAATACAGTTATGGATTTTGAACAAATAAAAGGAGTTTACCAGATGAGGCAGGCAGATCGTTTTAGATGTTTGCAATTAAGAAACTATATAAACAAATTACAGCAACAATACAGGCAGCAAAGACACAAGGCAGGGCTCCTAAATGTTATAAAAGATATCCTGAATTCACAACGGCCTAAAGGGCTGATCTCAAAATTATCACGTGCCCTGAGAGATGGCAGGGAAACCAGACACTACAGGTTAAGAAAAGATGGGAACAGGAGATGAGGGAGTTGGTAGACGATGGAGAGTGGACTTCTGCCCTGGAACTGGTGACCAGGATTACAGCATCCCGAGATGGAGGGAGTTTAGTTGGAAGGTTAGGCTAAGATTTTATTTCTCCAAAACTACAGTCTAAATGGGATAAAAACGAGGGAATGTTGGTGGGGATGTGGAACGGAAAAAGCAGACTACCTACATGTGTTCTGGTCTTGCCCGAAACTTATATCTTATTGGTCAGAAGTGGAACGGAGATTGAGACTGATTTGGCCCATTGAAACTACATTAGGTCCTAGGAACTTAATCCTGGGGATTAGACCGAACGAAATCAAGGGGTCAGATAAGACCTACTTGTGGAATATTCTGGTCATGACTGCACATAAGGCCGTGACCAAGAGGTGGGGTACGGCGAATCCTCCTACGTCTCAAGATTGGGCATTAATCATTAATGAAATCAAGGAAATGGAGGAAATTACATACAAAATAAACTTGAGAACACATGTCTTTGTCAGGACGGTGGGCGCCAAGGATAGTGGCTTGAGACTAAAGAGCTTGATGTGATGGGGAGGACAGAACACATAGAAAAGGGTGATCGGTCTAAGTGGTAGGGTGATAATGCCTCGGGGTGCTCCTCATGGAAAATGAAGTATAAAAATAAAAGTTAGAAAAGAAACTAAGACTAAAAGAAAAACAAGTTAAGATATTCTAAAAGGTTTAAAGCGATGTTTTAAAATAATGAATAAGGAGTACTGTATACCAAAGTATGCTGATTTGATAATGTAATGCTGCGTCTAACCTGGCAATAAACTTGAATTTAAAAAAAAAGAAGAGTCCACCCTAACTCAAAAAAATTAATTCAAAGCAATTCAGTTTGGGGATGGAAAAAAAAAAGGAAATAACATCGGGAGAGGTCTGTGGCTGGCTGTGCGTGTGACGTGGTGGAATGGAGTGTGACAGCGTGTTGGGGAACTTGAGGAAGGGTTGCTTGTCACTTGCCTGCAGGCAGAGATACATATGACATGCAGGTGTTTTTGTCAGCAAGTTTGATGCTCCGAGGCTGGTCCAGTCGGACACTGTGGGGACTCAGGGAGCATGTTTTTTTGAGGTGGGGCAGCAGAGCTGGTTTACTATCTGGGTCAGGAAGGCCAACGTTTTAAAAACAGAAACAGGCAGCTACTTCTATAAAATGTAGCGGTCAGCTTTTGATGATTTGTTTGTGGCATTTGGCTTCGGTATGGGTGCAGGGGCAAGACAGAAACACAAACATGCTAGAAGGCCACATAAGAAAACAAACCGTGTGGAGCTCTGTGCCTTTGTGTGTGTGTGTGTGGGGGGACTGGGCCAGGCAGGACAAAATTCAAGCATGAGGTCACCTAACAGCAAATATTAACTTTTGGCAGCTCCACACTGATTGTTTTCTTACATGGCTTCCAATCACCAGCGTTTTTCTTTCTTCTGGTCGGCTGCTGTTTCAAAAAAAAGTTTGCTGTCTGCTGATTTTATTTGGGGGGGGCGCTAAAAAAGAAAACAAACTTGTATGTAATTGGGGGAATAATAAACAGTGTGGAACTGACAGCAAAATCTATGATTTGCTGTTAATGGAGGTGCTAGCAGGTAACAATGAATGTATTCAGATTTAGAATCTTGAGAGCAATGTGGACTGTGGTCTGGAGGGGAGGGCTGCTGCCTGGACTTGGAAGTGTTTGCTACAGGTCAGACCCTGTCTTGGTGATCACTTGTCCTCCTGTCCACCCTATTTAGAAAAAATATAACCTACAGAAACACAGGATTAAGGGGTGTATTAAAAAAGGAAAATCAGTCTGCATTTTTGGCAGTGGCTGTGTGTTGAGGCTTGTACAGGCAGTGTATGAGGGAAGGGTTTCTTGCTGTCTACAGAACCTCTGTGGTTTAAGGAACCACGTGGTAAGATGTGCATTGCACAGGGCCAGAGCTTGGTACATCAAGCATACCTGAGTTTAATTCCAGCAACCTGCACTTGCTTCCATATATTTTTTTTTTTCGACTATTTTTTGCACCTTGCCACCAGCCCCCATCTGATCGACTCCCCCAGCCCCAACCCCCAGAATCACCGGGGCTTACCTTATGCTTGGTCCAGGAGTGGCGCCTGTGGGGAGTTGATCTTTATCCTGCCTCTGGTGTGTTTTTCCCTCCATTTTTCTCCCAGGGGCCCCAGGATTAGGTGCGCATGGAGGCTCGCATGCACCTTACGGCCCTGGTAACAACCCCTGTCCCCACCCCATTGGCTTAATGACTGGCACCCTGTAGTCCTAAGCTGCCCCTGGCCTCCACTAGGAGGTGGCCATTAGCCGAGGGAAGCCACCGCACCTCTCTGGAGAGGAGAGCTGCCTGTCGGCAGCTCCATCCAGCCCCCCCCCCACTGCCGACCTCCGATGGCCCAGGCTTGTTCCCGAACCCGTGTCGCCGGTGTGCCATGAGGTAAGGCGCCCGGCACCTCAGCCCTCAGTGCCACCGGACCGGCATGCTTCCATACTTTTTTAACCCTAAGGCTGAGCAAGTCACTACTTAACCTTGCAAATAAATATATTTAGTTGGTGGTCTGACTGTCTGTTGTGAGATGAGGCAGCAGCAGCAAGTACAGGCCATATGGGGTGAGAAAGGGCTACTGCTTGAAACTGAAATGTTTATGACATGCTGTCTTGGTGGTCCTCTTGTCCGTCTGAAAAAATAAATAAAACCCACAGAAACTCAGTAGGATTATGGGATTATTAACAAAAAGGAAAATTCCTATTTAGTGCATGATTGCAGCACCTGGCGGCAGCAAAGAACCTTCAAAGGCATCCTTAAATCCCCTGTAGTGGTGGCATACACATTCTAAAATGCATTAAAGACCCTCAAAATGCATCACAAAGCATGAAACCTTCTATAGCTTCTGGGGGCCTAGGTGGCCTCCAGACCCCCGGCCTTTCTATAAGTGTTCTGAGCACCCACAACATTTTTCAAAACTTGGCACCCCTCTGTATTCCACAGTTTATGTAAAGTGGATTTATTTCCTGTATACCACAAAATAACATTCCCCAGATTATGTAATCCATAGAATATTATTCTGCAGTTCACATAAAAATGCTTCTTGGAATTCCGCGGAATTAAAAAAAAAATTCCAAAACAGCATTCCGTAGTGGAATTGCCGTTCTGCATGAATTCCGTTCTGGTGCATTTGTTTCTTGCTTCTTTGTATGTTTGGAAGTGAGCTGGGGACCCAGTCTCCCTAGCCACAGCCCTCAACCTGTCCCTCTCTTTCATGAGAGGAAGAAGCTCAGGGGTGATTTAGGCAGATGGTGTACCCCTGACTTTTAATTTTTTTGATGGGAGCAAATTTGTCACAGATTTTGGTGAATTCTGCAGCAAAGAATTCGAGTGCCAAGTCAATGTGTGGTATGGCGTCCAGGAAATTCCAATCCGTCAGACAGCTAGTTTTTGTTAGCGACCCAGCTAGCGGTGAGTCGGGGGCTTAGGCTGTTTAACTGCCGACACACATTGCACCGGCGAGTGGTCACTGAGGCTACCTGGCAGCACCTTGACTGATTTAACCCTGTCAGATGAGTTACCAGAAACCAGGCAATAAGGGTAATTGTGCCAGTTCTGTAATTGGTTCTGGTGTGTTCTCTGACCATTTGGAATAGTTTAGTTATCTTAACCCTGTAGCCAAAGCGAGACTTAGCAACCCAGTCAATATTAAAATCACCAGTGACTGTGCACTCCTAGTTTTGATTGATTTGTTTGTAGTACTCATTAAAGTGTTCTATGCCAGACTGTTGTTTACCGGGAGGATATAGACTGACGCAAGGACGAAAGGTTTGTGACCTTGCCCCAGCAATATTTTAATGGCCAGGAATTCACAGTCCTTATCAACATTTTTGAATTCTAGTTTAGAGCTTTTGAGGTCTGACCAAAGATAGATGAGGCATCCCCACCTCGCTTTCCTATTCTGTCCTCTCTAATGATGTTAACCCCTCACAGGGAGATGGCTGAGTCTGGTATTTTGGGTTTAAGCCAGGTTTCAGTGAGAGCTATGATATCTGGTCATACTGCTACAGCCCAGGTTTCAAGTTGAGTAAGTTTAGGTAGGAGGCTGCCTATGTTTAGTGAAACTATCTTTAGTTGCCGTTGGTTACCCAAATGGGGCTGGGGTTAACGCTGGGCCTGGGTTGGGGCGTACGTTTCCTGATAACAGGATGCTTTATGGTAATGTCTCAATCTGCAGGGTTTTAACCTGGGGGTATAGCTCTTGTGCTTTTCCCTGTTAACACTAAAGCTCTGCTAATTCCTGCAGCATTCACCAAGTGACACCACATTGATGTGCTCTTTGGGAAAAGTGATGTGCGGGGTGGGCTTGAGCATTGAAGGGCAGATCAGGAGAGTCGAGGGGCTGAGGGAGCAACCTGTATCCAGGGGAGGGTGTTACTTGTGTCCCAGCCTGTGCAGTCATTGGACACATTAAAATAGATGTGTGGGCCAGCAGAATTAGTAGTGTTATTGCCGTTGGCCTTGGAGGGGGGTAGGTCCCGCACAGGAGGTAATGAACTCATTGCTGGGGTAGTTCACTGTGGTCCAAGATCCAGTGTAGCTGCAGGGCCTAGCACAAGTTAGCTTTAAATATATTTAAAGGGAAGCCGTCATTTGCAGGGGCTCCCGCCTATGCAAACCTTACCCGCTGCTTTAGCTTTTCACAGAAAGGCGCCTTTTTTCTGTCCCCGGAAAGTAGTTTAAGAACGAAAAGTCCGCTACCCAAAACTATGATGGATTATTAGGCAGCTTAATTAATTATAAAGGTGTGGCGCCACACCGTGCACTTCAGTCCAAATGCATTGAAGCGCATGGAGCAGCGCTGCACCTTTACAGTTAATGGAGCCGCCCGATAGTCCGCCATACTTCCGGGTAGCGGACTTTTCGTTCTTAAATTAAACTACTTTCCAGGGACAGAAAGGAGCTTTTTGTGAAAAGCTAAACCGAGAGGTGGCGCTTTGCAGGGCGGAGCTCCCTGCAGATGACAGCTTCCCTTTAAATTAGGACACCTGCTGCAAGGTAAACATAGAAATAGGGCATACAACTGAGAGTTAGGATCAACCCACCTAGAAAGTGAGCAGTAGGCTAGGGATGTGGAGCCTGGAGGGACCCAGTAACTCCTAGATGAACAGTTAACCAAGCTATACTTAGCATGCAGCAACTATATATATATATAAATAGCTATACTTGTCACAGCAGGGAAAATTGTGACGTTCAGTGAGCAAATCAGTAACAGTAACCAAAGCATTTTCGACATAATCTAAACCATGTGGCACTGTATAAAGTTTTTTTTTCTTTCCCTAATCGTAAAATGGTTGACAACCTGTTACTGGATCTTTGGAAGCGAATAGAACTACAGTGCTTCAGTGCAGTCTACTATTATCCTCAAGGTCTGCATCGCGTGCTCTTGATAAGTGTTGCAGCAGATGGCTTTTGGTTTTTTATCACCACCACCACCACCACTTGTAAATGTGTTGTTACTTATCAGTTTTAAAGGACCGCTGATGTCACAGGAGAAGTTTGGGAAAAACATAATTTCCTAGAAACATTTCTGCTTCTATTTCATTTATTTTCTTTATCAAATCTCTTGAAAGAGCCCTAGCCTCATTAGTAAAACTTTGAAAAACGTAAGATTTAGACGCTGTTCAATTTCACTTTTTTTTTTGTACTTCTTTCACCATTTTTCTTTTTCCCAGTGGACAGTTGCATGAAACAGGATCAGAGTCCCTTAGACTTCATCAGCTCTGGCTGCTTGGCTGTATCTGACAGCATAACCTCCTGTTAATGACATCCTAGTCATTAACACAGCAAGAGGTTGTGATGTCACAAACAGTGTATCACGATGTCAGGTGTAGAGCAAATAAATAGGGCAGAAATCCTGTTTTCATGCAAATGACCTTGGTAGGGAAAGAAAACGGGGTGAGAATTACAAGAAGGGAATGAAATGACGATCTCTTGTTTTAAAACTTTAAAGGAAAACTGTCTAAATAATGAACTCCCCACCTCCTAGAGGCTTACCCCCCAAATAAGCTTTTCACATGGAAAAGCCTTATTTTTTATGTGCTGCCACTTACTTTATTTTTATTTTGTAAAGTCCGAGAACCAGGAATATGGCAGACGATGGGGGGGGGGCTCCATTTACTGTAAAAGTGTGGTGCCACACCACTCGCTTCAGTACATATGTGTTGATGCCAGCGGTGTGGCACCACACTTTTATAGTAAATGGAGACCCCCAGCATCTGCCATATTGCATGTGTTTGCATGCAGTGCTGTGACTCTGTATGTCATGCTTTGTGTGTCTGTATGTTGTGCATGTGTTTGTATGCAGTGTTGTTTGTCTGTAGTGCGTGTGTCTGTAGTGCATGTGTCTGTATGCAGTGTTGTGTGTCTGTATCTAGTGCATGTGTTTGTATGTAGTACTGTGTGTGCCTGTATGTAGTGCATGTATCTGTATGCAGTGTTGTGTGTCTGTATGTAGTTCTGTGTGTGCCTGTATGTAGTGCATGTCTGCATGCAGTGCTCTGTGACTCTGTATGTCGTGCTTTGTGTGTCTGTATGTTGTGCATGTGTTTGTATATAGTGCTGTGTGTATCTGTATGTAGTGCATGTATCTGTATGCAGTGTTGTGTGTCTGTATGTTGTGCATGTGTTTGTATGTAGTGCTGTGTGTATCTGTATGTAGTGCATGTGTCTGTATGCAGTGTTGTGTGTCTGTATGTAGTGCATGTCTGCATGCAGTGCTGTGTGACTATGTCATGCTTTGCGTTTGTATGTTGTGCATGTGTCTGTATGAAGTGCATGAATCTGTGTGTAATGCTGTGTGAAACTGTCGTGCTGTGTGTATATGCACATTTGTATATAGTGCATAAGTGTGCATGGGCATATCTGTAAAAGTGCTCACGTATGCATCTGTGTGTTTGTATAAATGTAGTGTGTGCATGTGTACATACTCAGGTCTGTATGTGGTGCAGAGTGTATGTATATTGTGCTCTGCATGCATCTGTATCTGTAAGACGGTGTGCGCTGTTTCACCTTTTTTATGTAGTGCT
Source organism: Neoceratodus forsteri (assembly GCA_016271365.2). Taxonomy (NCBI): domain Eukaryota; kingdom Metazoa; phylum Chordata; order Ceratodontiformes; family Ceratodontidae; genus Neoceratodus; species Neoceratodus forsteri. The sequence goes on from JADMNL010000028.1 coordinate 114,731,345, forward strand.
CGTGTCTGTGTGTACTGCAGTGTGTGTGTGTTTATTTCAGTGTGTGTGCATGTGACTGTCTGTAGTGCTCTGTATGTGCATGTGTCCGAGTTTGGTGCTGTGTGTAGGCATTGCGGTGTACGTACATGTGTCTGTAGGACTGTGTATGTATGCATGTCTGTCTGGTGCTCTGTGTGTGTATGTATTGCAGTGTGTGTGCATGTGTCTGTAGTGCTATGTATGTGCATGTATCTGTGTCTGGTGATGTGTGTGCATTGCCATGTGTGTACATATGTCGGTCTAGTGCTGTGTATGTGTGCATGTCAGTGTCTGGTGCTGTATGTGTGTGTGTCTGTTTTGCAGTGTGTGTAGGGATGTGTCTGTCTGTAGCACTGTGTTTGTGCTTGGTGCTGTATATGTATGTATGTTTTTCAGTGTGTGTGTGTGTGGATGTGTCTGTCTGTATCACTGTGTTTGTATGCATGTTTGTGCCTGGTGCTGTATATGTATGTATGTGTTGCAGTGTGTGTGGGTGGGTTTGTCTGTAGCATTATGTTTGTGTGCATGTTTGTGCCTGGTGCTGTAGATGTATGTATGTTTCGCAGTGTGTGTGTGTGTATGTGTCTGTCTGTATTACTGTGTTTGTGTGCATGTTTGTGCCTGGTGCTGTATATGTATGTATGTTTTGCAGTGTGTGGATGTGTCTGTCTGTATTACTGTGTTTGTGCCTAGTGCTATATATGTGTGTATGTTTTGCAGTGTGTGTGGATGTGTTTGTAGCATTGTGTTTGTGTGCGTGTTTGTGCCTGGTGCTGTATATGTATGTATGTTTTGCAGTGGGTGTGTTTGTCTGTAGCACCATGTTTGTGTGCATGTTTGTGCCTGGTGCTGTATATGTATGTATGTTTTGCAGTGTGTGTGTGCATGTGTCTGCAGTGCTGTGTGGTTGCTCTTCAGATGTGTTGCTCTGTGTCTGGGTATGCTGTGCTGCAAGCAAACGTGTGTGTGTGTGCGTGCGTGTGCATGTGTTAACCTTTTCTCTAGTGGTTCTGTGAACCTAGAGACCATAGTTCCAATCTAGAAGCCAGCACTTAACTGCGTGACAGTGTGTGTGTGTGTGGGGGGTCAAAGGAGTTTTAATATTTCTGAACTATTGTGTGGTCCTCACTTTTCATGTCTCTTATTTTTCTGAACATTTCTCTTATTTTATGCTCTTTATTCTCACTGATGGTATCTTGAGAAGTCTATTTATTCTGTTTTTATTATATTACTATTGGCAAAGCGAACCTCTTGGCTGTAGCTATTGTTTTATCTTGAAACAATTTCTTATAGTTTTTTTTTTTTTTCTTCTTTTATTGTTTTGCAATTGGCAAAACAGCCCATTGACTGTAGCCAACTCTAATTCTTCTTTTATTCTTCAGCGTGGACCTGCTAAAGATTGAAAGAACAGAGACGAGAAACACATAATTCTTTCCCACTGCTAGAGACAGTGAGAAATGTCTGTTAGGAACCCTATGTCTAACTGAGTCTAAACACACCAGATGTGGTCTTAAAATCCAGCAGTTTGCTGAATTTATTTCCCTTGGGGATATGCACCCAAATGTCAGTTAACGGGACACTGCCAAGCCTTTAGGTCTCAAATTGTCCCTAGTTTAAAAAATAAATGTTATGATTGCTCACATTCTGTAGAGATTGGGGATGTAGCTGGTATTTGATTCTAATTCCCTTTTTTATGTTGATTGCGCACATGGGCAAGAAACATGTCGCGGCAGCTTGCTGTAGACAGTTGTGGAGGCGTGGCGCTGTTGTGGTCAACACCCCCACTGCATTTTGAGGCTTGGCCCGCTGTCCCCAATGGGGTGGCATGCTGCTGTGGACACTAGTTCAGCCAGCGTGCCACCGCCTTGAAACGTTTTAGCCGCTGCAATCAGGGGCCGCCTCGTCATCGCAGCATCATCCGCTGCAATGAAGGAGTGACCCATCATTGCAGGGCTCCCTTGCATTCCCCAACCAGTTTGCCGATGGGAAGCCCAGTCCCTGTCTGTTTGTGTTGTTTGATGAGGGGGTGCCCAATCCCCCTCAGCAGCATATCCCCTCCCCCCGGTTCTTTGCTGACGGGGGTGCCCAATCCCCGTCGGCATATCCTCCCTCAGTTCTTTTGTGCCAAGGGGGTGCCCAATCCCCCTCGGCTCATGAGACCCTCTCCACCAGTATGTGCCGACAGGGGTCCCAAATCCCATCGGCTCCAGCACCCCCACCCCAAAACACACAGGTGGCATGCTGGGAGCCCACCCCAGCATGCCAAAAGTACCTGGAAAAAGAAAAAAACGTCCTGCAGCGTCTTTTTTTTTTTTCTAACCCTGAAAAGAAGGAAACGGTCCCTCGCTGTCTGTGCCCCTTCCCAACCCGCACATTCTCCGTGCACTCCCACCTCCTCACATCCCCCTCACCCCATACTTCATCTCCGAGCTCAGCGACGATCTTCGTGACCGGGAACCTGTCTGCACTCTTTAAAGCTAACCGCAAACTGAAGAAATGCCGGTAAGCTGTATAATGGCATAAATAGGTTTTTTTCAACATTGCTGCATATTTCAGGCATTTTTTGGAATTTTGGCACCAAAGTTTCAACATGGGGTTTTTGGGACCCCTCCTCATGAATTCAGCCACTGTCGTGGCATTATTCATCCCGGAAAGGTGATTTCACGGTCACTGCACGTAATCACCTTTTGGGACCGAGTAACGAAACAACAGTGCAAGTGTTCATGAGGTGGGCTCTGAAAAAGCCTATGTTGCAAATTTGGTGTAAAAAATCTCAAAATGACTGTTTTACAGGTGTGTGTTGCGCAGTTGCTATGCACGCTCGTAACTGCGAATTTGCAATATTTTCTCGCCAGATTTTAACACTGGCATTTTCTCACACCTCCTCATGAACAGCACAGCTGTTATTTTCCCCATCCTAGCCGAAATGTGTTTTCGCACTTCCAGCGCAGAATAGCACAGTTGCTGTGGGAAATCAGTGTTCGGGATAGATTAAGAAAATGACAATGGCACTGTTCATGAGCAAAGGTCCTAAAATGCCTATGTTGTAAATTTGGTGATGATAGCCCATCACATGACTGTTATGAGCTCAATCGAGCTGTGCCGGAACTTTTAGAGTTGCCCACCCTCCTCCCAGGGTCCTCCGTGGTCCTATATGACAGCAGGGTCTCTGGAGTGGAGACAAAGCAATGACTGGATACACCCACACCTCCTTATGTCACATCCTGGCCGAAATGTGTTTTCATACTTCCAGTGCAGAATAGTACAGTCGCTGTGGGAAATCAGGACACATTAAGAAAACCACAGTGACACTGTTCATGAGCAGAGGCCCTAAAATGCCTATGTTGAAAATTTTGTGATGAAAGTCCATAAAATGACTGTGTTACGAGCGTGCGTTATGCAGTTTCCACGCACCCTTGTAACTTCGCAGATCAGTGACATTTTCATGCCAGATTTTCAACACTGACATTTTTTCACACCTCCTTATGAATAGTACAGCTGTCATTTTTCACATGCTGGCCGAAATGTGTTTTCGCGTTTCCAATGCAGAATACCACAGTCACTTTGGGAAATCAGTGTTTAGGACAGATTAGGATCGAGCAAGTGAGAGAGGGGGAGTGACCGACCTCAACTGAGCTCTGGCAGGAGTGGTGTGGATTTCTTTGTGGGCAGAAAAAGGTGCCAACACAGGCAGGAGCCCAGTACAAAAGGACAGCCTGCAGCGCCGGGAGAAACAGAACGAGCGAGTGAGGGAGGGGGAGTGAGCGAGGTCAACGGAGCTCTGTTGGGACTGCTGCGGATTTCTTTGTGAGTAAGGCATCAATGCAGGCAGGGGCCCAGTACAAAAGGGCAGCCTGCCGCGGTGGGAGAAACAGAACAAGCGAGTGAGCAAGGGGGAGTGAGCGAGCTCAACAGAGCTCTTTCGGGACTGCTGCAGATTTCTTTTTGGGCAGAAAAAGGCGTCAATGCAGGCAGGAGCCCAGTACAAAAGGGCAGTCTGCAGCGTGGGGAGAGCCAAAAGGAGCAAGAGAGAGGGGGACTGAGTGAGCTCAACGGAGCTGTGTCGGGACTACCGCGGATTTCTTTTGGGGCAGAAAAAGGCGCCAACGCAGGCAGGAGCCCAGTACAAAAGGGCAGCCTGCAGCGTTGGAAGAAATAGAGAGGGGGAGTGAGCGAGCTCAGCAGAGTTCTGTCGGGACAGCTATGAACTTCTCTGTGGGCAGAAAAAGGCATCAACACAGGCAGAAGCCCAGGAAAAAAGGGCAGCCTGCAGTGCGGGGAGAGAGAGAATGAGTGAGTGAGAGAGAGAGGGAGTGAGTGAGCTCAATGGAGCTGTGTCGGGACTGTTGCAGATTTCTTTGTTGGCAGAAAAAACGCCAACGCAAGCAGGAACCCAATACAAAAGGGCAGCTTGCAGTGTTGGGAGAAATGGAACGAGTGAGCGAGCTCAATGGAGCTGTGCTGGAACTTTAGAGTTGCCCACCCTCCTGCCCAGGGTCCTCTGTGGTCCTATATTACAGCAGGGTCTCTGGAGGAGAGACAAAGCAATGACTGGATACTTTTAGGATTGCTCTAATGATACAGATTAAATTGTTCTGTTTATTTCTCTAACTGAGCTGAGTAATAAATTTGGTAGAAAAATCCAAAAATGACTGTTTTATGAGTGTGCGTTGCACAGTTGCTACACATGCTCGTAACCTCGCAAATTTGCAATATTTTCACTCCAGAATTTCAACATTGTTATTTTTCCACACCTCCTTATGGACAGTACAACTGTCATTTTTCACATCCTGGCTGACATGCGTTTTCACACTTCCAGCACAAAAAAGTGCAGTCGCTGTGGGAAATCAGTGTTTGGAACACATTAAGAAAACCACAGTGACACTGTTCATGAGCAGAGGTCCTAAAATGCCTATGTTGTGCAGTTTCCACGTACCTTTGTAACTTCGCAAATCAGTAATATTTTCATGCCAGATTTTCAACACTGGCATTTTTTTCACACCTCCTTAGGAATAGTACAGCTGTCATTTTTCACATCCTGGCTGAAATGTGTTTTCACGCTTCTGGCGCAGACTACCACAGTCGCTTTGGGAAATCAGTGTTTGGGATAGGTTAGGATCGAACGAGTGAGAAAGGGGGAGTGACAGAGCTCAACTGAGCTCTGTTGGGAGTGGTGCAGATTTCTTTGTGGGCAGAAAAAGGTGCCAACGCAGGCAGGAGCCCAGTACAAAAGGGTATCCTGCAGCGCAGGGAGAAACAGAACGAGTGAGTGGGGGGGGGGGGAGTAAGCGAGGTCAGCGGAGCTTTGTTGGGACTGCTGCGGAGTTCTTTGTGGGCAGAAAAAAGCATCATTGTAGGCAGGGGCCCAGTACAAAAGAGCAGCCTGCAGCGGTAGGAGAAACAGAACAAGTGAGTGAGAGAGGTGGAGTGAGTGAGCTCAATAGAGCTCTGTCAGGACTGCTGCGGATTTGTGGGCAGAAAAAGGCGCCAGTGCAGGCAGAAGCCAGTACAAAAGGGCAGCCTGCAGCGCCAGGAGAAACGGAATGAGCGAGTGAGAGAGGGGGAATGAGCGAGCTCAACAGAGCTGTATTGGGACTGCTGCAGATTTCTTTGTGTGCAGAAAAAGGTGCCAACAGAGGCAGGAGCCCAGTACAAAAGGGCAGCCTGCAGCGCTAGGAGAAACAGAATGAGCGAGTGAGAGGGGAGAGTGAGCGACCTCAATGGAGCTCTGTTGGGACAGCTGTGAACTTCTTTGTGGGCAGAAAAAGGCGCCAACGCAGGCAGGAGCCCAGTACAAAAGGGCAGCCTGCAGTGCCGGGAGAAACAGAATGAGCGAGTGAGAGAGGGGGAGTGAGCGAGCTCAACGGAGGTGTGTCGGGACTACTGCGGATTTATTTGTGGGCGGAAAAAGGCGCCAATGCAAGCAGAGCAGAGTACAAAAGGGCAGCCTACAGCGTTGGGAGAAATAGAACAAGCGAGTGATAGAGGGGGAGTGAACGAGCTCAATGGAGCTCTGCTGGGACTTTACACTTGCCCACCGTCCCGCCCAGTGTCCTCTGTGGTCCTCTATTACGGCAGGGTCTCTGGAGTGGAGACAAAGCAATGATTGGATGCTTTAGGATTGCTGTAATAATACAGATTTACTTCTTCTGTTTCTTTCTCTAACTGAGCTAAGTACTGAGCTATACTGTTATGATTGCTGTAATAATACATATTTATTTGTTCTGTTTATTTCTCTAACTGAGCTGAGTAATACTTGGAGTGCAATAGGATTTCTAACTGGTCTAAGTGAAACTATATGAGAGCCGAGAACAAAAAGTATGGTAGCTGAGGGGTGAAAAACGGACAAGGAGGCTTTAGGATTGCTACAGTAATACAGTGTCTAACGGATGACATTTGAGCCTGAATTACCCCCGTCAGCAAGGGGTCAGTAGGGGGACTAGTGTGGGGGGGATTGGAATTTGAGTAAATAGGGGCCTAACAGTTGTAGTAGGGTACAGAACCTGGGAGTAAGAGCCCATAACATAAGATGGGGCCAAAATGGGGCAGGTGCCACATGTCACTACGGCGGGCATCTTTGGAAGGGTGGAGAGGTGTACAGGGTGTGGGTGTGCCATGATCCTGGACTGGGCTTGGAGGATGGGGGTATGGTCTGTAGATGACTGGCTAGTTTGAGGGAGGAACTGTGGAGGTTAGGGAGGAGTGTAAGTGGCAGGGCAGATGAGTATGATAGGCATCCTGGGGATAGGAGATGACAAAGGGGGACAGAGGAAGAATAGTGACTGAAACCGACGCCAGTATAAAAGGCACTAGCAGAAAAGAGAGGAGAAGGAAGGGGTGCCTGAGGCGAGGCCAGGGTTGCCTCCTGATGGGGGAGTAAGACACCACGAGGAGTGCCAGGGGAGAGAGCAGATGGCTGCGGGTAGGGAGGCACCAGGGGTGGCACGGAGAGGAAGAAGGAGGGGGGGGAACCGATAAGGGGTAGAGATGTAGGACAGGTATTGATTATGAATAGATTCAAACCTCTGCTGTGGGACAGAGAGGGGGAGCAGGAACATACTGAAGTGGGGGAGGACAAGCGGGGCATGAGAGGGATAGCAAGGACAAAAGGGTAGAATGGGGCTAGTAAGGAAGGAGGGGGTGACTGAAGGAGAGAAGGCTATGGGAAGGGGGAAGGATGGGAGGGGCATCACTATCGGGGTAGAAGGGAATGGGGGCTCTAAATCGACAACAACGGGGATAGGAGAGGTGTAGGAAATCAGCAAGGGAGGAGGAGGGGAGGTCGACATGGAAAGCCCAGTAGGAAGTAGTCAGGCTGGGAAGGGGTGCAAGGGCGACGGGACGAATAAGGCAGAGAAAAGGGGTGAGGCGGAAGTAGGGGGTACAGATATAGAAGTCACAGAGGGTGCAGTTGTCGGGGGTAAGGGACAGGGAAGAATGAATACTGGGGTGGTGGAAGGGGCATTAGAAGGGAAAGGGGGTGAGGGGCATGGGGTACTCATCCTGGGGGATTCTATACTGAAATGGGTGAGATGGAGGGGGAAAGGCACACCCATATTTGGATTGAAGCTGTCCCCAGGTTGAGTGCAGGAGGGGCAGGGCAGGCACTGCTCAAGTGTGCAGTGAGGGGCAGGAAGAAACCTCATTTACTGTTGCATGTGGCTACAAACAACTTGGGGGACACTGTGGAAGCAGTGAGGGGGAGGTTTGAGTACTTGGGCAGGCAGTGTGAGGAGGTGGGGAAGTCGGTGGCATTCTTGGAGGTACTGCCGGTACCACAGCCCCCCCCCACAAACACACACATACACACTCCCCAAAAAGCTGCTTAAAAGCCTGCAATTCATTCAAATCAATTCCATTTTCTTACTTACTTGGGGTTCAACGCCAACAAGTGTAAAATCATATACCTAGGGCACAGGAACCCCGATGCTGGGTACAGGATGGGGGAAGGTACTGATACTCACTAGACATGAAAGGGTCCTTGAGGTTATTATATCAGAGGACCGCAAGATGGCAGTACAGTGTGGCAAGGCTATGGGCAGGCCAAATTGAATTCTGGGGTGCATAAGGAGTGGCATCTCCAGCAGGAGGAGGAGGAGGACAGATGTTGTTCTGCCATTGTATCACTTCCTGGTATACCCCCAGCTGAGTACTGTGTCCAGTTGTAGAGTCCACACTTCAGAAAGGACAGAAGGTGGAGGTTTTCCAGAGGAGGGCACTAAAATGGTTCAGAATTTTCACAGGAATCCCTATAAGGAAAGGCTGAAGAATCTCAGCATGTACACTCTGGAAGAGAGGAGGGCGAGAGGTGACATGATCAAGACCTACAGAGTACCTCACGGGGTAAAGAGGGTACAGTTGGGGAGTTTCCTTCAAATGAGGATGAGCACCCAAACCAAGGGAAATACAATGAAGCTGGGGGGGGGTATTCAGGATAGATGTGAAGAAATATTTATTTACTGAAAGGGTGGTAGATGCCTTGAACAGACTGTCAGGAGAAGTGGTGGAAGCTGAAATGGTAATGGACAGTAAGCATGCATGAGATAAACATAGGGGTATATTACAGAACGGGGAAGGATGGGGGTCAACAGAGAGTAATAGGGCCATGGACGTGGAGTAGATTCAAGTTCATTGCAGGAAAAATCCATTAAGCTCATTCACAAGGAAGTCCTGATGGACGCAGGCAGAATAAGACATGTTCTAACATATACAGGCAGGAGTTACACGTAGGTACAGAACACTTGGCCAGACTGGGTGGGCTGATCGGTCCTTTTCTGCTGACAAATTCTATGTTCATGTGTTAATTCAGGTGCAGTGTTTATTTAAAGTTGGGCCTACCATACATCCACATGTAAGCTACAATAAATTACTGAATTAGATGCAGCCCACTTACACTGCAATAAACAGAAGCCCAGTGCTCCGAGAAGCCTTTACTCTTCATAAGGCTGCTTAAAGAGCTGAAGTTCTGTTTGTAGTGTCCACACCAGTATGCTGATCTTAAAATCGACACCGCATCTGAATGAGTACTTGATTCTTGCTCACTCCATTTCTTTCCCACTTTGAAACCTGCTTGTCCTGAGTTACTTTTGGGTTGGCAGCGCCTTGCCTGTTTTGGAAGATCACCAGTAAGCAGCACTGAAAGACGTCAGACTTCACAGACTGTGAAGGCAGCTGCTCACGGACAGACATAAGGCAGTTCTACTTGGGGGGTAGGAGGACGTATGCTGTTGATTAACTAGAATCTGCAGCTTATCCATCAGGTAGGGAAATAGGCAGACTAGGTGGCCCAAGCGGTCCTTATGTGCCGGCAACATGTATGTTTCTGTGTTTCTCACCCACCATCTTGGCAAGAAGAAGGCTGAAGCTATGGCCACTGATGACTGTTGGGGTGTGGGGATGGGGAGACCAAAGGGGACCGACATAAAGAGATAAAATCAGAATAACAATTGTGAGACCTTCACCAGCTTTCCAAAATGCTTACCAGTAAATGAACACTCTATGAAGTTTTTCAGATGGCAACACAATCTGGTGAGCCCTCTGTGTGCCATCTGACACCAGGCATCAACCAGCATAAAATTGCCTAAAGAAGGCAGTGTGGTCATGTGGTTACTGGAATACTGGAGATTACAGAGTTGTAAGAACAAAATAATATCACACAGAAGCTAGTACATACCCCTATAGCAGCCGTCTCCTACTTCTCAGTACTTATATTTATACCCGTCAGGTACTTAAATGTTTCTATCATATCCCCTCTTTCCTTCCTCTCTTCCAGTGAGTACATATTGAGGTCCCTTAAGTTCTCCTCATAAGTCTTGTGTTGCAAGCTCTGTACCATCTCATTCGCCCTTCTCTGGACCATCTCCAGCCTATTAATATCCTTAGTAAGGTGCGACCTCCAGAACTGCACACAGTACTCCATGTGAAGCCTGACCATGGTTTTATATCATGGCATCACTACCTCCATCCTTATGCTGGTGATACCCTGCCCGTGCACCCCAGCATGTCATTGGCCCTCCCATATGCCTTACCACTTTGACATTTTCAGGTCATCTGAGATAAGAACCCCCAGGTCCCTTTTCTTGTTTGTCACTGTCACCCCCATTCTGTACCTATCCCCAGGGATTCCTTGTCCCAGGTGCATACTTTTGCACTTTTTTGAAGTACAGTTCAGTTGCCAATACTCAGACCATTTCTCAACGTTCCCTAGGTCCCTCCTCATTTTCTTCACCCCCTCTGGGGTATCCACTGTGTTACAGATCTTGGTGTCATCTGCAAACAGGCAGTCCTTTCCCTTCGCCCCTTCTGCAATGTCACTAATGAAGACATTCAACAGGACTGGCCCCAGGACCAGTCCCTGCACCACCCCACTGGTTACCCCCTCTCCCCTGACTGTGCCCCATTTACCACCACTCTCTGCCTCCTGTCTCTTACCCAGTTTCTAACCCACTTTACCACCCTTTCCCCCATACCCATCCTACTCAGCTACTTTATTTGCCTCCTTTGTGGGACGGTGTCACATGCTTTGCTTACATCAAGGTAAGCGTTGTCCACAGCCCCACCCTGATTTACTTCCTTTGTCACCCAAAGAGATCAACCAGATTTGTCTGATATGACCTCCCCAATGTAAACCCATGTTGCTTATGGCCCTTGGCTCCGATGGCTTCTACATGCCCTGCTATCCTTTCTTTACCCAATGTCTCCATGATCTTCCCCACTACTGAAGTGAGGCTGACCGGCCTATAATTCCCTGCCTCCTCCCTACTGCTGGATTTCTATAAAGGGACCACTTGTGCCCTCCTCCAGTTCTCTGGCACCACCCCTCTGTTGATTGACTCAGTGAACGTGGCTGCCACAGGTACTGCTATTTCCCTTCACAGTTCTTTCCATATCCTTGGGTGTATGCCATCTGGTCTCATCGCTTTGTCCTCCTTCACTTTACTCTCCTTGTGCAGGATTCTTCTGCCTGTGAATGGACTATTGTCCACCTCATCACGCCTTTGTAGCTGCTGTACTGCTGTGGTGCTCTAGGATTGCATTACTGAGCCACTTCAGGATCCATCAGTGAACCATGGTAGAGATCATCCTCGAATCGAGGGATCACCAACGACTGCTGTGGTTCTTCCCCTTCCCCCTCCTGTGAATACTGAACAGAAAGACACAATGGATGTTGGGGGCGATGACAGTTCTTAGGCTTGGTACTTTCACTTCCAAATACCTAAGCAGCACATATAAGCAATCAACATTCGGCATTGACAAATGCTTGTTTTTTTTAGAAGTGAGAAACAGACTGACCACCATACTGGTGTTACTACACAAAAACGTGTTTGCAGACCGTGATCAACTCCAGCTGCATCTTTCCTTTACTTGAGAACACCCCCAACACAGTCTTGGCACTCAAGATACTGTCAGAGGAGAGGAAACTATTGCATCATGAGTAGCTGACTATTTGGGGGGTGTCTCTTTTGGGGTGTACCGACCGTACAGTGAAACTAAAACCGCGAAGGCCATTACAGCGACAAAATTGGTAGTTTACTGTAATGGTTGCGTGGTGCACCAACATGGCTTCTCTGGGGCTTGCGCCCCTCCCCGAAACAACTCTGACCTGGAGTTGATTATTTTAAAGTCCGGGGGTGTGGAAGGCACAGCCCCCCACAAAAAAATATTGTTTTCCTGACGGAACAGTGCCGACTATGGGCATTATGCTATTGCTGTAAAGGCGGTCAGCAAGTTTCCTGTTGAACCTCTGTTGTGGAACCCTCTTATGGTGTTTTCTTTACTTTAGTGATACAGATTGTGGTTGAGCTGTGACTCCGCCTACCAGCTGTGGTGATGGGAGTAAAAAACCTAAATGGGTTTAATTACAACTCAGGATGGAATAAGGAGTTTAATAGTTAGGCTGGGGGTTAGCGGTAAGGTGAGGGGGGGAATGAAAACCCTGTCTAGAAATTAGGTCAGAGGATAGGGTAGTAAAACAGGGCACAGGATGGTTTAATGGTCGTTTTCTGCTGATAGTGTCTATATTTCTACGTATGAGCATCCTGAGTGGGAGTATTATGATATCCTGACAGTCAGTTTCCCGGCACCCTGAATACTAACACCACTTGCCCGAAACCAGTTTGCCCAAAATTTAGATTTTGCCCACGGTGGACTTACTTTTTGTTCCCTGAAATATGAAAGAAACCCCGCCACGGGCAAAATCTAAATGTGGGGACAAACGGGTTTTGGGCAAGTGGCTTCGGGATTCAGGGTGTTGGGGAACTGACTGTCAGGATATCGTAGTAGATCCTCCTTAGTTTGGGTGAGAGGACTTTGGAGTGAAGCTGAGTGGTACTGCCTTCCCAGACATCATGTGTGGCCCCTCTTATACAATAAAATCCAGAACCACTCAGCAGTGCTTTCATCCAGCCCTCACGTGACTTATACCTATAAAGACCCCCTTGGATGACCTGTTAGCTGATTTTATAAAATGGCAAGAGAGAATCTAAATGTATATGTGTAACGCTGCTCTGCCTTCTCTCCATTTTTCTTTCTCCCATGAGCAGTGTGTACCCTGGTGCTTGTAGTCATTGTGCTTAGTGTCCCATTTGCCTATAAACTGGGTTCTTGTACATTAGAGTTCATCTGCTCCTGCTAGTCCTTCACCACATAAAGCAGCAGTCATTGTCAGTCACCATACAGATTTTTTCAGCAGTAGTACTTTGTTTTGTGGCAAAAAAATCAAGATACTCCTTTTTATGTTTGCTTGCGTGCATGCGCAAGAAACAGTATGTGACAGCTTAGGAGAGAAGCGGGTTAGGGAGGCGCGGCAGTGTAGCAGCCAAGGGAGGCACAGCATTTTGGGGCTTGGCCATGGTGTACCAATGGAGGCACAGTGTGCTGATGACACTGGCTTCCAGAAGCTACACCAAGTTGTAACGTTGTCACCGCAGCAATCACAGGCCGCCTTGTCATTGTAGCATCAGCGATTTGCTGCAATGAGGGAGCAACCTGTCATTGCTGGGCGGAACATTGCTAGTGTGATATTGTTTGTGAACATGGCAGCGCCTTGCCGCCGTGTTCACAAACAATATCAAATGGCCCCAGTGCCGAGGGGGTGCCCAATCCCCCTTGGCAGCATGTGCCCCTCCCCACACAGCGGGTTTTTTGCCAACGGGAGCCCCAGTCCCCATCGGCTTTCATCCCTCGGGTGCGATTTCAGTTGCCAACGAGGGACCCACTCCCTGTTGGCATTATGTCTCCCCCTCCCAGGTTGATGTGCCGATGGGAGCCCGCTCCCCGTCGGCATAAGTCCCCCCCCCCCAGAGAGTAGCGACAGCAAGTACTGCCGAGGGGGTGCCCAATCCCCCTTGGCTGTTGCACTCCCACGCTTTTGTGCTGACGGGGATGCCCAATCCCCCGTCGGCTACAAGTACCCCTCCCAACAGTCGGTTGGCATGCTGGGAGCCCACCCCAGCATGCCAAATTCCCCTGTTAAAAAAACAACCATCCCGCAATGTCTTTTTTTTTTTTTTCACCTGTAAACAAAGGATATGGTGCCTCGTGGTCTCCCTGCCCCCACAACCCGCACCCACCCACTGTGCACCCTGATTCCCCACCCCCATCCATCTTACCTGCAGAGTCTGGCGAAGCGATCTTGATTGGACCGGAACACGTCTGCACTCTTCAAAGCCGACTGCGAACTGAGAAATGCTGGTAAGCTGTATAATGGAATAAACAGGGTTTTCAACTTTGATGCACATCTCGTGCATTTTTTTGGAATTTTGGCACCAAATTTTCAACATGGGGTTTAGGACCTCTCTTCATAGATTCTGTCACTGTCATGGCGTTTATCTGCCTCAAAAGGTGATTTTGCAGTCACTGCGCGGAATCACCTTTCGGGACGATTGAGCGAAATGACAGTGCCAGTGTTCATGAGATGGACTCTGAAAAGCCTATGTTGCAAATTTGTGAAAATCCAAAAATGACTGTTTTTATTTAGTGGCGCTATGCATTTGCTAAGTACACTGTAACTTTGCGAATTTGCAATATTTTCACTCCAGATTTTCAACATTGGCATTTTTCCACACCTCCTTGTGAACAGTACAGCTGTCATTTTTCACACCGTGGCCGAAATGTGTTTTCGAACTTCCAGTGCAGAATAGTGCGGTTGCTATGGAAAATCCGTGTTCGGGACACATTATGAAAATGACAGTGACACTGTTCATTGGCAGATGTCTTAAAATGCCTATGTTGAAAATTTGGTGCCAAAAGTCCATAAAATGACTGTTACGAGGGTAAGTTGCGCCGTTTCCACGCACGCTCGTAACTTCGCACATTTGCAATATTTTCACTCCAGATTTTCAACATTGACATTTTTTTGCACCTCCTTGTGAACAGAATAGCTGTCATTTTCCACATCTTGGCCAAAATGTGATTTTGTACTTCTAGCGCAGAATAGCGCGATTGCTGTGGGAATTCCATGTTCGGGACACATTATGAAAATGACAGTGACACTGTTTATTAGCAAAGGTACTAAAATGCCTATGTTGAAAATTTGGTGACAGAAGTCCATAAAATGACTGTGTTACGAGTGCATTGCGCAGGTTTACCATACTGTGAATTTCAAAAGATACTGGTAAAAATTTCCACCCAGATTTTCTACATTGCCATTTTTCGCCCCTCCTTATGAATGGAACAGCTGTCATTTTTTCACATCCTGGCCGAAATGTGTTTTCATACTTCTGGCGCTGAATAGTGCGGTTGCAGTGAGATATCCGTGTTCAGGACACATTACGACAATCACAGTAACACTGTTCATTAGCAGAGGTGCTAAAATGCCTACGTTCACAATTTGGTGAGTAATGTCCATAACATGACTGTGTTACAAGCGTGCGTTGCGCAGTTTCCACGCACGCTTGTAACTTCGCACGTTTGCAGTATTTTCACTCCAGATTTTCAACATTGCCATTTTTACGAACCTCCTTATGAACAGTATAGCTGTCATTTCTCATATCCTGGACGAAATGTGTTTTTGCACTTCCGCTGCAGATTAGCGCAGTCGTAGCGGGAAATCCATGTTCGGGACACCTTACGAAAATGACAGTGACACTGTTCATTAGCAGATGTGCTAAAATGCCTATTTTGAAAATTTGGTCACAAAAGTCCATAAAATGCCTGTATTACAAGTGTGTGTTACGCAGTTTCCACGCGCACTCGTAACTTCGCACATTTGCAATATTTTCACTCCACATTTATAGCATTGCCATTTTTTACACCTCCTTATGAACAGAATAGCTGTAATTTTTCACATTCTGGCTGAAATGTGTTTTCGTACTTGCGGCGCAGAATAGCGTGGTTGCTGTGGGAAATCCATGTTCAGGACACAGTACAACAATCACAGTGACACTGTTCATTAGCAGAGGTCCTAAAATGCCTATGTTGAAAATTTGGTGAGAAAAGTCCATAACATGACTGTGTTATGAGTATGCGTTGCACAGTTTCCACGCACGCTTATAACTACGCACATTTGCAATATTTTTACTTCACATTGTCAACATTGCCATTTTTCCGCACCTCCTTATCAACAGTACAGCTGTCATGTTTCACATCCTGGCCGAAATGTGTTTTTGCACTTCCAGCGCAGAATAGCGCAGTCGCTGTGAGAAATCCGTATTTGGGACACATTAGGAAAATCACAGTGACACTGTTCATTAGCAGAGGTGCTAAAATGCCTATGTTGAAAATTTGGTGAGATAAGTCCATAAAATGACTGTGTTACGAGCGTGCCTTACACAATTTCCACGCACGCGCATAACTTCGCACATTTGCAATATTTTCACTCCATATTTTCAACATTGCCATTTTTCCACACCTCCTTATGAACAGTACAACTGTGATATTTCACATCCTGGCCAATAGTGTCTTCACACTTCCAGTGCACAATGGCACCGTCACTGTGGGAAATCACTGTTTGGGACACATTGCAAAAATTACAGTGACACTCACTGTTCATTAGCAGAGGTCCTAAAATGCCTATGGTGAAAATTTGGTGATGGAACTCCATTAAATGACTGTGTTATAAGCGTGCGTTGCACAGTTTGCATGCACACTCATAACTTCATACATTTGTAATATTTTCACTCCAGATTTTCAACGTTGCCATTTTTCCACACCTGCTTATGAACAGTACAGCTGTCATTTATCACATCATGGCCGAAATGTGTTTCTGCACTTCCGGCGCAGAATACCGTGGTTGCTGTGGGAAATCAGTGTTCAGGACACATTAACACAATCACAGTGACACTGTTCATGAGTACAGGTCGTAAAATGCCTATGCTGAAAATCTGGTCACGACAGTCCATAAAATGAATGTGTTACGTGCATGTGTTATGCACTTTCCATGTATGCTCGGAAGTGCGCGCATTTGTAATATTCCCACTACAGATTGTCAACATTGCCATCCCTTCACACCTCCCTATGGATGGCACCGCTGCCATTCTTCACATGCTGCCCAGTCTGTGTTTTCGTACATGTGGCACAGAATGGCACTGTCACTGTTGGAAGTCAATGTTTGGGACACATTGACAAAATCACACTGCCACTCTTCATGAGAAGAGGTCCCAAATGCTTTCATGAGGTGGGGTCACAAAAGGCCATGTTGAACATTTGTACTGTAAATAACAACAAACGCCCGAGGCGTTAGGGTTTCTAACCATCACGTCCTACCCTGTATAGACGGACAGGCATCAGGCTGTGCCTTTGGATTGCCGACTCTACTACGCATGCCATGCCACCCCACCCCCCAGCCGCTAATAGCCATCAAGGTGTACCTTGGACTCTTCACCCCCGCACTTCACCCTATTCTCCTATGCTGCGCCCATTTCAGCATATGTCCGTGTGGAATGGGGTCACTGTACAACCAAACACCCCAAGGCACACCTCAACACGTGTCACTGTCTGCAGAATATGGTGAGGTGACATGGCATGACCGTCACGGGCAACGACCCACACACTTACCCCAATGCCTCTCCATCTCTACAAGATGGAGGTGGGGTTGGCGTGAACTTCCATACTTCACTGCCATTCCTATTCTGCATCTGTCTAACTCTTGTATTTCAAATGCTAATACCAGCAAGCAAACATTCGGCATTGACAAATGCTTGTTCTTCTTCTTTTCTTTCATTCCTGAATCAAGATATGGGATTTTGCAATTTATCAAAGTTCCTACTCTGTGCCATGCCATGACAAAATTAAATATCTTGGTACAGTGTTGTGCTGTGTACCATCAGAAACTTGTGGTGGCACCATCTTAACTCATTCTGTTTTGTGCAGCCATTTTGGGTCGGGTTAAGCAGTGGATGGTTTTGACACCATATGACGCTACCGGTAAGAATGGGTAACATGTCCACCTTATGAACCGGGCTTGTACATTCAACAGGTAACCTTAGTAGAAGACATTCTTAAAAATTGCAAATGGTGGCCATCTTTATTGACGCAAGTCATTAATTACAAAAGTGGTCTTAAAGGCGGTTTTAAAAATATCTAAGAAAATTAAAAATAAACTGAGTATGAATCTGAGGATGTCAGAAATAGATTTTTGCTAAAAAAGCTATATGATGAAATTTTTTGCCAACTAACAAATACTGCTGCTTTAAAGTAATAATGCTTTCTTTGTGACATTCCAACCTGCTGCCAAGGAAGTGGCTGTGATGTCACAAGTAAAGAATTATGATTCGGCTGGGAATAAGCAGCCATGCCAGATCCAGTCTCTGGGAAAACACCCTGTTTACATGCAGATATCCTAATTTTTTTTTTAAGATATATTTTTTGCTCCCTTTGCCAGCATTACTGGCGGACGTTCTGTCCTATCTGGCCTCCCCTTTGGTTTCGGGCCGTCATGGTGCTTTCGGCATTGCAGAATAAACCCCTTAGTTTCCCCTTGCCCTCTTCCCACTAGAGGATGCCCACATGAGAACTTACATTCAGACTGGCTAAGTGCTGATGCATGCCTCAGCCAAGCGCCTAACGGCATTCTCCCCGCCCCAGAGCGCTGACTTTGCACTCCCACCGCTACATCCACAGGTGGCAGTGTCGGAGCAGTGTGACAGCCCTCCCTCCACTGGAGGAGAAGGGCATCTTCTGGATGTTGAATCATCCACCCCCAAGCTGGCTCCTGAGGACCAAGGCTCATTCCTGAACCCGGGTCACCGGTGTGGTGAGCGGTATCGCTTCTTCTGCGCCGGCCCTGCAAATATCCTTATTAAGAAAGAACAAGGAATAGACAACTGCACAAAATAGATGCACTGGATTCTGATCCAAATGTTAGGATTTGGGGTTTTTGAATATAGCTGACCAAAATCCTAAATCCTAAACAACAGGATTCTGATCAGATTCAGATTCCGAAATCTGAAATTCAATTGTAAAAGCCAAAATTTACAGTTTACATTGGGATTTGAAATATTAGGATCGTGATTGGATTTTGGAGAAGGATACTCCAAAAATTGAAAAACGGACAAAAAAAAAAAAACAGGTTATGCATGACTGGATTTCAGATTCTGGAATCAGATTTAATCAGATTCCGGTCCAAAATTTGGAATGAGGATTTTCTGATCTTGAGTCTGAAATTCCTAATTTCTGAAACTGTCCTGGAATCGGATCTGTGCATTGGAATCTCAATCTGATTCTGATTTCAAATTGGAAATTTCGTTCAACACCCCCCCCCATGGTAAAACCGAGACCTCTCCACTTCCCCCATCCTTGTAGAGTCCTGATTCTCCCGATCAGAGTGACCGCCACATACAGTGTCTGCTGCTGCATGGGACTGGTCAGTAGGGCTGCTTCAAAGAGTAGAACACAATGTCCGGGCATCTTCTCACTTCACAGTCATAGAAGGCAGGCACTGGTACAGTAGCCAATTAGCCAGCCCAAGCACACCACACATAGCTGAATCTGACCCCTCCCAGACATAGCCAGCCCTGTCATAGCAGTTCTGTCCCCTCGGTAATAGGTACTGTAGGCAGTGAGCACTGACAGACAAATCCAGGGCATCCCCAATTGGAATTCCTGCAGTTTACTATGGTACCCCACCCTACCCCATCCTCTCCCCAGCCCCGGCCAGTAAGTCCCTAATGGTTAAGTGGCACTGACTGCACTACTGCATTAATAGTTACTAAGTATGTATGCAGCTCCCTCCCAAACCTCCCGTTCCTTAGTCCCACAAGTAACAAAACAAAACTTTATTCAGAGTTTAACAAAAAAAAAAAAACCTACGGGTCACAGGGCAAAATGAAATTTTTGGGCTGGGGAGGGTATTGTTGTTCCCCTCTCTTCTCCTCTGTCAGATTCGTCAGGGTGATGAAAAATATTTACTCATACTACAAATAGATGACATGGCACTGGCCATGCAGCAGGGGGGTGGAGGGTGGCCAAGGTCACACACTGCTGCGGGGTAAGTCAGATGACGTCTGAGTCCCAGGGAGTAATATTGCAAGTTCTTGGGTCGGGTTTGGGTGGGCTCACTTGAGTGGATTGTTTTGGCAGCAGGTTTGGATTACATCAGTGACCATGAGAGATCCCAGGCTTCCAGAGCAGTAGACCAGCTGAGCCAGGTAAGGGAGGGAAGAAAAGGGGATGGGGCTGTGTTGCTTGCAGTGTCTGCACACACTTTACGATAAAAAGGCTGCAGTATCTGTCTGATGCGGAAGTTGAAATTCCAGTTCCATTTCCAATTCTGACTGCTATGGGGAACTGGAATTTCTAATAATCTGACGGATGCACACGGATCGGATTTTGTCAAATCTGAACAACCCTAGACCAGATTCCAAACTATCTGATCACCTCTAGATGACAATTAACCAGAGTTGTGACTAATTATTGCATCATGTTTTCAAAAACTTTCACAGAAGTTCTTGGCCCGCTCCTCTTTAGCCTGTTCCTTAACTCCCTCCCAGATATCTGCCAGGAGAAAATAATCTTATATGCTGATGATGCTGTAATTCTCTCTTCCCACAAGGATCCAAACTCCCTACGAAAAAGCCTGCACCTTGCTTTCTCTAGTGTTGAAAGGTGGTTCCTGGATAGTAAACTTGTGCTAAACCACAATAAAACAAAAGCCATGCTCTTCTCCAATCACCAAAACAAAAATAGGCATACTCCACTCACCATACAAACCTCTACGGGAAATACACTGGACCAAGTAAATACTTTCAAATACCTTGGCATCACTTTTGACCAAGGGCTCACCTTTGCAACCCACATTGACAACACTGCGAAAACAATGAACCAACGTCTTGGAATACTATTCCGTAACCGTCAATTTCTAAATCAAGCAGCATTGAGAATAGCTATACAGAGTTCCATAATCTCAATCATTGACTATGGCCTTATTATTTATGGCTCAGCTACCTACACTGCTCTAAGGCATAGCTCAATCACTCTAAATAAGGCCTGCCGGCTCCTCACGGGGGCTCAAAGACTGACTCACACGTCTGAACTGTACTATGAATCAGGCTGGTTGAACCTATCAAATCGTCTTATTTATCTCACCTGCACAGTGGCAAAAAAATCTATCTTGGGACTGACTCCGTTATGTTTCCAAAACCTACTCCAACCGAATCCTGGCTCACGACCCTCCACCAGATCTGAACGCCAACCTTTCCTGGTCCCAGATGCCGGACTGCACAGGGACAAAGATCTTTCGCATACAGGGCCCCGACATGGTTCAATGCGCTTAGTCCACCTACTCTATCCTCAACCTCGCTCGAAACTTTCAAATCCATGCTTTATGCCTACCTCACCACCACTAGCAACTGTGATTGCGCTAGATAAAGACTACTACTCCTCGTGTCCATCCTCACATCTGAGGCCTCTTCCTCCCTGACTAATGAACCCTCTGGTACCTCTACTACTTCCTGTCTCCCACCCAAACTCACTCTTCCCCCCCTTTTTTTTCTGTCCCCTCTCACTTACTCTCCTGCTCACCACCTTTCCCTCCTCTCTTGCCTCCTTTTGGCTCCTAATGATCACCCTCTCCCTGGAAGATTCTTTAACCTCCAAATTGTCTACTCGCTTGAACCTGTTATAGCTTGTTTTTCTATGAAACTTAAAAACGTTACTGCCTTAAACTGTTAATAGCAAATTTATTATGTAACTTTCCTGTCTGGTTTTACCTGTAATGTGTATTGTGCTTTGTTAAATGTTCTTTGTGACGTGGCATCTTTGTAAAAGAGCCCTGGCTCAAAGGTATTAATTCCTAGACTAATAAACTAAAACTATACAGAAGTGTCACCTGCACTTTAAAGGTATCCTTGGGGGCCTTACTGGCCGGGATTTGGTACTTTTCCCCTCATGGCTGAGGTTTGGTTCCTAGTCAGAAAGGTTTTTTTCTTTTTTTCTTGGGATAGATGGATAGATCCTTTGATTGAGCCTCGATTTCCAGAGGATTGTACCAAGGATATTTCTATTCCCTCCTTGGTGACAATGAAAATAAAAGATGTTCCTGAGTACACCAGCTTATTTCAGCTATGGAAAATCTCAGGATGGGTGCACCTGCTCGGATGGGTGAGGAATAATTGGATGGACTTCTGGGTCTTGTGAATCTCCTGATTCTTTAAAATTTGTTAGGTCCAGCCAGCCCAGCAGGGATACTATTAACTACTCTCTTGACCCAGAGTTAGGAGTGGACTCAAATTGCTCAGGGGATTGAGGATCAGACGTCCCAAGGACAGCGCTCCTCTTTCAGGGAGGGAGGACACCATGTTCTGCTACTTTTTTTTTTAATTTGGTCTTCGGCTTGCTCTCCCTCGGCCCTGTCCTTACCTCGCCCCACCCCCCGGGACTTACCTCTGTCCATCGGCGTTCACCCTGGATTGCCCCCCATGGTGGGGCCATTGGGGGAGCCCCTTTGTAACTCCCTGAACAGTGCCACCTGGTTAGTCCAGTGGCAGAGTGCCTTGGTGGCTGCATGAGGCTTTGGTGGGGATGGGTGTCATCCTGCCATGGCCAGAGTCCTGTTTTCCCTGTTTTGTTGTTGGGAGGCGTGGCATGCAGTGATGTAAGGGTGCAAGCGCCCACATCTGGCACACCTCCCGGAACTTTCAAGCCTTGGCTGTGATGGCCGCCGGCCTCTGTCAGGGGGGTGGTCAGGAACTGAGTGCTCCCCCCCGGAGGACAGCAGTCCATCAGACATTTGATCCTCCTTCTCTCGGCCGACCCCCAGTGCCCTGAGATTGTGCCCAATCCCGGGTTACCAGTGTGGCAGCAGGTAAGGCATGTTGCCTCAGCCCTCCACACTATGGGACTCGCTCCATTCTGCTGCTTGACTGCCAAATGGTGGAAGCCTGGTGGGGGCACAATGGGTGCACATCACAGGGAGAGGTGCAGACACTGGCACACATGTGTGCATGTCATTATATGCCAGTGCCCTCAGGGGAGACAATTGAAAGAGCAGGAGTAAAAAAGTCTCTGTTCTGCCAACCATTAATACCAGTATCATTCGTAGGCTTGTGCACCAATAGGACGGGCCACCCACCGTAACTGTGGTCCTGTACAAGTGGTAGACAGTAAGCCCATGTGGTTGATGACATGGCTGAGGCAGTGTTGTCAGGTGTCAGGTAGATTGGGGCAGAGGGAAAAAAGCTTGGCCCCAAAAAAACCCTTGCTGGGTCATGTCTCCACTATGTGCTTGTCTGCTTCTGCACTATGGACCCACATCAGATTGACAGACAGACTGAGCTAATTCAAGGACACTGAACACAACTAAGACTGAATTACAAGTAATCAGTCATAAACTATTCGCAAACTTTGCTGCATACTTAAAACATTCAGCTTAGACATGGGGCACTGGATTTAACTCGGAGCAGATGAAGCGCTAGGATGTGCACTCTGAGACCACCATGTGGAAGAGATTGATTTTTTTTTATTTTATTGAATCTGGGAGAAATCAAACTTTAATTACCTTTTCTGGTCTACGGCTATGATAAAAACCTCCCTCCAAAGGATTGTTTCTTACATTTGGCTAGTCAGGAGCACGCTGTCCTTAGACTGCTTGACAGTCCTTTAGAGGGTTATACAGAGGGTGGGGGAACCACTTTGTGACAGCCCCTCCTGACTGTGCGTAGGGTCATGTGCGATTGCACAAATTGCAAACCTTACAGGCAGCCATATGGCCAGAAAGGTGTAATATGTAGTCTTCACAGATAATTTTTTTTTTAATAATCACAATTCTCCCCCTGCCAGTTTCTTGTCCCAAACAGCAAGAGAAGGGTGCACTCCAAGGAGAAAAAAATGTAAAGCCACTCACAGTTTTTTTTTCATTGCACCCAACAAGCAAAAGTGCGATGTGCAATTTAAAGTGCTGTTTCAAATGCAGTATCTTTATTTAACAGCCTTTATTAACTGCAAAACAGAAGGCAAGTATGCCCTGATGCTTCGCTCTTAATGAACTTAGCTTCAGCTTGGCCAGTATTCCCCTGCCCAGTAAAATTGGTTTAAGCAGTTGTCCATGGAAGTGTGTGTAGCATGGGGGGAATGAGCAGAATGGCTGACAACAAACGTTTACAGTCACTATACTACCAGTCTTTCTCATTACTTGTAAACCGCTTTGGGATATAGTGTGTATGAAAAGTGCCAAATACTATAAGTGCCAGTTCTGTTTTTATTATCTGTAACTTTCAGTCACTCTGGAGATTGACATGTCTGTATGAGTTCATTTTCTGTTTTAAGTTTCTTTTTTTTTGGAGAAAGCTCAAATACTTAGTGGGTGCTTCCAATTAGGATTTTTTTCTGTTCTAAGTTGACAGTGCAGGTCAACCGGGCCCACCACTGTGCTGATTAAATATCTAAATTTTTTTTTATACGTATTCCAGATGTTTACGCAATCCGGCAGCACCCCGTTGACAGCGGGCCCCACAAATGCTTTAGAGTGGTTCCACCTGGTGGGCCAAGGTCAAAGCTAGATGGGATACAGGCTTTTCTTCAAGATTATGTCACGTCAGATCCTCCATTTCTGAATGGATTGAGCTTTCTGAGTTGCACACTGGTCATATAACAGTGCTACACTTGGGTTTACACTTCTTGGCGTTTGACATGCATTCTGATAGTGCTGTTTTGTGTGTTGTGTCTCTTGTATTTAGATTTGTCTGCGTATCTGTGTTTGCAAAATATTTTATTTTACATTTCAGACTTATTTCTGTTGTTTATTATGACGCAAAACCAAGGATTTGAGATGTTTCAATAAAATATACAAAGTTATCAATAAAATATGGATTTGTGTTATGAGCAGTAGTAGTCATGTGTGGCACGTCAGCCTCCACCAAGGTCTAATGCTATTTTATATGGTCTAACACAAATACAAATATTTAAGAGTGATGTTTGCATTTATAAAAGTTCTGTTTTTGTGTGCATTTGTCCCGAATAGCACAGTATAGTCCCGTTTATCCGACCTGCCATGGCAACAGTTAATTGGGTCGGGTAAACGGGAGTTCGTGTATGCAGGATTAATGCGTAGAAGACATTTTTGGTTGTGTATTAAACAGGTAAGTGCTTAAGTGCTTTGAAACTTTTTTTTTCCTCTATGCTTGTTGTGCAAGTGTTTGTGCCTAGGTGCATAAGTACTTCTTGTCAGTACAATGCTTATTTATTTATTTAAAGAAGTCCTTCATACTCTTCTGCTGCAGCGCTCCAACTCTTTTCTGTGTAGCTTGCAATCTCAGTTTGCATACCAGCATGACGTTTAGAGGATCGCAATCTGGCTAGCTTTCCATCCAGAGCAGGCACTGATCGAAGTGTGCGACTGCCTCTAAATGTGTTGGGATGTGAATGGGCTCTTCTTCCTCCTCTTTGCTGGTATTGCTTGTGTCTTTGTTTGGCTCTGATGACGGTCCAGGATGAACTTGAGTGATGATCTCCTTTTCATCCATGAATGCGTGCTCATCATCAGCGTTTTCACACTGCGCCCACTCCTCCATCTCGTCGGGCGTAAGGTCAAGCTGTAACCATTCGCTCATGTTCATTGCGAGTGCTGAAATGGCACTGTTAAGATCTGGTTCCAAAACAGGTTCTATCTCTGGCATAGTGTCCATGTCGGTTTCTGCTACTAGGTTTTCTGACACAGCCCCCGTAATCCCCGACTTGACCCACAGTTGGCAGTTGTCAACTCTCACATTATCCCACGTCCTTTAGATTTATGGCCTTGATGATTTCCTGGAGCGACAAATCTTCATTTGTGTCCGATGTGACGGCCTGCAGCAAGCGCTTTCAATAGTGTCTTTTGAAGATTTCCGGTATGCCCTGATCACAGGGCTGGATCTTAGATGCGGTGTTTAGGGGGAGAAAAAACATCTTATGGTGCCGTCGTTTGTTGTGACAGGGTATGTCCAGATGAGACAGAGCATCGTCCAGCAAGATAACTGCCTTTAGTGGCAGATTTTTTCTGAGGAGAAAGCGCTTTACTTCAAGGATGAAATTGTCCTTAAACCATTTGGTCAACAGTGTGCTGTCCATCCAGGCATTCCTCTGGTTGTGTACAAAAGAGGAAGTGTTGCCATGTTAACATGGAAACATCTGGCCTCCTTTGATTTTCCGATGAGGAGAGGGTGCAATTTATGTTCACCAGTCACATTAAAACACGCTAGGATGGTGACACGATCTTTGGCTTTGTTAAAGCCTGGGGCATCTTTTTCATTGCCATGAGCAAGTGCTTTGTCAGGTAGACAATGCCAATAGAGACCCAACTCATCGGCGTTGTAGACCTGATCCAATGTCAAAGCATCAGCCATGATAAGAGCACTCAATTGCCTAATGAATGGAGCCACCCCTTCCTCAGCAGCCCTCAGGCGCTCTCCGCACAGTCGCAGTTGGCGGTTCCCATGGCGCTTTTTAAATCTGTCGAGACCACCATCTCTTGCAGCAAAAGTGCCACGGTTGCCAACTAGCAACTAGTGGAACTGAAGAGCCTTTCCTTTCAGGAGAGGGCCGGAGATGGGAGTTCCCTTCTCCCTCTCCTGGCTGAACCAGCGCTAGATGGCGCCATCCCTGGCATCGTCATCACAGGTTCGCATGTTTCTCTTCTCAACCCCCGACAAACCCTCCATAAACACAGCGAAGTTTCTCAACTTCTCTTTAGCCTCCTTGATGTCATGCACTGTCAACCTTCCAACTCCGTATTCGGCAGCGAGTGCCACTGCACGCTCACCATTCTCCAAGCGCTCCAGTATCTGGAGCTTCTGTTGCAAGGTGAGCGCAGTGCATTTCCTTTTGGTACTCATAATGAATACAGTCATGTAGTTCTGTATCAGACAGTGCCGTAGTGTAGTTCTGTATGAAACTGCCAGCATGATTCGCGCTTGTACAAATCATGGGTTTAAGTGGGCGACAAAATGGAAGTTCGGATAATTGGGAGTTCCCGATCATCGGGGTTCGGATTATCGGGATTGCACTGTATTTAACTTGTACAGCCCTTGTAACTGTGTGGCTTAGAAAGCAGTTTAAGTCAGTAATAAGCTACAGCAGGGTGTGCATTATGGGATTTTTATTACATGCCCCAGTTGTGTATTAAGGCACGAGGTCAAAGGCTGAGTGTCCTTACACCTCTGGGACGTGCATTACAATTCTATGATGCACACCTGGAGGGGCTTATTACACTTATAAAATGTCTCTAAGTAGTTTTTTGGAGGGAGGAGAATGAAACTGGGCACCTGATCTTGCATTTATAGAGATTTAATGCATGGTCAGGTGACGTCTTGGCCAATGACATTTGTAGATTTTTTCCTGCCATTTTATAAAAGGAGTTGAAACCTTGTATTTTACATTTTTTAATATAATTGGAAAATGTGGGCATGTGTGAGGTCTGTTTTGTACATAGATACATAGACAGTATCGGCAGATAAGGGCCTATGGCCCAACCAGTCTGCCCATTTGAGCTTGTAAGTTCAGTTTGTTTGCCTAGAAGTCTGTTGCCCCTTACCCTTGACCTCCAGAATTCCTTTATGTCTGTCCCATGCATTCTTAAATCCCGTGATTGTTTCAGCCCCCACCACTTCCTCTGGCAGGGTGTTCCACTTGTCCACCACCCGTTCTGTGAAGAAATTCTTTCTCATGTTTCCTCTGAATCGTCCTCCTCCAACTTCATCCCATGCCCTCTAGTCCTGGAACATCTTTTCGCTTAAAAATAGTGTTTTCCTGCACCCTGTTCCTCCCTGTAAGATACTTGTAGGTCTCTATCCTATCCTCTCCCTCCTCTCCTCCAGGAGTACCGTTCAGTTCCTTCAACCTGTCTTCATAGGACTTGTGATGCAATCCATGCACCATCTTTGTTGCCCTCCTCTGAACCTTCTCTACCCTATGTCCTTACTGTAGGTATGGTCTCCAGAACTGTACACTGTACTCCAGGTGGGGCCTCACTAGTGTCTTGTATAGCGGGATTATGACCTCCCTTTTCCTGCTGGTGATGCCCTGCCTATCCATCCCAGCATCCTATTTGCTTACCTGCTGCCTTGTCACACTGTTTCCCTACCTTGGGGTCATCAGAGATGATAACCCCAGATCCCTTTCCTGCTTGGTGCATGCTATATCCTCACCCTCCAACTGATATATTGTGCCAGGGTTTTTGTGCCCCATATGCATTATCTTGCACTTCTTTGCATTGAATTTCAACTGCCAAACCCTGACCATTCTTCAAGTTTCTGCAGGTCGCTTCTCATTCTGTCCACACCCTCTGGTGTCTACTCTATTACAGAGCTTTGTGTCATCAGCGAACAGTGAAATTCTGCCTTCTAGGTCCTGCGCCATGTCACTGATGAAGATGTTGAATAGGACCGGTCCCAGCACTGATCCCTGTGGTACCCCACTGGTCACTCTTCCCTCTGTGGGTGACAGCAATTTACCACCACCCTCTGTGTTCTGCCACCCAGCCAATTACCTACCCACCACACTACTGTCCTGCCCACACCCATATTCCCCAGTTTGTGTAATAGTCTTCTATGTGGCACAGTGTGAAAGGCCTTGCTGAAGTCCAGTTAGGCCATGTCCACTGCCCTCCCCTGATCCACCTCCCTAGTCACCCAGTCAAACAATTCAGCGAGGTTGGTCTGACATGACCTCCCCCTGGTGAAACCATGCTGCCTTGGGTCCTGTAGTCCATTGACAACCAGATGTTCCACCAATCTCTCCTTCAGTAGTGCTTCCATGATCTTCCCCACTACCGAGGTGAGGCTGACTGGTCTGTAGTTCCCTGCTTCCTCTTTGTTCCCACTTTTGTATAAGGGGTACACCCTGGTTTGTTGTTTCATGTGTTTTTTTTTTTTATGACATAGTAAATTTTTCTTCCCTATATATGGTCAATTGTTAATGCTGCCTTTTCCCCACCCAGTTAGAACAGTGCGAAATAAATGCTTTTTGGAATTTTTTTTTTTAATTCCACAGAATTCTGAAAAACATTGCTGTCATGGAATAATATTCAGCAGATTATGTAAACTGCAGAAACTTACTCCGCAGTTTGCAGAAAATGAATCCATAGTTTACATGAACTGTGGAATTTTGGTCCATGGTTAAGAGTCTGCTTATGACATTTTGAAATTCTGCTTCTGAAGGAATTTCGCAGATTAGGCAGAATTTACAATATTTCTTGGAATTTCGGTGGCAGTGGAATGTGAAAAATCACACAGCTCTACACATAATGGGCTTGATTTTCAAAGGTTGAGGCAGGGCTTGCATCAAACCTTGCATCAAAGCCATTTTCTGCTGGCCCGCTGGCGCAGCGGTTGGATTTCTGCTTGCGATGCCAGCGACCTGAGTTCGGGAACGAGCTCGGGTCGCTGGAGGGCACTGTCAGGGGAGACAGCCTGAGCGCCCCACCACTGCTCGTTGTCTTCAGGGAGGGAGGAGGGCTGCAACCTGGTGTTGGGCGACCACTGGTGGAGACCGGGGTAGGGCAACACGTCGAGGTCATTAGTGGGTGGTGCGTGGCAGACGTTGGCTCTTGCCTTGACGTCCGGACGTCACGCACCTCAAGAAAAAAACGGAAAATCGCTTGCTGTCCGCCGGATGACGGCTCTCTGTTCCCTGAGTGCCTCCAGTGCCTTCCCAGGGCCTCCTGCTCCTCAGCAGCATCCCCGGGCCCTAGTAGTGTGTGCTGGGGCCATCCCTCTCCCCTCTCCCTGGTGCCTTCCCCCTCAGAGGAGGGGGACCCGCCTGGTGAAGGGATACGCCACTATATCCCGGGGATCGGCTGTGATATGAGGACCAGAGAAGGGCTGGAGTAAGGACATTGGGGCCAGGGGAACCTGTGGAGCCGAAGAGTTGGGGACCCAGCGAGCACGGGTGTGGCAACAAAAAAAAAAAACATTTCTAGGCGCGCTGTGCTAACTCTTTGCACGCAGCACACCGATTTCCCTATCGTTGAGTGCTTCTGCGACAGTGTCCTCAGTTTACAGCAACTTGCGCCAAGGTTTGGCGCAAGCCCTGTAAAAAGGGTCCCTCAAATGGTGCAAGCTATACCAGGGGAAAGCTGGTCTAACTTGCGATATTTGGCACTCAGGATTGAATATCCCAATCGCCAGCCAGGAGAATGCCATGGGCCCCCTGTGCCAAACAGTCAGCGCACCAGTGGCTTGTGGTATTCTCGGAGCTTTGAAAATCGAGCCCGGTATTTTTAAATTGCTTAACAGTTGCACAACCCAGAGACGTCACTTGAGCAGAAGCCCCACGTTGAAAGCTTTCCTCTAGGCTTCCTTTGACTCAGTTTGATGTCACTGGGTTCCGGAATGCATCATTTCATTAACAAATAAGTATTGGGAGGGAAAGAAGGCAACATTAACACAGGACCCTAAATTAGGAAAAATACTGTACTCAAACAAATACAGTATAAATACAGTGACTAGTATCTAAAACCAGAACGTACTTCCATGAATAAGACGGTGGTCATGAATAAGACGGCAGCTGGTGGCAGAGGTGAGTGGAGGGTAACTGTTGGCCCCATATTGGGGCTGGGGGTTGGGGGTTTTGCATTGCCAAAGGATGCTGGCACTGGGAGACGGGTCACTAGACTATTGGTGAGGGTTTTAAGGGTTAATACAGGGATTGGATGGGGGGACAAGAGAGTGGGTATATTTTTCCACAATTATGGGATCGGGTGATTGTGGGGGCGCACTGGATTATATATATATATATATATATATATATATATTATTATTAGTATTGGGATCGGGTACTTTTTTTCCCCTTAATATTGGAATCGGGTACTGGGCGGGGGCGACTTGACAGGGTCTGTGGTTTAGAAATATAGAACTGACAGCATATATTGGCCTAGTGGAACATTCAGTTCCCAAGTTTGTCTAGAAACTTAGAAAGCTGATGCTGGAAAAGGACCAGAAGACCCATCTAGTCTGTCTTGTTTCCCTGTCTATTTCTACACCCTGGACCCTGTTTGGCCACAGGTGTCCCTTCCTCCCTCCTCCCTTTCCTCCCTCCTCCCTTTCCTCCACCTTTTAGGCCCATGTGCCAATTCCATGCATGCTTTAAGCTTGCCACTATTTTTGCCCCACCACTCCTTCTGGCAGGCTGTTCCTGGTGTCCACCACCCTTTCTGTGAAGAAGTGTTTCCTCACATCCCTCTTAAACTCCCCACCTACATGCTTCATTGCATGTCCCAAGTTCTGGTACTCCTACACCACTGAAAGAGACTCCCCTCCTGCACCTTGTTCACCTCCAGTGAGGTACTTACAGGTTACAGTCATGTCCGCTCTAGCTCTCCTGTCCTCCAGGGAGTACATGTTGAGCTCCCACAGCCTCTCCTCATATGGTTCTCGTGCAACCCCAACACCATATTGGTAGCCCTCCTCTGGATCGCTTCCACCCTGTCCGTATCTTTGCAGAGGTGCGGCTTCCAGAACTAGATACAGTACAGTACTCTAGGTGGGGTTGCACTAGAGAGCGATGTAGTGGCATCACTACCTTCCTTCTCCTGCTAGAAATCTCCCCCTTAAGCACCCCAGCATCCGGCTAGCCTTGCTCACTCTCCTTGTCACACTGCCCTGCCACACTAAGATCATCAGACAGGATCACCCCTAGGTCCCTTTCTTGCTTGGTGACTGTAAGCGCCGCCCTTATGTTATACACAGACCTTGGGTTTCCCTGCCCTAGGTGCATGACTTTGCACTCTTTGGCATTCAGACCCAGCTGCCACCCCTAGACCATACTTCAGGTTTACCCAGATCCCTTTATATTCTCTCTGTCCCTTCCTGCGTGTCTACCCTGTTGCAGATTTTTGTGTCATCGATCTCATTTTAGAACTGTGCTGTTGTCAGTCCTCCCTACCCTCCTGTCTGCCCCTTATGCACTATTCCCCATGCCTGTCCCATACCGTTTTATATCCTCCCAGTGTTTCAACCCTGATGACTTCCTCCAGAAGCTTGCTTCCATCTGCCACCACTCTTTGTGAAAAAAAGTACTTTGACATCCTTTCTGAAACTCCCCCTCGCCAGTGTCAGGGAGTTACCCCTGGTTCTCATGTTGCCACTTACTGTGAACAGTTCACTGTTGTCTGCCATGTTTATTCTGTGAACGTATTTGCAAGTCTCAGTCATGTCACTATTCTTTCTCCTGTCCGCCAGCAGATCATTTTGGTGGCTCGTCCTTCCACTGCCGCTAACCTTGTCTTAATAACACACTATCCTTAGCACATTATTAAAATACAGAAACATAGAAACGTAGACCTTGATGGCAGAAGAAGACAGATGGTTCATCCAGTCTGCCCATGGTTCCCTATCTAACCCTGAGACCTATTGTCTGAACAGGGTTCTTTCCTTCCCTATCCACACCCCATTCCTCTCCCTATTACTGTTATCCTGAGTAACCACTATACCCATCACTCTGTCCCAGCCGTGCTTGAAACCTTTAATGGTTTTGCACCCACCACCTTTGCTGATAGACTGTTCCATGGTTCCACCCCCTTTCTGTAAAATAATGCTTTCTGTTATCCCTCTTGAGCCTCCCTCTTGTCAGTTTCCACTCGTGCCCTCGTGACCTTGAACTGTTACTTGTGCTAAAATTGCAGTGAGTTAGTGCTTGCAGGAACCATTGAATATAACACTACGCACTGCATGCAAATTTAGTGTCAGTGTGGCTGAATTGGTAGCACATCCACCTCTGGCCCAGAAGGTCATGGGTTCTAGTCCCACCCTGAGCTTGGACTCAAGCCATAAAAATGCTGGCACCAAGTGCAGTATTGAGGGGTTACAGCACTGTCTGGGTGTGCTGTCCTTTTGATGAGATGTACAGCTGAGGTCCTAGCTGCCTGTTCTGGTTGTTGTTCAGCTGGACGCTCAAGATCCGATGGCGTTTCTCAAAAGGAATAGAGGGAATTTCCCTGGTGTCTTGGCCAAATTTCTCCTGTTCATTATAAGATACCACCAGCAGCTTAATCTGGTTCAATTTCAGTTGATTTGCATCTGTATATTCCTCAAATGGGCAGTACTGCCTAGCCCCCCCTTTCCTGGATAGCAAAAAATAAACAATTCATTTGCACAGAGGGTTTGAAGATCTGGACGAAGGTTTTTTTTTTTTTTTTCATCTTGTGTTTATGCTCCAGCCTCCTTCTGCGACTGACCCCCAGCCCTGTCACTCACCATCCCTGGGACTACCGACTGCTTCCTTACTTCCAAGGGTGAGTGGGCCCTGGTAGGTGGTGCGGAGCCTGTGGGGTCGCCAGTGTCAGCCTACTGTTGACAGGATTTTTCCTCTGGTTTTCTCCCTCCTGTTCGGGGCCAGCATGCGTACAGTGACACGCACGCACTGCGTGAAGACGCTGTACACATGGGCGCTTGTGCCCAACTGTCAAACTGGTGACAGTTTGCTGAGCCACGCGGGCTCTGCTGGGTGGCGGTCAAGCAGTGTTGCTGTCCTCCCCCCCCCCATGGAAGAGGAGAGCCAGTATTAGATGTTCAATCCTCCTTCTCCCAATCATCGGCGTAGAGGTAAGTAAGGCACCCAGCACCTCAGCCCTCGCCGTCACTGGGCAAAACTCAACACTTTCTTTAGTTTCGAATTTTAGAACCAGTTGGTTTAAGAAGTTTAGAACCGGCCAGGTTAAAGGGGTTTCTTCCTAATCAAGTCTGCACATCTCCAATGACAAGGCCTTTAAAAATAGAAAAAAAAAAACTTCAGCAAGCTATCAAAATACTTTTTTTTATACAAACATATGTACATAAGAATTTAGAAAAAGTACACCAAAGTCCCAGGGAGTTCTTTCCATGTTATGGTTTGTCAAGAGAAATAAGATTTACTTTTTGAGTTGTCATGTGTTGAAAAGATGTGTCCATCCTGCATATGGCTTTGTTTCAGGAACCGTACAGAATGCAATTGATACATCAAGGCTAGCACATTGGAATATGCTGTCATGTTTGCAATTGTGGAAGAAAAGAAAACAGGAATGTGCTGCGAACTACAGACCCTCTTGTGTGTTAGTTAATTTGTCACAGGCAGGTTATGTTACATTATGGAATGCTTGTCACATGCCACTGTTTTCATATCAGAGGTCCTGCTAGCAGTGTACAGTGTAATCCATTTCAATAGAATAGTGGTAAAATGGCAGTATAGCCTAGAGGTTAGAGTAATGAGCTGTGAATGAGCTTGGTACATCCAACAGACCAGGGTTTGGTTTCCACAATGTCCACTTGCATACTGTGAACTTGAGCAAGTCACTTAACCTCTCCAGTGTTCCTGGGTCGCCCCTGAAAACAGGCATTTGTGCCTAGTGGGCCATTCCTGGTTACCAAATAATTAATAAAATTAGGTGTGGGCACCAGTGGATCCAGCTATGTAACAAAGTAGCACCAAGCTACCCACTTAGGCCCGCATGCAAACAGTAGCTGTTCTAGCATTAAAGCAGCACAATCAGCACAAAGGACCCCACACTTAAGTGTGAGACTGGCCCCAATTTGCACATTGTGGGCAAAAACATTTTGATTTACTTACTGTTTACTGCAGTAGCGTAGCAAATTCCCAGAGGGCCTGGGTGCAAGGGTATGTTATAGGGCCGCCCCTGGTTTTGAATAGACATCAAAATTATGATTTGGGCCCCTCAGACCTCATGGGCCAGGGTGAGACTGCACCCCCTGCACCCTTGTAGCTACGCCCCTGGTTTACTGCAGTATACAGTAGGTTGTATCACACTAATTTTGTTTACTTTAAGGCTGACATATTCTACTAATCCCAGAATCCCCTGCAGCTGACATCAGAGCAGTAGGCAGCAGTGGGAGATTCAGTAGCCCGCAGTGCATGTTAGAGCTTTTATGATCTCCGATCAGATGTTTTCCAGGGCTGCTTTTCTCCAGGGAAACAGTACAGTCCTCTGTGTACTTAGCCCATGGAGGACAGTGAGACCAGCAAAAACAAGCATTTGTCAATGCCAAATGTTTGCTTGCTGGCATTGGCAGTGGTAGTGTAGAAGTTACAGAGCTGCGTAATAGGAATGGCAGTGAAGTACTGAACTGAAGCCAACCCCACCACCACCCTGCAGAGAGTGACAGGCATTGGGGTGTGCGTTTGGGTCGTCAGGCATAACGGCCACGCCATTTCACCACACCCCACCCTGCAGAGACTGACAAGTGTCACGGTGTTCCTTGTGGTCTTTGGCCCTTATGCACACCCCATTTCATTAGGAAATATGGTGAGATGGGTGCGATATAGGAGAATGGGGTGAAGTTTGGGGCCGAAGAGTCCAAGGCATACCTCGATGCCTCTCACTGACTGCAGGGTGTGGAACGGTATGAGCATCACAGGCAAGAATCCCAAGTCACACCCCTGATGCCTGTCATTCTCTATAGGGTTGGGCATTATAGTTGAAAACCCTAATACCTCAGGCATTCGTTAGTATTTTCACTCCAAATTTTCAACGTGTTTGTTTTGTGACCCCACCTCATGAACAGGGGGAATATCAGTTTGTTAGCCGAAAGCTGCTAATGCACAGTGACTATGGCATTTAGGACCACAGGTGCAAAAACATTCCGAACAGGATGTAAAAATGACAGCTGTACTCTTTCATGGGAGGTGTAAAAATGGCTGTGTTGCAAATCTGTAGTAAAAATATTAAAAAAAATGGTGAAGTCACAAGCGTACATAGAAACTGTGCAACGCACACCTGTAATATAATTAGGTTGGGATTTTTACAGCAGATTGTCAACTCAGGCATTTTGGTGCCTCCAATCATGAACAGTGTCACTGTGATTTTCTTTATCTGTGACGAACAATGATTTCCCACAGCGACCACGCATCTCTGCACTGAAAGTGTGAAAACACACTTCAGCCATGTTGTGAAAAATGACAGCTGTACTGTTCATAAGGAAGTGTGGAAAAATGTCACTGGTGAAAATCTGGACTGAAAATATTACAAAGTCATGAACTAATGAGGGTGCGTGGAAACTGCTCAATGCTCACTCGTAACACAGTCATTTTATGGACTTTTGTCACCAAATTTTCAACATAGCCATTTTAAGACCTCTGCTCATGAACAGTGTAACTGTGATTTTACGTAATCTGTCCTAAACATTGCTTTGCACACCAACAGCACCATTGTCTTTACATGTCTGAAAACACATTTTAGGCGACATATGATGCAGCTGTACTGTTCATAAGGAAAGTTAATAAAATGGACATGTTGAAAATCTGGAATAAAATATTAAATTTGCAAACTTACGAGCATGCATAGGAACTGTGCAACGCGCTCTTAAAAGTCATTTTTAGGAATTTTTTCACCAAATTTTCAACATAGCCATTTTAAGACCTCTGCTCATGAACAGTGTCACTGTGATTTTCTTAATTTGTCCTGTATATTGATTTCGCACACTGACTGCGCCATTGTTCGCTACATGGGCGGAAACACGTTTTGGGTGAGATGTGAAAAATGACAGCTGTACTACTCATAAGAAGGTGTGGTAAAATGGCAGTGTTGAAAATCTGGAGTGAAAATATAGAAAATTTGCGAACTAACGAGTGTGCGTAGGAACTGTACAACACACGCTTGTAAAACAGTCATTTTTTGGAATTTTTTCACCAAATTTTCAACATAGCCATTTTAACACCTCACCTCATGAACAGTATCACTGTGATTTTCTTAATTTGTCCCGTACATTGATCTCGCACACCGACTCGCCATTATGCGCTACATGGTGAAGCTCGTTTTTAGGTGAGATGTGAAAATGGCAGCTGTACTACTCATAAGAAGGTGTGGTAAAATGGCAATGTTGAAAATCTGGAGTGAAAATATTGAAAATTCACGACCTTATGAGCGCGTAGGAACTGCGCAATGCACGCTCGTAAAACAGTCATTTTTAGGACTTTTTTCACCAAATTTTCAACATAGCCATTTTAAGACGTCTGCTCATGAACAGTGTCACTGTGATTTTCTTAATTTGTCCCATACATTGATTTCGCACACCGACTGCGCCATTGTGCGCTACATGGGCGGAAACACATTTTGGGTGAGATGTGAAAAATGACAGCTGTACTACTCATAAGGAGGTGTGGTAAAATGGCAATGTTGAAAATCTGGAGTGAAAATATTGAAAATTCGCGAACTTACGAGCCTGCGTGAGGAACTAGCATATTTCGTAAAACAGTCATTTTGAGAATTTGGCACCAGATTTTCAACTTGGGGTTTTGGGACCCTTCTCATGAATGATGTCATTGTCATGGCGTTATTCAGGCCGGAAGGGTGATTTCGGCGCGGTGACTGCGAATCACCCGCCGACGAGCTCGCCATGACAGCTGACATCATTCGATAGAAGGAGTCCCAAAACCATGTTAATGTGGTGCAAAATTCAAAAATACCTGAGATATGCAACAAAGTTGAAACCCCTATCTAGCCCATTATACAGCTTACGGCATTTCCTCAATTCGCGGTCGGCTTTGAAGAGTGCAGGCGTGTTCCCGGTCCACGAAGATCGTCGCGCCGAGGTCGGAGGTAAGTATGGGGTGAGGGGGGGTGGGAGGCTGGGTGCACCGTGGGTGAGTGCGGGTTGTGGGAGGGGCGGGAGACAACGTTGGACCGTTTTTCTTTACAGGTTAAAAAAAAAAAAGCGGATGGCGATGGGGCGTTTGCCACGCTGGGGTGGGCTCAGCGTGGCACAAACAATGTTGTGGGGGGCGCGTTCAGCCGACGGGGATTGGGCACCCGTCGGCCTGAGGATACATTGCCACGCTGGGGTGGGCTCCCAGTGTGGCACTTATTACGGGGGGACAGTGGAGCCGGACGGGGATTGGGCACACCGTCGGCTATATTATTAGTTGCCATGCTGGGGTGGGCACCCAGCGTGGCATTTTGAAACCTTTGGGGGAGGCGGGGGAACTCAGCACAGCCGGCGGGGTTGGGCACCCGTCGGCTATACAGTGCGTCGTGCGTGCGGGGCGCGCCCGT
This sequence comes from Neoceratodus forsteri, assembly GCA_016271365.2. Classification (NCBI taxonomy): domain Eukaryota; kingdom Metazoa; phylum Chordata; order Ceratodontiformes; family Ceratodontidae; genus Neoceratodus; species Neoceratodus forsteri. The sequence continues at coordinate 114,768,750 of JADMNL010000028.1, forward strand.
CTGCGTGGAAGCCTGTCTGGGGGAGCTGCGGTGACAGCCTTATCTCGTCGCTGCTCACTCCAGCGTAGCTCCCCCTTTCAACTGTATGCCACTGCATTTTGGAGCGTGTCATAGACAGCTCCAGAATGCATTGGCTTACAGGGGCCGCGCCTGCCAGCACACTGACTGAATTGGAGGAGGAGGAGGTGACACACCTCCGAAATCTCCGATGATGGCACTATGTTTCTTGCACATGCGTGCAAGCAAACATAACAAGATCAGAGCTTCTATAAACTCTAACATGCACTGCAAGCTACTGAATCTTCTCACTTCTGCCTGTTGCTCAGATGTCATCTGCAGGAGATTCTGGGATTTGTAGTAACAGAAAATGTCAACATAGAACTAAGCAAAATTAGCCCAATACAATCTACTGTACTACAGTAAATGGTAGATAAACCAGAATGCTTTTCCACACAGTGTGCACATCGAGACCTGCCCAATATCTGAGTGTGGCAGCCCTTGGTGGTGACTGTTCCACTTTAAACTGGAACATTTTACATATTTGGGGGAAAAGTGCTAATCCTCTGAAAAAAGTCCAGACCTGCCCTTAGCTGTGGGTTTCACTTAGCGGTGCGGAATGCAGAATTCCAGCTGAACCACATTTCAGCGTTCGAAAACCTTGGCAGAGGAATTCCACAAAGCAGTGCTGGGCGAAAATAAAATTCCACCTGTGGAATTACCGTGAAATTCAAAATTGTGTTTCTGCAAAATTTCAGAGTGCACTTCAGCAACTTTCATGAAATTCCGATGTGGAACAGTGGAACGAGTGTATGAATTGCGGATTTGTGTATTAAACTGCGGAAGGAAATTCTGCTGAATTGATCACTGAACGGCGGAATGATTGCATGTAGTGCGTATTACACAGAAACATACAATTTGTTGGCAGATAAGGACCACTTGGCCCACCAAGTCTGCCCATATGTCCCTGCCGACCCTACTTGATCTTTGCCTACTCCTCCCCCACTGCTTTCCTACCAAGTTTCCTTTGTGTCTATCCCATACGTGATTGTAGCCCACCACTGTTTTTGCTCCCACATGCTCTGCTGGAAAATGGTTCCAGGCATCCACCACTCTTTCAGTGAAGAAGTACTTTCTTACATCCCTCCTAAATTTCCAACCCTTCCAGCTTCATTGCATGCCCCATTGTTCTTGTACACCTTCTCTTCTGAAAAATAATCCCTTCTGCACCTTATTCACCCCGTGAGGTATTTATAGGTCTCTGTCATGTCCCTCTCTCCCTCCTGTCTTCCATAGTCTACATATTGAGATCCCTCCATCTCTACTCATAGGGCTTATGATGCAGACCATTTACCAGTTTACTTACTCTCCGCTGGGCATCCTCCGTCTATTTCCTTCCTGTATTGTGGTCTCCAGAACTGGATACACTACTATGGGAAGGGTGGTCTCACCTGTGATCGATACAGTGACAACACCACCTGTCTCCTTCTGCTGGTCATTCCCTTCCCTATGCACCCCAGCATCCTGTTGGCCTGCCTACTGCCTCGCCACCTTGAAGTCATCAGATATGACCCAGTATCCCTTCCTTGTTTATTGACTGTCATACCTCTTCCCCTATTTTATGCACTGCCTCTGGATTTCTGTGCCTTAGGTGCATGATTTTGCAGTTTTTTGCATTGAAACCCAGAGACATACTCTCAACTCATTGAGTTTTCTAAGGTCTCTACTCATTCTCTCCATCCCCTCTGGAGCATCTACCGTATTGTAGATTTTGGTGTCATCTACATATGTTCCCTTGCAGCTCTTCTGCAGTGTCGCTAATAAAAACACTGAAGAGGACTGGTCCCAGTACTGAGCCCTGAGGTACTCCAGTGGTCATTTCCCCCCATTAGAATGAGTGGCGTTTACCACTCGCCTATCCATCAACCAGTTCCTTACCTCGTTTATCATCTTGAGTCCCACTCCCAAACTGATCCGTTTCTTTATAAGCCTCTTATGTGGTATGGTATCAAAAGCCTTGCTGAAGTCTGAGTAGGTCCTGTCTGCTGCCCCACCCTGATCTAGTTCCCTTGTTACCCAATTGAAGAAACTGATTAATTTCGTCTGACATGACCCCCAACCCCGTAAAACCTTGCCACCTTGGGTCTTGTAACCTACTAGATTCAAGATACTCCACTAGCCTTTCTTTTGAAAGAGTCTCCATTAACTTCCCCACCATTAACATTAGACTGACTGGCCTATAATTGCTATCCTCCTCCCTGTTGCCACTATTATGAAGCAGGACTACATCTGCCCTCCTCCAGTCCTCTGGAACTACTCCTGTTTCCAGAGAGTTGTTGATTAGGGCTGTCAGAGGTGCAGTCAGTACCTTCCTGAGCCCCCTCAGCACCCTTGGGTGTACCCTGTCTGGCCCCTTAGCTTTATCCACTGTCAGATTCACAAGTCCTCTCATGACTCTTTACTCTGTGTATGGACTTACGTGTCTTCCTCCCTCCCCCCAGTGTTCCTACAGTTTCTATGTGGTCTGTTCCCCACTCCCTCCACTGTGAAGACTGAGCAGAAGTAGCTGTTCAGGATATCTGAGTTTTTTTTCCTGATCCTCCTCTGCACAGTCTCTCCCTGCCCTTCTTAACTTCCCAGTCCCTCCGGTTCAGACTTGATGTATTAAAGTGCAGAATGGAATTCCACAGAACTAATCACTGAACTGTGGAATGACTGCGTGTATTGCAGACTGATTTATTAAATTACAGAATGAAATTCCACAGAACTGTAATTCCACGTTCACATGTATCATTCCACATTTCAGCCAGAAAAGTTTGCAGAACAGGATGAAAACTTGCCATAAACATTTGGAAGGTTCCGATTTCACCAAACTTGAAAGTTCATAAAACTTCACTTAATATCCTCCGTGGCCCACAGGACCCCCTTCCCCCCTGAGTTGGGACCTGCCGCAGGCAGTATCACCTGCCCCCTTCTGAGACAGGGTAGGAAAAGCCATGGTGAAGGAGCAGCTGGGAGTGATAGGTGGGGCACAACCATGCTGGGAGTCATTCTATGTGCACCAGGGCTTTTCTGCTCTTCTGGTCCCCCCCCCCCCGGATGCCTGACATTCATGGGTTCTTAGCACATGCAGTGTGTGCCTGTGTGGAACTCCGGCAGCGTTTCCCTCTCCTACAGTACCCCCGCTGCAGTTCCACCCTTGGTCACCCAGTTGGCAGTATTGCAGCGGAGGCTGCAACCCTACGAGAAGAGATGACTGAGGGATCTCAACTTGTACACCCTGAAAGAGAGGAGAGTGAGAAGGAACATGACAGAAACACAGAGGTGAACAAGGTGCAGGAGGGGAGTCTCTTTCAAATGAGAAAGAGCACCAGGACCAGAGAGTGTGCAATGAAGCTAGCTGGGGGTGGGGGAGTTTAAGAGGAAGGTGAGGAAGTACTACTTCACTAACACAGTGGTAGACACCTAGAATAGACTGCCAGCGGAAGTGGTGGAGATGAAAACAGTGGGGGCTTAAAGCATGAGTGGGATAGACATAGAGGAACATTTATAAATAAGCAGGGAGGAGCACCAAAGGCCAGTTAGGGTCTGCAGAGACAGACCAGGCAGGGACCATCTGGGTAGAGTGGGTGGGCCAAGCCATCATTTTCTGCTGACATATTCTAACCATCCCACACTGGAGGAGAAGAACATCTGTTGCAATGCTCAATCCTCCCTGCCAGGCCCTAATGACGACCCTGGCTCGTTTCGAAACCCGAGTCGCCAATGTTACAAATGATGGTAGGTCTGCAGTTGCTCCTTCACCCTGTTGTGATTTTTGTTTTTCTGAAAGTAAACCACAGGTTTTTAATGTGAACTGTGGTTTCCTTGTTATATCCCAGAAACATTTTCTGTGTAAAAACTATGTAACCTGCAGAATTCTGTTGTGTTGTATGGAATTTTGCATCAATTGGTAAAACTCTCCATTTTCTGTGATTTTGTGCTGTGGAAAAGACCTGTGATCCTATTCCGAAATTTCTTAAATGCCATGGAATTTCTGCAGTAACGGAATTTCACGGATCTGCACAGCACCAGGTGTCACTATCTTTCACTTTAATTTTTATCACTTTGTTTCTCTGACTCTGGTACTCCCCTTCCTACCAACAGCAGCTCCTAGCCATATCTTAACCCTTCTTGGATGCTTATCTCTGCCACCAGGTGCCACAGGATTATCCCATTAGCTGCCTCTTCTTGACCCAAATGTGAGAGTGCAGAGTGGCCCATCGGGTGGGCAGGGCATGAGAGCACTGGGCTTCATCTTGCTCGCTCCAAGGTGTTTCCTGCTTAGCTTCTCTCCCTTTGTTATACTGCTAACTGTAGGCTACAGTGTGCACATATGCATTTTAATGCATGACCTGCGCACTGCAGCCAGGCAGCATCCCCCGCATTCTTACATCCCCCGCCCATTGCACCTCCACCTGTGTTCTAGTGGGGAGTGCAGCCCTCCTTCCCCAGAGGAGGAGCACAGCTGCTGATGTGCTCAGTTCTCCATATTTGCAGTGTGGAAGGCAGATCGGCAATGATGATATTCTCCAGCAGCACTTCTGGCTACAAGGGGATTTCATGATTTGGAGCCAGAGCAGGTAATATAGATAACATGGGCCCCATACTGGTGTGGAGCTCTGTAGAATGTGGCATTCTGCCAGTGGAATTCTTGCGTAATGGTGATTCGGCCTCCTAAATGCCTTTCAAAATGTATTTTTTCCATTGAAAGCCGGCCTGCTGGCACAGTGGTAGGGCTTCCGTTTATGACGCTGACACCCCGGGTGCAGGAATGGACCCGAGAAGTTGGCAGGCCAGACGGGTGGAGGAGGACTGAGTGTCCAATGGACTGTTCTCCAGGGGGGAGGGTAGGTGAGCTCCCGATGCTCAATTCACCTCTGGCGGAGGCCGGGGAGAGCAGCTGCCAGAGCCCGGGTAGTGGGGAGGTGTGCGGAATGTTGGTGTTTTTACCATTACATCATTGCACAGCATGCCTCCCAGAATTATTGCCCCAGCCATCACTAAACCACTTGCCTTCATTTTCAATCTTGTCCTCTCATCCTCCACTGTGCCTGACTCCTGGAAAGTCACACATGTGGTACCAATCTTTAAAGCAGGGGATCCCTTTTTCCCTGAAAATTACAGACCCATCTCCCTCCTCCCTCATCTAAGTAAACTACTGGAAAACAATTGTGCAGCATCAGCTATCAGAACACCTTGATAAGTGTAACCTCCTTTGTCCCCTACAGCATGGTCTCCGTAAACATCATAGCACCTCCTCTGCTCTGGCCCTCTTTTCTGACCACATCCTTAGGAATGTGGATGTGGGCAAGGCCACAGGCGCGGTGTTTGTGGACCTATCTAAGGCTTTCAACCTAGTTGACCACCACCTTCTCCACTCCACCCTACTACACTTTGGATGCTCCCCGGAAACTGCTGTTTGGTTCCATAGCTACCTCTCTGCCAGGTCTCAATCTGTCTTAATAGGCAAAGACTCCTCTTCCACTCTACCTATTCATACAGCGGTACCCCAGTGTTCCATACTTGTCCCACTACTCTTTTCCTTGTTTGTCAGTGCTCTTCCAGCAGATAGCCTCAGCTGTAATGCCCTTGTTTATGCAGACGACCGCGTCCTGTACTATAGCGACAAGTCACTCAAATCAATCTCAGCCACCTTCACACTAAATTATGCCTAACCAGGTGTACAAAAATGAATTCTTAAAACTTAAATAAAGACCTCAGATTATTCTTACCTTTTTCCAGTTTGGTATCACCATTCAGGCTTATGCACAGTGTCTGCTATAACCATATATACTCCGCTTACAAAAGGAAAGAAATTCAAAGACAGACCAAGTAGGCTCTAAAATTAGAGTTTTTCTAAAATAGATACAAATATGTAACATATAAAATGCAGAACTATTATATCACAAGACATACAAATCTCTTAAACAAAACAGGTTTTAACAGTGCAATTCCTACTACAGTAATGAGATTTGTCTCTCTCTCTCTCTCTCTCTAAATACCTGCTTAAAATGCTCACAGATGTTTCTTGGTCAGAGTCTAGATAAAAGTGTCTCTGTGTAGTAAAACAGAATATTCCTTAAAGCATACTTTATTTGCCAGTCCCTTTGTGTGAGGTCACCTAGCTCCTCCTCTGTCAGAATATATGAAAAAATATATCTATACAAAAACAGGATGTCTTTTCAAAGTATTAAATTCTGTAATCCTCAGCACAACTCATTTTTTCTTTCAAATGAAATTTCTTTGATCTATTGATCAGCTTCCCCTCTCACGCAGACATCAGCATTTATGATTTTCGCACCAGTTTGCTAAACCTAGTTTCCTCCTGTAACATCATAAACTTTTTTTATGATTTCCCTCTTAGCAACTACAGCTATAATTAACTTAGAAAAAGACTGTAATTAGCTTCGGGCCTTCCAGGTAACACCTTGTATCTAAAACCTGTGTGTGTGTGTGTCATACTCACATGCTGTTTCAGCATTTCTCAAGAGAGACAGTCCATAACCCATTTTTATATTACAAAAAATGATACAGTGGTCAGAACCAGCTGTCCAAGTGTCACACTGCCTACCATATCAGACAACTCTTGTCCCCTGAAGCTCGCTTTGCTATTGCGCAAGAGAACCTATTACCCCTCCTCGATTACTGCTCCCCTGCCTACTCCTCTATGCCCACTACCCTATGCTCTTGATTAAATACAACTTACAACTCTGTTGCTTTGTTCTCCTAGTCCCCCATTCCACCCACCACTATGTACTCTACCAATCTCTAGGGTGGCTCCCACTACGAGGTTGTTTTGATTACACCTTGGGCTGCCTAGTGGACAATACACTCAGGAGCAAACAGCTGTCACCCTGTGCTTCACTGTCAACAGATAGGGTGGTTTCTAGGAGCATCAGGGCCTCCTCCATCCCTCCACTTATAGTCTCATGTACTACCACTGCTATGGAAAGTAAGGCCATTTCTGTCTCCGCTCCATCCTGATGGAACAGGCTACCATCGTCCGTTCGCTTGTCCCCCTCCCACCTCTCCTTTAATCTTATTTTAGATCCTGGCTCATGACTGAACACACTTGCAACTGTTTCCTTGCACAGTCATAAGGTCAAAATACGTCCCTGCCTTACTTGTCTCTGCTCTTCTGTGTATCCTTGCTCCCTAGTACTGCTGCTCCCTTGTTCTGCCTTGCTGTCTTATCAGTCCCTGATGCGCTGTCTTTCTGACTCTGTCTCATGACCTCTGTTAGGCATGGTAGCTTGTGTGAGTTTTGGCCACATTTAGCATGTATCTACTGGCGGCTATTTGTGTATTGACCTTGAATCCTCCTGTTTAGCGCATGTGTTCACCTTGTACTGCTTGATAGTTGCTTTGTATCTTTATTAGCTTGACTACATTGTATCTGTGATGTGATCATATCTTTATATTTTCTGTATTTTACTACTTCTGTAGAATGCTTGCTTCCTCCAGTGTGGAATGGGTCGTGACTGAAATCGGTCCTTTGGATCAGCTCGCTCACCTGGTTACCAAAGACATACATAAATAAATAAATAAGGATGTCAGCTTGCTGGAAATCGTCCAGAGAAGGACAACCAAGATGCTCCAGGGCCAGCAGGACAACATCTATGAGGAGAGGCCCAGGGGGCTCAACATGTACTCTCTTGAGGAAAGATGGGGGAGGGGAGACATGATTGAGACCTTCAAGTACCTTAGTGGTATTAACAGGGTGAGCACTGAGGACCTCTTCAACCTTAGTGGGAACAAGACTACTAGGGGGCACAGTCTAAAGCTGGTGGGGGAAGGTTTGGGGGGGATGAGGAGGTACTTTTTCACTGAGAGGGTGGTGGCCAAATGGAATGAGCTGCCAGAGGAGGTGGTATCCTTCAAAATTGTGGACAGCTTTAAGAGGGATTGGAGCAGGGTGTGTGGAAAAGTTGAGGGTAGAAGGAGGGAGAGTGGGGGTGAGAGGGTTAAGTTGAGGGAGGTCAGCAGGGAAACTGGGGGGGGGGCACTTCCCTTTATAAATACATAGAGAGCTGCACAATTGAGCAGACTAAATAGACCTCGAGGCCTTCATTTGCTAGTGTATTCATAATGTTTGCATGATATTTTGTTGTGCTGCCTGTGGTTTTTAACTAATTAACACCTGGGCGGCCATTTTGTATCACATTACACAATGGATGGTTCAGACTTCATACGGAACTATTGGAAGGAATAAGGTGTAACCCCCCTGCAAATGGGGGTTCCCAAAAGACTTCCAGGAGCTTGCTTGAATGCTCCAAGCCTGAATGGTGTTTGGCATTTAAGCCATTTATCAGTGAGTGTTTTTAGAGCCTCTGGTACTGTCTCTTTAAGAGCTGTCTGCTTGCAGACATAATTAGTTTGTATGGGGGGACTGTGTGCTTCTCTGAGTACCACTTGAGCTGCTGCCAATTCACTTCATTTTTGCAGTCACTAGGAGTGCAAAGGGAACCTATCTGAAAGATGTAACTGTTTGCCAGAAATTATTTAGAGTAATAATGAAATTACAGTTTGTCTAACCTGCTTTCTTTGCAGTCAGAACTGTGTCTGCTAGTTCCCCATTCTAGTTTTGAACTGCTGAACTGGACCAATCAGTGTGGGTAAGCTGGCTCTAAAATGGTGCCTTGGACGAATCAGAACTTGGACTCATAATCTGAGCCAGCCACAAGAGGATTGTATGGGCAGTGACTCTGGGAGATGTAGTTTAGACTTCAGTGCCTTTTTGGACCAACAGCAGCAGTCTATTGTGGTGACAGCCAATCCAGTCAAGAACTGGGAGGAACTCAAAGGAAGTGCCCAGTTTTGTCGGTTGGAGCTTCAGTTGAGCTTTGGCAGTGAAGAAGGAAGGAGCCCTGTGCTTTTTCAGTGTGCAGTTTTAGTCAAAAACGTGTGTAAGGCCCAGAGTTCGGTCTGCAGCTTGTGTAACAGCTTGTTGGGACTGAATCCGTCCTGTGAAAAGAATCAAAGGATCTCTGAAGAGTAGAAACCAGGCTCACCCTGTAGAAGACTGGAAGAATTGCTGAAAGCACTTCGGTCTGTCAGGAACTGAATCTGCTGTGTGTTCTCCGGTATTGTGCAGTAATTGCGATCGGGATACAGATGCAGCCTGCCTGGTATAGTACTTTCTTTATATGGATGTATGAAGAGGTTTGTGTACCTCAAGTGAGCCCTGCTGACATTGAAGGACCCTATCTTATTTGGAGGTCGTGAGTACTAATTCAGGGTTGCTCCCTGTTGAATTGCCACATTAAATCCAAATGGAATTACTGTACTGCTGACTGTTTAATTCTCCTTTTCTCTGTGTGAAAGGGCCCTACCAGCTGCCACAGTTTGGACTAGCCACTAGGGCTTGGGTACCCAGGGACAGTAACTGATAGGGATAGGCCTGTGCACAGAGCCATAAATGAATTATTAGAGTGATAAGCTAATTAACCTGATTTCCCTGTCCTTGTTATATCCCCTAAATAAATCAGAGCTGCTTGTTTCAGCAAAGTTATACTGCCTGAGGTATTTGTCTATGTTAAAGTACTGTACTGTGATTGTTGCACTGTATCTCATTTCACAGGAGGTCCCAGTGCCGGAACCAGACCTGGGGGTAAGTGTATACTGTGAAGGTAATTCTGATATATTGTGGGCCACTAGTGGGAAGAAAGGGGGTTGCAGTGTCCCAGAGGGCTGTGACCAAGTTAGTTTAACTATTGCAAACCCTGACCTCTGGGTGGAGGCACCGCCATTGGATCCAGGCCCTCAACCTGTTAGTGGCAAATCAGGCAGGGGTAGTAGCCCCTGGGATAGCGCCATCTAGGGGTTACATCTTGGAGGCTCACCGCTGGGATTGTGTGTCCTCTAGTGGCCATATTTACAACCACTGTTAAGAAAAAATGGGTACCCGACAGAAGTGGCTGTGCACCGGCTGGTGGAGTGGTGTACTGGGGAGGAGATCGACCCCCAAAATGCTATGCTTATCCTGGACATCCCCCTGGGTATCAATACGGACACTGTGCAGGGAGTACTTTCCAAGGTGGAAGGTTTACAAAACCCTGTGGTGGTGGGTCGGCATGCTAATCTGCTCACCCACACTTTCCTGGCCCTAGTAGAGTTTAAGGATCCCATAGATAGCTCCAAAGTGCCACAGACCATTACCCCAGAGGGAGCCCTCACTGCTTGGAGAGTGATAACTAAGGACAGTAAAGACCCGGGGGGGAATCAGCCCCCACCACTATCTGAAACTTTTGAGGAGAAATTTGCTGAATGGTTGCTGGGAGAGGGGAAAACTGTGGAGGACTTGAAGAAACTATTCTTGCCACCTGGGGGTGTTCCTCCCCCAACACCCTCTCCTGCTCCAGTGCCCGTAATGGTGTCTGAACCAATGCAGACTCCTATTTCTGCACCTGCCATTAGTCACGACTCTTACCGAAGGTTGAAGATCTCTGGCACCCTCCCCACCCCCAAGGGAGGATGACTGGAGACCTGGATAACTATGTTGCCCCCAAGTGCTAGAATGGCAATGCTCGGAAGGTGAAAAGCGAAGAGGGTTAGTGAGAGCCTCCGAGGTCCTGCCCTGGCTACCATCCGTGCTAAACGGGCCAGTAACCCTGAAGCGACTGCACAGGCCTATCTTGAGGCCTTGGAGAATGTATGGGAGCCCAGATTCTGATGAGGACCTATGGTGGAGAGTAAGAGATGCACAACAGTACCAAGGGAGTTGTTGTCTGTGTATGTATCTCGGCTGGAAAAATTGTTGCAAGAATGCCTCAGAAAAGGTAGTTTGCCAGCGATTGAACTGGACCGAACCAGGCTGGACAGGATCCTTAAGTCTGCCCCTTCTCAGAACTGCTGTTGCTTCAGTTACACCTGGCAGATCGACTGGAATCCCACCCTCCCATGATGAGTTAATGAGAGAAATTGAGGAGTTGAGAAAGACGACCTCGGGAGGGACCTGCACCAATAGCTGCGGCTACGACCCGAGTGACTGAGGGTGACCCATCAGTGAAGTTCAGGGGCAGAGGTTGGCAGTCAATGGGTGCTCCTGACAAGGAAAAGATATGTCACAATGGGGCGAACTGTTGAGAGAGATCCGGAATTCAAAACAGTCCCTTTATGAAGGCCACGCCTGCAAGCACGGGCCTGACCTATATCCGACTGCATTTGCTATGGGGTGGGGGTACCCACCCATGTATCTCCTGCTGATAACAGCTCCGAACTCGATTCCTTGACCATGGAAGTGGAGAAACTGACGAGATGTCTCCAAATGCTTATCACGTCAAGAGACAGAGATGGCACCAAGGTTTCCAGTTAGTAATACCCCCGCCTGGCTCCCAGTGTGGCGCCCGCCAGCTCAAACTCCAGAAAGTATGTTTTGCTATAATTGTGGGAAAGATGGGCACATGAAAGGGAATGCCAGTCCCCAAAAGACACTGACAAAGTTGCATATAGGCTACAAGGAGAGCTTCGGAGAAGAAATCAGTGGTTAAGAGGTGCACGACATGATCCCAGTGAGGGCACCAAAATGCTAATTCACGTCCTTTGTGGCAAGGTCAGTTGCCCAGGCCCCCACTACCGCCTCTCCAGACTGGTCCAGAATAGTGGGTCCCTCCATGGAGACCACTGTAAGGTGAACAGTGTCTACAAAAGCTATATTAGACAGTGGCTCCCAAGTGACAATTATGTTCCAAGATTGGTATCAGAAGCATTTGTCAGACGTACCCTTACAACCATTAGAAGGACTGCATGTATGGGGTTAAGTGAGAAGGCCTACCCCTATTCCGGGTATATCCAGATTTGGCTGTCTTTCCCCACCTCCGTGGCTGGGTGGCCGAACAAGTAGAGACCCTAGCCTTAGTGTGTCCCCACTGGACAGTTGATGGTGTCCCTTTGTTGATTGGAACAAATGCTCATATGTTCGGAAGGCTGGCACAGTTGTGTTATGAAAACAGGGGTCAAAGACTAGTAGAGCTTTAAGAGTTCCGGCTTTAATTAAGAAGGCCTATGAGGCACAGAGATGCTGAAAAACAGAACCAGAGGAACCGGTCGGATTGTATGGAAGAAGGATCCTGAGTCTCTGATCCTGGCGCCAAATGCCCAGTGTACCTTACAGGAGAGGTCCGTATCAGAAAGGATGTTAAGAATAAAATATTAATGTTGGATGCACCAGGCGATGGAAAATTGCCAGAGGGACTGCTGGTCAAGCCTAGTATTTTGCCCGCTAGAGCCCATGCTTATGCCAGAAGGGTAATGGTCCAAGTTCATAATGTGTCTGAAAGAGACATTCGAGTAAACAGAGGTTGCATCCTGGCTAATGTGCATTGTGCAGACACTGCAGTGCTACCCAGCAGCAAGAGTTCAAGGAAGAATGACAGAGTAACGCCTGACTTGTTTGATTTCGCGACTCCGCTGCCAGCTGAATGGAAAGTGAAGATCAGTGAGAAGCTTGCCCAGAGAGACCAGGTGTTTCTTTAAAGGAATGGGATGTAGGATGCGTGCAAGGAGCTGAGCACAATATCCGCTGCATGACGAAAGACCATTTCGTGAGAGGTCTCGACGCCTGGCACCTGCTGACATAGATGATGTGAGACGGCATCTGCAAGAGATGTTAGCTGCTGGTGTAATACAAGAATCCAGAAGCCCTTATGCTTCCCCCATTGTGGTAGTGAGGAAAAGAATGGAACAGTAAGGATGTGTGTGGATTATCGCACCTTAAACCGCGGACTATCCTGATCAGTACACAATGCCCCGCATTCAGGATGCTTTGGACTGCCTAAGCGGGAGCAAGTGGTTCTCTGTGCTGGATCTCCGCGGTGGGTACTATCAGATCCCGATGGCCCCAGAGGACCGTGAAAAGACAGCCTTTATCTGTCCGCTTGGCTTCTATGAATTCATGAGGATGCCTCAAGGTTTCAGGTGCCCCAGCCACTTTTCAACGATTGATGGAGCGTGCAGTGGGGACATGAACTTACTAGAGTGCCTGGTATACCTAGATGATGTTATTGTGTTTGGCAGCTCACTGGAGGAACATGAGAGCAGATTATTTAAGGTATTGGACCGACTGAGGACTTTTGGCTTAAACTGTCCATTGATAAGTGTCAATTTTTCAAACATCAGTAAAGTATGTGGGACACATAGTATCCACCGAGGAATAGAGACCGACCCAAGTAAAGTTGAGGCCTTGACCACCTGGCCACAGCCCAAAATCTAAAAGAACTGCAAAGATTCCTGGGATTCTGTGGTTATTATCGGCGCTTCATCAAGGACTATTCAAGATGATCCGCCCTTTACTTAACCTTACTCAAGGGTATCCCCCAACCCACAAAAATACCAAAAGTCAGCATCCCTCAAGACTGAAGAGTGTATTTTCATCCGGTGAAGTATTTGGGGCCGCTGGACTCCTGATTGTGAGACTGCTTTTCATGAGATCATATATCAACTTACCCATGCTCCAGTGCTGGCCTATGCGATCCAAGAAAACCTTACGTCCTGCACACTGATGCTAGCTTGCAAGGGTTGGGGGCTGTGTTGTACCAAGAGCACGAGAATGGCCTGAGACCAGTGGCCTTTGCCAGTAGAAGCCTGACCCCATCCGAAAAGAACTATCCTGTACATAAGTTAGAGTTCCTAGCTTTGAAGTGGGCTATTGTTGACCAATTCCATGAGTACTTGTATGGGGCTAAATACTAGTAAAAACTGACAATAATCCTTTGACCTATGTGCAGACCTCAGCTAAGTTGGATGCCACTGGCCATAGGTGGCTTTCTGCATTATCTACATATGACTATGCTCTCGAATACCGAGCAGGTCTGAACCACATAGATGCTGATGCTCTCTCCCGGAGGCCTGTTCCCCAGAATGATTGGGTCCGATTGGCAGAACCTGACATTCGGGCACTCTGCCGGAAGTTTGACAGGGAGGAACAAATGTCCACGGACGCAGTGGACTGCATGGTGGATTGCTTGGGAGCCTCTGAGAATTGCATACCTGCTGCTTATTGCCACTTTTCTGCAATAGACATTGGTGCACTGCCTCAGCTGGACAATGACAGTATTCGGCGGGCTCAATCCCGTGATCCCATGATCAAAGCAGCTTTAGAAGCCCTCTATGCAGGAAAAGATGTGTCCAAATTACGCTCCACTGATTTGAGAACTGCACTGTTATACAAAGAAGGTCCTAAGTTGAAACTGATCAATAAACTGTTATACAGAGAAACAGTAGACAGAGGGGGACAAGTAGACAAACAACAACTAGTGCTGCCCACTGCCTTTCGAGACTCAGTACTGAGGTCCTTGCACAACCACATGGGGCACCTTGGTATAGACAGAACACTTGACTTGGTGAGATCCAGATTCTATTGGCCTAAGATGGGGGCTGATGTGGAGCAACACATTCGAACTTGTAGTCGCTGCTTACAGAGGAAAGCTTTGTCCCAGAGGGCTGCTCCCCTTGTTAACATCACCACCAGTGCACCCATGGAGCTGGTCTGTATTGATTTTCTAAGTTTGGAGTCAGATCAAAGAAATATCAGTAATGTGCTGGTGGTCACTGACCATTTCACGAGATATGCCCAAGCTTTCCCACCAAAGACCAGAAAGCATCCATCATGGCCAAAGTACTTGTAGAAAACTTTTGTTCACTATGGGGCTCACAAAGAATCCATTCTGATCAAGGGAGAGACTTTGAGAGTCGTCTGATCAAAGAGATGCTTTCTCTGTGGGGAGTCAAAGTCCAGAACCACTCCTTACCACCCCAGGGGACCACAGCCTGAACGTTTCAACCGCACTTTGCTAGATATGCTAGGCACCCTGCACCCAAAGGACAAGCCTAGATGGAGCCAACAAATTAGCACCCTGGTACATGCTTATAACTGCACCAAAGTGATGCCACTGGATTCTCCCCTACCGCCTGATGTTTGGAAGAGAGCTCGACTACCAGTAGATGTGTGTTTTGGGGTCTCTCCTGATGGGGTTCAGGCTGACAACTATTTACAGTATGTGCAAAAGTTAAAGGCCCAGCTAACTCATGCGTACCAACTGGCTCAAACCATGGCTGCCAAAAGAAATCTGGCCAACAAAGAAAGGTATGATAAAAGGTGAAAGCACAGGAACTCCAGGAGGAGATCGGTATTGCTAAGAAATCTGGGATTGCATGGCAAGCACAAGATTGCTGACAGATGGCACCATCTCCTCACATTGTAGTGGGCAAACTAGATGATCTGCCAGTGTACAAAGTAAGGCCTGAGAATAATTCAAAAGATGTAAAACAATGCATAGAAATCATTTACTGCCCATTGGACAAATCTTAATTGAGTCTGAGCCCTAGAAGATGCCCCTCTGGACCAGTGACTAGAGCTGCTGCTAAGAAAAGATCAAGAAAGTCTGCACCTACAGAAGCAAAGTTAAAGTGTTCCCTCCACAAGTCCCAGTTGAGCATGACTGTCAGTCCATATCGGAAGAAAGTGAGAGTGACTTTGAATACTATCCTTCTACGAACTGAGTCAATTGTTCGGGGCAATCCCTAGTCAATACTGGAGACAAAGCTGGGCCTTCTGGACTGTTTAAGCCCCCAGCTTCATCCCTGGAGCCAATGCTCCCAGAAAGTGAAGTGCAAAGCATCAGATCAGATGAAATGGAATCATTGTGCATGGTTGAACTGTTTGAGCTTTCAGGGAGAAAATGATAGATTGGGGCAGACTGGTGATACACCCGAACAAGAAGAGTATTTTGAGTGCCCTGACAGTCCACTGCCAGTGTCCAAAGCTCTCCATGCGAGCCAAGTGTTGTGGACTCAGAAACTGTAACTCCTGGAGCTGAAAGTGCCCCAAGTTCTAGCCTCTCTACCCCCATGGAGACTCCCTGACAAGTGTGGACAATGCTGAAAATGAGGCTCAGAGTGCAGAGACTGTAACAGTTCCCCTAGAAAGACTGGTCGAGCTGTAAAGCCTGTGGTGCACCTCAGTTATGATTCCCTTGGGAGGCCTGTGGATTTGCCTCTCAATGTTGTCCATAAAAGAGTGTATGTGTCCCAGCTCATTGCCCAAACTGAGCGTCAGTGCTAACTCAAGTTACTTGTGTTGCCCTCTAAGTATGGTGCCCTTGCCCGTCCAGCCCCAAGGTAACTGATAGGAAGGGCCCCTCTCTTCAGGTTTCATGTACAAGAGGTAATAACTTGAGTTATGGTACAATGTGTATGTAATACTGTGTAAAGAGTGACGTACTGCAATGTTTCAGAAATGTGTTCTGGTAAAATGATATATTGACTGATGATTACATGTGCGAGCCTAATGCAAATGTATATGGTTGCAGTTGAAACTTATGGGTACTTGCTTGACGGACGCCAAGCTTTCCCAGGCCAGGGAAGGGTGTAACCCCTGCAAATGGGGGTTCCTAAAGACTTCCAGGAGCTTGCTTTGAATGCTCCAAGCCTGAATGGTGTTTGCATTTAAGCCATTTATCAGTGAGTGTTTTAGAGCCTCTGGTACTGTCTCTTTAAGAGCTGTCTGCTTGCAGACATAATTAGTTTGTATGGGGGACTGTGTGCTTCTCTGAGTACCACTTGAGCTGCTGCCAATTCACTTCATTTTGCAGTCACTAGAGGTGCAAAGGAACCTATCTGAAAGATGTAACTGTTTGCCAGAAATTATTTAGAGTAATAATGAAATTACAGTTTGTCTAACCTGCTTTCTTTGCAGTCAGAACTGTGTCTGCTAGTTCCCCATTCTAGTTTTGAACTGCTGAACTGGACCAATCAGTGTGGGGTAAGCTAGCTCTAAAATGGTGCCTTGGACGAATCAGAACTTGGACTCATAATCTGAGCCAGCCACAAGAGGATTGTATGGGGCAGTGACTCTGGGAGATGTAGTTTAGACTTCAGTGCCTTTTGGACCAACAGCAGCAGTCTATTGTGAGTGACAGCCAATCCAGTCAAGAACTGGGAGGAACTCAAAGGAAGTGCCCAGTTTTGTCGGTTGGAGCTTCAGTTGAGCTTTGGCAGTGAAGAAGGAAGGAGCCCTGTGCTTTTTCAGTGTGCAGTTTTAGTAAAAACGTGTGTAAGGCCCAGAGTTCCGGTCTGCAGCTTGTGTAACAGCTTGTTAGGACTGAATCCGTCCTGTGAAAAGAATCAAAGGATCTCTGAAGAGTAGAAACCAGGCTCACCCTGTAGAAGACTGGAAGAATTGCTGAAAATTGCACTCGGTCTGTCAGGAACTGAATCTGCTGTGTGTTCTCCGGTATTGTGCAGTAATTGCGATCGGGATACAGATGCAGCCTGCCTGGTATAGTACTTTCTTTTATATGGATGTGTGAAGAGGTTTGTGTACCTCAAGTGAGCCCTGCTGACATTGAAGGACCCTATCTTATTTGGAGGTCGTGAGTACTAATTCAGGGTTGCTCCCTGTTGAATTGCCACATTAAATCCAAATGGAATTACTGTACTGCTGACTGTTTAATTCTCCTTTTCTCTGTGTGAAAGGGCCCCTACCAGCTGCCACGGTTTGGACTAGCCACTAGGGCTTGGGACCCAGGGACAGTAACTGATAGGGATAGGCCTGTGCACAGAGCCACAGGTAGATTATTAGAGTGATAAGCTAATTAACCTGATTTCCCCTGTCCTTGTTATATCCCCTAAATAAATCAGAGCTGCTTGTTTCAGCAAAGTTATACTGCCTGAGGTATTTGTCTATGTTAAAGTACTGTACTGTGATTGTTGCACTGTATCTCATTTCACAGGAGGTCCCAGTGCCGGAACCAGACCTGGGGTAAGTGTATACTGTGAAGGTAATTCTGATATATTGTGTGGGCCACTAGTGGGAAGAAAGGGGGGTTGCAGTGTCCCAGAGGGCTGTGACCAAGTTAGTTTAACTATTGCAAACCCTGACCTCTGGGTGGAGGCACCCGCCATTGGATCCAGGCCCCTCAACCTGTTAGTGGCAAATCAGGCAGGGGTAGTAGCCCCTGGGATAGCGCCATCTAGGGGTTACAAAGGGATGACAAGGGTTTAGAGTACAGTCTGTTATTCACCCCCTAGGGTTTGTAATGTGGTACAAGGTGCAGCCAAGTGCTATGTTGCCCCTAGGGGGTGATTGACTGTTACTCTAACTTCTGGGAGTGCCTAATTGCTATTTTAAAAAACATATTCCAAAAGAAAAGTGTTAGATGTGTACCTTTTGAATGTTTTAAATGTTTTCCTCATTGAGAGGGAGGTTTGGATAAAATAGTTCATCCACCATCTTCAAGAGTGCTGGTTCAGAATCAAGCTGCATAGTTCCAGTCATTCAGCAGCACTAGAGAATGGAATGCTGACAGGAAGAATTCATGTGCCATGGTGATCAGGCTGTACATGAAAGTGTAACAGAGATTAGGCAAGCATTTGTTAATGCCGAATGTTCCTTGTGTGCACTGGTGTCATCGGGGTGAGGGGTTGAAAATTGCTTCAGTGAAGCAATCAGTGTATTAACATTCAAGAATGCAAAGTAGAAGTGATGATGTTGGGCAGTGTAATTGTCTAATTTGGTAATATATGTGCCTCAAATTTTCAACATACCCTTCTTATGACCCTACCTCATGAACAAATGCAGAGAAAATGTTCAACTCCTGGCCAAAAGATGATTTCATGCAGCGACTGCGGAATCACCTTTTGGGATGCAAAGACACATTTTGGCCAGGATCTGAAAAATGACAGCTACCAGATTCATGAGGTGCTGTGAAGAAATGGCAATGTTGAAAATTTGATGTCAGAATATTAAAAGTTAACAAAGTTATGAGCCTGCGTTCACAAATTTCAATACAGGCTCATACCTTTGTTGTTTTTTAATGTTTTTACACCAACATTTCAGCATAGCCTTCTTATGACCCCATCTTATGAACAAAGGCAGAGAAAAATGTCAACTTCTGTCCAAAAGGTGATTTTGCACAGTGACTGCAAAATCACCTTCCGGGATGCAAAAACAAATTTTTTCCAGGATCTGAAAAATGACAGCTGTCATGTTCATGAGGAGCTGTAAATTGAAAATGTGGGGTCAAAATATTGAAAATTGCCAAAGTTATGAGCCTGCATTCGCAAATTTCAGTGCAGGCTCATAACTTCATAACTTCATTGTTTTTTTAATATTTTTACACCAAATTCTACATAGTCTTCTTATGACCCCACCTCATGAACAGTGGTGGAGAAAATTTTCAACTCCTACGTGAAAGGTGATTTCGTGCAGTGATGCGAAATCACCTTTCGGGACAGATTTACCTAACATCACTTGCATTGTTCATGAAGTGGGGGTCCCAAAAAACGTATGTTGAAAATCTGGGCCAAAAATATTTAAAAATTGCCAAGTTATGCCACTAAGTTGAAAACCCCATTGAAATACATTGACGCCGAATACCCCATTGAAATACACTGACGCGCTTACCTCAGTTCGCGGTTGGGCTTTGAAGAGTGAAGACGTGCCTGCAGTCGAAGGAAGATTACAGCGATGGACCACTGGTGGGTAAGTATGGGGTGTGGGGGGTATGGGGTGGTGGATTCTGAGTGGAAGGTTGGGGGGTTGGGTAATGGCACAACAGACAACAATGGACGGTTTTCTTTTTTACAGGGGGGGAAAAAACGACGAGGGACATTTTTTTTTTTTTCAGGGACAGTTTGCTGAATAGATGACACTGGGGGATTGGGCACCCCAATGTCTGTATACTGTTGGGGGGGATTACACAGCGGACAATGATGGGTCGGTTTTCTATTTTTCAGGATAAAAAAACCCCACGAGGGACAGTTTTCTTTCTTTCAGGGAGAGTTTGCAGAACATTTTGAGGACACTGGGGGATTAGGCACCCCCGGTGTCATTTATGGTATTTTGGGGGGTTGTAGGGTAGTGGGTGCTTAGAGGAAGGGTTGTGTGAGGAGAATAACAGTGCTTGTCATCCTGACTTGCGCTTCAAAGGACCGAGCTGCAGCTTTGTACTTTGAAGTGCATGACCAGACCGGCCTGCTTAGAAAACCAGTGTCATCAGGACACTGCCTGCTGATTTGCCTGCCACTGACCAGCCCCTAAAGCACCACTCTCCATTGGATTCTTCCCCCTTCACACCCCTAGCTGTAACTCTCATACCAACATGTTAAACTTGGCATTACACACAGCGACAACATAAAAATAGGGTGAACATTTCCTGGCATTCTGATTGGCTAAGGGCCCTGCCAGGGTGGGCATACATGAGACACAATACCCACATTAAACAAGTCCCTCTGCCAAGTTCCCAATTACCCAAATAAATCACTGCCCACATAGAAATGTAAAAACTAATATTTGCCTTTTTTTTCTTTCGCTTGGCGAGAGGAGCAAGTGAGTCAGCGCCCCCCCCACGCACCTCAGTTGCACTGTAACTGCTACATTTGTAATGCCAGAAAGAAAACCTTTTCTTTTTTTAAATGAAATCTTCTAGTGCTAGCACAGAGTGCCCTTACCACTGACCACTACTTGCGCCCCCTCCTCCAACCGGCCTGCTTCCTTAACTGCTGAAAGCTGGCAGTGCATCTCCATCTGCAGGAGATGAAACCAACATTATCAGTAGTAATTCTTTAAAAGGGGAAAGTCCACCTGTAATCGGACCCCATCATTTTCGCAAATAAATTTTTTTAAATTAATTTAGTTATTATCTGGTTTATCCTGCCATCCCTCCTGCTGGCATCTTGATTCTAAGCTCCCGCTGCAGCGCACCCACAACCTCTCGCAGCTACATACCTCTCAACTGTACCACATTACGAGGAACGTTCCTCATTTTACTTCACAAAAGCTCCCTGTTCCACATTGTGAGGACTTGTTCCACATTCAAAGACATTTTAAAGCAAAAATCCATAGCAAATGATACAAAAACTATATCATTCAGTTAATAACAGACTTTCTGAACATAAATGCAACATGTTAACAGTGTTTTGAACTTCTCAGGTAAAGATTTGATTAAGTGTTCCATATTTTGGCCATGTTTTCCACATTTTGACAGGCAATGTACCACATTTGGGGGACAAAAGGTTGAGAGGTATGCGCAGCTATCCTTAGAATGCATATGAGCTAGGGAGCAGCTGCAGGAACGTGCATAGAGTTCCTGTCCAGAAAGAGCTATTAATAGCTCTGGTTTGCAGTTTACATGTCCTGGTGCCATACCAAGACCAGGTATAAACTGGACATTTCCCTTTATTTTTTGTAAACAAAATCTACTCTAATATGGAGCTTAAAATCTATTTTCTAAGCTCCGTAATTCCCCTCAAGGGTGGGTCGTATGGGCTTTACCCACCGTTCCAGGGGCTATAAGGCCCTTCACCTGCAGCACTGGGCCTCATTACGACCCTGGGCAGGCTGGTATAGCCCAGTACTGCCTACCCTGTTGGCTGTTATTGCTTGTCTAATGTAAAGCTGTTGGAATTCTGACAGCCAATCAAATTGCAGCACATCTGACTCTTTCTATAATCTTCTTTAAATGGTTTTTAGTTATCAAAGTCAGCTGAGACTTTTTTATAATTTAAATGTTATGCCCCCATGCCTCGCACCCCCTTCCCCAAGGACAGGCCCCTTCATGTGCATGTGATGTATGTTATGCTTGATTTTAACCCTGCGGGCTTGCCCAACCCCACCCCCGTGGTGGGGTCTGACTAGGCAGCATCCAACCTCCTGCTAACAGAGCCAGGAGTTCCAGGGGTGCAGTGATGAGTAGACAGTGACCACGGTTGGGCCTGAACCCACATGGGAGCATCCTGAAAGAGGCAGGTTTTTCCTTGTTATGTAGTACCGACCCCTTGGACAGCGTCACTCTGGGAAGACCATGCTGGTGAATGCAGAGCATGCCAGGGAATAGCTCAGCCAACATCCATGCTCCCTATTGCACCACTGCAACACTGCCATGTGTGGTCACCCAGGTGGCAGTGTTGTAGTGGCAGCAGCTACCCCCCCGGGAGGAAGAGAGCATCTGGGATGTTGCGTCTTCTTCCCCCTCCGGCCGGCCCCTCATGACCTGAGCTTGCTCTCGAATGCAGGTCACTGGTATCGTGAATGGTCCTGCTACTGCTGTACCAATGGGCTGACATGTCTGCTGTGATTTAAAAAAGCCTAACAGCGAGCCCACTGGTGCAGCAGTTGGATTTCTGCCTTGCGATGCCAGCGACTCGGGTTCGGGAATAGACCCGGGTGCTGGAGGGCCAGTCGGGGAGAGAGGGCTCGAGTGTCGGATGACTGCTCTCCTTCTCTCGGGAGGGAGGGCGGGACATGACCCGGTGCTTGCTGACCCTTGGCAGAGGCTGGGGTATGGCAATGCGCTGGGTCACAGTGACAAATGGAGTGTGGTGAGCGTCATGATGCCTTGATATTTGTAGCACCACGCCCCGGCAGCAACAGGACAAGAGCCTCGCGGCCGACTGGATGATGGTCACCAGTTCCCACTACCGCGAGACCCTGAGCAGTCCATGGACCACCTCAGCAGTACCGGGGCCCGGAATTGCACTGGCTACCACACCGGTGCCATCCCCCTTGGAGGAGAGGGGCCCACCCGGTGAAGGGTTATGTCCAGGTTACCCAGGGGGGCTGTAATGTGGGGTGATTGGTGGCTGCATCGGGGCAGTGTGACAAGCATGGGGCATAGGAAGGCCTGAAGGAGAGGCTGGCCCAGAGCTGGGGGAGCAAAAAAAAAGCCTAACATCCACTTCATGGTGGTCCCCTTAAGTCATGTTATACACATGAACAATAAAGACAGAGAATCCCATTTCTGAGGGATTAATGACTGGTTGGGGGATGGGTGGCCCGTGGCATACCACCTTCCATCTAGTCATTAATCCAAGGAAATGACCAGCTTCAAGGCTGTTATTGCAATTATGTCTAATCTCAAAAAAAACTTTCATTTTTAAAGATTTTTAATATACTTTTGCCATTTTTATGTTTGCTTGCGCGCATGCGCCAGGAACATTATGTATGCTTAGAGAGAAGTGGCTGTGGAGGTGTGGCACTGTGGCAGCCAACAGAGGCATTGCATTTGGGGGCTTGGCACTGGTGGACCAATGGAGGCACAGTGTACTGATGACACTGGCTTCTAAAAGTGCCACCAAGTTGTAACATTTTCGCCGCAGCAATTAGGGGCCGCCTCGACATTGCAGCATCAGCCATTCCGCTGCAATGAGGGAGCAACCCATCATTGCTGGGCGGAACATTGCCTACTCTAATATTGTTTGTGAACGCGCGCCAAGCCGCCCATGTTCACAAACAACATGAAAGCCCCCCAGTGCCGAGGGGGTGCCCAATCCCCGGCATCATGTGTGCGCCCCAAATGAGTTTTTGTTTGCCGACAGGGGCCTAATCCTCCGGCTTCATTCCCCTTCCCAGTGTATTGACAACGGGGTGCCCACTTCCTGTCAGAATAATGTCCCCCAAAAACGCTGGTTTTGTGCCGAGGTGCCCAGTCCCCTGCCTTGCCCCCAATCAGATGTGCCAATGGGAGTGCCAATGCCCCATTGGTTACAGCTCCCCCCAAAAAAACACTCGGGTGGCATGCTGGGAGCCCGCCTGAGCGTGCCAAATGTCCCTGTGAACAAAAAAAAGTCCTGCGATGTTTTTTTTTTTCCCCCCTGTAAATCAGAAAAAGGTCCCTCATTGCATTCGGTGGCCCCGCACCCACCCTCTGTGCACCCTGCCTCCCCACACCTTCCCCATATCCCATACTTACTTCCGAGCAGCGCAACGATCTTCGGTGGACCGGGAACACGTCTGCACTCTTCAAAGCCGACCGCGAACTGAAGAAATGCCGGTAAGCTGTATAATGGCATAAATAGGGTTTTTTCAACTTTGGTGCATATCTCAGGCATTTTTGGGAATTTTGGCACCAAATTTTCAACATAGGGTTATTGGGCTCCCTCTTCATGAATTCAGCCACTCTCATGGAGTTATTCGGTCCCGAAAGGTGATTTTGCGGTCACTGTGTGGAATCGCCTTTTGGGACCGATTAATGAAACGACAATGCCAGTGTTCATGAAGTGGCCTCTCAAAAAGTCTATGTTGCAAATTTGGTGGAAAAAATCCAAGAAATGACTGTTTTACGAGCATGCATTGCGTAGTTGCTACGCACGCTCGTAACTTCACGAATTTGCAATATTTTCACTCCAGATTTTCAACATTGCCATTTTTCCACACACCCTGATGAACAGTACAGCTGTCATTTTTCACATCCTGGCCGAAATGTGTTTTCGCACTTCTGGCGCAGAATAGCGCGGTCGCTGTGGGAAATCAGTGTTCGGGACACAGTAAGAAAATCACAGTGACACTGTTCATTTGCATAGATCCTAAATGCCTGTATTGAAAATTTTGTGACGAAAGTCCATCAAATGACTGTTATGAGCGTGCATTGCGCAGTTTCCATACACGCTCATAACTTTGCACATTTGTAATATTTTCACTCCAGATTTTCAACATTGCCATTTTTCCACACCTCCTTATGAACAGTACAGCTGTCATTTTTCACATCCTGGCCGAAATGTGTTTTTGCACTTCTGGCACAGAATAGCGTGGTTGCTGTGGAAAATCAGTGTTCAGGACACATTAAGAAAATCACAGTGATGCTGTTCATTAGCAGAGGTCATAAAATGCCTACGTTGAAAATTTTGTGATGAAAGTCCGTAAAATGACTGTGTTACGAGTGTGCGTTGCACAGTTTCCATGCACGCTTGTAACTTTGCACATTTGTAATATTTTCGTTCCAGATTTTCAACATTGCCATTTTTCCACACCTCCTTATCAACAGTACAGCTGTCATTTTTCACATCCTGGCCGAAATGTGTTTTTGAGCTTCCGGCGCAGAAAAGCACGGTTGCTGTGGAAAATCAGTGTTCGGGACACATTAAGAAAATCACAGTGACACTGTTCATGAGCAGAGGTCCTAAAATGCCTATGTTGAAAATTTTGTAATGAAAGTCTATAAAATGACTGTGTTACGTGCATGGCGTTGCGCAGTTTCTACGTATGCTCGGAAGTGCGAGCATTTTTAATATTCCCACTACAGATTTTCAACATTGCCATCTCTTCACACCTCCCTATGGATGGTACAGCTGTCATTCTTCACATCCTGCCCAATCTGTGTTTTCGTACATGTGGCGCAAAATGTCATGGTCGCTGTTGGAACTCAAAGTTCTGGACACATTAACAAAATCACACTGCCACTCTTCATTAGAAGAGGTCCCAAATGCTTTCATGAGGTGGGGTCACAAAAAGGCCATGTTGAAAATTTGTAGTGCAAATACCAACAGACGCGGTTTCTAACCATAACGTCCCACCCCATACAGACTGACAGGCATCGGGGTGTGCCTTTGCATTGCTGACTGTACTACTCATGCCATCCCACCCCCCACCTCCCAGCCACTGACAGGCATCGAGGTGTACCTTGGACTCTTTGGACCCAGACTTCACCCCATTGTCCTATGCTGCACCCATTTCAGCGTATGTCCTTATGGAATGGGGTGACTGTAAAGCCAAACACCCCAAGGCACACCTCAACACGTGTCTGTGTCTGCAGAGTACGGTGAGGTGACATAGCATGACCGTCATGGCCGACAACCCAAACACTTACCCCAATGCCTGTCCGTCTCTGCAGGATGGAGGTGGGGTTGATGTGAAGTTCAATACTTCACTGCCTTTCCTATTCTGCATCTGTCTAACTTGTGCATTTCCAGTGCTAATACCAGCAAGCAAACATTCGGCATTGACAAATGCTTGTTAATGCTGTGGCGTGATACATGTGGCACAAATCCATCTTACAGACCTGTTAGTTTAACCTCAGTGATAGGGAAAATGATGGAATCACTTCTGAAGGAAAGAATTGTCGAGTATCTAGAGGCCAGAGGGGCACAGGACCCTAGGCAGCATGGATTCACAGCGGGAAGGTCATGCCAGACAAATCTGATAGATTTCTTTGACTGGGTGACCAAAGTAGTAGATCAGAGAGGGGCTGTGGACATGGCCTACCTAGACTTTAGCAAGGCATTTGACACAGTCCACACAAAGATTAATATACAAGGTAGCCAGCCTGGGAGTGGGTCCCAAGATGACAGCCTGGGTAAAGAATTGGCTGGAGAATAGGACACAGAGAGTAATAGTAAATGGAGTCCACTCAGAAGAAAGGAGGGTTACTAGTGGGGTACTGAAGGGTTCAGTATTAGGACCGGTCCTCTTCAATGTCTTTATAAGCGACATTACGGAAGGACTGGAAGGAAAAGTATGTCTCTTTGCAGATGACACTAAGATCTGCAACAGAGTTGATGCACAGGTTGGGGTGGAAAGGATGAGAAGGGACTTGGCAAGGTTAGAGGAATGGTCAAATGTATGGCAGCTTAGATTCAATGCTAAGAAGTGCAAGGTAATGCACCTGGGAAACAAAAACCCAGGGGAAGAGTACACAATGGGGGGTGAGATACTAACAACAACAAAAATGGAAAGGGACCTGGGGGTAGTCATATCAGATGACCTAAAGGTGGGCAAGCAATGTGAGAGGGCAGCAAGGAGGGCTGGGGGTTACTGGGATGCATGGGGAGAGGCATCACCAGTAGAAAACAGGAAGTTATTATCCCTCTGTACAGACAGCTGGTGAGACCCCATCTGGAGTACTGTGTGCAGTTCTGGAGACCCAATCTCCATAAAGACATAGACAGGATGGAAGCTGTCCAGAGGAGGGCAACTAAAATGGTGCAGGGTCTGCACCAGAAGACATATGAAGAGAGACTTAAGGAGCTTAATATGTATAGCCTCGAGGAAAGGAGGGAGGGGGACATGATAGAAACTTTCAAGTACCTCAAGGGAATCAACAAAGTCCAAGAGGATAGCATCTTTCAAAAAGAGGTGTGCAAGAACAAGAGGGCACAATTTGAAGATAGAGGGCGGCTCAGAGGTAATTTAAGGAAGTATTTTTCACAGAGAGGTTGTGGATGCATGGAGCGGCCTTCCGGAGGAGGTTGTGGAGTCAAAATCAGTGGTGGAATTCAAGCATGCATGGGACAGTCATAAGGCAATTCTGGGGGGTGGGGGTAAGAAGAAGTAGGCTGCTGGTTAACTAGGATCTGCAGCTTATCCAGTAGGTAGGGAAATGGGCAGACTGGGTGGGCCAAGCGGTCCTTATCTGCCATCAAATTCTATGTTTCTATGTTTCTATTAGTGATATTGCATGCCACACAGCGTTAGCAGCAGGACTGGTTATCTCTAAGACATTAACGAACAATCTGGTAGCCAATCAGGAGCCTTGCTAGGCTCATGAATATTTAATTAGACATATACCATGTTAATTGTTATCTTCACATAACTGATTGAACCAAGTTCCTACTGTTTCTTTTTGTGTAAAGAGCCCCCCCCTCCAGTTCTTTTATCCTATTTTTATGAAGTGAAAGCCTAATGCTGTTCCTGGGTGGCTGGGGTCAGTTTACAAGGACAGTACCATGCCGCTTCCTAATCATTTAGAAATTCCAGATGTACGGTACTCACACCAGCTACAAGACTCAATTTAATTATATGTTCAGGGGTGCCCTGGTTGGTGGCTACTAACAATAAACTAATCAAGCCCAGTGTTCTGCCCCAAGACCTGTGTTTTAAAGAAGAAAACCTCAATCACAGGCCTTTTGGGGCAGTATTTGGGGAAGGGGCACACTGGATTTGGTTAGTTGATGTCAGCTACCAACCAACTTAAAACTATGACTAGATTGATTCTGTTAGCCAGGGTGAGCAGGGTACATCTCATATTTCCATGTGGGTTCTTGTTCCCTAGTAAATTAACGGAGGCCATCACGCCTTATTACATAGGTCAGTGAACAGCTCTCATGTGATAATCTCTTTCAGACACAGGTGATATGGGTCAGATTTAAATTTGTGACCTAGAGATTCAAGCACCGTGACGCTAGCCATCATTCTTATGTTCCATTAAAATTTCATGGACTACAATGAGCAGAATTTTAAGAAGGGTTGGGCTCAAATGCAAAGGCATGCTGCACACCTGCATCTGCTTCTGACCCGATCCGTCCGGTCCCAGCCTGCCCTGTTTTCAAAGGGCTCTATCCATTTGTGACAGGAGTCATGATTTGTGGCAGTCTGCATAAAAAGAAAAAAGCAAATTGGCGTCTGTGTCAATTCTTGCCACAAATACAGTTTTTACCCTCAGTCCTAAGTTCAGACAGATCTAATAGATGGTTTACCCTTTCGGCCAGAATGGGCAGGCAGATCCTGGATGAATCAGTTTGAAAATCTTGCCCTCAGTGTTTATATACAAATATGTAAGTTTAAATTTCATGCATTTCTTCTTTCTATTACTTAGGACATTTGCATTAAAACGAGCCTTGTCCCACGGGCCTCGTGGTTCCATTGCTTGTCTATACCTGAAATCCTAGTCATCTCCTGCCTTTTCTTGTTACATTATAACCACCTGCATGGCAACAGGTTGTCACGTCACAGCCAGCAAATAATGACCTCGGGTGTAACAGGTGTAAGCAAGCAATGCGGGCAGGTGAAACCTACTGGATAAGGAATGTGTTTTTTGTGCTGATCCAGCAATGCAGCGGTAGGACTACTGTTCACAACGCAGCTGAACCAGATAGGAGAATGAGCCCATGATGTCAGAGTGCCAGCCAGAATAGGAGGTCCAAGCATCCGAGAGGACACTGTCCTCCATGGGGAGGTACGGTTACAGACACCTCCATCTGGGTGACCATGGGTGATGTGCTACCAGAGCTGGAAGCGGGTGGGGTACTAACTGGCTCAGACGCGGCATTGCCACACATTTGCGTGGCATGCTTCACTGAGCCCTTGCCATCATCTCTTGGGAAGGAAGGAAGAAGATAGAAATACCCACAAATGTGTGGGATGAAGCCGGCAATCTCAGGCCCTGATGATCCGACTGTCCAGCACCTCCCGGAAATGTGGCTTTCAGATGCGGAGCTATGATGGTAGTTCCCCACGGATAGTATGTTTGGGGTAAGAGGAAGTAAGTAAGTGGCAAAGAATGATTGGGTGGGGGCTGGAAGTTCACCAAGGCTGAAGGAGACCACTGCTATGATGAAAGGGGAAGAAACACAAAAAAAATTAAACAGAAAATAAGAATGTTTTCATGCTGATATCCCCAATAATAAAGTGAAAAAAAAAAACCGAGGCAATATAATTAACTTGTGTCTAAATATTGTGTTTTCATATTAACCCTTGCTGTGTTTATGTATCAGTCCAGAACTCCAGTAAGTTTTGATTTTGTTCACAGCCCAAGGATTAAATGTTTCCAACAGCCTGCCTCCCACTTTGGAAGTAAAGATTCTGGAGAATGCAGGTAGGTATAAGAATGCATATGAGGGCTTTTCGAATAATGAATATTTATTCACAAATACCACAAATAATATTGACTATTCATTACTTGGAATCCAAATAATGAATAGCTCATTATTCATAGTTCTTTAATTGGGGTAATTAAAAACATTTTTTTACAGTTACAAAAATATAAAAAAAAAACACTAGTCCTCGCCAGGAGGGAGACCAGGGCTAATCCCATGGGGTCATCCCCAGTCCTTTTCCAGAGGCGGGGGAGAAGCATGCCACCAAAACCAAGGAGCAGGAACCAGGGTCTGGGTGGTGGGGACACAACTGAAGATGGCCTGGTGGCATGTGGGGAACAAGCATGCTGAGGCCACCACCCCTCCAAGACTTCCAGGACAGACCATTTTCTGCCACTTTTACTTCCTGCCCACCCATCCACATGGTGGGCAGGCTTCGGGGGGGGAGATGGGAGGCCACGTGTGGTCACCCACTATAGCAACTCCATGGCACCACCACCAAGAGCTGCTGCAAGAGTGAGCCACATCCTCCCACCCAAGGGGCGAGCATCAGAAGAGTCTCTGAGCCGTCCCTGCTGGCCTCCACTGCTGACATCCCAGGATTGGGGCATGTACCCGGGTTCCAGCATGCAAGAGCAGTTCTCCACTGCACAACCCTACAGAGCCAGCATGGGAAAATGCTTGTTAAAGGGGAACAGTCACCACCAAGCGCCTCACACTCAAGTGTGGGGCTGGTCCCAATGTGCAGTTTGTGTGTGAAAATATTTTAGTTTACTTACTGTTTACTGGAGTATAGTAGATTGTATCAGACTAATTTTGTTTACTTCTAGACTGAGATCTTCTGTTACTATAAATCCCCAAATCCCTTTCAGCTGACATCAGAGCAGTACGCAGTAGTGGGAGATTCAGTAGTCTGCAGTACATGTTAGTTTATATAAGCTATAAACTTTTGTTTGCTGGTCCTGCTGTCCTCTCTGGGATAAGTACAGTCCCTGGAGAAATAGAGAAAAGCAGAACCAGAAACCATCTGATCAAAGAGTTTAGAAGCTGTTACATGCATGCAAGATATTGAACCTCCCACTGCTACCTACTGCTCTGATGTCAGCTGCAGGGGATTCTGGGATTTGTAGTAACTGAAGATTTCAGCCTAGAAGTAAGACAAATTAGTCTGATACAATCTACTTTACTACATTAAACAGTAAGTAACCCAAACTATTTTTGCACACAAACTGCACATTAAGACCTGCCGCACATTTGAGTGTGGGGCCATTTGTGCTGACTGTTCCTCTTTAAAGAGCAACAATTTTGCTCATTTAAAAAAAACAACTTTCCAAGCCCCACACTGGGGCTTATATTTGACCCCAGTGGATCTCTAAATTGTAAAAGAAAAACAAAAAAAACCTACCCCACTGAAATCAATACAGTGCGCCCCATGCTCTACGGACCTATTCATCACAAAAGGATGGGGGAGCTTCAGCTGTCGGGACCAGGAGGGGAAGGGTCTAGCCAGCTCCTCAAGTGAAGAACATGATCCCTTCTCCTTAAAAATTGCAGCTTAGGAAATTACAAGATATTGACTGTTTAAGTCCTGGTCAGGTAAGGTACCAGTGTGTGTGTGTCTGTGTGTGTATGTGTGTGTGTGTGTGGTGGGGGTGGGGCTTGATGAAAGCAACAAAATTGGTGTCCTTTAAACCTTTTATTTTTACCATTTTATTAGGACAAATAATGAAATTATGAATATTCGATCTACAAATATGAATACTTGGCTTAATATTTGACAGAAGGTATTCACATAATCCTAAAGCATATTTTACATAGATTTTATTTTCCCGCTTATTTGCCATTCATAGCCTGACTGTGGTACAGCATCTCATTTTCAGTGGGATCCTGGTTCTACAAATTTATAGCTGGAATGACTGAAGCAAAATCAACATGCCCAAGGTCACGCAGTGGGCACACGGGTGTGGTCAGATTTGAACCGGGGATTTCCTGTGTCGCATTTTACTGCCTTTGGACCTTGAAATATTGTAGCAGAAGCCATGGAACCTCTTTGATTTTAATAGGGAGCCTTCTTTTCTAGGAGTGGGCAGTATTTCATTTGTTTTTTCCTCCTGTATGTGTCTTATCTGACTGCTAGCCAGCTTCCTTCTATCCTGGCCCTCCCATCCCAGTCATCCTCTTTCTCTTGAGCTTACCTTCTCTCTGGAGAGTCCCCCATGGATTACTCCACTGTTGAGGGGGGGAACCCTACACCCCCCACCCAGAGCAAAATCCAGATGTCCCAGAGAAAATGCCTACTTGATGGTGAGGGACTGTTGGAGGGTTGTGTCATCATCTGCCTCTGCTGGGGTTTTCCCCCAAAATTTTCTCCCCAGTGTCACCCATCATGCAATGAGACACTGCGCGCATGCACAGAGACGCATGTGAGTATCAGCATCCGAGATCAGCGTATGAGGGCTCTCACTGAGGGGATCCCCGCTGTGCTGCTGCCTAGCTTCCATCAGGGGGCAGACTAGTAACAGGACACCATGTCCGCCCTCTCCAAGGGAGGAGACCTGTTTGTGAGACACTCCATCCTCATTCCTGACTAGCCCTGAGTGACCACAAGTCCGTTCCCTAACTTAGGTCACTGGTGTAACAAGCAGTAACCCTACATCTGCACTACCAGGCTGACTCCAATGTTTAATTTCTTATAAGCATGCACCATTTTAGCCTCTTGTGGAGACTGTGGAAGTCCCATGTAAAAGAGGATCCCCACTGGGCAAACAGAATAGCTTAGTAGAACAAGCGTGGAAAAGCTCTGATGGTTGTGGGTTCTACTACAGCAGTGTGAAGTTACCACCTGTTCTTGATTCATGATCTGCTCCCAAGCTTTCTAGCCCATGTTTTGCTGCATTTATACAAAGGTGCAGGAACCTATGGGCGAGCGGCCCTTCCCCCACTTTTGTCCATGAGTGCATGCAGGGTTAGATAGGAAATAATCATTGTCTCTTTTGTAATTACTACAGTCCCCTCCCCCACGTTCCCCCATGTTCTGGCAACCAGCTTGTCAAGATGTAATACTGGATTACATGTGGGTGATGGTAGGGACAGACTAACTAATTGGAGTTGCCTATTTCCTCACACTCCTGGCCTCTAAATCTGTCAAATACTGTCAACAGAAAACGTCATTATGCGTTGCTCCTCTTTGTACCCCATCGCAGCACCATCCACTAACCTGATGAAGCATTATATTCACCAGACATGAAAAACGGAAATACTAAACAGCAGAGCGTGTCCATGCAGAATCCTTTAAGGAGAAACTTCTTAAGAAGGATACTTGATATTTGAAAAACAAAGGGCTACTTCGTGTTGGTCTGCCTTGTTTTCATGGTTTGTTGCTAACCTTATGGAACATAATATCCACCTAAAATGAATGCAGAGTATACCACAGCGGGGCTCAGTCCATACACGAATGCTAACAGACAACCTTCGTGAGAGGCTTGTGTAAACTGATACAAGTGTAGAACGAAGCGGGAGGTTTCCTACAGTCCCAAGATGCTCTGTTTTTAGCATGGATTTTCCCGTGGGTCAGATTCTCAGGCATACTGCACGTACATTTCAGCGCAGTTTTTAGTTAACTAAAAGTTAAGGATTGTGAGACAAATTACTGCCCCTAACACATGCTGATGGAGTGAAACCTAATTGTGCAGTGATGATTAAAGGAATAATGCACGACAGGGTGTGTGTCGTGCTGGGATAATGTCACGCCTGGGGTGATTAGGTACGAGGCCGCAGGCCGAGTGCGACTAATCACCCCAGAAGTGGTGTTATCCCAGCACAACACACACCCTGGAGTGCATTATTCCTATTATACAATGGGTCATTTGTGAAAATAAAAGTAAGATTTTTTTTTTTTTTATTCATTTTTTGGGTGGAGGTATATGGATTGAAAAAAAGGTCCATAATTTTCATTCTGTCCAGAAGGTGGTGCTGTTGCTACAGGGCACTGTTACTGACTGGCTGGTGTCTCTCTTCAGGACACCCCCCACCAATGCAGTTTTCTTCTGTGTGTCTTTCCTGTTTGGAAAGACTAAGTTTTCTTTCTTTCTTTTTTTGTTTTTGTTTACATTGATAGTTCTGAGCTGGACTGGGAGCAGTAGTTAAGGCTGGGACTGTGACTGTAAGCGTCATGTGCAAAGTTCCCTCCTATTGCACAGGTGTTTTAAATGTGAAAACAATTTTTTAGAAAAGAACTACTACAGCTCCAGAGAATTATAGCCAGTTTGTATGTTTGAAGTGAACATCGTTAGTACGGCAGTGTAGGAAGGCGGGGAAATCGATAATTAAGTCAAGAGGCACGTGGTCTGCTTTATTTTAAATGGGGACATGTTGTTCATCACCGCTAGTAGGGGAACGAGTGACGGCTTTTGTAAAAATACAGTGGACGGTAGCTGGGGTGTACCAAGGTAGTTACAAGACAAGGCTTTTATTTAATTTATCATGGCAATGCAGGGGGTAGCCAACATGTTTCAGCACAACTGAAGAGAGAGAGAGAGACGCGCTCTGCATTTTTCAAAACCACGCTGTTGACTGCGGGTTAAGTGAAGCCGATCGCAATGACAACTTCAACTTCATTTTTTAATGTGTGGCTAAAACGGGGATATGCTACTGTGGAGTGGGTAGAATTACTGTCAGAGGAATGCCATTGGGATATTTGGTTGCTCTGATATTGTGAGTGGGAGGTGTTCAGTTTTTTTGAAAATGAGAACGTACTGGCAAACTCCATTGCAGACATGTCAAGTGTGGGCAACTTGAACATGTTAGTGGAGTGATTCTTTTCATGTCATGCAGTCCTGAATGTCTGCTGGGACTAGATCCGTGATGTTATGCTGGGATAACATCATAGGTGCAGTTACACACAGACCAATCAGAGTCCAGCATTCTTTGCTGCCATTGTATAATACAGATTTTTCCACAAATTTAGCAGTTTCTCTTTTCAAATAAATAGGAATGGATCAGTCCTGGCTGTGTCCTGGCCGTCATTCCTGTTCTCAGTAAATCCTGTTCTGATACAGTTGCCCATGGCTGCATGTAACAGTGCAGCAACCGATGGTCAAGTAACTCTACCTTGATCTACTGTACATTACCAGTGCTCTGTTTCATTGACAATTCAGTAAAATGATAAGAAACTCAATCAACAGGCTGAAAAGCTCCTCTTAGTTGAGCAGTGTGTGAAGTCCATGGTGGGCGATGCAGAGAAAACCGTGAGAAACGTGCTGGCCGCTGCAGTCGCACTGATCAAAAAGTATGGCTATGTAAATACTTGCCTGGAACATTTAGAAAACATGGCAAGATCTGCCAACATCTGTCTCCTTGATATACGGGAGGGCACAGAGGAAGGAGATCTCCATACGTTCCTCGAACGATGGCTAACTGAAGCCGAGGGACTGGGTTTTGCAGCTACAGTTAATAAGGCCTGTGGGATTACACGGCACCACACCACTTCAACCACTGAGGGTTCTCACATTATCCTATTCACCGCCTCCATCTTGGCCATGAGGGACCAGATCCTGAAAGCAGCCAAAGAGCAATACCCAATTATGTAGGGGGACAAAAAAGTGTTGTTTTTCCCCTATTCATATGCAGCTAGGCTTAGAAGGATAGCTTTTGAAAGGGTGGCATGAAAGCTGAGATCGGCTGGCATTGTATATAGAATCTCTTTCCAAACCTGCTTGCAGTTTCACTTTGATCACAAGTATAGCTTTATGGATGCAAAAGACACCGGGGAATGTGCTGCTATATTGCCAGAGCAAAACAACACAAACGTGGACAGTGATGTGCAACCAGAAGGAGAGAGCAATAATTACTGGTATAAAGGTTCCCCTGTAAGACTCTGAAATGTTTGTCGTGCATTCACTGCATTTGAATGGCTGATTTTAGAATCCAGGACTGCTGTTGGATATACAGTGGACAGTGAAGTATGTGTTCAGGGCCTCCTGCTAATGTGTTGCTAGCTTGCACAGATCGTTTAAATTTGCTTTAGGTGGGGAGATGGAGATCATGCTGAAATATGCAACACAACATTCTGATGGATGATACACAGTTACGTAAGCTTGTTTTACTGAGTATGAGCAAGTTCAGGTTTTTTTGTTGCCATCTGCATAAAGTTTAAATTTGCTGTCGGATTTTGAGTAATTGAACTAACGATGAATGAGACTGGGTTAAAGGGTTAAAATGGCAGCCCCCACATACATGGAGTAGCACCTCGTGCTTAGTCCCGGACAGTGGAACAGTCTCTTAATCTGGAACCCTGAGGAGTTGGAGAGGCCAGGTAAACACCAACACATCTCAGGTGAATTTTACACAGATTCTGTGCACTGGGTTTGATTCGGGGTATGTATGTCCTCATAAGTTTAGCATTAGGTTAATTCCGGTTAGCACTGCTCACTGAAGATTAGTATCTTCTAAGTTTAGTAACTGGTTCTACAGTTCATCAAACCAGTAGAAAAGTTTATTTTTGTGACTGTATGATTTCATGGCTTTTTTTAGATTTACTTTTCTTTTTGCCCCTTTGTCCTCAGTCATCCCCCATCATCATACCACTTACTCCCAGTCCCATCACCTGTCATCTCTGGGACTTCTGTCCCACTGCACAGCACCCCATGAATCACCCCTCGTGGCAGGGTCCCCTGGGACCCCCGCTAATCCTGCGAGGAGCTGGCTATGGGCCGTTGCAGCAGGCAGCCCAGTAGGTGGTGCGGGGCCAGCGGGGAAATGTGGCATCATCTTGCCAAGCTTCAGCATTTTCCACCTTTTTCGTCCCTCCTCACAGGTGCCTCGGTGGGCTGTGGCTGACATGGCCATATGCGAATGCGTACTTCACAGCCAATAAGTGCCCTCCCCTCCCGTGCATGGCTCCCTTGTTTGATCACTGCCTGTGATCACCCTGGTGATGTCACAGCGGAGGGAGCATCCCATAGGTTGCTCAGTTCTCTTCCTCCCAGTCGACCCCTTACAACCCAGATCTGTTCCCAAACTTGGGTCGCTGGCGTGGCGGCAGGTAAGGCAGTAATGCCTCAGCGCTCCGTGCCACCAGGCCAGTGCATTCATGGCTATTTTTTAACCAAAAATTAGCAAACATTATTGCTTTAGGCTCTACAAGTTGTTTGTTGTAAGCTTTGCTTGTATTGACTTGCGGCGATAATGGTACCTTATAGTATTTGTGGGAACTTACCTCACAGCCAGACGGAAATGACTACAAAAACAGGTTGCTCACCTGAAACCATAGTTCTAGGAGTGGTATATAGTTTACATCCACACATTAGAAGTTCCACTTAAGTGCTGATTCGTTGGAATGTTTTTAAGCTAAGCTCCTCCCACTGCCTCGGTGGTATAGCCTCTGGCTCCGCCCTGTGATGTCATATCTTGCATGCTGGAAGCAGGAATTCATGTGCCACTTGCTAGAGGAGGCCTGGTGGGTGCTATGGATGTGAACTATATACCACTCCTAGAACTATAATTGCAGATGAGTAACCTGTTTTTCAAGGGGCATGGATGTAGTTCACTATCCGCAAACTGACAGACTAACAGCAGTTCTCTGGGAGGCGGGGCAAGGTATGCACCCTCTTTGGTGAATAGAGATTGGAGAACCAAAGTCCCAAATGCATCATCCCAGGTAGACTTGAGGTCAGTGCTGTAATGGGAGATGAAGGTGTACACTGACTTCCAGGTGGCAGCCCTTCAGATCTCCTGGATAGGAATGTCCCTGGAAGCAGCCACCAAGGCAGCGGTATGTCTGGTGGAATGAGCCCTAGAGCCCTAAAGGAGGTTCCCTACCAGCCAACCCATAGCAGAGGTCAGTGCAGGGATGTAATCCACCTGTCGGTA
Organism: Neoceratodus forsteri; assembly: GCA_016271365.2. Taxonomy (NCBI): domain Eukaryota; kingdom Metazoa; phylum Chordata; order Ceratodontiformes; family Ceratodontidae; genus Neoceratodus; species Neoceratodus forsteri. The sequence goes on from JADMNL010000028.1 coordinate 114,805,962, forward strand.
TTGCTAGGCATGGTTTCAGCTTATGTTACAAACAGCTGATGAGCCTCACCCTGAACTCCAGCGATGCGCTCTACATAGTAAGAGAGTACCCTCTGCAGGTGCAGAGTATGGAACTTGTGGTCAGCCTCCGAAGATGGGTTGATAAAATATGCAGGAAGGTTCATCATCTGGTTAAGGTGGAACTCCGAAACAACCTTTGGGAGGAACTCTGGTGGGGGCGAAGGATGGCCTTGTCCCTGTGGAAGGCCAGATATGGAGATCCCACTGAAAGTGCCTGGAGTTCACTGATCTTTTTGGCCTGATCATTCTGGCTGACATGATGGCCACCAAGAAGGCCACCTTCCACAACAGGATCCAAAGTTCAAATCCTGCACTTCAGGATCAAGGTGGTGCGCATAAGCAGGCAGCCAGCCTTAAACTCAAAATAATGTTCCTAAAGCAAAGCGCACCCAAAATTAACCACAGACTCCAGGATGTTTCATCAGCTAAAATTGTTGTATTGAGAATTCACACCAGTGCATGCCCCTAGCGTACGCCCCCTTGAAGGCTTGTAGCTGAGGCGCTAGGGGCTCACACTGGTGTGAATTTTCAATACAACAGTTTTAGTTGATGAAACATTCTGGAGTCTGTGGTTAATTTTGGCTGCGCTTTGCTTTGGGAACATCACCTTCCACAACAGGTGTGACATCTCACACCTGTGCATAGGCTCAGATGGCTTGCCCATGAGCATAGCCAGCACCAGCAGTAGGTCCCATTGTGGTGGTGGATTACACACTGAAGGGGAAAGGTGGTCCAGGCCCTTGAAATAGTGCCCAGCCACCTTCTCCTGGACCACAGTCAACATACCAGCCTGTACCCAGTATGCAGAGTTGGCTACCAGGTGCACCTTGAGGGTCGCTGTTCACAGTCCCACCAGAGAGAGAGGGACCAGAGGTACTCGAGGATACTATCCACCGGGGAGCCAGGGGGATCAAGCTCCTTGCTCTGACACCAAACTGAAAATCTTTTCTATTTAAAGGTGTAATACTGGTGAGTCAACTCTTTTCGGGAGTCCTCCACAAGTTTGTGCACATCTTCTGAAAGACGCAAAGCCTGCAACTCAAGCTGCTCAGGAACCAGGCTGTGAAGTGCAGAGACTGAAAATCCGGGAGCAGGACCTTCCCTTGTTGTCTGGTCAGCAGGTCCAGGTGAAGAGGCAATCACCACAGAGGCCTGCTGCTGAGGCAGAAGAGATCCGGGTACCAGAACTGCCATGGCCAGTCTGGGGCTATCCAGAACATCTGCGTCAAGGGGAAGGGAGGAAAGGTGTACATGATGTCTGGGGTCTAGAGCATCATAAAGGCATCCACCACAGTGTCCCAGACAGTGGGGTCAGGCACAAAACAGTCTCAGTTTTGCAGTTTTACAGGAGACAAACAGGTTCACCAGAGGTGTGTACTACAGGGAGAACAGGTAGTTCACCACCTCCTGATGCAGAGATCACTCATGTGACGTCTCTCCCACCTGGCTGAGAGCATCTGTCAGTTGACTGCTCTGGTGACATGAACAACCAGGAGATCTGCATCCAGGCTACACATGAGCGTCCAGGGGTGGAGGGCCTACTGACACAAGGGAAAGGAGTGTGTGTTGCCCTGCCTTTTCAGGCAAAATATGGTTGTGGTATTGTCCATCTGGACTTGCACAACCTGACCTGTGACTAGAGGAGCAAATTCTGTCAGAGCTAGCTGCACTGCATGGAGCGCCAGCAGGTTGAGGTGGTGACAGAACTCCCTGGGTGACCAGAACCCGTGGGCTCTGTGGTCCCTCTGGTGTACTCTTCACCCTACCGGGGTCGTGTCCATCGTGAGCATGATGGTCAGCTCTGGGAAGACACTTCCTCCAGAAGTTCTGGGATCAGCTACCACTGGATGGCATCCTACATTGGCTGGGTCACTGTGACCAGCTGGTCCAAGTGCCCTAGGCACTGGGACCACTGACGGCCCAACTCCTACTGCAGGTGTTGCATCCATCAGTGGGCCAACCAGACCATACTGGTGCAGGACACTGTGTACCCTACCAACTGCAGCAAGTCCCAGGAAGGATGCAGGTGCCCAACCTGAAATGATCGGGCAAAGGAGCTTCAGGGAGGTGGGCCTTGGCCCCCAGGGAGTCTAACTCTGCCCTGATGAAATGAATCACCTGTGAGAGGATCAGTTCAGACTTGGTCAGGTTGACCAAGAGGCCCAAGTCTCTGCAGGTTTGCAGGGTCAGATTCCTGGACTGCTCCACAGCCTCCTTGGAATGCCCTACAATCAGCCTATCATCCAAGTAGGGATACACACTGATGCCCTGGCACTGCAGGAAAGTTGCCACCACTGCCATGCATTTGGTGAAGTTCCTGGGCACAGCTGAAAGGCATGACAAGGAACTGATACAGAACCCCTTCTGCATGGAACCGAAGGTACCGCCAGTGGGACACATGGACAGGGATGTGGAAAAACACATCCTGGATGTTCTGGGAGCAGAACCACATGCACTTCTGTAAGGATGATATGATCTGGTTCAGGGTTATCATCCATAACTTGCGCTTCCTCATATACTGATTGAGATCATGCAGATCCAGTATGGGTGCTAGACTCTGTTTCAGGAACAGGGAGTACCTGGACAGGTACCCCTGACTGGCTAGGGCATCTGGGATACAGGCTGTAGCCCCTTACACAAGGAGCTGAGTGACATCCTCCCTTGGGGCAGACACAGTGTCCTGCAACATCGAGGACTCGTTGAGAGTGGGATCGGTAAGGCGGGAGAGCCTCAAAGTCTAGAGGCAGCTCTGTGCCTACCAGCTTGAGAACCCACCTGTCCGTAGTAATTACAGACCAGTGTGGCCAGAAGTGATGTAGCTGACCCCCCTTCGGGGAGTTGGGTCAGGGAGTGAATAGGCAGGAAGTAGACCCCCCCAACCAGCCACTGGGCAGCTTTGGAGGATGCATCTGCCCCAGGGGCAAGAGGGACACCTTTTCCCCTACCCCTATCTCTTTTAGAGTAGAGAACTTGGCCCTGGGGCACAGGCTTGGTATTGCCCCTGCTGGGGCTGCTGCAAAGGCTGCTGTGGCTGAAAGGACCAAAACTAAGAAGGCTTCTTTTTAGGTTTCTGGGCCTTCGAGTCATTCTGGGCCAAAGTCACAGAGGCCAGGATAGAGTTGAACTTCTCAATCCTAGTGGGATGATCTTCCACTCCTGGGCCAAAGAGGTTGGTGCCTAAGAAAGGGACATCAGACAGTTTATACTGAGTGTTCGCCATGAAGGTGGAGAGCCTCAGCCAGGCCCTATGACACATCGCAACAGCACTGCTATGGCACAGGTGCAGGAGTCGCCCATGTCTAAGTCCATCTGGAGTAGGTATTTAGCCAGTATTTGACCCTGGACACTGACCAACTTCACCAGCAGCTGCTTGTAGGCAGGCAGATGAGGGAGAACATCATACAGCACTCCCAACAGGGCTTGACCAAAGTTGGCCAACATCATAGCATAGCTCACCTAATGGAGACCAAGAGAGGAGGTGGTGTAGACCTTCTTGGCTGCATGGTCATGCTTTTTTGACTCTGTGTCTGGGGGTTTGTCCACGTCCACTTGGTTAATGGACTTCCAGAAAGCCAAGTTCAAGACCAAACCCTCAGCCGAGGGATGGTCTAAGAACCCAGAAGGGGACCCAATAGGGAACTCATACTTGCAGACCATATGTGTGGAGGGTGCCATATAGGATGCTGCCAAAGTTCCAGGGCCAGTCCCAAAATAGTCTCAGCCATGGGAAAGGCAACCCCCGGGAATTCATCCCTATCAAGGATGAAAAGGTACTTGGCACTTTTCTGAACAGGCTCCAGCGGGCCAGACATGGACGCTGAAATGAGTCAGAGTAGAGCCCCGAATGACACTGGCCTAGGGTCCATAGTCAGTTCCTCAACCGACACATGGTCAAAAGTCCTCAGTGACTGCATTAAAGAGCCATCTGAGTCATCCGAGGAATCCTCAGAAATGGCCCTTAACCGTTTGTCACCATGGACCACTCGAGAGTTGTCTGACTGGGTGATTTCCACTGACAGCCAACCTGGCAACCAGGATGCACTATGGGAGTCCTTAGTCATAGCTCCCATCAAAGGCTATTGTGGAGGTGGCTCCATGTGCAAGGTTGGTGAGACAGATGCTGGAAACATCTGTCGAGGATGGACCATTGTAGACATGACCAGTACATGATAGTTGACAGCAGGTGTTGGGGTAGAGCCCTACCCTGCCCTGCAAGGGTCATTGCTTCCAGAAGAGTTCCTTGTAGTGCTGCCACATCCGGCAGAAGAACCTTTCCTAGTCCAAGGATGAGAAGATTGAGGAACATCAACAACGATGCCTCCCAGTCGAGCAAGAGTGTGGACAGTATCTTGACCTAGAGTTCAACCTCAACCATCGAACCGAGGGCTGATGCTGAGCAGAAGTCACCAGTGGAGCATGATAGACCTCAGGCACTAGATTCAGTGGAACGACTGCCAGTGGAGGCTGTTCCCGAGTAGAGCCATTCAGGAACACTGACAGGTCCATGTCCTCCTAAAAGAGGACCAGGAGAACTGGGGTCTTGGAGATTGACTCTTATTCAGTTTCCTTTAATCACTGACCAGTGGGGTTGAGAAAAATCTGGACTGCCTGATCGGCTGGTGCCGAGGTCAACAAGCCCGATGGGGGCACCATGGAGCTTGCAGCCTGGCCGTCAAGCATAAAAGGCTTGACCCAAGTTGAGTGGTCAGGGGAGTCGAGGGAGTGGGAGAACCACGATCTCTCCCGATCCTATGACTGGCACTGGCAGCACTTGTGTTTCTTACTGTGGTATGCAGGGCTGTCCCCCTTTAGGGCCTCTCACATTTCCCAGAATTCACCGGTGAAGGATGCTGTGACATTGGCCCCAACCAGGAGCAATGACAAGGCTGATTAGGTGCCCACAGCAGCCACCACCTCTTCCATAGCTGCAAGCTGGGCCACAGACCCCACTGCAGTGGAGGCCTTCTTGTAGCCCTTCGGTTGAAGTTTCAGGTCTCGTGCAGCTGGCTGACCAGCTGAGAAGAAGCTGAGCTACGCGATCCTCCAGGGAAGAATGGAGCATTGCCTGGCATAGTAGAGGCAGGATGTGTATGGGCCCATCTGCAACATTTTCTGATGGCACGTGACACAGAATTTGAAGCCAGGAACAGACTTTGCTTCCTCATGTTCCATCTCCAGTCAATGAGGATAAAGCTGAACCGAGGAATTTGAAATAATTGATAAAAACTCATAAATCGCCAGTGGCGCACTTGGTACCCTACAGCGTGTAGAGCTACGATAGAGGAGACCAAACTCTTCCCAGCAGAAAGGAAGATCCGACATAATGGGGTGGAGATGGAGGATATACTGCCTGGATAGTGGGAAGAGCTTAACTTAGATGTTCCAACAAATCAGCACTTCCAGTGGAACTGCTAATGTGTGGGTAGTGAACTATATCCACACCCCTAGAGCTTTGGTTTACTTACTATTGTGGTGTTCCTATCCATGCCCCTAGAACTTCAGTTTACTAAACATTGTGGTGTTCCTGCTTGGCATGCACTGCATTATGGTCATTGTTGTGTAGAGTTGAGTGAAGTTGGGAAACTTCACTCTGTGACTTTAACGCAATTCACAGATTAATTTACAGATGTGAAGTGCAAAGTTCCACCCGTGAAGCGTGGAATTTCACCCACGAATGGCGGAATTTCACCCATGAATGGCAGAATTTTGCAGTTCATGGGAGAAATTCCACAAAATTCCGCCATTCATGTGTGAAATTCCGCACTTCATGGCGAAATTCTGCATAAAAATGGCAAAGTCACATGGACGAATTTTGAACCTAATAGCAAAAATTTGCAGATTGCTTCCTTGAGGCGAATTTGCCGACTTTGCCGGCAAATTTAAACTTCACATCTCAATTGTTGTGTTATGTAGTGAGTATAATTTCTAAGGTCCCCCCCAGTGTGATTTATGGAAACAAGTAATGTTTGTTACTAGAATAATTCACTGTGATGTAATATTAATTTCTGTGTGACATTTTTTTGGCTGTAGTGTCTCTACATGTACTTTGCTTTTTAAAATTGAAAAAAGGAAAAAAAATAGTATCATGTGCATGGTTCCTGGAGATACCAAAATGACTGTACATAGCCTAGTTATTTCCAAACCGGACTAGAGTAACAGGTCTGTTAATTGGTTTACCTACCTCAAAACTGACCCGTTTGCAGCACATTTATAATGCGGATGCCCGCCTGGTATTGGTGCCTCTCGTCATGCACATATTATTCCCCTTTTAAAATCTTCACGTTAGCTTCCACTTCATTTCACGGTTCAATTTTAAATTCTTGTCTTGGTTTTTTGACTCTCCATACTAGGCTGCCAGCTTATCTTGCTTCCTGCCTCCAGTGGTATGTACCCACCCGTCGCTTCGTTCTTTTGATGCAAGTTAATTACTGGTGCTGAAATCAAATTTATATTGGCTTTCGTAGCGTGCTCTTTCTTTGGTTGAACCAGTTCTTTGGAGTTTTCTACCTCTCTACATTCATAAATCTCCCAGTGTTTTCAGATTCACAGTGCACTTTAAAAAAGTTTACAGTATTTAATTGTTATTAAGTTATGTTAGTTTTATTCTGATTTTGTAATTTTTTTTCTTTTATTGACGGTTTTGCACTTTTGTGAAATACAGCATGTTGATACTTTTGTAAATTGTGCTTAACATTGTAAGTAAAATAGTAATACAATGGGACATTTTATTTCTTTGTAATTTTTGGCTAGTAATAGGAAATTCAGCTGTGGCAGTTCATTACCAAGTGCATCTTGGCTGAAACAACCACTTAGCATTCCCCATTATGACTCAGAGTGGGGCCAATGAGATGTATGAATGAATGTATGTATGAGATACATATATGTACGTTACTGCTGCGCAGAATATTTAAATTCCGATAGACATTTCCAAAGACCCCTATCCCCAAGTAGATATTAATCTTTAATAGTCTATGGTGAGGCTTTATCAAGCATGGAATTTCATGCCTTTTAAAATGTTCTGCTGCAGTACTTGTGTTTGTACTGCAGCAGAATAACTTTTTGTTCTGTTGCAATATGGACGCCATAAGACAATGGCTGCCGATTTGCTGATTGGCAGACGTGCTACTACCATCGTGCTGCAGTGAACCGCGTGGTGAGTAGCACTTTCAAGAAAATAAAAATGAAATGGACGAAACAAAAAAAAATTACTTGCAGCATGTTTTTTTTACACCATACACAATATAAAATAGTGTATGAGAGCCCCCGTACTCAGCAAGGCTATTTTTTCACCTCATGGATACCAAGACGACAGGCAAACCTCTCAAGCTTTGCTTTCAAGCTCCTTGTTATCCTGGTAGCTACTCAGTGAAAGAATAGACTTGTTGCGTAGAGGCTGCTTTATACTATCCCCCTTCTGTCTGCCATACCAGCTCCCACTATGCCCTCTCCCCCCCTTATACAACTCCCTCACCTCCACATTCAACTGCTTTTAACTCCTTTCCCATCCTACTGTTCCTTCTCTCCACTATGGGTACTCCCCCATCCTTTGTCCCCTCTCTCTCCTATCTCCTCACTTGAAACTCTCCATCCTTTCTCTTACCTCCACCCTAGCAACTCTCGATCTGGTTGAGGCCGCCACCCACCTCTGCCTGACCCCTGTCTCAACCCCTCTGCTGTCTCCACTCCTCTCTATTCTTGTCAGCCCCCTCTAACTGCACTTTCATCATGTAACTGTAAGCATTTCTCCTTAGCCTGTGTGCACCGTATTGTTAAAATTGTACTTTACTGTTGTTCCCACTTGGTGCTACAATTTTATTCCATATTGAATGTGTGTAGCTCCGAGTATGACTGTAACAATTGTTTTCTTTAACTGTCCTGTACAACTGCTGTATTACCGCTGTAAATATTTGATACCCCCCTCTCAGGATGCACCTGGAAATGAGGGGCTTGCTCAGTGTGCTTTTTCTGCTGAAACTTTAAATTAATTCATTAATTAATTAAATTTAGTGTTTCACTTGATTCAAGTATGAAGAATGAATAAGAATGTCATAAACGGGCAATATTTATGCGCACTAAAATGTTTCTTAATAGGAACACTGTGCTTGCTTTTTGTGCTTTACCTGCGGAGAACCCCTAAGTGAAGGCTTATAGGCCCCCAGGGGGCCACAGACCCCAGGTTAAGAAACCCTGCTGCAACAAAAGCAATTACACTAGTCAGCTGACTCTTCAGATATTCACAGGCCCTGTTTTTGATTTTCATTTTATTAATAGCTGTGATATATTTTTGTCTTTTTTTTTTTTTTGCTGTGAATCTCACACTTGGGAAAGGTGCCGGACTGACTGCACTGGAAGCTAAGGCCCTAAGTGTATCAAAATGACAAGCATAGTACGGGCCATCACAGTGCAAGATTCCCCACACTGCCCCATCAGTGTGCCTCAACCCTGTCATGGAGGGACCACCCCGTAGGTGAGTAGGCAGTGCAGACTCCATGCCCATTCAATCCTTGGCCTCTCATGTGAGGCTGCCAACAAGGGTGCCAGTTGGTGCCAGTTGTGTAGGTGTTTTTATGTGATGTTGACACCTACCCACTGGGAACTGGAATGAGACTCCCTCAACTCATTTTACATAGGCTGCTGAATAGCCTACAGGTGGTAATTTTTGCAGTTAATGCTGTTTCTGTGGAGCCTAAGGAACTGTCCGGACACCCCAGCCCCACCCTCCTGCTTTCCTCTGGGACTTACTTTCACGTCTTTCAGATGAGATGTTAAACCGAGGTCCCGTCTGCCTGGATTGGTGGTAGTTCAGGTGGATGTTAAAGATCCCATGGCACTTATTGAAAAGAGCAGGGGAATTTCCCTCACTCACTAAAAATACCACCAACAGCTTAATCTGGTTCAAGGTCAGTTGGCATTTATCTGTTTCCCCCTTCCCCGGGTCATGCCTGAAAATAGGCAGGATTTATCTAGTGTACTTACCCGGTCAACAAAAACTAAATAAAAAATAAACGTGACATGCAGCATGGCCTGGGTACTCAACTGAGTGCAGGGCTACCAGGAAGCTGGGGTCAGTGGTGGCTTGGACCGCCACTGGTAGGTAGCTTGGGACTTTCTCTTGCAGTACTTGATTGCGATGTTGCCTTGCTGAACTTGTGATTTCTGTTATTTAGTACTAAGTGCCTATACCATTTATGCACAAACTGTGATTAACTGTTCACTGTATGCAGACTGTCTTTTATTTACATGTTATCTCTTCTGTTGATTGTGTTATATAATCTTGTTTTGCTCTGCAATCATTGTGAAACATTTTATTCAGTTCTATAAGTAACTAATTCCGGGTCGCCCTTGCAAAAGGGACTTGCATGTCTCTGTGGGCCTACCTGGTAATCAAAATTAAAATAAATAAATACATAAATGTTTATCGACAAGACAGGTACAGTTGATAGACACGTGGTATAGTGCATCTTCCCACTGCTCTGCCACTAAACCTCTTCTTGGATCTTCAGCGAGTACTGTGATTACCAATCCATCGTGAATACTGGATCCAGGCAGTTTTTTAGACGACAAAACAAAAAAGACATTGCACTCTGAGCAATGAAAAAAGGTATATTGAATACCAAGAGATACTTAGACAGCAAAAGAGGAATGAGCATACCCTGTTTTTTCAGAAGATACTGTTGACGATTCCAAAATTTGACAAATTAGGTAGGGATTATGTGATGATATGGATCCTCGCCAGTGGAGAAAGGATACTAAAACCACCTAACTCATTGCACATGTGAGCTGAACCCACTTTGAACCCAATTTTCCTGGCTTAGTACAGTAGTTGTCATTCACATATACCACAAACAATATCTGAAAGGTCCAGAAAAGAATCAAATGCCTCAGCGTCCATTTAAATTCTGTTTAACAGAGCTGGTCACTCCTTGTACCGATGTGACATTTGGCAGTTAGGGAAATTATCAAGTTTTTAATTGGTTGAGATTTAGTGACTCAATATAAACCTAGTTGAACCGGACCAAATTTGCAGATTCAAACTGATATTTACAGCCAAAACCACAATGTTCAAATGCGAAAAATCATCTGCTGTGGGCTGAGCACTAGAGGACAAGTTTCAACTTTCTTTGGTCTGAATAGCAATGGTTGGGGACTTAGTGTTTTTTTCTGCTTCTGGAAGTTCACAGTGTTCTGACACAAATATTTTCTTACACAGCTGCTGCTTTAGCCAGAGGTGAAGTTGAATTTCTTGCCACCCCCACCACCACCACCACCACCACCACATACAGTTCACAACTATAAACACATTCAGGGAAGCTATAGTGGGTACTTATGAGCACCCCCCCATTTCCATGATCAGTTTCCCAGTTTCCTTGCCCCAGCTCTATAAAGTAAGAATAACCGGGGATTGCGCTCTGCTTCTGGTGTTATAATACATAGAGAAGGTTGAGCAACTCACACAAAGAGCTGTTTGCCTGAGGGTTTGATTGAGCCATACTCATTTTCACTGTTTTTTCCAGTAAATTAAACCTACTGTGCCCCCCCCCTTGTAGCTTCATGATGTTTTATGCTCCAAGCTGATCACTGCATCCCTACCTCAAAACAGCGCTTTGATGACGCCAAGCTGGAGCATTGAACTGCTGCCTTGTGAATGGAGCATGATCAGGATTGGCAGGGAGGCCTGTGTATACAGTGGTTCATTAATCAAACCTTGCTGGTCATGTTTCATGTTTAGGGCAATATTACATTTATATACCCTCCAATAATCAATATCAATCATCAGTATCAACTTTAGTTATAGAGCACCTTTCCAGACGATCAAAGCGCTGAACACAATGTAACATTCACACCATAATTAAACATACATAGCATTAAATACATAAAATTCAATATTAAAACCAACATTAATAATCCTCAGCAATATTATACAATAAAATACCCATCCGCTGACCTCGCCTGGGAATGCTAAACTAAATAGATGGGTTTTAAGGGCAGATTTAAAGCTTTGGATGGTCAGGTACTCCGTAACCTGACGAAGCAGAGAATTCCACAGGGTAGGAGCCACAAATGAAGAAGATTGAGCCCCAGATGTCTTCAAATGCACCCTGGGAATCGCTTGACAGTTCCTTGTCGGTGCATCAGAGTGGTTGGGAAGGGCAGTAGAGGCTCAGGAGATCTTGCAGATAGCGAGGTCCCTGTTTGTATAGAGCTTTATAGGTCAGCAAACCAACCTTGAAGGTGATCCGCCACTGTACCGGCAGCCAATGCAGTCTGTGGAGCACAGGCATAATGTGGCTGGTCCTAGAGGTACCAGTCACAAGCCTGGCCACCACATTCTGCACTAGCTGCAAGTGGTGAATATCAGCCCTCGGTAACCCTAGGTAGAGGGCATTACAGTAGTTAAGGTGGGTGGTCACCAAGGCGTGGACCAACATTGGAAGATCATCGGGAGGAATCAGATGTTTCACTTGGGCAATATTCCTCAGGTGGTAAAACGAAGTCTTGACGACTGCCAACACCTGAGACTTCAGGGTTAAACCAGCGTCAAAAATAATGCATAGGTTATGCACCCGATCTGGAGTAGCCAACTGAACATCCCCGAGCCAAAGCCCGGAGGACTGTCCAGCCGACAGACCTGCCACCCGACGATCTGGGTCCACCACCAACACCTCAGTCTTTCCAACAATCCAATGGAAAACAGTTGGCTCAGTTAGACCCTCGGGCAGGCAGTTCCATTGTGTGAGTTCCCCACCTGGGTCCAGTTTTAAGACATTGTATAGATGGCACTTAACTAATTATAGGCAAATTGAAATTAGAAATAATTAAATTAATGAAGATAGAAATATTTTATGAGCTTCAAAATAACCTTCTGAAATTTGTCAGAATGTATGGGAAGACTGCACAATTTCTTAAAAATAACTTAGAACCCAAATAAATATTTTAAAAATAAATATCTATCTATATAAATATATACATAGTAATAATAGCTACATATACACATGCATATATAATACACTACTCCTGAACCCACAGATGTGCCTGTGGGAAGAAATCTATACCACCCTTGCTCTCTTTACTTTATCTTGTTTCCCCTTCCTTCTTCATCTTCTCTTTCTCTCTTTATCAAACCATTGACAGTATATTTACAAATAATTATTATTAAGAATGTATTGCAAGAATTTTAATGCCAACATTGAGCAGTGATATGACATGGCAAGTCATTGATAAATGATATAGATATGTATTGCACTATCTATTATAAAACCCAATAAGATATATACAGTATCACAGAAATAATGATGTGTCAGCTGTATCTTTAAATGTCAGTTGGTTAAACATCCTGCCAAGACAAAACCAGATATTGATTGGGTTACCTATTGGCCAGCTTCTTCTCCAGATGTGTCTTTACAAAGAATGTCTCATTAAACATCTTTTTCTAATTATAAACGCTTGAGTTTCTGGGCTGATATTTTTGAAGCAAAGCAGACATGAATTACTGTGTATGCAGCAACATTCTGTGAAAACAGAAACTATTGATACAAGTAGGTTGACGTATATTACCTCCAGTGCATTATTGGACTTCTGCAAGGGTCCTTAATGAACTTTTAATTATCAATTATAAAATCACTTATGCAATTTCAGTCAGTCATCGCATAGATCCTCTGTACCCGTTATCCTGTGTACAGTGGTCTCTCGTGCAGGAACGCTGTGCAGGAGCATTAGGAGTGGATCATTCCACTTTAAAACTGGGGAAGGACAGCTAGATTCAGATTTATAATATCTAATATTTGTGATTTAAAGCTTATTATAAATCACTTTGCCTAACTCAGCTGATTTATAACACGTTAATAGGGCCTTTGCAGTGTGACTCGTACGGTATTAGAAACTCCTCTTGTGAGGTTTGGGCAGCCAGAAATACTCATCTTTGCTTTGCAGTCCTTTCGTCCGCATTGCTGTTTTAGAGTCTCTTATACTATAAAAGACACCCTGTGGAGACCCTGTTAACTTATGTTAACATTATCATGTCCGTGGCTTAGTAGAATGCATGTCTGCCTCGGGAGCTGAAAGATTGTGGGTTCTAGCCTCACACCAGGTACTGTACTTAGGGTAACATCACAGGCACTGCAGTGCAGTACAAGGGGGTGCTGCACTGGGGTGGTGCCACCCTTCGGATGAGACATTAAACTGAGGTCCCTTCTGCCCATCTCTGGTCACTGTCCACATGGAAGTAGAAGATACCATAACACTTATCGAAGAAGAGTAGGGGAATTTTTTAATGAAGTACTGTCTAAATCATATTTTTATCAACAGTGTTACATCACACTAGGAAAAAAAACAAAAACATAAATCATTATCTCAACAAACTCAGTTATACCCCATGCAAAATAATAAAGAAAAATGCAAAACAAACCAAAGACTGACATCAATCCTAAAAGCAAAATAAAATGTTTCATGCACACTAAAATTGTAACCCCCATAACCTGTTACCCCCATAACCCTCATGACCGCCAAGCTGAATTTAACCTTCTACAATACCAGCTCATAAACAAAAAGCTTTTGCTCAATGCGAAAAGACAAAAGCCATGCTCTTCTCCCCCTCCTTGCAATCAGCAATTCCTGCTGGGGGGGAGCTATCCCACAAATTACCACTGTTCTTGGAGAAACACTAGAGTATGTAGCTAAATTCAAATATCTAGGAGTTTGGCTCGATCATAAACTTTCCTCCGCCGACCATCTCGAAGAACTACAGAAAAAACTAAGGCAAACATTAGGACTGTTCTACAGAATTAACCACCTGCTCACAAAGGAGGCCAAGATTCAACTGGTTCAGGCTACCTTCCTATCTTTAATAGATTACGCGGACCTGCTCTACAGCCTCTGCTTTGGCTAAGTTGGACACCCTCTACCACAGAGCTATCAGGTTCATTACTGGCCTTCCACTTTCCAGACACCACTGCTCCCTGAACTCATCGTTAGGCTGGACTTCCCTTCACTATAGAAGGAGTAGAAATGCCGCCCTATGGGCCTTCGGAGCGGTGACCAACAAGCTCCCCTCATATATCTCAGATTGTATTCCCGGAGTGTGTTAGGCACCTATGCTCTAAGGAGCTATTCCCTAATTGCCCTCCAAGTTCCAAGGGTCAAAACTCATTTCGGCAAAGCTGCTCTAAGCTTCTCTTTACCCACATTGTGGAATGGTTTACAAAGGAACTTGAAGCTGAGCTGCTCTGTTAGCGTGAATATCTTCAAGGCACTCTATGATTGCTACATGAAAGCACCTTGCAAATGTTTTCCTCACTGCTAGCTTACTAATTCTGCAACTCCCTTTTTCCATCCTGATGCTCACCATGTTTCTACCCCTGGCTGTCACTTTTCCCTATTAACTCTTCCTGCTGCACCCACCCTTCCCTGTCCACTCCAGCCTGGCTAAAGTCCCACCCCATCCATAGCAGTGTCCCAATTATGTACCCCTCCTCCATCATTATCATAATAAACAAGTACACGACAGCCATTGTCACTTTCTGTGGTTTTAGCTAAATTTTTCCCCTAGTCATCGGTAAGATATCTCTCTCTAACCTGCCACCCCATAGACGGCCTCTTTCCCCTATATGTGTAGTTGCCGGCTGCCTCGCTCAAAAGATCTCTGCCTATAACCCATGTATGCCTATGGTTGATTGTACATCTGCTGACTTCTTCAATTGTAAAATAATGCTGTTTTTTTTTATTTCAGCCTTGTACTGTACTGTATATACTTTTTCTTCCTTGAATATTATTGCTTTTTGTATACCTGCTTCTGTACTGTACTTTGATGTATTCATGACCAGGTCCACCTTGCAAATGAGCCTTGCTCAATGGTGCCCGCCTGGATAAATAAAGATTTTGATTGATTTAACATATTGCATCAAAAAGTAAACCCTCCACCAACCATAATAATATGCCCCGAATCAACCATATTTTTGAATAAAAGAAAAACCTTTCCACCATGCCTGCACCATCCATCTGGGGTAATTTTGTACATCTTCTACATATACCTCTCTCAGAGCAGCTTCACTAAGTTTACATAACGAGGCATAAGACATTTTCTTTTGTTGAAATATGAACTGGCACCTAGCTTGCCATAAATAGAAAATTAAAATAGCAAAAAACACATTCAGAGTAGTTTCCAACCCATTTATTGGCAGTCTTGAGTAATTTCTCAAAGCCAGTTGCTCATATGTTAATACTCGCAGCCAAGTCAAACCCCATCTGTTTGCTAAAAATTTCCAAACCCTCCTTGAAAATGGACAATCCAAGAGAAAATGTTCCATCGTCTCTGTTTGACTTTCACATTCAGGATATAGACAATTCCTTATTTATTTGTATTTAGTGATTCGGAAAATACCTTTGAGGGCAAGCTCTTTTACAAAGGTTCCACATCATAGATTGCAAAACAAAGACCAATAGGAGAAAGCAAAGGTACATTACAATGAATGATACAGCTTGGATTTAGAACTTACAGAATAACTCAAAACATAGGTACATGTTAAAATAACAAGAAAAACACTTTATGGGGGGATAAGCAGCCACAGAGTGCCTTGTCAGTAGTTCAGAGGGCCGGGGATAGCTGGCAGTGGGTGAAGACAGGAGGTACGAGAGAGAAGTATGTAATGTGGTGGGGGAAGAAAGGCGATAAGGTATAGGGATAAATGGTGGGGTGAGGGAGGAAGAGTGGAAGACATGCTAGAGTAAATGGTGGGGTGTGAGGGGGGCATGGTCAGGCAGCCTGCATTAATAGTGACTGTTAGGGAAACTCATGGGACTGTGAGTTGGGGGAGGGTGGGGTGGCAGGTGCCGAAGGAGCATGACGTGGACTGATTGCTGAGGCAAGTCATGAGAAGGGACAGAGGGAGGGGGTACCTGAGGCCTGCCTAGTGCTTGCTGGGGGGGTAGAGAGAGCAGGTGAGACTGGACTCAGGGCAGGTGCACTTAGAGAGTGTTGTTAGGTGCTGTTTGAGGTCAGCTTTGAATTGTGTCAGACAATTGGTGGCCAAAAGGTGCCCAGGGAGTTAATTCATCCACAGGGGGGCTCGGTAGGCAAATGCACGTTGCCCAAGTGAGGTGCGATGGAAGGGGATAGCCAACTCTAGTCCTCCCTCTGGTGACCTGTAATGAGTTGGCCACCTTGATCAAACTACCTACACAAGGCAGTGTTTTACCCAGTAGAGCCTTCTTTCCTAGGATGCAAGTCTGGAATTTGATCCCATTTCTTAATGACAACCAGTTTGCACGATCGTACAGAGTACAGGTGTGAGTGCCACACTCAGCATCCAGGGTGAGTCTGCAAGCTTTGTTGAGCGCAGTCTGAACCTTCTTGAGCGCTGTATCCATTGCCGGTCCATAGACCACTAGTCCATAGTCAATAGTAGATATAATTGAACTGTGGACTGAGAAGCTGAGGGCCTCCGAAGAGAGGTGTTGCCTGTGCCTGTACAGGACACCAATCTCAGTTTGACTGTCTTGCCCAAAGAGTCAATATGGTGCACAAATGTGAAGGTATCATCTATTATGACCCCCAGATACATGAACAAGTGAACTTGTTCCGGCGGCTTACTGCATGAATTGGAGATGAGGGGGTGGTGCTTATTTTTGTTGTGAGGACTGGACATAAGCATGGCCTTGGTCTTCTTGTAGTTTAGTAGCAACTTATGACTACAGAACCAGTCCTCGAGTTTGGAGAAGGAGTTCTGCAGCTCAGATTGTAGGGCAGCCTGAGACGTGCTGCTGCTGAGGAGCACAGCATCTTCTGTGTGTAGTATAAGTTTGGTGTCACAGGCTGTGGGAAGGTCATTTAAGAAGATGCTGAAGAATAGGGTCCCCAGTATTGATCCCTGGGGTACCCCAATGATGCCTCTCTTGCGCTGGATACTGTTTGCCCAATTTTGACAGATTGATTTCTCTGTATCAGGTAGTATTGGAACCAGCAAAGGGCATTGGGTGCCACACCCATGTTTTACAGTTGGGTCAGTAACTGGTTTGTTGACTGTATCGAAGGCTTTGATGAGGTCAATAAAGACAGACCCCACCAGTTTGCCTTCATCCAGGGCCTTGTGTGCATAGTCCGTGTAGTCCAGCAGGGCAGTGGTGGTACTGTGATTCTGTCTGAAACCATGCTAGTTGGGGAATAGTAGAATTTATTGAGGTAGTGAATGAGTTGACCTGCCACAATCTTCTCCAGTGCCTAGGACCTGGGGGAGAGGATCGAGATGGGTCTGTAGTTGGCTACCAGAGACTTGTCGCCTCCTTTATACACTGGCGTAACTAGGGCCTGCTTCCACACTGCCAGGAATTGGGCCAGGGCCAGGGACTTATGGTACAGCATGGTAATGGGTACTATAAGAATGCCCATGGTGAGGGATAGAAGCTTCACATCTATCCTGTCACTGCGTAGTCTGGTCTTACGTAGTATTTTCTTGACCATAGTAAGGGCCTCCTTCATCATCGCCTTTTTTAAAGTAGAAGGTCAGGTGAGAACACTCGGTAGATACGTCGTTAGAGTGGTTCAAATCAGGTTGAAAACAGGCAGGTGATAGCATTGGGGTAAGATCGGTGAAGGCCTTATTGAAGGCTTCTGTAATAGCTACAGGGTCTGTAGTGGGGGTGTTACTGATACTGAGCAGCTAAGGGTGCTTCGTGTCCTCCTTTCCAAGGATGCTTTTGGTGTTGTCCCAGAATCTCTTCCCATCACCCCAAGAATTGCAAAGCTGGGCCTTATGATAGTTTCATCAAGAGTCTTATGTTTATTGTTACCCTTAACCCCTAACCTCCCATGGGAGACCAACCATCCCACATCCCACATTCTATGTGGTATTCTTTTATTCATCAATCTGTTCGCTACAAGAGTTGTATCAGAAGGTAGACACCCTTTAAATTCAGCCACATCTGGTCCTACAGTAGCCAGAATTTATTTATGTATTTATCTATTTTTTGTTTGTTTTATTTTTTATATTTATGCTCCTCCAGGACAGCCCCATCTGACTGACTCCCCCCAGCCCCGTCACCCAGAATTACCGGCACTTACCCGGGAGTGGTAGCTGTGGGGAGTCGGTTTTCATCCTGCTGCTGGCATTTTCCCCTCCGTTTTTTCTCCCAGGGACCCCAGGAGTAGGAGCGCATGCGCCTTACAGCCCTGGTCACCGCCCTTCCCCACCCTCATGGCTCTAGTGCCTGACACCCTCTAGGTCTGTGTAGCCCCTAGCCCACTAGGGGCGCCATCAGTAGAGGATGCTGCACCTCCTCCCTGGAGAGGAGAGTAGAGCAGAGCTTTCCTGCCAGCAGTTCCATCCAGCTCCATCCCCCCACCCCCTCTGCCAACCTCTGACGGTCCGGGCTTGTTCCTGAACCCTGGTCGCCGGCATGCCGAAAGGTAAGGCGCCCAGCACCTCAGCCCTCAGCACCATCGGGATGCTGTACAGTAGCCAGAATTTGATAATATAAAGCCTTCCTAGTTTTACCCACTAACTGTGATCTACAAATTCCCCACTTGTGTATTTTCTGCAGTGTTGGTCTAAAACACTTGGAGATCTGCCATCTGTGGTTAAATTGTACAGGCTGCGCCACCCACATCTTGAAAACAGGTTTTAAATTATTGATTAACCATGTTTTGACCAACGAATTCTCCTCCTTTGGTACTACCTGAAAGGACCCTGACCAAACAATGGTGTGAAAAAAAAAAACACTGGATTTAACATGTTTAACCCACCTTTATTTTTTAGGACATACGTTATTTCCCTTTTAACCGGGTTTAGACAAGATCCCCATAACATTTGAAAAAAATTGTAACAATTTTGTCTCTAATTGTAAAGGTAATGGAAAAACCACACTAATGTATAATAAACATGGTATCAGGAATTGCTTAATTATGAAAATTCTTTTTGTTTTGGAAAACTTCCAGCTTTTCCATCTGTTTACCTTGTTTTCGCAGCTCATTAGACTAGCTTCCCAGTTCATACTGGGCATGTCTCCCTCCCCAAACCATACCACTAATATCTTAATTGGGTCCTTTGAGATAGCAATACCTCCTACCTGGGTATCCCCCACCTAAGTGTCCCTGACCTTAAGTCCTCTACATTTGTGTACATTCAGACTGGCCCCTGAAAGTCTACTATAATGTTTAATTTCTTGTAATATTTCTGAAATGCTGTGTTTGGGGAACACAACAATTCGCTCCCGACAACTCTGTCCGCAACTTTTCGCTCCCGACATTACGCTCCGGAGTCAATTCACTCCTACAAGAACTCGCTCCTGAGACTATTCACTCCCAGATTCACTCTTAATGTCTAGTTCACTCCCAAATGGTTATTAACAATTCAAATAACAGTAGTTCCTTACCTTCCATCAAGATGAGACTCCTGGAAGTGTAGTGCAGTGTAACGATTTTGTATTCCCCTCAAGTCACAAAAGGAAAGATAGTCGGTTGGACACTGCATGAGCCGGACCATGTTATCATAGTTACCATATCCACATCTACACTGCGATAGAGGCTCGGTGCAACACATACGTGAGTTAAAAATATTGTTTTTATTCAAATAATGGATTAAAATTGTCTCAGTTTCAGGCTACAAGTTAATACTCAAAGCTGTGTGCCACCCCTCAAAGAATTTCCTTAGTGGTGCGATCAGCACACTTCTCCAGGATACATGCTAGTCTTGTTACGTTATCTCTATAAATGCGGCATGACCAGGCTTGTGGGTTTCCTGCAGTAATTTGTTGTACTTCAGAATCCCGCTTTCTCTGAACCCCTCATAGCCCTTCAGTAAATTTCCAGGCAATTGGATGTGCCATACACAAATTGCTTTGCATCCCCCGATGAAAAGCCTCAACAGCATTTAGTTTTGGCTCTTCCATCAGACACACTTTGCGAATGGTTCCAGAGTTCTGTTGGGAAAGGTGGTTGCCTTCTCCCTGTGCCCCTTCTGTTTCTCCTTCCGCCCCACACATCTTCAAAATAATCAATTAGTGGGACTAGCTCTTTGGGAAAAATGCAAAAGCTTTCTTCCGTAATCTCCTCAAATCTTGAGATTACTTGCTCAGGCAGATAGAAAGTGAGGGCCGGGAGATACTTGCATTTGAAAGCGAATTCTGCATCTTGCGCGTGGCGTGTTGCCAATCTTTCAGCTTGAATTCTTCTATATAAGCACTGGGTAAAATGAAAACACCCAACTGATTTAGCTTTGGGGAATGCTGATTGAAAGACAGAAATGCATGCACTCTCAAAATCGGTCATTATGACTTCTGGACTAAGGTTGATTTCAGTTCCTTAAGCATGGTGAACATGTGTTTGTAGCATTCCTGCTTTACTGGGTAAGAGTGCATATATCACTGGCTGCAATGTTACCAAACCGCTCTTCCATAATAATATACAACTGTTTAAAAAGAGGGGTGCTGGGGCGCTTGTCTAGCCCGAGCTGGTGGCAGCAAGATTTTTAGCTCCACTAAGATTCATTATAAAACTTAAAATTTACCAACTTGAGGCATTTAATAGTTGAAAAGACACTTATTACTAGAATCGGGAAGCTCGGAAATATAAAATGGGCAATCCTCGTAAGGAGCATACTGGTGCATCGGAGGGGAAAACCCTCAAGTTCTACACAACATGTGCGAGCTGGCATGGACACCCAGGCCTCCTATCAGCCTCCGCCTGACTCTGAAGAAACCATGGCGTCAATCGGGCTAAAGTTACGGAGAATAATTTCTTCTGTTGCTGACCTGAGCATTAAGATAGACTCTTTTAATGCTAGAATTAATGTCGTGGAAAAAACGGCCGAGACTATTCAGACGGAAATGGATGATGTAAAACGGAGTAGTGACTCAACGTCTGCAGTTACTAGCCTTCTAGTAAAGGAGAACTCTCACCTTAGAGCCAGATTGGAGACAATTGAGAATCAAAATCGTTCGTCTCACGTCCGGATTCTCGGTTTGCCCAAAGGGATTGAGGGAGATCACCCTCTCATGTTCCTACAGGACTGGTTCTGAGAAAAGTTAATGCCGGAGGATCAGACAGCCAGCTTCAATCTACAAAAAGCTTATCAAATTACTCCCAGGAGGATACCAGGAGGACTCTGAAACCCCACGCACCTTGCTGGTGATAATGGATGGAATTGGAATGACAGATAAAATTCTTAGACTGGCGAGACAAGCTAGTCCAATTATGCAAGATGACCGCTCGGTCTATATCTTTCCTGACATAAGTTATGCTACTCGGGAGAGGTGCAAACGTTTTGAAGGGGTGCACAAGAAACTCCGGGAGGCCTCAATCACCCACGCGGTAGTATTTCCAGCTCGCCTCAGAGTGGTCTTCGAGGGCAAAGTTTGGATGTTTTCAGACCCTGGAGAAGCAGGCAAGTGGGCTTCTTGATTTGTAGAAAAGCAGAGGAAGCATTTAAGAAGTAACAGCACAGAAGATAGTGAGATGGAGGAGGCTGAGGGAGACTGACTCTGATAAATTATTTGTTTATTCCCCCCTGACTGCTGCAACTAAATAAAGGGGATATGGCTGGATCCCTAAATGCTGATCCTGATTTAACCTGATTTGGGATACTGTACTTTAAGTTAAGACTAAGTAAAAGTCTGTAAAAATGTATCTTAAGTTATTAGTCCCATGATGACGTTTGTTTGTTACAATTCTTAAGATTTTCAGTGCAGGAAGAGTTTAAAGCACAGCTGACTTATTTTGGGGCTGACAGCTCTCAGAGCACAAACCACCAGGCCTGTTTTGGGGCTGGGGAGGTTTACCTGTGTCTGACTTGGAAGTGTGGATTTTTCTCTGTCTGATTAGCAGGGTATTTCTCTATCAAATTGTGTAGGGCATCTTGCTGACAGGAAGGCACTCATTGCAGCAGTGGGTCAGAGCTTTAGCTAATTGTTTTTGAGGGCACAGTTTAGGCCCACCTCACCCCACCCCCCTGGAAATAGTTCCTTTATACCTGGGGTTCTGACATCATTTCCTCAAGAGTGCAAGGTGCATGTCACTGTCATATCCTCTCTAGCACACTGCACTGACAATATAAGCATACACATTGTATAATATAAATATATATCTATTTCTATATTACAAACCAATCACACACACACACAAAAAAAAAATGTGGGGAGTAGTGCAATGTAATGGCTGTGGGGCAGCAGTCTTCCGGGAGTCTTTCTGGAGGCTGAGATGCTGCCCTATTTGCAGACAACCTCTGCCCTGAGGGAGGAAGTTGCCCATCTTCAGGCCACACTGGACAGTAGTACGGGGACCTTCTCCCAGGCCACACTGGACAGTAGGAAGGGAACCTCCCCCATCCAGGGAGCACCAGAGCCACCACCACTACCTCAGAGGTTGCAAAGAAAGCACAGCAGTTGGACCACAGTGGGCTCAGGGAGGGCGAGGATGGTGGAACAGAGGCACACCCAGTCAGTTGTTCCACTCCACAATCCATACACCATTCTGGGGGAGCATAGCTCCCCTATGGATACACCCGCAGAGGAGACTAAGGAGGCTGAGGAAAACTGTCAAGGGAGGCCCACAGGAAGGAGGCAGAAGACACCACAAGGAAAGGAAGCAGCTCCTGGTGGGGACTCCAATTATTAGGGGATAGAACTGGAAGGAGCTGGAAAACTGAAGTAAGGTGCCTGCCTGGTGCCATGGCTTGAGGACAGGAAGCGATCCCTCAGGATCACGAGAACAGCTGCAAGGATTCTGAGTTGGACGAATTGTCCACCTAGGGACAAATGACTTGGCTCATCATGAGGTTAGAGCAGTGCAGGATGACATTGCAGAGTTGGGGAGGGGCCTAAGACAAGTAGCACACACAGTATCCTTCTCAGAGGTGCTGCCTGTCAAAGGCATGGGGGAGGTGAGGGTAATTGGCACCATGCAGTTTAATGAATGGTTGAAAAAATGGTGTGGAGCACAGGGGTTTGGCTTCATAGGGGACTGGGGTTCCACCTGGAGGGACACCAACCTATACTGGCAGGATGGTCTGCATCTGTCCAGGAAGGGAACAAGTCTTTTGAGCAATCGGTTTAAATGCTTCATTGGCAAGCTTTTAACTAGTCAAAGGGGAGGCACTGACAAGCAGCAGAAAAATTCCAGCCTCCCTACAAAACAGGGTACTAATGAGAAAAGACCGAGGTAGAACGGCTGTGGGGATGCTGCAACAGAAGGTAAAGCCATCAAAAATGGAGAGCAATGAGTACCAATGCCCGTAGTCTAGGTAACAAGCTTCCTGAATTAGTGGCCTTGATGGAGGAGGAACATCTGGATATCGTGGCAGTCACAGAAACATGGTACACACAAACCATGACTGGGACATAAACATATCAGGATACACTATCTACAGGAGGGACAGGGAGGGTAAAAGAGGAGGAGGAGAGTTCTTACATAAGGAAGGAAATAAAGCAACAGAACAAAGGGTAGACAGGGGAGAAGAAGCACTGTGGTAAATTTGGAGACAGGTACTGGCACCAATCCGCAGACAGGGTTAGGACAGACCTCTTCTCAGGGGAGGAAATGGACAAGGAAATGATAGAAAGTATACTTAGAATGGCAGAAAAGGGAGATATTGCTGATGGGTGATCTGAATATGCCAGATGTTAACTGGAGTGCAGTTGCAGCTGCCACTCAAGAGTGCAGTTATTCTAGATGCCCTACAGGGGCATGCCTTAGACAACTAGTACTGGAGCCCACTGAGAGGGAGCAATATTAGACTTGATACTCTCAAATGGAGATGGAGAGAGGATCACAGATGTAGAAGTGGGTAGCCATCTGGGAACTAGCCACCATCAACAGTATGGTTCACAATAAACACAGCAATAGAGTCAAGCCATACAAAGACAAAAGTACTGGACTTTAGGAGGGCTGACTTTGCTAAATGGGTGAGTGCCTAAGGAATGCACTAGCAAATAGGCAGGAAGGAGGGGTGGAAGAACAATGGGGAATAATAAAAACTGCCATCACAGAGGTAACGAGCCTTTGTGTGAAGCAAATAAACAAAACAAGACGATGTAAGAAACCACTTTGGTTCTCAAAGGAAGTGGCAGTGAAGGTTCAAGAGAAAAAGAAAGCATTCAGGAAGTACAAGGAATCGCAGAAGGGGCAGGACAGAGAACTGTATCAGTTAAAGCAAAAGGAGGCTGGGAAGGCAGTCAGAACAGCAAAGGCCCAAACCAAGGAAAAGATAGCCAACTCAGTTAAGAAGGGGATAAACCTTTATAGGTACATCAGGAGCAAAGGAAGACCAAGGGAGGGATAGTGAGGCTTCACAAAGGGAGGGAGGGTGGGCAGAGGGAGACTGTGAAAAGGCAGAGATACCAAACAAATATTTTTGCTCAGTATTTACAAATGAAGAGGGAGGTACATAAAACAAACAGTAGTAACACTCTGGATACAGAAGTTGATACCAGCCCATTTACAGAAGAAAGGGTTCTGAAAGAACTCTTAAAACTGAAGGTGGACAAAGCAATGGGGCCTGATGGGATTCATCCCAGAATTCTAAAGTACTTAAGGGTAGAACAAGTGACACCACTGACTACCCTTTTAACAAATCATTGGAGGAAGGTGGTACCTGAGGATTGGAGGAGGGCAGATGTGATTCCCTTCACAAAAGGGAGCAAGGCAGAAGCAGGAAACTACAGACCTGTTAGTTTAACCTCAGTGATACGGAAAATGATGGAATCACTTCTAAAGGAAAGAATTGTCGAGTAGCTAGAGGCCAGAGGGGCACAGGACTCTAGGCAGCATGGATTCACAGTGGAAGGTCATGCCAGACTAATCTGATAGATTTCTTTGACTGGCAACCAAAGTAGTAGATCAGGGAGGGCTGTGGACATGGCCTACCTAGACTTTGGCAAGGCATTTGACACAGTCCCACACAAAGATTAATATAAAGTTAGCCAGCCTGGGAGTGGGTCCAAAGATGACAGCCTGGTAAAGAATTGGCTGGAGAATAGGACAGAGAGTAATAGTAAATGTAGTCCACCAGAAGAAAGGAGGGTTACTAGTGGTGTACCGCAGGGTTCAGTATTAGGACTGGTCCTCTTCAATGTCTTTTATAGGCGACATTGCAGAAGGACTGGAAGGAAAGTATGTCTCTTTGCAGATGACACTAAGATCTGCAACAGAGTTGATGCACAGGGTGGGGTGGAAAGGATGAGAAGGGACCTGGCAAGGTTAGAGGAATGGTCAAATGTATGGCAGCTTAGATTCAATGCTAAGAAGTAAGGTAATGCACCTGGGAAACAAAAACCAGGGAAGAGTACAAATGGGGGTGAGATACTAACGACAAAATGGAAAGGGACCTGGGGTAGTCATATCAGATGACCTAAAGATGGGCAAGCAATGTGAGAAGGCAGCAAGGAGGGCTGGGGGGATACTGGGATGCATAGGGAGAGGCATCACCAGTAGAAAACAGGAAGTTATTATCCCTCTGTGCAGACAGCTGTTGAGACCCCATCTGGAGTACTGTGTGCAGTTCTGGAGACCCAATCTCCGCAAAGACATAGACAGGATGGAAGCTGTCCAGAGGAGGGCAACTAAAATGGTGCGGGTCTGCACCGAAGACATATGAAAAGAGACTTAAGGAGCTTAATATGTATATAGCCCTGAGGAAAGGAGGTAGAGGGGGACATGATGGAAACTTTCAAGTACCTCAAGGGAATCAACAAAGTCCAAGAGGGTAGCATCTTTCAAAAAGAGGTGTGCAAGAACAAGAGGGCACAATTTGAAGATGGGGGGGCAGCTCAGAGGTAATTTAAGGAAGTATTTTTTCACAGAGAGGGTTGTGGATGCATGGAACGGCCTTCTGGAGGAGGTTGTGGAGTCAAAAACAGTGGTGGAATTCAAGCATGCATGGGATTGGATAGTCATAAGGCAATTCTGGGGGGTGGGGGTAGGAAGAAGTAGGCTGCTGGTTAACTAGGATCTGCAGCTTATCCAGTAGGTAGGGAAATGGGCAGACTGGGTGGGCCAAGCGGTCCTTATCTGCCATCAAATTCTATGTTTCTATGTTTCTATTAACAGGTGTACAGAAATATAGCAGGATTAAACGTGTATTGTTATAGTAGAGTAAGACGGTTGAAGCTAAAACTTATGTTAAAGTTATTTGGAGGGTAACTCAGCCCTGATTATTTGTTATGTTTGGGC
This sequence comes from Neoceratodus forsteri, assembly GCA_016271365.2. NCBI lineage: Eukaryota > Metazoa > Chordata > Ceratodontiformes > Ceratodontidae > Neoceratodus > Neoceratodus forsteri. The sequence goes on from JADMNL010000028.1 coordinate 114,832,174, forward strand.
TTATTATCGCTATTTTATGTCTTAGTGGTACTGTTATATGCTGCCAAATATATGTTTAAGGGTGCGTTTTAAACTTAAAGGGATATAGAGCGATGCCACAACTCCCCAGGGGGAGGTGAAATACTAGACTTCTAACACTGACTTTAGTACACGAATTAGTCGCTCTGTTCATGGGCTACTTTAACCACCTTAGATCTTGATAGATAATAGCAGTAATGTATATTTAGTTAACCCCTCACATGAGGTATCAAAATATTCAGGATGCACATACCCTTGTATTAAGGAGTTGTTAAACTCCCTGTGGATTGGAATGATGTACGAGGTTTGTCTTGAATATGGACTAAACATATGTTGTAAAACAGATGAAACTTAAAAATAAAGTATAAAAAAAAAAGAGGGGTGCCACGCTAAATGTACCATCGACATGCCACAGTTTGCATCGTTTGAGGAATTTCAAATTATGCTCTGTGCCAAAATTTAGAATTCTGTTGCTGCCGGGCCCACTGTCACGCAATAAAAACCTGACTGCATCACCATCTGAGTCGGGCTTGTAAGTTGTATTACTGTCAGGGATTTGCAGTGCACATAGATCCTTAGGATTAAGTGGTGCTCCATGGACACGCACACAGTGAATTGTGCTTTTAGGTTTTTATCAATGCTTTTCCCCTGTGCTGCAAGTGACACATCTCCTTAGCATGCAGTAGTACCTGCAAGGTTGTGTCCTGTGTTGATCCAGCCCTTTCCTTTGCTAACTTCACAGCTTCATGCTTCTCCACAGCGCAAGGGTCTGGTGCACATGTATGCTGTGAGAACCTATACACAATTACAGGGTTATCGTATGATAAAGTGTGAATGTGTGCATTGCACAACTTTGATTTCTTGACTGCAAATTCACATTGCCAAATTGCTTTTTCTTGATGGCCAGTCTTGTGAAACATATAAATATAATTCTGGTCATCAACCAGCTTTTTCTTTGAGCGCTCTGACATTACAAACCTTCCAGTCATGGTTACTCTAAGACACAGTGTGATCTGCTGCAACTGTAGTTCAGAATGGGAACGCAGGGCGAATTTCGCTATCTTTTTGTAGAAATGTTAAACCAATCAGAGTGTTGGGCTACTGAATTGTGTTAACCAATCAGCAACTGACACATATCTTTTTGGGTGAAATAAACATAATACCATAATAAAAATAATTTTTCTGAGGGAGCGAATTGTCTGGGAGCGATCGTTATAGGAGCAGGGACTAACGCGGGAGTGTCGTGTCGGGAGTGAATTGATGGGGGTGAGAAATCGGAGTGAATTGTCATGTACCCCTATGTTTGTTCCTAATAAAAGCACACACATCGTCAGCATAATCCATTAACTTAATTTCTTGCGGGCACTGCTCCCCCATAATCCCCAGCACCTTCTCGTTCACTAATATTCTCCTCATCAGTGGGTCTAATGCAAAAGTATATAATAACGAGCTTAAGGGACACCCTTGTCTAACCCCTAACCTCACCCGTATCCATTTCCCTTCTTTACCTGCAGTTAATGATGTAAATATAGCATTATGTAAACCAATCTTAAGCCATACCTCTCAATGGTCCCTGATTTTCAGGGATGTCCCTGATTTTGACTCAAAATTTTCCTCTGTCCCTCATAAAATTTGTGTTTTTGTGACAGAAGAGTGGGGATTGAAAGTACAAAATAATGGCAAACATCAAAGTTACAGACTTGTTCGTCTTCAGAAAATGCATCTTACACTAATCCCCTTATTCTACCAGCTTTCTGAGTGAATAGTACACATTTTTAAGATATGTCCCTGATTTGGAGTCTTTGTCCCTGATTTTTTTTAAGCCTTGTCCCTGATTTATGAGCAAAGAGGTTGAGAGGTATGTCTTAAGCACCCAATAAAACCTTAAAATTTCAAACAAAAAGTCATAGCTAACTTTATCAAAAGCTTTATGTAGATCAAATGAAATAATATATCCTGTCTGACCCTGTCTAGTACTATAGTCTGCCACATCCCTGATTATGGAAAGATGTTTCTTTATATTTCTGCCTGGGATTTCGCAGGTCTGTACTGGATGTATTAATGTTGGTGCTACCCTCCTCAGCCATTTTGGTAAAATACTTGTAAATATTTTTAAATCAGAGTTCAGAAGACAAATTGGTCTCCAATTATCGATTTCCCTTCTGGCCCAATTATTTTATGTAACATAGCCACCAGTCCTTTCGAGAAATCCTGGTGTATTTCTATTTGTGTAACCCATTATTTCAGTGCTTTGGCAAAACAGGGGCCACTAGGTCTCCATATGTTTTGTAATGTCATGAGACATCCTACCCTCGGAGAGGTACCTTCTTTTAAGGTTTTAGTAACTTCCAAAATTTGTGGGGTTATGTCCTCTTTAGCTTTTCCTGTTCTACCATGTCTAACCCTGGCACCCTCACCCTAGTCAAATATTTAGTGACCTGTGACTTATCAATTTCCCAGGGGCTAAATAAAGTTGCCAAGAAACTCTCCACTTCTTGTCTTATTTCCCCTGTAGTTCCTACAATTTTCCCTTGAGTGTTTTTTAATTCCAATAAATGAGAATTGGATTTTCTTTCTTTACATGCCTCGCACTGGTCCCCATAAGGTTTTTTTTGCATTCCATGGGACACTTCAGCTTGCAGTGTTTTAGACCTATCGTGCTGCAGTACCCCGATTTGTTGTTTTATGTCTGAGTTTTGTCCTGAATAATCCTGATGTGTTATGTATGTAAGTGACAGAAGTTTTAATAACTGTGTCCTTAGTTGAAAATATTGAAAAAATCTCTCATTAGCTGACCATTTCCCATAGTGTTGGAACCATGCAATCAACTCCTGCTTGGTCTCAATCCACCATATCCCCAAATCTTTGCATAAACCCATCACTGAAACCCTGGCCAAAAAAAATAGATGCAACATTGTACTGAACTATTTGTTGTTTTAAAATTGAAGTGTTTAATCTCCATCTAGTGGTGGTTGTTGGAATCACCCAGTTGCGGGAAATAATGGTAAATACCATCAAATGATCAGAAAATTCTAGAGGCAACATTTTGGTAGATCTCATTGACAATTGTTTGGAAATAAAAACATAATAAATTTTAGATATCAACTTGTTTTTCACAGGTGTGTGTGTGATTAATGGTGAGGCATTTCTAGATACATTTACCAGATCTGCCATATTAATGAAAGTCTGAAAGGCCGTTGAATTACTATACACTTTTTTTCCTTTAAGTCTCCTATCTGCCATCTCCAAAGTGCAATTAAAGTCACCCCCCAGGACCACTGCTCGTGCCGTTGTAAGATATGGTTTTAATAAATTTAATAATATCACTCTTTCGGCTTTAATCTGGGGGGCATACACCGTTACAAATCTATATTTTTTTATTTAGTTTTTGTTAACCGGGCAGGTAGACTAGACAGCATAGCTGCCTATTTTCAGGTACAACCCGTCAGATTACAACAAAGGATACACAGACAATAGTAGATACAAGAAAACACCATAGGACAAGTAGAAGTCAGATACAGTACACTTATACAACATTTTTAGCAGTGACAGTACATTTACAGGTATGATGCGTTTAACCAAATTCCATCTATCAACAGGGCTGTCCAAGGCATGATGTCCACCAGTTTTTGTAATTTAATATCCAGAAAACAAAATACCCACCCCATCAGCTTGATCCTATCCAAATGACCAGAACGATAGCCCCCAAACCCGATTATTTTTTGCACCTAACATACCAGTCTATGACCTCATCCAGGTTTCTTGTATTAGAATCACCTCATATCTTGCCTCATGAAGTAAAGAAAAAACTGCAGATTGCTTCCTGAGATTCCTAATACTGTACTATGTATGTTGCAGGAAACCACTGTAAAGGATGCCATAAGTTATTAAATAAACACCCCAAAATGTTTCCAGCTTTTCTTCTTTTTATCCTTTTTAGTCCCCATTTCTTTTCCCTCAAATTATACATCCAGATTCCCAGACTGAGAGGATCCATCTGATAGCACCTCCTTCAGTTCCTAGTCGCCCCGGTTTTTGTGCAATAAAGGCAAAAAGGGATTATCCGTCTCCATTTCTCCACCATTTCAGCCTTTGCTAATCTTACTCTGTCTTCTTGGTTCTGTCTGAGACTAGGGTTCTTGGGGGGGGGGCATACAAGCCGTCTCAAGCTCCTTCTGCAAGGATGGCTCCATGCCACTCTCTTGGGCATCATTCACTATCCCTTCTGTAGTTGGTAATGTTTCAGGGGTCTTTTGTGGTGCAAGGTGTGGGGGGGGTGACAGACTCACCCTTGTTTGTTTCCATCTGCGGACTACGATCTGGGTCCCCATTGGAATTCCTCCTTCCCTTGGGTGACTTCTGAGCCTGGGGCGCAGGTTCGGGGCCCGAGAAAATAAGATCACCAAGATCCACTGTTCTGGTTTTATTCCTGGTAGCCCATGGACATTCTTGAAAGGTACAGTATGTCCATGGTTATCACAAAGGCTACATTTAGAAAGATTTCTGTACTGGGAGCTAGTATGGTTAAACTCCCAGCAGATACCACATCTCAGCTCGTCACACATGTTAGACAGGTGTGTACATGAGCCACAGAGTATCAAATGACCTAAGCCCTAAACTTCATTGTCATATGGTAATTAAGAAGGCTGCAGGTGTATTGCATTGTATTAATAAACATATCAGTAGTAAGGTTTTGCTGCCTCTATACTCATCCTTGGTGAGGCCCCAGTTGGAATATTGTGCCCAGTTTTGGGCACCAGATGATAAGGGCTCTATAACTGCTCTAGAAAAAATTCAGAAGAGGGCCACTAGAAAAATTGACGAGGTGAAGGGTTTGGATTATGCAGCAAGACTGAAGAAACTCGGATTGTATACATTGGAATACCATAGAATGAGAGGAGATTTATGTTTGGTATTTGAAGCCTTGCACGATGATCAATTATGGGAGTTGCTTGGTTTGGGGCTCAGGAAATTAGTTTATAATACTAGGGCACACCCACTTCAACTCACAGTAGACCATTATAAAACAAAAAAAGGAGTACTTGATTCTCAATTAGAGTATGCAAAGTATGGAATACTCTACCACTGGATGTTATAGCATGCGAAAACGTGGACACTTTTAAAACACATTTGGATAAATATTTAGGACAGAATTCCATAATGGGTTATAAGTGATATCGGCAAGCATTATGGACATTAGTCTACTAAGCTCTGTATTACCTATGATACCTGTGATTTGTAACAGGCCTTTGGTTGACCTGAATAGAAGCAAACACCCCTATTCTTGCCCAGGAAAAAAACTGTTGGGGTTGTGAGTGATCCCTTCTGCTGTTTGCCTCAGCTTGATTTTAAATCACCAGCCCCCTGTCCAGAAAGCCTCCGAATCGAGAAGTGCTTCTGGGGCACTAAGCACTTCACATCGCCGCTGCAACCAGTGATGTATGTCACATATATGTATGCTTTTGTTTCAAAACATTATTGTTACCATTTTTATCAATGGTTTCGAAAGGGGGAGGGCATAGTAGGGGGTCCACAGTGGAGCAAAGCGACACTGATTATATAGCATCCAAAAACGTTCCAACATAGCAGGTGTTCTGAAACTAATATCAAAGTTATCCTCTCCTGATCCATGTATCAGGTCATAGACATCCTGCACTGTAAACCTCAGGGACTCCTTTAACAATTTGTTGCCCACATACAGTCTGTCCAGGTGCATTTCTCATCCCCCTTTATACCGAAGATGCACTGTGTTTCTTCAGGGAATTGGTTCTATTTTGTTAAAAAGATCAGAGAACCTTGGTCTTGGGGGGGGGAGGGGGTAGCCAATCCTCCTGCTGCCCTTCTGTAGGGGTTTGCCCCCCATATCTGATGCCCTCTTGTCAGACTGCTGATTCTCAGTCCTGGGATTCGGGACATGGGGCAGGGTCTCTTTATGTTCAGTAAATGCACCCCTCTCAGCTCCTTTATCATCATTTATCAGCCCTTGTATTAGAAATTCTGGCACCAAAGGATTTAAAAGTTTTCTTGCCCCCCGTGTCCTGCTGTAAACCCCTCTTAGGCTGACCTTCCGATGCAATGCCTCCTGTTTCCCCCATCCATGGTACTAGCCCTTCCTTTTGCGGTATCTCCGACTCTTTATTCAGATTCCAGACCTCTCGGTCAATTTCAGTATCCTCCGAGTCCCACCTCCTTCTGTGTTTCGGGCCTTCTCTCCCTCACTGTATCATTTCTTTCACCCACACTGGTAATCCCTTCTACCGCATTCTTCTGCCTCGTAATGTTCTCTATATGCAGTACCACATCATCAGTAGCAGTGGGGCTCAGTTCGTTTTCATGTGTCCGTTCCGTAGGACTCTCGTTTACAGCCTGTCCAAGAACCTCAGCTGTCATCCTTATTGGAGAAGTTCCAGAGCCAGCCCTGAGTGTAGTTTTAACAGGGCTTTTCCTATCAGCAATAACCTCATAAGGTGGGTCCGGAATCCGACCCATCGCTAGTTTGTGACCACCCGGCCTCTCCAAGTGCTCTGTTCAGGGACCAGGTATCTTGTGGGGTGAGTACATTTCCCAATCCAAATTGTGCAGCTACTAATTTCCTGGTGCTCCGTTCTTGGCTATTTACTTCTGAGCCTTCTGTTTGTTGCACTTGTTCTTCTCCAGATTGTGGTATAACATTTTTTTTGTTTATTTGTTTAACCTCCTTATGCTTTAAATTTAAGGCAGTTTTTCTTTTTTCATTCTATTCCTCATCCTCTGCCAGCATGGTCAGTAGTATGGTTCTTCTTTCAATGTCCTTTTCCAGCTGTGCAGCTGCCGCTGCAGTATCCGTAGGTTCAGATAGTTCATCTGTATCCTCCTGTAGTAAAGGTGTTGCAAATTTGGATTCATCTTCATCCTCCATTGAACTATCCAAACTCTCCTCATCTAGTTCCACAAAGTTTCTTTCAAAAGGGCAAGGTAAGCCATGTGCAGTGTCCAACAACACCTCCACCTCCTTCTTCAAATCCGACATCTTGGAAAAACAAGGGCCAACAGCGCCCCCTTCCAAGAGTAGGAGAGTTTCCCTGATGTCATGGCCAGCATTCCCCTTACAGTAGAACAGGTCCTTGTTCCCCCCTCCCCCCCGGGACACACCTAGAAACCAGCTAGCATAGCTTAGTGTGCCTTTCCTAGTCAAAAATCACACACAAAAAAACTAGTTGCCGTTGTACCTTGTGACTAGAGCAAAGGAAGTCAGACGTTTTTAGGCCAGTGGCAACTGAGACTGTCTATGCCTTTGTTGTTCTGATATATTATTGGAAAGGGAAGGGGAAAATCATTGCAAACACACATAATATTTTCAAAAAACAAGGTGCTGCATCACTTTGGTCTGAAAAACAAAATAGTGATATTAAATGCACACTGAAAATAGAATCGATGTTTGAACCATAGGTCTTCTTCAGGAATTATCTAAGATACAAAAACAAAGTTAGTTATTTTCACCTCCTTCCAGGGTGTAATAAAAAATCAGAACTGAAGCTATTTCCCACTATATGAGATCACAACAACAGGTGAAAACTAGCATAGAGAGAGATCAGGTTTGAAGATTGTTGTCGAAGTATAGGTCAAGAAGCACAGGCAAACCAGGTGAAGTTAAAAAAACATTTACAAGTAATATTTTATTATTATTATCAATGATAATATCAAAATGTGCAGGATAGCTCTTATACAGGCAAGTCAAACAAAACAGAACCCTTCATCTAAGGGTATCTCTAAATCTCTATCTCTCTGCCAGTCTCCTCTGTACTTAAACATTGTTCTTTTTTGTAAGACATTTTCACCTGACAATTAAATTCTGCATCCTGTTCTCGTTAAGCTATCTCTCCTGTTTTCTCACAATGTACCAAACTTTGTCAGTTTCTTTCCTGTGACCAGTACATCCCGTCTTTTCAACAGTTGCAACCAGTTAACACATTCTAGCCAGAGCTGGTTTTCCTGCTGACAGCTCTTCAACCAGGCTTGTGGAAGGTCAAAGTGCACCTCAAGGTTAACCCCCTGTGTTCCAGATAAACCCAAATAGCTTTCTGCATTCATTTCAACATTATAATTATATGCATTTGTAAACCAAGATATCTCAGTATCACATAAATATTCACGTATATTTTTTAACCCCAAAGAAGCAAGGGGAGAAAGAAAGAACAGAAAGGAGATAACGGGGGGTGAGGGGGATTGTGGGACAATCAGAGTGGCCAGTGCTAAGGTTCCACAAGGAAAATTTGATTGCACAATCAGACAATAGATAAAGTAACAGAATAGAAAAGGTCAGAAAAATAGATTGTTACTTTTAACTCTCTCTCTCTGCATAACGAATGGGACAGTGTCTTATTTATTTATTTATTTGCTTTTGTTTACCAGGTGAGCACACTAGACAGCCAAATGCCTATTCTCAGGTGCGACCCGGGAGATTACAAGGTAAGATCAGGCATATCAAGGTACATACAAGAACATCAGGCATATACATCACAACAGATGGTAGATAACAGCATAGTCAGGCAATGGACGATAGTAATCTGCATATAGGGTCAGCCATACCCTCAGGTGGGTATGGGTAATGTACAACTTGCAGGAGAGAGACCTAAGAAAACATGAAATAGAATAGTACAAGTACTCTTTACATGAACAGTTGGGAAGAGAAATGACCCAGTACATTTAATACATCTGATAGCGACAAGCTTGCCAGTAGATACAGTGCATTCAGTATCAGGAGACTCATCTCCTCAACAGTTGAGCCAGGTTTTAACAAACTCAGCTAGCCAGATTGGTCTGGGCCGCAGGCGAAGGGGAGCTTTATTAAGTGCAGAGACAAGAGGAGGCTGATTTGAGGAAGCCCCAGAGGGAGGCTTTGAAGCAGGGATGGGAGGGGGAGGAGCGAGTGCTGGCAGGGAGGGAGGGAGTTCCACAACCTGGGCGCATAAGCGGTGAAGGCCCGATCACCCATTTGGGTGTGAGTTTTTGGAACCAGGAGGACCTGAGAGTCACTGGATCTTAAGTAGTAGGAGGGGGTTGCAGGTTTGAGGGATATGGCGAGTGCAGGAGGGGTGGCAGTTCTGACAGTATTGTCGATGAAGTTGCCTAGGACAAAGGTGGGGTGCTTTTCCGGAGGGAGCCACTCAAGCCGGGAGTAGTGCTCACAGCGGTGCGTGAGGCGAGGAGCAGAAAGCGCAAAATGACATACATTGTTGTATGTGGTGTCCCATTTTGAGAGACTGGTTTTTGGGATGTGGGCAAAGGAGACAAGCACGTAGCAGAGTGTGGGTAGGAGGACCCCCCTAGCTAGGGCAAGTCGTGCAGCTGAAGTGAGATAGCTTTTTGCTCTGTACGCCAGACCCAGCTTGCAGTTTGTAGCCTTATATGTGTTGCGAATATGCAGGGTGAGGTCCAGTTGTGGGTCAAAGGTTACCCCCAGGTACTTGACTGCATCTGCAACATGCAAGAGGGAACCATCGGCTCCAGAGATTATTAGAGGAGCAGGGCAGGCTTTTGTCTTGGCCATGGAGCCAAAGAGCATGGCCTGAGTCTTTTGAAGGTTGATAGTTAGCTTGTGGCCCTTTAGCCAGGTTTGAATTAGGCTGAAGTCGGAGTTTAGCCTAGTGTTGATCACAGTAATGTCCTGGGAGGTGGTCTGGATGACGAGGTCATCCACATACAGGGTGGAGCGCCCATGGGCTGGGGCCAAGGGCTGCTCATTTATGAAGAGGAGAACAGAATAAGCTTGAGAATGGATCCCTGGGGACCCCTGCAAGTCACCGGAGATGGATCAGAGAGGGCCTTGTTGAAGCTAGTGTATTGCTGTCTGCCAGAGAGGTCGTTTGTGAACCAGGCATGGCTGGGGGGAGGGGATGCCAAGGGACCAGAGAGTGGAGCACAGGAGTGAGTGGTCAACCCGGTCAAAGGCTTTCGAGAGATCCACGAAGATGGCTTCGGTCAGTTTGCCTTGATCAGTAGCAGACCTGATCTTGGAGGTGACCACAGCTAGGGCAGCAGAAGTGCTGTGCCCTTTTCTGAAGCTGTGTTGTGCTGGGGAGAGTAGGTCATAGCTCTGTAGGTAGTGGTTAAGCTGTGAGGCAACCACCTTTTTGAGAAGCTTACTGATTGCAGACTGGATCGCTATAGGATGGTAGTTCCTGAAATTTTTCGGGTCATCTTGTTTGTAGACAGGGACAACTTTGGCCACTTTCCATACATCAGGGATGGTTCCCGAGATTAGGGAAGTGTTAAAGATATGGGTGATGGGTCGAGCTAGGAGAGATGCCCCCGGACAGAGCAGTTTGGGCTCAAGGCTGTCATGCCCAGCTCCAGTGTAAGGAGAGACCTGCAAGGAGCTTCTGGGTCTCCATGACGGAGACGGCCTTTAAGTAGAAGGGAGGTCAGGTCGGGGGGGGGGTCACACCAAGGGAGGGGCCTTGAGCCTTAGGGTCAGGGGACTGGGAGGGGAGAGCAGGCAGGTCAGAGAACAGGGCGTTAAAGGTGTTGGCAGTTGTAAGTTATTTTTTCCTCAATTGTTTAACCAGGTGAGACACACTAAGCTGAAAGCTTGTTTACAGGTGCAACCTGGGAGCACAGGGAAGTTAAGTGACTTGCTCAAGATCACACAATATGCAAGTGGGGGCTGTGGGATTCAAACCCAGGTCTCCAGATTTGCAGCTCAGAGCCTTAAACCACTGTGCTATACTGCTTCTAACTACTGCAGCTAACCCTGCCAATATGCATGTCAGTGACCTGGCCTCCAACCGTGTTTTTGATGTTTTGCCAGAAACTCCTGACAGAACTCACTCTTGGCAGAGTGGATGGCTCTTTTACATGTGTTCCTCAGCTGCCTATATTCAAGGAAGTCAGTACTGGTGAGGGAGGTCTTGTATCTCTCCCAGCATTTGTCCCTTTGCTTTACAAGGGAAAATAGGCCACCATGGAGCCATTTGGTGACAGTGCCCCTCACCCTCCTTTTTGTGAGGGGGAGCATGTTTGTTTTTCAGGGGAGTAAAGACAGCGAGAAAGTTGTCAAGGGCCCCTGAGGGATTGCTTATGGCAGTGACCTGGGACCAGTCAGTATGTCATAGGTCAGCATGGTAGTCATCAGTGTTAAAACTGGAGTAGTCCCTCATCTGGATCACTTTGCAGGGGATTTTGGGAGGGGAGATGCCCCATTTATAGTAGGTGGGAGACTGATCCGAGATGACATCAGGGAGAATTCCTGAGGAGACTGTTCTATCGGGTCTATTGCTCAGCATCCAGTCGATGATGGATCCTTTATCCCCGCGGGAGGAGAGCCTTGTGGGTTCCACAATGAGTTGGCTGAGGGCGAGACCAGAGAGCAGGGGCTCATATTGCTTGGCGTTGTGGCCTATCCAGTTTAGGTTAAAGTCGCCAAGGACTAGTAACTCATTTGTGCCAACCTTGGTGCTGAGGCTGTCAAGGAGGGAGGAGAGCCTTGGCACTCCTCCCTTAGGAGGACTGTAGGCACAGACCAGGTGTACCTTTTCTGTGTTACCTAGCAGGAGCAGGGCATGCAAGAACTCACAGGTGGGGGATGAGTCGGGGGTATGTCCTGTGACAGACACATTTAAGCGCCTTATAGTATAGGAGCACTCCACCCCCATGTTTGTTTCCTGTTCTGTCTTGCCTGATGAAGTTGTACCCCAGGAGGGCACATGCAGAGTCTGTGGTGTGGGGCTTCAGCCAGGTTTCCGAGACCCCCATAATATCAGGGTTGTGGTGTGCCACACAGGCCATTAGCTCCGCTAGGTTTGATAGTAGACTTCGTATATTCAAGTGTACCATTTTTATGCCCTTGGCAGACAGCCAGGCAGGGAAGGACTTGAAGGAGAGCATGGCGGCCGGCGGTCCAGGTATTTGAGCTGTGCCCCCAGCCAGACCTGGGAGGACAGAGCAACCACTCAGGGGCAGCATCCTGTTTGGCCACAATGGGGAGGTGTGCCCAGGTATTGTTCTGAATTGTGGCAGTAGCCTAGCACTAGGCGGAGGGGATGGTCTAGTATTGCTGTCCTAGGTGAGGTTTACACTGGGCTAAGATTCGGGTCCGGGCTGCCTAAGACTAGCAAGCAATGGACTTATTACACAGCAGTACAGGGATATGAGCAAAAGCCTAGGGCAGCAGTTTGCAGGATGACGCTGAGCAAGGGAGGTACCCAAGGAATCAGTGCAGCACCAGTGGTTAACAGGGAATAAGCTAGGTAGGTTACAAAAGGCAATTGGCAAGCAGCAAATTGCCGCTTAGGCTTGGTAGGTTACTAAATGGCAATTTGCAAGCAGCATATCATAGTGTATAACAGGTTATACAACTCTGAAAACAGTATGCTGCAATTACATGCCCTAGTTGCTTTACTTGCTCCAACTCTATAAGACAGTAGGATGCTTTTACTAGCTCTAAATTGCTTAACTTACGCTAACTCACTAAGACAATGAATTGCTTTACTAGCTCAAATAAGACAGTTTATTGCTTTACATGCTCTTTTAACACCAGTAGTTTTATAGCATTACAGTCAGCAGGGCTATAGGTTGTTAATGGTTACTAGACAGTTTGATAAGTCACTTGTAGCCTTAACTAGACAGTTTGATAAGTCACTTATAGCCTTGGAATCACTGGAGAAAAGACTAGCCCTACTATTAGATCACTGCAAGGCAGATCAGAGGGAATTACCCTAAGGTAGCACTTATGGCTATGAGAAATAAAACACTGATCCAGCTGAAGCAGAGATGCGATAGGCACCCCAGGAGCTAGTGGGAGGGGCTTGAGAGCATTTAATGGGAGGAGGAAACGGGGCAGGTGGAATGGAAAAATTTCCCCCAAACAATTGTGCAGCCCCAGTGAGCCACAAGAGAGAAGGTCCCTCCGTGCAGTCCAGAACCGGTGAATCTTTCTTTTGCAATGTCACAGCAGAGTTTCAAGGAGCTGGGGGAGGTCCGTCTAGTGAAAGCCACAAGCCGGCGCCTCTACCCCGGGTCCAGTGCAGAAATTTGATGAGAGAATTGATTGCATGGGGGGGTAACCTGCTGAAGAAGGGTCTCCCTCACCTCCCTGGGTCCTTCAAATGGCAGAAATGAGCCACGGAGCTCGGAAAAGCAGCCTTTTGTTAGGTAGTCCGGGGCGTCATGGCAGACAGAGTAGCCAGTCTGGCACGAATGCAGGATTTGAACTTGGTGCCTAAAACTCCTCTTTCTCAAGATCTCCTGCACAGGTACAGAAATGAGTCCAGCTCGCCCCCGAACAGCTGTGCAGCACCAGTGAGCCGTGGGAGAGAAGCTCCATCCGTGCAGTCCAGAACTGATGAGTCTATCTTTTGGAATGTCATGGCAGAGTTTCTAGTAGGCGGGGAGGTCTGCCCGGTGAAAGCAACAAGCAGGCACCTCTACCCTGGGTCCAGTGCAGAAATTTGTCGACAGAGTCAGTTGTCGGGGAGGACCCACTGAAGAAGGTTCTCCCTGGGTCCTTCAAATGGCAGGAGTGTGCCAACCTGTCCAAAAGTTGGGGGGTACTGTATAACACTAGTTAGATGCCACAAACCTAACACACAGGAGTGTTAGGTACCAAGCTGTTTCAAAACAAAACACAAAGTGCTGCATCAGCGGTGGTCTGAAAACAATTCAAAATGGCAATATTAAATGCACACTGAAAACAGAGTTAAAATTGAAGTTTCTACCTTAGTTTCTTCTTCAGGAAAAAAAGCAAAGTTAGTGGAGAGGTAGTGGAAAATAAGGATATATATATATATATATATATATATATATGAAAAAAGAGTGAAGTTGTAGAAGAAAAAGTTATAATAGGCAAGGTAAGAAAAGAATCTAGAAACAAAAAGGTAATGATGGATTCTTGGTTTTCTCCTTCCCACCACACATCAGCATGCCAGGGGCACAGTACAGGAGTGTGCACGGTGGTGTGCTGACTGCATGTACAGCCAACATCCTCCCTCCCTCCCTTCCACGCTTACCTACCACTGCACTACCATCCATGGTCACCCAGTTGGTAGCATTCAGGGCCCCTAGTGCTCTGTGGCACTTTGTCCTGATTTCTGCGGCAGAGCTCCTAGGCTTCTTCAGCGGCATTTTCAGATTTCCGGCGGCATGATTTATTCATTTCTGTGCCACAATGCAGTCCTGCAATTGGCTAAAACATGATGTGATGCCTTGGATAACATCACATGCTGAGCAGAGAAGGGGGTCTTCAGGATGAATGAGACAGAGAAGTTAGCTGGGCAGTATAGAAAAACTGTATATCTGAATGGATATTTAGCAAGAACAATGAATTCTGCGGCACAATGTGTATTCTGCAGCATGATGCAATTTCTGCAGCTGCAGAACTGCAGAGTTCATGGGACAGTGGTTGCACTGTAGCAACGGCAGTGACCCTCCATACCTGGAAGAAGATACCATCTTCCGGGATGCTCAGTCCTCCTCCCCTCCCCCCGGCTCACCTCCAGCAACTCGGGTTCATTCCAGGACCTGTGTCACCAGCGTCACCAGTGTTTGCCCTACCACTCTGCCAACAGGCCAGCCAAAAGATCCTGTTTTAATGTAAAAGCCTTCAGTAAAAGGCCACCCGATGGCCAAGTGGATAGTGCTGTGTACTCCCACGTCAATGACTCAGGTTCGGAAGTGAGCCCGGGAGGTGATCGAGTGACACCAAGGGCTGAGTAGGCACTGCTGCATGGCAACACTTCTATCTGAGGAGTAATGGCATCAGGTCACGCTACTCTAGTGACCCCTGTGGCAGGACAGGGAGCTTGCCTCTCCTGCAGGGGCACACTAGAGCATGTGAGGCTGCCTCAGGGCTAGACTTGACGTTGGGGAGGAGGGTGGGGTCAGAAAAATGGAAATACCCATGCTAGCAGCAGGAAGATTCTCCAGTTGTTGCAGCCCCCTCCCCGCCGCATCGCCTACCAGGCCTTGAGGAGGGACCTCTGGACTGTGCTTCACAGGTGGGGAGGGCAGGCCTCATGCCTTGGACCCTGCCACGGGGGGTATATCCTTGGGGGATCTTCCCCGGGTAAGTCCCTGAGACAGTGAGTGATGGAGGTGAGCGACCAGGGAAGAAGGAAAGTGGCTGGGTGGGATCTAAGGAAAAAAGTAAGAAAAAAAAAAGTGCTCTCCACTGGCAGCCCTGCTCCTGTGGGGTAAGCTGGGGGTGTTCAGTAGTGGGGTCTGTCCTGGGATGGGGGTGCGGGGTGGAGCAGATAATTCCTGGACCAATGGGCTGGAGCCCAAGTAAAAAAAAAAATAAAATTAAGGTCATGAAATTCAACTTTTGGGGTAATTTTGTGTGACTAAATTCTGCTTTTACCAGTTGGGAGCTTTTTGCTGGAAACTGGCAAATCTTTGCAGAAGATTCATTGCAATTCTGTCCCACGTTCTTGAGAAAATATGCCATGGAGGACTCCGTAGCGCCTGTCACCACAAAACAAGACTAGACCATCCCAAATGTAAATCCATTTGTCAGCAGTTAGCGGTTAGGTTAGACCAAAAACCCTTAACGAAGGCAATATAAGCAAACAAAAACATATTGTTCAAATTTGTATATGCATTTAACAAATTTGTATGTCTACAGAGTGCAGTTTTGGAATCCAGCTCGCTGTGGTTTTGGTCAAGGGCAAAGCCAAAAGCTAAAAAACATTTGGAAGTGGGCTACATCCAAGACAAAGGCCCAACTTCTTTGAGGTTATTGTTCGTTTAAGATCATAGTTTGAGTTAAATATCCAGAAACCAGCTTGGCACATCATTGGTTTGATGTAATTAATATCATCGTATGCTCAAAACAACTACTAGGAATTCATTTATGGGATTATTTTGGGGCAGGCAGACAGTGTCCTCATTTATCAAAAGCCTGGTTTAATTGTTTTTATTGAAGTTCTCTCCCAAGGCAAAAGTATTGTGGGTAGCAGTATGCTAAATCACAAAATGGCAGGGGTACGCTGGTAAGGCTTCAGTAGGAGTAAATGCTTCCCCAAACTGGTTTCTAAACTTAGTCCAACATATTACAATATAATGATGTCGGGGAATGAGTATTGAAAGCTAAGTCCTTTTTTCCTCTCTTTTTTCTGGTATCTTTGGTTTCTCTCTCATATATCTAAAATTCCACCTCTAACTTATTTGTGTATGTAACCCCCCTGCAAATGGGGGTTCCCAAAAGACTTCCAGGAGCTTGCTTGAATGCTCCAAGCCTGAATGGTGTTTGGCGTTTAAGCCATTTATCAGTGAGTGTTTTTAGAACCTCTGGTACTGTCTCTTTAAGAGCTGTCTGCTTGCAGACATAATTAGTTTAGTGGGGGACTGTGTGCTTCTCTGAGTACCACTCGAGCTGCTGCCAATTCACTTCATTTTGCAGTCACTAGGAGTGCAAAGGAACCTATCTGAAAGATGTAACTGTTTGCCAGAAATTATTTAGAGTAATAATGAAATTACAGTTTGTCTAACCTGCTTTCTTTGCAGTCAGAACTGTGTCTGCTAGTTCCCATTCTAGTTTTGAACTGCTGAACTGGACCAATCAGTGTGGGGTAAGCTAGCTCTAAAATGGTGCCTTGGACGAATCAAATTTGGACTCATAATCTGAGCCAGCCACAAGAGGATTGTATGGGCAGTGACTCTGGGAGATGTAGTTTAGACTTCAGTGCCTTTTGGACCAACAGCAGCAGTCTATTGTGAGGTGACAGCCAATCCAGTCAAGAACTGGGAGGAACTCAAAGGAAGTGCCCGGTTTTGTCGGTTGGAGTTTCAGTTGAGCTTTGGCAGTGAAGAAGGAAGGAGCCCTGTGCTTTTTCAGTGTGCAGTTTTAGTCAAAAAACGTGTGTAAGGCCCAGAGTTCCGGTCTGCAGCTTGTGTAACAGCTTGTTAGGACTGAATCCGTCCTGTGAAAAGAATCAAAGGATCTCTGAAGAGTAGAAACCAGGCTCACCCTGTAGAAGACTGGAGGAATTGCTGAAAATTGCACTTGGTCTGTCAGGAACTGAATCTGCTGTGTGTTCTCCGGTATTGTGCAGTAATTGCGATCGGGATACAGATGCAGCCTGCCTGGTATAGTGCTTTCTTTATATGGATGTGGAAGAGGTTGTGTACCTCAAGTGAGCCCTGCTGACATTGAAGGACCCTATCTTATTTGGAGGTCGTGAGTACTAATTCAGGGTCGCTCCCTGTTGAATTGCCACATTAAATCCAAATGGAATTACTGTACTGCTGACTGTTTAATTCTCCTTTTCTCTGTGTGAAAGGGCCCTACCAGCTGCCACGGTTTGGACTAGCCACTAGGGCTTGGGTACCCAGGGACAGTAACTGATAGGGATAGGCCTGTGCACAGAGCCATAGGTAGATTATTAGAGTGATAAGCTAATTAACCTGATTTCCCCCTGTCCTTGTTATATCCCCCTAAATAAATCAGAGCTGCTTGTTTCAGCAAAGTTATACTGCATGAGGTATTTGTCTATGTTAAAGTACTGTACTGTGATTGTTGCACTGTATCTCATTTCACAGGAGGTCCCAGTGCCGGAACCAGACCTGGGGGTAAGTGTATACTGTGAAGGTAATTCTGATATATTGTGTGGGCCACTAGTGGGAAGAAAGGGGGGTTGCAGTGTCCCAGAGGGCTGTGACCAAGTTAGTTTAACTATTGCAAACCCTAACCTCTGGGTGGAGGCACCCGCCATTGGATCCAGGCCCCTCAACCTGTTAGTGGCAAATCAGGCAGGGGTAGTAGCCCCTGGGATAGCGCCATCTAGGGGTTACATGTATGAACATTTACATAAATCATGACAACGTTTCAGCTAATCACAATTGTGTATGTATAAATTCAAGTACTGTATTCTCATAACCATAAGTGGGTATTTCCTACTAAAAGTTTCAATATCATGAAGTTCTCTTCAGTCGGCATAGTCCAGTTTGCACACAAGGGTTTCTCGAGTTCTCTGCAAAATGAGACATTTGAATGATTTTAACACCAACTTCCATGTTTGAAAACAAATATCCTTAACATAATTTCATGTGTTTCTGCAGTATACAGTTACTGTGTATTTTATGGTCAGCATCTTATCAAGTCCTTTGTGTCATAGAACTGCTCACCTTTTGCAGTTCTCTTTCCCAAAGAACTCAAGAAGACACTCTTGTTGTATGCATTATAAATCATGACATTCTTAGGCAGTCCGGATTGTTTATTTCTAGACATTCCAGGTGCCCTTACAATGACATGGAGAATAATGGATGGGGTGCTGTACATTATGAGTTTTTTTTTACACACCTGGGGTGTGTAATAAAACAAATAATGTAACACATCATTCTTTATTTTATATGATTGCTGGTCAGTTTAGTGCTGTGTGTTAAAAAAACAGCCATTTCCCTTTTCTGTGGCATTTTGTTTCTGAGAGA
The DNA here is from genome assembly GCA_016271365.2 of Neoceratodus forsteri. Classification (NCBI taxonomy): domain Eukaryota; kingdom Metazoa; phylum Chordata; order Ceratodontiformes; family Ceratodontidae; genus Neoceratodus; species Neoceratodus forsteri. The sequence continues at coordinate 114,850,594 of JADMNL010000028.1, forward strand.
GCAAGGCGGCAGTGGCTTTCATTTTTACTGGCTGACACCCACGCTGGAACAGCTGGGTTCCATTCCATAATAACCAGCTGGTTATTACAGCATTAGAAAGTGGTGTCAGTCTATCAAAAAATGGTCTCACCAATAATTATATATAGGATAAAGTATGGGGAGAAGTGTGTTACGAGAATTTAACGCACACCTGAGTTGTTGGCACATCGCCCTCGGGGTTTATGAATGCCATCCAACAACGAGGGTGTGTGTTAAATTCAAGTTTAACACACTTTTCCCCATATTTTATTTTATATAATTGAAGGGCTCCGTCTGAAAAGTCCGAGGTCGCTTTTTGTTTTTTTGAATTGTGTTGCGGTTTTCCTGCTCTTGTCTTTCGGTTGTTGCTGTTTGGAATCGGCTATTTTTTTTTTTAACTTCAGGCTATGCGAGGCTGCCGAGGCTATTTGGTATAGAGGCAACCCCGAGAAGTGTGTATTTTAGTCAGTGCCGCTTGAGGTGACAGGGACAATTGGTGTCAGCGCTATGTTTAGTCTCGGCGCTTTGTTGTTCAAAGGGCGGCGTGAATGCGTATGACCTACTCAGGTGTTACGGCATTTAACACACGGTTTTGGCACTGCGAAAACGGAGACCATTAATTATATATAGAATAATGTATGGGCAACCGTACACAAGAAGGCTGTGTTCCCATCGAGGCCGAGATGACATCATAGACTTCTAGAATGAGGCTCGAGAGGTCTTTGTGGTGTCATCTCACCCCCAAGATGGAATAATCACCCTTGTCTTATATATATATATATATATATATATTAACACCCCCCCAGATAATCCCACTCACCTGAGCTGCCCCGGCGGGACTGGGGGCTCAGCAGTACCTCCCTGAGGGGCCGGGCATGAGTCCTTACCAGTAGTTTCTATGGTGCCTTAGTGCCTCTACCTGGGGCCCCTGCAGTGCCTCCTGTGGATAGAACAGATTAGAACATTTCCCCAGGATAAGTGATGGTCTTCCCTCTAATGACTGCCCGTGATGACCCCCAGACCCACAATCATTCCCCACAATAGCTTTACACACACAGCCAATGAAACAGATGAACAATAAATATCCAGTTTATTACAACAAGCTAATACAAAGGAGGTGGGGTTACTCCTCCAGAACCTCCTGGTTACCAAACATTCACTTATCCCCACTTTGCCCTGGGTGCACCCAGACCAGTCACAGTTAGTGGGTACCTCACGGTCCCTTAGTCTGCAGGCCTGCTGTTTACCATTGGGGCCCTTACACACTTGCACAAGTTCCAAGAAAACTAAGATAAACTGATGTAGAGGACGGTTCCATCCTGACCCTCCTGGCAAAGAAAACAGTATTCTCCCCTGAGCTGCAGCTCGGGGTACTCACAGTGCCTGGAGAGGGCGATGACCCCTGCAGTCCACAGCACGTCATCTCCCACGAAATGGGTGGCGTAGTTCTTCACCTGCCCGGCCTTTCCAGCTTCGCCCACAGGCCTTTGTATATGGCTTTCACAAGGCAGGCCTGTTCATCCTTCTCTCCTCGGTTCCTCTGATCTTTGCAATGGGAAGGGGGCACAGCAGTTCAACTCCCCCGGTGCTTTTTTAGTCGCCTCGCCTTTTCCCCTGGCAGAAAGATCTGTTCCTGATGCAGCAGCCTCCTAGAAACCCCAGGGAGGTCACAGTACCGTCAGGCCAAACAGTCTGCCTCAGTACCTTTGAGCAACCAACCTGAGGGGTCCTCCTGCACAGCCCCAGTGGCTGTCTGGCTCCTTCCTGTTCCTTATGATTGAAAGAGGGGAGAGAGGGGTTGGAGAGGGATGTAGCCCCAGAGCCTTTGCCAGGCAAAACCACCAAAACAGCCTTCTGGTATCCTTTGGGGGGCCTGTGATTCCCTTTCCTCCTGCTCTTCTACCCTGCTCTCCTTTGCTCTCTAAACTCTTCTCTCTCTCCCCCCCCCAGCCCCTCCCTTTCTCCACCCCTTTCTTCTTCCTGCCATGGGGGAGGGGTAGCCAAAGCCTCCCATGCTTGCAGGCAGTCTTTTTGGAGGGAGGGGGGTAGAACTGCCTTTCCTCTTTGTAGGAACCCAAATAAGTAGCATGCACTTTTCTAGCTAGACACCTGGTTTCTAACTAGCACCAGCAATAATCACAGTCGCAGCTAGGCTTGCATCAGGTCCAGCCACATCAATGGACCAGGTGCGAGTACCCCCAGGACAGTGGAATCCCCCCGCCCACCTTACATAAGCGCCGGGCTGGAAGGGGGCTTACACAGAGAAAACTGGTCAAATGAGCAGAAAACAGTAAAGAATAGTCTAAGATTAAAAACATTTAATGTGATTTAAGTAAAATAAATAGCTCCATGATCTGGCAGCATTTCATGTTCATCTTTTAACAAACAGTTCACTTGTGGTGTTTTCAGTCTTGCTGATATCTTCGTTACAGGGAATCTGCAGTGTAGGTAAGCATGAGGAATCATAATAGACACGGCATTCTGCTGTCATACCACAGTAATTACATAGCTACTGTAGTACAACAGCATTAAATTTCTGACTTCACTACTACGGTATGGCAGCATCCGGAAGTGCATGGATTTCCATACACAACAACATTGCACCATGCTGTGTACTATAAGAAGGTGTCTCATGCAAAGAGTTTTGAAATTCATACACTCTGTGTTCGGTCGGCATAGTCCATTTCCCATACATTTTTTTTCCAGTTTTCTACAAAACAGTTTGATTTAAATTCAAGTCCTGTGTTTCTAAATCTTTAACATAATTTATAATATATTTATGTATATCCGTTCTTGTGTCTCTTGTGGTTGTAAGAGTTTCTTCTCTAGTCCTGTGTCTGCCAGCACTGTTCAGCTTCGCTTTGCAGTTCACTCACCCAAAGAAATCGAGAAGGCACCCTCATAACCAGAAGAGATGCAGTTACTATCTCTTGGGTTAATATCCCAGTACTGACACTGTAGTGCAGCGTGAGAGGGGTGCTGCACTTCTGAGGTGCCGTCTTTCGGATGAGATGTTAAACCAAGGTCCCATCTGCCTGGACTGGTGGTAGTTCAAGTGGATGTTAAAGATCCCATGGCACTTATTGAAAAGAGTAGGGGAACTTCCCCGGTGTCATGGCCAAATTTCCCTCATTCACTAAAAATTCCACCAACAGCTTAATCTGGTTCAAGGTCAGTTGGCATTCATCTGTATCCCCCTCCCCCGGGTCATGCCTGAAAATAGGCAGGATTTGTCTAGTGCACTTACCTGGTCAACAAAAGCAAAATAAATAAATAAAAATAAATAAAACAGAATTCCTATCAGTGTACAAGGCAGAACAGTTGTTACGGTATGCGTGCCCTGAGGGGCTGGATCTTCAAACAGACATTTTAGACATCACAGCAATGGATAAAACAAAAACATTAGTTTAACTAAACCAATTTTGGAATCATAATGCATAGTTGTAAAGAAACTATTTGTTTACAATAAATATATTCAGTGCTTACAAAGTAGTTATTACAGGCCAGTCAGATATTTCTGTTCAGAGCAGTTTTTACGTTAAAGTGAATTTCCAGACTTTTTTAAAATTTAATTTGCTTTAGATGTTTTGGCGCATTATATCACCAAAGTGCTGTCTCTTTATATTTTATAATATTTTGTGTTGTTATTTTAGAAATGGAAGGGATCATATATTGGCCCTTATCGAGGTAGCCAGCTGATCCTTCCACTTTCCGGTCTCTTGATTTGCCCGTGATCTGCCCTGGTGATCAGGCATGTAATAACATGCTCCGAGAGAGAGCACGAGGGCACGCTCCATTAAAGTGTATTGGGGTAGCTTTAAAACATTTTTTATATTTAATAATGGTCATCTGGAGATTAATCAAGGGTCCCGGTTGACTAACAAGGCCATTATCTCCAGATGACCATTATTATATACAAAAATGCTCTTAAAACTGTCCACCATAGACTTCAGTGGTGCGCCCTGCACTTTCCCTGGGAACACATCATTACCTGCCTGGGGCGGCCTCATGGGTGACTTGAGAGACTGGGAAGTGAAAGGGATTGTCTGGCTATCAGGAGGGGTGGGGTGGGGGGTAAGCTACAATCCTTCCACTTCTAATATAACACAAAATATCATAAAACAAAGTGACCAACTTTCGCCACTAATAAGGCAACAGGATATATAATGCACTCCTGAATGCTGGTAAATCACTTTAAGTTTTGTTCATGTTTAAAAAAATGCATAACCAGGAAAACTCAAAATTGATATCTGAAACATTGCATTCAGTAATGTCCTATGTAAGACATAGCTGACATCAGTTCATATATTCATAGCAATGTGTTTATAGAAATAGTACATAAGTTTATTCATTTACTTTTTTATTTATTTATTTATTTGTAATCCCTATAACCCCTTTGGGGTTGCTAGTAGTGTGCTGGATGCCACCTGGCCTGACATCAAAGGGTTAAGCATCTGCAGGCTTCCCCCGACTATTGAGTGCAGTAGGCACTAGTGCCCCAGGTGGGAGGGGCTTGCTGCAGTAGCATAAGCCACAATGGAGTGCTGCAGCTGAGGATTCCAGGGGGAGTTCATTGAAAGCCTTCCGGGAGAGAGGTGCTGCAGAGTCTCTCTGTCCTGTCTGACCTTTCCTCTCCTGGGAGTGATGACATTTGGTGGGTTGTGACGTGACGGTGTCCATTTCTTAGATTTCCCCCACAGGAAATAATGTTTCAGGTTGAGACTGCTGAAGGTTCTGGGAGCACACCTTAGAGACAATAGCTTAATTGGAGATTTGACAAAAGAAAGTTTAATGTGTGCTTATCAGTGCCCTGTCAGATCTCTTTGAAGCCCACTCTGTCTAGGATTAGTACTTTCTGTAAGCAAAATGAACCAAAATGTGGTCAAAGTGTCTTTGAGGAGAGACTAAGGTGCCAGAGGGTGCTGCCATTCCCAGTTAAGGCTGCAGGGTTTCCTGAATGTGATGACCCCCCAAGTGGTTGAAACCTATCTGAGTTCCCTGCATGGAGCTCTCCCCACCGCCCAAGGGTAAGATGGATATTACTGATTTGATTTTGTAAAAGTGCCTGAGCTTGGGAAGGGCACTTAATATAAATCAAATTTTACTTACTTACTTCTGTATTTTTTGTTGACCGGGAAAGGCAGATGGAAATGTGAGAGAGGATGCGTTGTGAAAAGTGCACAAATGTTGAAGTAGTTGGCAGCTGTTTGACTGGATTTTTAATGGACTGTGGCTAGCTGGATTTTAATTGATGACTATAAATAAAAAAAAATGATATTATAATTATTATATTATATAATTATTAGTATTATAAATATAATATGATGATATAATATATTAAATGAAAATGGACCTTGAGTGGAATAAAAGTGAAATACTGTTTGACTCTCTGCCCTGGAGTGGGCATTCAAATGATTTAGAGTTAAAGACTGTTGAGAGAGTTCTCATCTGGTCCTCCAGCCTGTGGTCCCTCAACCAAAACCAATCCAACCCTGGCCACCCTTCCAGACCACCAGGGGTTGGTTACAAAAATGGTACTCAAAGAGGGACATGGGTACAAGTGGGTCCGTGAGGTGGCGGACCCTTGAAATCCAAAGTTTTGGACTGTCTGGGCCCATGGTCTCAAACCATGAAAATAAGACAAAAAATCCTGTTCTTCGGGGTTGGGGGGGGGTTAAAGCAGCCGCGCACATGCGCGGGGGACATGTCTTCCAAAGGTATTTGCATGGCATTGCATGATTGGCCACCTGTGCATGAGGGGTCACCTTCATGGACTCTGCATGGATCAGGGGCTGGAACCTGTGCTGTGAGAAGGAGAAACAGCCCAGCTTGTTGGGGAATGGTGGAGAGAACAAGAGGAAAGAGATCACCACCTATGGTGCAGCAGGGGCTATTTCCAAGGAAATGCCAAACACCGCAGTGAGAGTGTGCTAATAAGAAAAGAGGTGCAAGAAAGGGGGCAAGACAAAACAGTAAAGACTTTGTTTTGATGAGATGAAAGTTTGCTGTGTGCAGCGGCAAGGTGTGTGACAATTCCAGGCCGTGGTGAGAGAGAGGGAGAGAGAGTCAATTCAGAAGAAACAAAGGGTAATTTTTTTTTTTTTTTTGCAGTTACTATTTTCCTCCCCTGGAGTCCACTGCCAGCATCTGACGCCCCCGCGAGGCGCTGGTATGAGACCCTCCCCATAACCCTACGACTTGCCCTTCATGGCAGGGGTGGGGAGCGACTCAACTCACCGGTCCAGCTCAGTGTTCGGGGAGGTGCCTTCCCGGGCCATCACGGAGGGGGACCATCGTCATTCGCAGAGGGCTCCACCTTTTCCTGTATTACTGTCCCTCTGGAGGTTCGGCATGCAATGGCGCCAGCGCCGGTTGCGCACATGATCCCGTGCACATCCCGCCAAGCGCCTGCCACACTCTCGTCTACTTCCAGTGCTGACGTGCCACCTCTCAGCCTCCGCTAGGTGGCAGGCAATCGTCAAGCCCTATAAACCCCCCTCCCCGGAAAAGGAGAGCAGTCCTGGGGATGCTTGATCCTTGTCCTCCCTGCCAATCCCCGGTGCCCCATGTCCGTTCCTGAACACGGGTCGCCGCGTGACGTGAGGTAAGGCATCCAGCGCCTCAGCCCTCAGTGCCGCCGGGCCGGCTGAAACAAGGGTAAATGAAACAAAAGAGGGACATGTTTAAGCTGTATCTGTCATTTACATAAACCTCCCCACACCCAGTAAAATATGATGGTGAGTACAGCTGGTGAAAAACCAAGACCTCCCCTTCCTCCATCTTCATTTCATGCCAGCCAGCCATCCCTTACCTTTAGAGGCCTTCTGCTGTCTGCTGCACTGTTCCTCTAGTGGGCAGTAGGATTGCAGAGTGACTGGAGGTAAGTGCTGGCATCATTCTTTTCTCAGTACCTCCCCAGCAACTTATCTCATTCCGAACGCTGACTGGGGTGGAGACCATCATCACTATACACACTCGGTCCCACCTCAAAAGAATCTACTACTGTTACAGTAATAGAAATTAACCACATAACCACTGTAGTGACTAGCCTGCCTGGCTCTCCTCTCTCTTTAGGTAGATTGCCATGATCTGTCCTGACTGATTCTGTCCCCACTGACTCCAGGCCCAGCCACCCATTACTGTCCCTCCTTACCTGTGTGATCTGAGAAAGAAAAAAGATGAGTGGTTGAGTTGACCGGAACACAAACCCGGGAAAAACCACTCAGACAGAGGCTTTATTTTGAGTAAGGCATCTAGTGGTCACAGGGTTTTGTTCCAATTGGCCACCCACTTTCGGAGGTCACACACGGGCAGAATGGACAGGCTTGGGAATATTAAAGGGAAAGTCCCCTCAGCTTTTTATTCTGTTTGCTTATGTGGTTTGCAGGCATGCACAATGATTGCCTCTATTGCACTCTCCTAATTTCAAAGGTACTTAAAGTAAATATTGAAGGTTCCCACAGCAAATGGGAGTAGTAAACCATAGGTGTTGTGAATCAGCTCCTACCATTCAAACTGCCAAACAGTGCTGTCTTCCATGAAAAAAATCCTTTTATTTTGGTTCTCTGCTTCATTTGCATAACCCGTCCCTTTTTTTCTCAGTGCTGTAACCCCCAACTGTGACATCATACCAGGGAAACAAAGTTATTAAAGGGACACTGTCAGTTTTTAGTTTTAGATAGACAAATCAGCTATGTACTGTACCCATAATGCCTCACTATGTATATTAGTATACAGGCTATTATATTTCTGTGCTCACTGCAGAAATTGGAGAATACATCTCTCAGTATAGAACCCTTATAGCTAGCTACGGTATGCACAATGCATTGTTATGAAAATAAACATACAAAAGCTTATATTGTTGGCACCACTTCAGAAATATGGGACAGCATCTCACAGTAAGGAAACTGGAAAACAGGTTCTTATTTTACCCACAAGGCCTTGCTATGGACATTTACATATTAGTGCTCCCCACTACCAACATACGGGACTGTACTTCTGAGTAAGGCACATTTAAGTCAATGCTATCAATTACCCGGAATTCCTTGTCACTGTATGTAAAACATTGACAGTTCCTTGGTATGACATCATTCTGGGGGTGTGGCCACACACAGAAAACTGGAGAACAAAATGCTGATAAAACATAAAAAAAATATGGCTATGACAGATGTTTTTTACAAAACAAATTACAGCATCAACATCTGAAGCATGCCTGGCAATGGCATACTGTGTGTAAAAGGCATTTGGGGAATCTTCAATATTTACTTTTAAGTCTGATGTGAAAAGCTACTTGACTTCTTTGCAGAGGTCATGACCTGACTCAAGAAAGGCATCCTGCAATTTTATGATGTTTTGGTGGTAAAGTCTGCAGCAGTTATACTGTATCACTCAGTGCTGTTGTTGTCCTCTATAGTCCCTATGTTCTTGTCTTATGCTGGCCATGAAACTTTTCAAGGCACAGTAAGTGCCCTGTCGTTTTCTGTAGTTTAAAGTGTATCTGAGGTAGAAAAAAAAGTGCTTTTAGAGAATACAGGGACTTCGCAAGACATGTAACAGAACTGAATGAGAGTATAATGTCTGCTGGCTTGTGCATGTACACATCAGCTCCCATCATTTATTTATTTATTTATTAAAGAGATTTACCAGATAAGCATACTGAGCGGACAACCACTTGTTTCCAGATGCGACCTGGGGTTACAAAGCATAAAGTGCTACAATACATTTGGTACATTTGGCAATGTAGGAGAGAAACAGATGCAATAGTAGTACATTCATCAGGTACACCAGTCACAAAAAAGGTGAGAGAGCAGGTCCAGGGATGTTACAGGCAGAAATTATGCATACATCTTAGTTACAAGTTTAGCATCGAGTGTGTAGTAGCAATGGGGTCTGTGACCATAGTCATGTCTTGCAGAGACCATGGAGAAGGAGTACAACAGAGGCAGGGGCATTAGGAGTAATGCAGTTGTTTGCCTGGGACCCCTGTTAAGTCACATTTAGGCGCTTTGGTTAGTAGTTCTGTCCTGCAGGTTATAGTTACAAGTGTCTGAGAAGTGGGCTTGAAGAAGAGTGGACAAGGACCTGGGGGTGGTGGTGGACTGCCTGATTACTGCTGGGAGGTTGTTCCAGAGTGTGGGCAGCCTGTATTTGAAGGCCGATTGGCCCTTAGAGGAGCGCATGAAAGGGATTTGTAATAAATTTGAATCAGAACCCCTCAAAGAGTAGGCAGGGGAGGGTTGAGTTGATAGGGTGGAACAGAGATAGGAGGGAAGGGAGTTGGACCAGTGCTTGGCTATGAGATTAGCGCCGTGGAGCTGACGCATGGAGTGCAGCGAGGGGAGACCTAGGGCGGCATATAGGTGACAGTGGTGGGTGGTGGGGGGGCATTCAAGGATAAAGCGACAGAAGGAGTGGAAAAGGGGGTCCAGGCTGGCTAGGGTTGATGGGGAGGTTGCGCCGTAGACAACGTCGCCATAGTCGAAGATTGGAAGTATCATTTTGTAAACTAGCTCTCTCTTGACTGGGGTGGTTAGACACCCTTTGTTGTGGTAAAGGGCTCCAAGTTTTGGGTGCAGTTTTTCTGGATGGAGTCTATGTGAACAGAGAAGTCAAGTGATGATCCAGCCATACCCCAGGTACCTAAGAGGTGCAGGATTCCAGGGTGGTTCAGTCAAGCGTTTGAAAGGTGGGTAGAGCCCCTAGCCTGGAGATTCTGGGCTGTGTGCGAAAGTTATGGATACAGTTTCTTTGCATTGAGGACGAGTTGGTTTGAGCTAAGCCAGGTTTGGACAGCGTTAAAATCCTGTTGAAGGGTAGAGTTTAGAGACTCTTTTGAGGGTCCAGAGGCGTACAGGATGGTGTCGTCTGCGTACATTTGAATAGCAGAGTTCGGGCAGGATAGTGGGAGATCATTTAGGAATATAGAAAAGAGGAGGGGACCCAGGACGGAGCCCTGGGGAACCCCCATGGTGACTGGGAGCGAGGGGGATATTTGGGTGGCAATTTTGACTGCTTGCTTCCTCCCAGAGAGGTAGTTTTGGAACCATCTGGAGGCTAGATCTGATAGGCCAGCATCTTGCAGTTTAGCTATGAGCTTGGTGTGGGAAACGGTATCGAAAGCTTCTGCCAGGTCAATGAATATGGCCGCTGTGATGTGCCCTTTATCCATACCTGATGCGATATCGTTAGTAAGCCTGAGGAGCGCAGTTATGGTTGAGTGTGATTTCCGAAAGCCTGACTGAAAGGGGATGAAAAAGGAGGAGGTATCAAGGAATTGTGTGAGTTGTGCAAGGGCAATTTTTTTTGCAGCTTGGCCAGGGTGGGGAGGAGTGAGATAGGGCGGTAGTTCCCAGGCTCGGCTGGGTTGCCCCCCCTTTGGTAATGGTATAACTATAGCCTCCTTCCAGGATGTAGGAATTTGTGCAGTGGAGAAGGAGCAGTTAAGGAGGTCAGCAAGGGGAGCTGCAATGGCAGGGGCAGATAGGTATAGGAGTTTAGCGTCCATACCGAGTGGGCATTTACCCTTATTGGGGTCTAGGGAATTTAGGGCGAGTAGCACTTCGGGCGGGGAGACTGGTTTGAAGGAGAAATAGTTGGATGGGGGGGGAGCAGGGCGACTCGTGTGGGTTACTGGTTCTGGTGAGAAGCTTTCTGAATCTGGCAGTAGTGATTTTGCGCAGTTGGTAAAAAAGTGATTAAAGGTTGAGGCAACTGCTCTGGGTTTGGATATGCTTATACCCTGGCTGGTGAGGGTAGGGGTAGGTGGCTGTATAGGGAGGGAGAGCAGGGTTTTTATTGACTTCCAGAAGTTGGAAGGGTGGTTGAGATTGGATGAGAGGGCCGCGCGGAAGAAATTCTTTTTAGGCTGTCTTATGACATTGGTGCAATTGTTACGGAGAGTGCGGTACTGTTGCCAGGAAACCAGCGAGCCTGTTTTCCTATGTATTTTCCATGCCTTGTCTCTGGCATGGCATCTGGAGATAATGTCTGCTGAGACCCAGGGGAGATGGGTTTCCCTTACCCTTTTGTTTCTCAAAGGGGCGTGACAGTCCCACACCGCGAGAAATTGCTGTCTGAGCATATCAAAAGCTTGATCTATGGTGGGTGCCAGCTTGATGAAAGACCAGTCAGCAGAGGCGAGATCATTTAGCAGGGTGGGGAGGCAGAGGGATTTGTACGACCGTGAACTGATTGACCTGGGTGGGAGGCTATTAGTGGGTCTGTGCACCTTTCAGATTACATAGATTGGGTGGTGGTCATTCATTGAATCTGGTAGTAAGCCAGCTTTAGAGACCCTGTGTGGGTGGGTTGTGAGAGCCCAATCCAGGAGAGAGTGGTTTTGGGATTTGGTGTTGAGGCGGGTGGGTTCCTCAATCTGTTGAGAGAGGTTTAGGGCTTTAACCCTGCTGCTGAGTTTTGAGCAGCATTTATCTAGCCAGTTGTTAAAATCGCTGAGGATGTAGAGCTCTCCACTAGCGGCCAGGTTTTTAAAATTAGTCAGGGGGTCTATGATGGAATTAGCTGGGGTTGCGGGGGCACAGTATAACCCAACCACATACAAGGGTGGTATGTGGCAGGACGGTTTGATCATCCTGGAATCGATAAGGGGAGGGCATGGAACTGGACAGGGGTTTATTGTAGCTGTTGGATATATACATGGCAATGCCTCCACCTTTCTTTTGCCTGCTCTGTCCTGTCGTAAGACTGTGTAGCCGGGCATGGATACTTCTGAGTCATTGTGCTGTGGTTTTAGCCAGGTTTCGGACACAACGCAGATGTCGGGTTTGAGTGTACATGTAGTGACTTGCAGCTCCGGGACTTTATTCAGTAAGCTTCGGATATTGAGATGGAGTAGGCTGAGTCCCTTTGGCAGTTTTAGATAGGCCAGGAGGGTCTGCGGACCATGGTTGGTTTCAACATCACCTGCCAGTAGAAGCAGTAGGGCGAGGTAATGAAGGGTGGTAGCCCTTCTATTTTTCGGTCTATATTTGGGATTGGAGCTCCGCGGGGAAGCGGATGGGGTAGCCTTAGCTAGTCTGCTTAGGGTATCTAGCCCCGGGGCAAAGGATGGCGGGGAGATGGAGGGGCATATGACCCAACCAGGGTGTGGTATATGCTTGAGCGCCTTTGGGGGTATAAGCGGGGCATGGGGGTTGAGACAAGCTAAAATTTAGGAGGAGTGGGTCATTATGGGGCAGGGTGGTTGGTGGGAGCGGTGCAAGCGGAGCAGCCATGGTTAAGAAGGCCAGGGTAAGCAGGAGCATGATAAAAAATGTTTTTTTTTTTCACAGTAGCTGGCTAAGGAAAATGATAGCAGCCACTACTGGTGAGATCTGATAATTTGCAGATCTGAAAGTGGGCTGATAGGTTTTGGAGAGTCACCTGACCGCATAGCTTCCTATATAATGGAGCGTCGTCGGGGCCAGACCTCTGCAGCACAGCACACGAGACACAGTGCAGGGCCTCAGCACAGAAATGGCCCCAGGTAAGACAAAGGCCTCGAATTACCTGGCGAGATTCAAAGTTCGGGGGGGGTTCCTTCATTTCTTTTCGCTTGCAGGGAGGGTTACTTGCCCCTCTCGACCTCCTGTGGATGTTGGCTGGGGAGGGCTGTCCCCTACCCTTGCGGACCCTCGTTCGCACCCGCTGTGAAGAAAAAATGGAAAGGTATGAGGTTTAAATAGAGCAGGGGTGTAATTTGATAACAGGCGCTACTGGAGCTAGAAATGGATTTGATAACAGGTACTACTGGAATTAGAAACAGAGAGCAGTCGCGCCCACAATTGGAACTGAATTTGAATTTGTTGCACGTTTATTTTGAGTTTCCTTGCTCTGAGTCAGAGCTTACCCTTGGTTAGAGCCCCGGCCGAATAATTGCGTTACAAATCAGCATTTTAGTGAGTAACTCCCAGCCCCTGTAATTTATTTAACGATTCCCGCGTTTAAGGCAGATAGTAAGCGGGATGGGGAGCCCGAAGGAAGAATCCCGGTAGAAATAACTCGGGACAGGCTTTATTTACAAAAGGCACAGGCCCTTGCTGGAGGGACTCTTTTCCAGGTCTGACCTGTGCTACTGCGAGCTAGCCTAGGGGAGGTGGGCGAGTGCTGCAGGTATCATGCCTTGTATGGGTGGGTTTATGACCTTTGAAATGGAGACAAATAGGTTTTCTCACCAGGGCAAAACATAGAGAAGCAGCCTCATTTATATTTAAATTAGGATGACATTAGGGGATGCAAGAGAGGGAATCATTGTTTATGCTCACAAGCTACATAAGCATGTAGAAAATAGGCTATGGGGACTATCCCTTTAAAAGAAATACATTTCATGTGCTCATGGGGGGGCATATAGTGGCAGGGGCAAGTGAGTGCTGTGCAAGTCAGGCAAGCGGCAAGCATGTGAGTGACGGGGCTGTGCACAGTCTAGGGCATGGCAGGCATGGGTTGGAGGGGTTTAGTTGTAGGCTCAGATGCAGCTTCTTGATGGATTATCTTCACCTGGAGCCTGCCTGGGTTCCAGACCCTGGAGTGGACCGGTGCTGTATGCTTACTGGCACCAGCCACCACTCCTCATGCTTCTGCAGTCAAAGGTAAGGGAGTGTGTGTGTGTGTGTGTGTGTGTGTGTGTGTGTGTGAGCTTTGTTTCCTTTTTTTTTTTTTTTGTTTATTTTGGCTAGTGCTTACTGGGGAGGCGGGTGCAGCAATTTTTATGTGTTAAGGTTTTTTGGTCTCAGTAGTGTCAAACAAGAGGTTTCAGAAGAAGCAGTTGCTGCTACAGATGCCTAATTGGCATCAGAATTGGAGTGGAAATCAGAATTTCTGATAATCCAATTGATGCAAACAGATCGGATTCCTCTGAATCCAGTCACCCATATTCCTGATCTGCAGTTTATTCCTCTCTTTTTCCATAACCAGCCCTCATTGTGTAAAAAGTATATTCAGCTACCCTCACAGGAGAAGTGTTGCAGTTTTCTCTGTGTATCAAGACAGAGGAGTCCAGAAGTTGGGAATTAGAAGTTTTATTCTAGATACGTTGCACACGTACAGCCACACAGTCACCATCTTGATTCTGTTTGACTCAAGGGAGCATGCTCACCAGAGCATAAGCATTACTAACTGCTAACATGATTATCCCCAATGTGGCCACAAGGTGGCGTCTCCTAGTTATTGTAATTCAGAGTCTCTGCTTGCAGTTCAACAACCCACATCATGCTAACATGGGTGACCCACGTTCTGACTTGGGTAGGGGAAGGCCACTGTGCCACTGCAATAGCAAAGCCTGTGGTGGATCGCGTCTCAGCACATGTCCCTGCAGGCTCACTACGGGCTTGGGATAGCTGGTAATACTGGTGGGTGGGGTTGGCTTTATTGTGATACATAATGCTGATGGCTCTCGGGGTGGGGGAGAGGCTGGGGACAAAATGATGTCCACTACTTAAGACTGTCCCCCTAACTAGGTCTGTCTGTCCCTGGTTGAGGAGCCCCGCCATGGGGGGTGGCAGTGAACCATGGGACAGTGCAGGGTATGTGCAGAAACTGGGAGACAGGAGGGGTACAGTAAGGCCAGAAAAGGATCACTGCCTCAGGCACAAGACAAAAATATATGAAAAAAGCCTTGATATAGGCAATGTCAAATTCTAGGGTGAGATTTCCCTCAGCAGTTTCGGCCCACCCTGATGTATGCTCTTAGGTGTGCTTTATAGGTTACAGATGGGCAAACCTTCAGTGGGTTGAATTTAAAAAAAATAACTTTTTGAAGAGTTCTCAAATATCTAATTTCCATTTAACTGGCATGCAGTTGACATGCTAATTATATTCTAATTTGATAACTTGCATTCTGAGTTGCCTAATCAGTTATCGGAAGGGAAGTTAAAATTTACGTTAAATTCAAACCAGTCAGATATCTGGTTGGGGAAGGGGGGTTAAATATTTTCCTAACCACAGTCACCCATCCCTGTTTCAAATGGGTAAAATGCACCCATCACTGTGGACCTTCAGACTTAGGTTTCATTACAGTCCTGTGAGAACTTGAAGTATCTAAAGCCACAAGAAGAATGGAAGAATTGTACTTTTTTTTTATAATTTATAGTAGTTTTAATCTCATTGTTCTGTTGCAAGTACAGCACTTAATCTCCAGTCTTTGGCATTCGGATCAGCTGTGATTTTAACATGGCCTTTAAGATGCATGTAAAAAGGGATTTCGCTAATTCTGTTGGGGAGCAGCAAGTACAGTGAAGTAATTTTCTTCTTGCAGGTCATTACGGATTCATGAACAGCAGCAGGTTTCAGGTTACTATGCAAGCAAATCTTTCCATGTTTTTTGCACCCAGAAGCAACTGCTAATTAACCTCTTCCTCCATGCACTGCCTCAGCCTCTTCATGATTAATAGAGAGCGACACTTATTGGGGAATATGGGAAGGAACCCCCGTCCCCTGCTATTTTAGAAATGATAGAAGAGGAGAAGGAATGACTTTGGAAATGGAAGCCTTAGGCTGCAGTGCCTTCGCTGAGTGTGTGTAGCTGGTTGCAGGTCTTGGTTCCCTCTGCTGTTTCTGAATTTGAACAGCACCCAGGGCCATGTTCACTGTAGTGGACCCTCTTGTGTGCATGTTGGACAGGGGAGATCCTAGGGTTCTTCAGTCCTATGCCTTATTTGGGCAAGAGTGTAAAACGGTTTGTATTTTTGTTTAATTATTTGCAGCCATTTTGAGGGACTCCATCAGAACGCATCACGCCAGCCTGGCTTTTTTGTGATACACAAGCCGATGGATGCACTGTCAACAGAGAGTGGCGAGCTCCCCCTCCGCCACCCCCCCGCCATAGTGTTGCTCTGCACTAAAAATAAATGAGCTGATCCAGACGTTAGTGGGCACAAATGGGGTGTCTGTCCAATAACAAATGGGTGTAGGAAGGCATACTCCAGGTAAGCCATGGCTTGCAAGTTGATTGGAGAGATGGGGCAGCATTCGTACCCAGACCACTGACTTACATTCATGCCTGCTGGTGTAATAATATGAATGCTGGGGCACAAACCTAAGTGCAGCTGTATTTCTTTGTTCTTATTATGCAGTTGTACAATATGGTGTGTACAAGCGGTCTGGTTCACAACTACGGGCATTTCTGGAATGGTAAGAGGGCAGTAAAGAGGTGCCAAAGGGCTCTGACTTACACATTTTATTTTGCTATCTACAGCACTAATAACGTGCTAGAATGTGACAACCACAGTGATCTGTGCATGGCCTTGCTAGACCTGAGCCTCAGGGTTTGAGCCCCAGATGTTTTCATATGGCCCCCAGCCTCTCAATAGAACTGCTGAAATGAATCCCTTTATAAAAATATAGAAACATAGACTTTGACAGCAGATAAGGACCGCTTGGCCCACCCAGTCTGCCCATTTCCCTATCTATTGGATAAGCTGCAGATTCTAGTTAGCCAACAGCTTATGTCCTCCTACCCCCCCCCACTATAGTTGCCTTATGTCTGTCCCATGCATGTTTGAATTCTCCCACTGTTTTAAACCCCACAACCTCCCCAGGAAGGCGGTTCCATGCGTCCGCCACTCTCTCTGTGAAAACAAATTTCCTCACATTGCCCCAGAGCCATCTCCCTTCTATCTTTAAAGGAAATGTGTGATGTCACACTTTGGGCTTCATAGCCCACAACCCTGGGGTGGCGATAGCCCCGCTGTGTAAAAATAAATATTTTGTACTCACTGATTACAGTTTGGGAAGGGATCGTAATTTTTCCAAACCATGAGCTAGCCGTTCCCTTCCCACTTCCTAGACTGCCTGCTCCGCCCCAGCGCTCGCCCATTTTGTGACATGGTACCAGGGAGAGTGTGGGGACGCACCCTTTACAAGTCTATGGGGCTTATTTTCAGAACTTTTTTTTAAACTTTAAACTACCTTTTGATAAAAAAGAAAGACACCGTAACTAATTAGGGTAGCAGGCTATGAAGCCCAAAGTGTGGTTTCAGCACATCACACATTTTCTTAAATTGTGCCCCTTGTTCTTAATATCTTTTTTTTCGAAAGATGCTACCCTCCTGGACTTTGTTGATTCCCTTGTCCAGGAGGGTAGCATCTTTCATGAAAAAGATGTGTAAGAACAAGGGGGCACAAAAGTCCCCTTGTTCTATGTTCTATGTATCTACATAACTATAGTCTACTCCTAGCCTTTGAAGGCTTGGGCCTGGGATCGTTTATTACCCTAACAGTGCCTCTGGCAGAAAGTTGCCCATAAAGAAGGCAGTACAAAACACCAAGATTTGTTTATTTTTTTACATTAGCCGCCATATTCAGAGCAGGCCATTAGTGCCGCATAGACAGGATTGTTGCGTGCTGCGTGGCAGTTAGAGCATGTCTGGCTCATGGCAGTATTCAGACAGTAAGCGTGCTCTGACCAGAGCGTGCTAACTGCCTAAATATGGGGCCATGCCAGTGCAGCACTAGTGACTATGCGCTGCGCTGACACGACCCACGGCTGAATATGAACCACAGGGGAGTCAGCTGGAGACAGCGCTGCCCAGACAGGATAGCGCCAGGGCTCCTGTACGCCACTGGAGTGGTTAAGCCCCACCCTGGCTTACACAATGTTTGGTGAGGTGGTGGGAGGAGCTGAGCAGGCATGAGGTCAGGAGGGGCATCATGCACAGGTCAGGGGCATTTTTCCCCTTCAAGTCCTGGTCACATGGCTGTTCACAAGCAGTGGCTTCCCAGCGGTCTAGGAAGACTGTTTCCTTAAGACCTGGTGTCTACAATCTATCTGAAGCCTCCCCAGGGATGACATGGAGGAAAGGCATAACGGCATTTGGTCATCTGCACTTTTGATGCCCTCGGTTCGCAGGTGCTGCTGCTGCTGTAGTGGACACCACTGGACCACGCCACACCCCCAGAGCCTGGAAGAGATGCCTCCACATTGCAGTGCAGGCTTAACCAGCCAAGTTCAGTGGGACCGAGTCATGCAGTGCCATACATGAGAACGATGTGCAAGGGAATCAGCAAAGTCCAGGAGGGCAGCATCTTTCAGAAAAAGAGATGTGCAAGAACAAGGGGCACAATTCAAAGATAGAGGGGGGACGGCTCAGGGGTAATGTGAGGAAATTCTTTTTCACGGAGAGAGTGGTGAACGCATGGAACCGCCTTCCTGTTGAGGTTGTGGGGTCTAAAACAGTGGAGGAATTCAAACATGCATGGGACAGACATAAGGCGTTATAGTGGGGGGGTTGCAGGAAGTAGATTGCTGGTTAACTAGAATCTGCTGCTTATCCAATAGGTAGGGAAATGGGCAGACTGGGTGGGCCAAGCGGTCCTTATCTGCCATCAAAGTCAAAGTCTGTGATGTCCTTGTGCTGTGCCTCTGGGCCAGACATCAGCATTATAATTATTTCTTTTGAGTCTGACCTGGTACTTGGCTGACACTGCCGCAGCATTACAGTGAGTCACAAAGAAACATAGAAATTGTCCGCAGATAAGGACTACTTGGCCTACACGGTCTGCCCATTTTTGTCCCTGCTTACACTGTCATTGCAGACGTTACCTGATCTCTGGCCTCATGGCCCCCCCTTTCCTACCAGGATTCCTTTGTGCCTGCCCCATGCATGTTTGAAGCCCACCACTGTTTTCACCCCCCACCATCTCCACTGAAAGACTGTTTCAGGTGTCCACCATTCTTTCAGTGAAGAACTACTTCTTCACATCCCTCCTAAACTTCCACCCTTCCAGCTTCATTGTATGCCTCCTTGTTCTTGTGCATCTTCTCTTCTGAAAATACTCCTCTTCTGTACCTTATTCACCCCATGAGGTAATTATGGGTCTCTGTCATGTCCCCCCTCCCTTCTCTTTTCCAGGATGTCCATATTTAGATCCCTCAGTCTCTCCTCATAGGGCTTGTGATGCAGCCTCTGCACCATTTTAGTTGGCCTCCTCTGGATAGCCTCTACCCTGTCTATGTCCTTCCTCAGATGTGGTCTCCAGAACTGGACACAGTACTTCAGGTGGGGTCTCACCAATGATAGCTACAGTGGTAACACCACCTCTCTTTTTCTACTGGTGATTCCGCTCCCTATGCACCCCAGGATCCTACTGGCCCTGCCAGTTGCCTTGTTGCACTGCCTCACCCCCTTGAGATCATCAGATATGATAACGCATAGAAACATAGAAATTGTTAGTGGATGAGGACTACTTGACTTACCCAGTCTGCCCATTTTTGTCCCTGCCTACACTGTCACTGCAGACACTACCTGATCTCTGGCAGAAGTCCTGGCAGAACCCGTGGCAGACCTGTTCAAGGCCTCCCTGGACTCGGGGAGTGTACCTGAGAACTGGAGGATGGTGCACATGTTTAGCCTCCACAAGAGCGGCCCCTAGGATGAGCCAGGGAACTACAGACTGGTAAGCCTCACATCCATCGTGGAAAAGCTGATGGAGACAATCTTGAAGGAGAGGCTGGTTTCCCTCCTTGAGGCCAGTGGGCTGCAGGATGGTAGACAGCATGGGTCTGTCTCAGGCAGATCCTGTCAGACCACTTGGTGGAGTGCTAATACTGGGTAACCAAGCAATTAGACAGGGGCCATGCAGTGGATGTCCTATACATGGACTTCAGTAAGGCATTCAATTTGGTGCCACATGGGAGGCTAGGAAGTAAGCTGGAAGGCACGGGCGGGGGTGAAGATGGTGGGATGGGTAGTGAATGGTTGCAGGGGAGACAGCAGAGGGTGGTGGGAGGGGAGCTCTCCTCTCCCAGGGCGGTGACAAGTGTACTGGGACTGGTGTTGTTTGGGATCTTCATAGCAGACATCTGTATTGGCATCAAGAGCAAGATCAGTCTGTTTGCAGATGACACCAAGATGGGAGCAGTAGTGGATAACTTAGGAGGGTGGCAAGGGTTGCAAGATGATCTGGCAAAATTGGAGGCCTGGTTAGTCACTTGGAAGCTGGGGTTCAATGCCAAGAAATGCAAGGTGCAACATTTCGGCGCAGAAAACCCAGGAAGGAGCTACCAGCTAGGGGAGATAGCCAGGTCGGAGGAGGAGAAGGATCTGGGGTAGTCATAACGGGCACAATGAAAAACTCAGCACATCGTAGAAAGGCAGCTGCAAAGGCCAATAGGATGCTGAGTTGTATTGCCAGGGGCATATCCTGCAGGAAGGGGGAGGTGATCCTGCTGCTATATAGGTCATTGGTTAGACCACACCTGGAGTACTGTGTGCAGTACTGGCAACCATACTTGAAGAAGGACATTAGGTTACTGGAGAGGGTGCATCGCAGGGCAACAAAGATGATCTAGGGGCTAGGGGACTTGGCCTACGAGAGCAGGCTGAGGGAGCTGAACATGTACTCTCTGTAGGAGTGGGGGGGGGGACATGATTGAAACCTTCAAGTACATGAAAGGAATAAATAAGATGGGCATGGAGGAGCTTTTCAAATTGAGGGGGGACACTTGAGGACATGATCTGAGATTGGGAGGGGACAGGTTCAGGAGGGAAATGGGGAGAAGATACTTTTTTACGGAGAGGGTTGTGTCAGGGTGGAACGCATTGCCAGAGGAAGTGGTATCCTGTAGAGCAGTGGGCTGTTTCAAAAGGGGATGGGGCAGGGTAAGGGGGAGGATCATGGGAGGAGGAGGAGGGAGGGGCAGCTGCAGTATAAGGGCTGCTAGCTGCACAATCGAGCAGACTTGATAGACCATAAGGCCTTTATCTGCTTGCAATTTTGTATGTTTGTAACACCAAGATCCCTTCCTTGTTTAGTGACCATCAATGCCTCTTCCCACATTTTATACACTGCCTCTGGGTTTTTGTTTCCTAGGTGCAGGATTTTGCACTTTTTTACATTGACACCCTTGACCATGTCTCAGGTTTCCTCAGGTCTCTATTCATTCTCTCCACCCCCTCCGGAGTGTTCCACCCTTTACCGATTTTGGTGTCATCCACAAAAAGGTATACTTTCCCTTCCAGATTCTCTGCAATATAACCTATATAGACACTGAAGAGGACTTGTCCCAGCACGGAGCCCTAATGTACCTCCATGAGTCAGTGGTCCTTTATCCATAGAGCCGCTCAATGGTTCAATTCCCTCAATAAAGAAGCACTTTCCTCTGCTACACTTAGACCCTTCAAAAGGAATCTCAAACTTTACCTCACCTCTACCACTCAATGTGACTGCCTCTCTGGACAGAGATCTCTCTAAACACCTCCCAGCTCACTCATGTCTCGCAGCCCGCCCTTTCCCAATCTCATTCCCTCTGGCACTGGGCCTTCCTTGTGACTCCTTTCCTGCTTCACATCTCCACTGGTACAAGACATTTTCCACCACCATCGGACAGTGGCCCATTAGCCTGCCAACTTCCTCTCTTGGTCGCATGCCTGCAATACTAACTGCCTATGGTATCCTCTATCTCTTATTGTTACCGCAGCCAGCTGCCTACTCAAGCTGCTCGTTTTATGAATATTATCTCAAAGTATGTTATAACTGAGTATCTTTATTTTTTCTTTTAGTTGTTTTGGTTGTTTATTGTGTATTCTTTTACTACCTCTGTATGTATGTTGACCCTCATCCTTTGACGTGGAACCTTTGTAAAAGAGCAGTTTCTGCTCAAAGGTATTTGTAATCCGAGAATTTAATAAATAAATAAATAAGTGTACTCTGCTGGTCACTCTCCCCCTCATAAGAGGGAGTGCCATTTGCCACCACCTTCTGTTGCCTAGCCATCCACCAGTTGCATACCCAGTTTACCACCTTGAGCCCCACCTCCAAACTGCCCAGCTTCCTTATAAGCCTACTGTGTAGTACAGTGTCGAAGGCCATGCTGACGTCTAGCAGGACAAAACACGTGTCTGTACTTTGTCATTCTCAGTCTGTACTGGATCAGATGTACAAACCTGTTTAAATGGCAGTATCTGTTCTGGTGGAGCCTTGTTATTCTGCTCAATACATAGATTAGCATACCCATGATGCCTTGCACTGGACTTGAGGCTTTAGCGTGTCCATGTATGGTTTAAAGAGAGATGCACAGAAACCAAATAATTTTGATATTTCTGCTCTCCTTGCATCGTTTTATGGATCCTGATACTACAAATTGTCCTCCTTGCATCCTTTACAGATCCTACCCATTGTCCTGCTTGCTTCCTTTACAGATCCTACACATTGTCCTCCTTGCATCCTTTATGGATCCTACACACTGCTCTCCCTGCATCCTTTATGGATCCTACACACTACTCTCCCTGCATTCTTTATCATTCCTACTCACTGCTCTCCCTGCATCCTTTATAATTCCCACTCACTGCTTTCCTTGCATACTTTATGTATCCTAAACACGGCTCTACTTGCATCCTTTATGGATCCTACACATTGTCCTCCTACACATTGTCCTCCGTGCATCCTTTATAGATCCTACACACTGCTCTCCTTGCGTCCTTAATGATTCCTACATACTGCTGTCCCTGCATCCTTTATGGAACCTACTCACTGCTCTCCCTACATCCTTTATAATTCCTATTCACTGCTTTCCTTGCATACTTTATGTATCCTAAAAACACTGTTCTACTTGCATCCTTTATGGATCCTACACACTGCTCTCCTTGCATCCTTTATGGATCCTACACACTGCTCTTCTTGCATCCTTTATGGATCCTACACACTGCTCTCCTTGCATCCTTTATGGATCCTACACACTGCTTTCCCTGCATCCTTTATGGAACCTACTCACTACTCTCCTTTCATCCTTTATGGCTCCTACACACTACTATCCTTGCAGGCTGCCTGTTTGGTAAGCTAATATATTTCTTGAGTGTACTAATTGACCCATCATTATTTGCAAATATTAGAGTAGTGCAGCCTGCCATTCTGGGCTCACATCCTGAGCCTGGGGTACAACTGTGAGTTGGTAGGAGGTATTGATGGCATCCAGGGGAGGACCACAACTGTAAGTTGGTAGGTGCTGTGACAAACGCACTCCACAGGTCAGGCACGCTGCTCCCACAGTGCCAACCTCCGAGTGCAATAGTGTGAACAGGTAACCGACAGGGTAACCCTCCTGTCTGCTTTTGGGTCCGAATCACCTTTAGTCTCAAGTTCTGGGGGGATTCAAACTGTGAACCTTATGCTAGCCTGCCCAATGTACAGGCTCAGGTATCTACTCTCTTCGAGGACTGCGGTACAATCTTTCACCAGGGGCACCAAGCCAGGCTTCTAAAATGAACCCTTAAAACTCTATAATAAACCTTAGGTATATTCTTACCTGTTCCCAGTTTGGTAACACCATCAAGCTTTTGAACAGTTTTTGTCAGTCTTAACCCTCTATACGTCACATGCAAAAAGAACTGACAGACACACCCAGGTAGTATCTTTCAAATAAAGATTTTACTAAAAGATGATAAAAATATGAAAAATGTAAACACAGAACAATATATCAAAGAACATACAATCACTTAAAAGAACAAGGACAAAGTACAAAACAAACTCCTACCACAATACAATTAGACTTTTTCTGTCTAATGTATTACGTCTATAAGTGTCTTTTAAAGTTAGAGATCTTATTTCTTAAGAGCCCAAAAAGATATGTCATATTCCTCAGTTACAAGGATACATTTCAACTCCATATCCCCACACCCTTGGTGAGTCATCTAGCTCCTCCTTTTAGAATATAAAATATAAAAAAATTATTTCCTGTCAGGAGATATATTAAATAATGTGACATCAGCAAAAACTCATTTCCCAAATTATGAGTCTTTGATCAGCCAGTTCCTTTGAAGATTTACAACCCTGCAATCCTTCACCTATGTGCAAGATATCTGGCAGGAGTCAGCTTAATGATGTCCTGTTTCTGAAGTCATAAAATGTATATTTTAGTTTCCCAGCTTCAGAGCAGCAACAGGTCATAAAACGGCCATAAAATGCAGTGTCTCAAGGAAGTGAATTACATTACAGAGATCTCCTGGCCAATTATACATCCCGTAGTTTTCACTGAAACCTGGGGGGGGGCACCCATGGAGCACAGACTGTCTTATGTGAGACAATCACATACTATATTTTTATATTACAAATAGCATACAATAATCATAACCAGCTGGCCAAGTGTCACAGGTGGTATTGGTGGCATCCCATCAGATGCTTTTCCAGTTTCCATCAGACGCCC
Organism: Neoceratodus forsteri; assembly: GCA_016271365.2. Lineage (NCBI taxonomy): Eukaryota > Metazoa > Chordata > Ceratodontiformes > Ceratodontidae > Neoceratodus > Neoceratodus forsteri. The sequence goes on from JADMNL010000028.1 coordinate 114,874,745, forward strand.
TTTGCCTCTGGGAAATGGAGAGGTGCCAGTTGATCCTGACATTGGAATGGGTAGGGAAATAAATGGAATTTTGTTTTATATAGTGCCTTTCATGTATATTGTACAAACAGTATCCCAAAGCACTTTACAATTCAGGATGGGGGGGGGGGTGAGGAGAACATTGCTGCCATTTTCAAGACACAAGAAGCTTAATCAAGCACAGTGATAGATTACAGCTAGATTACAGAGGTTAGCACGCAGGGAGGTTAAATAACTGCTCTGGGTCACACAGTGAGTCAATGACAGTTGTGGGATCCAAACCTGGGTCTTATGATGGGACATCATGGCCCATTCCATAGTACCTCCAGAGATTGCAGAGGATCAAAGATGGATGAAGGATTGCAAGTGGGGCAAGAAAAAATGAGAAAGAAAAGTAAGTATTTGAGTCAGTGTTGATTCTGTATGTCAAGCATAATTAGCCATTTGGCTAACCACCCCCCCCAATTTATTTTAGTGGTTACCTCTTTAGTTTTAGTTGTTTAGCTGTTTTATCCTTTTTTTTCTTCAGCTGACACCTTTGCTAACATGACATAAAGAGAACTAGCCAGTTAACTGAAGGAAAACAGTGCTTAACAGAGAAAATGCAACAGCTGCTACATAAATGCCTGATTAGGGCTTTAAGCAATGAATAACATTTTAAAGTACCATTACATCTGTTATTATATTGGATCAATTATATTATAGAAGAGCCACGCTGATGGTCCTTTTTGGCTGACTGGCCTATGGCCATCTTGCACACACCAGGTGGTTTCCTACAGCGGGCTATGCTAATGAGTGCTACCAAGTAATGACAGAATTTGCAGCACTCATTAGCATAACCCTCACACAGAATGACAGAAAGCTGCCATGTCAGTGCAAGATGGCGTTGGGTGAGTCTGTAGAAAAGCAATTGGCGAGGTTCTTCTACAATATAATAACAGATATATGTAAAAGGTACTTTAAAAATCTCATTCATTGCTAAAACCCCTAATCGAGCATTTCTGTAGCAGTTGCTGTAGTTTCTCTGTTACGCACTGTTTTCCTTTAAAAATCCCTTTTTCCCGCCAGCAAAATGATAAAAAAAGCCAAATGGCTTAGTGGCTAGTAATGTTGAGCCAACATTTATTTGTGCTGGTCAGTCAGCTGTCTTCCTTCAGGAACAAAAAGCATGCTCTTTGGAGGCGGCCTTCATCAGGGAAAGGCAGCAATTTCCACACCAGAGGCCAGAGATGAGATAACCTTGCGTGCAGTTAAAGGGGTACTACCCCCTTTCTAAGGGCAATTTAAGCTGCTTTAAGATTCTTCTGCAAATTGAAAGCATACCATTTCATTAAGGAAAGAAAAGAATAATTGCTTACCATTACCATATGGTGTGTCTCGCTTTTGAAATATCTGCATTTGAAAACCTGTGCTGTGTTTTCCATGGGCCGGATGGAAGCTGTCACTTCCGACAGAAGACTAAGAAAGCAATACTCCTGTACATGAATACAACTCCACTGGGGAGGGGAGAGCTTTGGCCAAGGCAGATGGTGAACATGGGTTAAACTGGGCAAGAACACACAGGACCTCTGTTTTACTTACCTCTTACCAAACTGTTTGAAAGTTCCTGCATGTCTGTCATCTTTCTCTGTTGCATACAATAGGAGAGTTCCACCACCTAGAGATGACAGCTTCCCCACCTACAAATCTTGAGGTTAGGGTTCCCCCACTTAAACATTTTCTTTTTTTTCTTTTTATACAGTTTTTCACCCTGATGGTGGACCCATCAGCCTTGTTCCCACCTCCCCTGGCCAGCACCAACCTCCCTCAAACCACCTGGAGCCGCCCCGAGTCACATATCTAGAAGGCTTCCCAGAGATCTGGGTGGTGGTGCAGGTCAGGGGAGATGTACAGGGCTTCATGTAGTCCACAGGTCCCTTTTCCTTTGTTTTGTCTCCCACGCTCTTGGACACGGTGACATGTAGGTACGTGTGGCTAGAGGTGCACACATACTATGGAACCATGGCCCCCACCCTTGTCTGCACCTCTTATGCCTGCACACTGCCACCAGGCCACCACCTGATGGCAGCCAAGGGCCAAGATAACATGCCTCCCCTTCCAAGGCTTGCATGCCAGCATTTCTATGAGCACTGGCCATCATCAGAACACAGTATGAGTGTGAGAGCAGATTTAGAAAAACATTAAGGGATCCCTTATACAAATTGCAAAACATGCTGTGCTGCTACATGATGTGAACAGACACCCATGTTGTGCCATCACACTTTTGTGCTGTGTACAGACCCAATGTGCCATGGCCTGGGGGTTGAGTCCCACACTCTTCAACAGCGTTGGCTCAGCACTACATGCAAATGAAAAAAATTCAGATGTTAGAGGGGGCCAGTGCTGTGCATGCCCAACAAAATGTTGAAGTATGAAGTGGTAATCAATGCTCACAACACACTGACCTCACCATCAGAGCATTTGATATACTGCACTGAACCCCACGTTAGAATTAGACTGCGCTAACAGTATTTGGCCTTTTTAAAACAATGTACAAAGTGACTACAATACATAAGCTTCCCAAAGGCATGATAAATCATGTAAAAACTAGAAAAAGGCTGTGGTTCTCTATGACAGTACCACTAGCATATTTCGCATACCATACCTGACACCAGGGGCCCGATTCCAAAATGTGTGGTGCAACTTGCGGGTGTATGTGAGTTGTGCCATGCGGTGCTATGCCGGGGGACCCTGCGCCCTATTCTAAGACTGCCAGAGTCCCCGGCACCTATGCCCAGAACTTGCAGCAGCCGCAGGCTAGTGCCAAGAGAATGGCGCACTGGACCTGAGTGCCGCAAGTCGCGGCGCACAATCAACTACTCCCCCAGAGCCCACCTACCCTGTAACGCACCCGAATGCACCTGGGGGCATTGGTAGGGGACTGGCTGGTTGGCACTGGTGATCAGGGAGCATGTCAGAAAATGGACCGGGGTTCCGAATTCCACGGGGATGGGAGGGCATGACTGTGCAGGGGGAGGCACGCTGGGCACAGATATGTAATTTCTGTGGCACTGCAGGGGGCATGCATCGATGTGCCAGGACGGATGCCCCCCTTAGACCACCTCCTAGTTAGTCTAACCCCACTACAACATTGCTTCTTCTGGAATGGCGTAAGTGGGTTATGGCAACCATCCTTCCGGAATAGGGTGCAGTTGCTGCCGTAACCCACCCTTGTGCCTAGCCACTGCAGGTTGCAGGCATAGTGGGTGGTGTAGCCCACCTTTGGCGCAACCCGCATGTGGCATGGCACAAGGCACCTTCTGGAATGGAATAGCAACTTGGATTATGCCTGGCGTAAGATGCGATTTGCGCCTTGAGGTTAGGCGTAAATCGCCCTGCGCCAGGTGTAACATGTCTCAGGCTTTACGGCCATATTTTGGATGTACTGTATGCTGCGTCCACAGACACATCAAAATGTCTGTTCTAATAACAGACATCTGGACGCAGTTGCAGTGATTCTCACAGTGTACGGCACCTTCTGCTTGTCAGTTGAGCTGTGTTCTTGAGTTGTTCAGATCGGAACTTTGAAGTATTAAAAAAACAACTTTAAAACCAGTCCCTACAGCGGTCCATGGAGCATGCGGCTGTACTCCCCATATTATTGTAGCGCATGATGAACCAGCAGGGGGGCAGCCCTCAAGACAGGGAAGTGGAAAGGACTGGTAGATCAGCTCCACAGAACCAAAATACGATCCCTTCCCTCCCAAAAAAAGCAGCATCATAAAATTAGAAAGTATTCAGCATTGGACTTGGGGACAGGTAAGGGTCATATGCTGGGTGGGGGAGCAGATGAAAAAAGAGCAGGAAAGGTGCTAAAGAACAGCTGACACGGTTTTGGTATTCGGGCAGGCAGTTCATTCCAGGGAGTTGCCTGCTCGATAAGCATGGTGAGCAGCATTTGAACTTTTTTTAAGTACTGTAAGTGTATTCATTTTAGCTTAGTATGCTCGGCTTGTAACTCCTGCGAACGAGCCGAACGATCACCAAGCACTGCAGCCCCACCCTGAAAAACAGCACTTTGATGACGTAAGGTCGGGAATGGGGCTGCAGGCACTCCATGTAGTTCCCGTGTAGTTACTAATAGGATCGGGGAAGGGGGGGCTGTCTAAATGTACTACGATTATCTTTGCTGGCAGTTCTACATGTATGCGGCTTTAATATATATGATATACCAGCCCCATACATTTGGACAGCCCCCTTGTCCTGGAAAATTACTACATTTACAGTACTTTAAAAAATTTCAAATGCAGCTCATTTAACTTATCAGGCAGGCAACTCCCTGGAATGAGTTGTCTGCCCGGATCATGTCAGCTGCTCTTTAAGTGGCATTACAAACCTCGTGTGTGTGAAGAAACTCCTTACATACTATTCCCCATGTATCATTCTATATATAATTAGTGGAAGGGACTTTTTTCTCCATAGAAGTGGTTAACAGTCATTTTCCTGCATGACCTTTTCCTCTATATGCAATTGTGAGTAAAACAGCAACCATTCAAATATAAAAATGGAAAGGCTGGTGACTGCACTGCCGTTAGGGGGTGTAGAAACACACGCACAGCATTAGACTATTAAGGATGTAGGTTAGGCAGGTACAGAGCAAACTTGTTTGGCCTAGGTCTTTTTCTGACTGAAGATTTTTCTATGTTCCCATGTATTACATACAGTAAAAGATGGGTGTGTTTGCCACACTTGGAAATAAGCCTATCGTGGGCGTTAACCAGATCATAAAGCTACTCATCCTTCAGCCTGTGGCTTTATGATGTTGTTTTCCTCCTCAGTGGATGTATTTCCTTGTAAACCACACTTACCCATTATTTATTCTATATATATGTATATATACTGTATATATTTGCCTGGCTTTAAAAGAAATAGACTTTCTCAGATTTTTTGTTTGAATTTAGTTTGGTCAGTTTGAAAAGTACTACAATCATGTAACGAAAATCACAAAATTCTTCATGCCTAGTTAATGATCTCCAGTGCGGCATGAAATTTCAGTTATATCCGCGGAATTTAGTCAGAATGACTGCTTATGCTGTGGCAACATTTTGTGAAATTTCTGCAAACGTTTTTCACAAAATATCACCAAAATATAATTTGCAAGTGTTTTCTGTCTAATTTTATAACTACTCAACAAAAATGCACCATACATTAAAAAAAAGTTAAACTCCTCCTTACACAGCAACAGAAGCTGTGAGAATGTGAAAGCAAAATGTGGGGACTCTGTGGTAGCACTGTCATTGTTGTTTGTTGTGTTTATTCCCACTGTAAATTTTGAGCATTCTCCAGAGTACAGAGTTTATTAGTGTGCATGTTAATACCGCCACCGAGACCACTGTTACAGATTGAAGAGTGGTCTCACGTGCATTCTTAGGGTATGAGAACCAGGAACCAAAGGTGAGTGGTTCTGATACCCAAAGAAAATAAGTGAGATCACTCTTACAACCTTAAGAGTAGTTTCTGCAGTGGTATTAATATATTATTGATCAAGCTCGATCAAGAATATATACACTTTTAGCTAGTCAGTACCGAGGTAGGGCTACCATTTGTGACAACGATGACCCAGGTTTGTGAACGAGCCAGGGTCACTGGGAGAAGACTGAGTATTCCAGAGAATGCTGTTCTTCTACAGGGAGGGAGTATGACACCACCACAGCAGCGCCACCTGGGTGGCTGCAGGTGGTGCTGCAGATAGGAGCACCTCGGGGGAGGAGAGGTGCTGACTACCTTATATTTGGATCAGGCCTTTTGTTTGTTTTCAGGCATTATAGAAATAGGACTTTACCTTACTTCACCTTGCAGAAGCTGCTTTCCTTGCAACAACAATCTCATTGCTCAATGCTTGGCTTGTAAAGCCAGCCCTGTGATAACGAGGGTAGCATTTATTGCCAATACTGCTAGAACAGTGAGCAGCAGTGCTTTGCTTACTTTGAAATTGCCTCCAGGCAACCGAGATCTCAGAAACCACAGTTTCTAATGTCCCATCAGTCATCAGGTATACAGGGGAGTGTATCGCCCTGCAGGGGAAGAGGGGTAGCCATCCATCACCACCAATTTCAAAATAGGTTTTAAAACATCAGAGAATAAAAACTTTCCATTGTAATTTTCAATGCACTTTATGTAAACAGATTAAGGATGTATGCAAGGTCTAGACTATCTGATGTGCAGACTTACCAAGAGCTGCTCTTGAGAATCAAAACTTCAGATCCTTAGTGTGGAAAGCAGCCCCTCTAACCAATCAGCTAAAACTGAAATCTCTCTAAGTAGGTAGTGAGAGCTGAGCTATTGCCTTCCTGTCAGTTTAACCTTCATCTAGATGATACTGTTGAAACAGCTTCTCAATGCTGGAAGACACTTATAGTACAACTCTTTTTTTTGTGTGTCATTGTATGTTCATGTCCTCTTACACATAGCATTGCCCAACCTTCTTCAGGAACCCTAGGTGCCTGGCTTTGCTGGACCCTGTCCCTTCGCCACTTGCCTACCTCCATGCTGCCTTAGATGTGCCCCCCTGGGTGAAGTAGAGGGGCTGTGGTCCTCAGACTGCAGTGTCTTCATCAGATGGCTGGCTGTGGGGTGCAAGACCAGTCTTCTTTGGTCCACCAGAGTGCATCATCCTTCAGGCAGTGGGGCCATTTTTCCTAGTTTCTTCCCAGCCCCATGGGAGCCGGTGCACTTGGGACGTCCTAGGTGCGTGCGCACGTCAAGCTCGAGCATGCTGCCGCGCTGAACCTCTGGCCTCCATCCATCTCTCGCTCGGTGTCCTCAACTGCACTGCTGTCTGTGAGCACCTAGGTGGCAGTATAGTAGTGAGTCCGGCAATTTACCCTCCCCGGAGGAGGAGAGTGCCCTCTGGGATGCTCCACCCCTGGCCCATTCCCGAACCCAGGTCATCGGCATCACGAGCAGTACGCTGTGCCAATGAGCTGGCATCTGTTGCAACTTCTTGACTCTAGAGGGCATTTTACACAAACAGCTTTAACTATTGCACAGCAGTGAACCAGCACCTGCAGAGTCAGGGACCGCCTCACCTCCATAACATCCAGCAAGACTCACACAAATTGTCCGAGGTGCTTTATATTTGGTCACAGCAGACATCATCACCGCAGTTCTGACTAGAGCGGTGTAGAATTTTCAAATTCTGTTTCCGCCAAAACCCTGCAGAACCTCAGAAATTTTGCCTAACTGTGCAGGATTCTGTTGGAAGCAGAATTCCAAAATTTGGAAAGCAAAATATTAACTGTAGAACCGTATTTTGCAGTTTATGTAAGCGTGATTCATTTTTCACAAATCAGTATGTAAATTCTGTGGTTTATACAGAAGTGCTTTCTGGAATTCCGCAGATTTGAAAAAAAAAAGATATTCAGAAAATCATCTTGGAAGTGGAATTACCATGTCGCACAATTTCTATTGGCAGAATTCCACATTCTGCACAGCTCTAATGCTGACTCCCGGGACCAGGTTTTCTAAAGCCAAGCAGCATCTACCGCATCCATTGCACATCTATATATAGTGGGAGCTATTTCTGAAACTGCCATCTCTCTGGGTGAAAGAATCAGGAGCAGCATGCAGTAGCACTTTCTGAGACTTTGGCTAGTGCAGTGGTCCTCAAACCCAAAATGCTGGTGGCCTCAGAGGACCTCAGAATGGGCTCACCAGAACTTACTGGAGGCCTCACCCCTTGTTTGTTTCACCCTAACCCCGCAGTTATACCCTAGCTTCCCTGAGGAAACACATTTCTTTCACACAGTATACATTAAAGTCCCTGATGTATTCTCATTCAAAATATATCTCCTGTGTTTTTTCAAAGCTAATAAAAGAAAATGTCCATTCAATTACTTTTGTAATTGGGGCTTTAAAGAGTTAGGTGACTTCAGAAAATTGTACTGGCGTCTGTATGCATCCTCAGAGGCTTCAACTGAGAAGACACTGGGCTAGACCATGATAATATAGGTAAGAAAGAGCTTTTTTTTTTTTTTGTAATTTCTGTTTACACTCCCTTCTTCACTGGCTCCTCCTAGCCTTCAGGTCCACTGGCCCCCTCCCCCAGCCTCCCCCTAGCTATGGTCACTCACCTCCATGTAGCCCTGGCTTTCCGCAATAGGTGGAGTCAAGAGGGGCAGCCTGATTCCACTTAGAACTGTGCCTTTCATCAGGCCGAGCTGTGCCGGAGAAGCAGAGACTCGGGAGTTACTGCGGTCTTCACCATAGAGGTGCTGGGGCCATTGTTGTGGGTTTTCCTCCCTACCCTGGAGATGTCGTATTTGGGGATGCCAAGGTCACCCTGCCCACACTGTGCATGTGTCTGGTCACCGGAGTTAGCGACGTTTCTCCCCTCCCACTGCGCTTCCATCTGCAGTGCCACCTGTGGTCATCCAGGTGGTAGTATTGCAGTGGAAGATGACTCAGTCCTCCCCCTCCCCCGGCCGGCCCCCGATGACCCAAGATCATTCCCGAACCCGAGTCGACGACATTGTGAGCAGTAGTGCTATTGCTGCACTGATGTACCAGCTGGCGTGTATTATTAGAGGAAAAAACACACCTACATAAATCACGATAAAGTACAGAGCTGTGCAGAATCCCGAAATGCTTTTCAGAATTTCTTTTTTTAATTCCACAGAATTTGAAAAGCATTCCTATGTAAACCATGAAAATAATATTCTACATATTACTTACTCTGTGAAATAAAGTTTATGGAAAAAGAATCCGCAGTTTATAGCTTATGTAAATTCTAGAATATGAGTCAGTGGTTAATAGTCATTTTTCAAACTTTAAAATTCAGTTTCTGACAGAATTCCGTAGAATTAGGTGGACTTTCTCGAATTCCAGTGGAAGCATAATTTGGGCATTCTGCATGGCTGTAACAAAGCAGGACACACTTACTTTAGTAAATACAGAATAATAAAATGTGGCAAAACAGCAGCACCACACCGTTTCTCAAGGCTGCAGTCACGTTTTCAAGGTAGAGTGCCACCTGTAGGATGACTCTGAAATATACTGTACACCACTTAAAGGGGCACTGTCAGCTTTTGCCTGTCCGTTTTTTACTATATGCAAGTAGTGTGCCTCTTGGCACACATGTATCCAAGACTGAGTCTCATATGCCCTTATACCTCACAAACTTAATTAAAATTGCCAGTTTTGCTTTTTTCCAAAGATCAGTTTGTTGGTCGAACCGACAGAAACGCACCCACCACCTGGAAGCATTAGCTGGACAAGACCGTGCATCTGCCAGAAACGAAGTCCGAAGTGCGATTTTGGGACATGCAGTGAAGAAAATCAATTTCATTTGGAGCATAGAGCGTCCCTGAATTGTTGTTGGTATGTACCAACAAAACCGAGAACCAAGAGTACAGTCATTGACTTTTTTTAAATGGGTCTGAAATTCCACGCATGTGCATGATAAAGCTGCTCTTGTGCATGCGCGGGATCTTCACTCATGCCGTGCTTGTGCATGCATGGGATCTTCACTCCTGCCGTGCTTGTGCATGCGCGGGATCTTCATTCATGCCGTGCTTTTGCATGCACGGGATATCGGACCCATTTTAAAAAGGTAAATTACTGCACTTTTGGTGCCCGTTTTTGTTGGTACATACCAACAATAATTCAGGGACTCCTATGCTCCAAATGAAATTGATTTTCTTCCCTGCACGTCCCAAACCGCATTCTGGGACTGCACTTGTGGCAGATGTGGGTGAGTTTCTGTCAGTCCGACTGACAAACTAATCTTTGAAAAGCAAAACTGGCAATTTTAAGTGAAGTTTGTGAGGTATATGGCCCAGTCTTGGATACTTTTATTAATTTAATGGATGGCTAAGAACCTGGTGTTGTGCAAAGGGTATGGGCTGTTGGGGGTGGGAGGGACCTGGGAGGACAGTAGTCTCTATGCCAAGGACAGACTACACTTGGAGTGAGGAGGGAAAGAAAGTGTTGAAACAGAGGATGGAGGAGTACATAGAGGAAGTTGGGAATTTAAACTAGGAGTGGGGTGGCAGTTGGGGAAGAGATATGCAGAGACCACAGGTTGGGAAACCATATGAGCTTACCCCCCATAACAGTGACAAAGGACAAATGGCAAGTACTGTTGGTGATGCTAGGAAAGGAGGGCAGGATGGGGGGAAGGTGGAAGGTGGTTACCCTTAATACTAGGAGCCTTGGGAGGAAAACTGCAGAGTTACAGGTTCTCATGGCAGAGGGAGAGGTGGACATTGCAGTCATCACGGAAACATGGGCCACCCAATACAATGACTGGGACTTGTCTGTACCAGGGTACAGATTATTTCGTAGGGACAGAGTGATTGGGAAAGGAGGGGGTGGCACTATATGTGAAGGAAGGACTGAAGTGTGTAAGGGAGGAAGGGGAGGAGGGTAGTACGGAGTCACTTTGGATGCAAATCCAGGATTCCAAGAATAGGATTCTTAGAATGGGAGTGGTGTACAGGCCACCATCTCAGATGGAGGAGTTAGACAGGGAACTAGCGGGCAGATCAGGAGGACCTGTGAGAAGGGTAGTGTGGTGATTGTGGGGGACTTCAACATGCCAGGAGTGGACTGGAGCACCCCAACAACCAGGAACAGAAGGGAGAAGGTACTGCTGGATGCCTTCCAGGACAGCTTCCTGCTGCAAATGGTCAGTGAACCAATCAGTTAGGAAATACCCTTGACCTTGTGCTGGCAAATGGGGACTTTGTGAGAGAACTTACAGTGGAGGAACCGCTGTCAGGAGTGACCACCGCTCAGTATGGCTCACATTGATATGGGCAAGGAAGGAGGGAATCTGGCACAATAGTGCTGGACTTCAGGAGGGCCGACTTTGGGAGGATGGGGAAGTGGTAAAAGGGTACCTGGCCAAAATTCAGTCTAGTATGGACACTAACCAGAGGTGGGAGCTCATAAAGCTGGGGATAGTGGAAGCAACCAAAACCTGTTGCAAAGCCCAGAGCAAGAAGGCTAGGGCTAAGAAACTGATCTGGTTGAGCAAGGAGGTCATGGAAAAGGTAAGGAGGAAAAGAGCTGCCTTTAGGAAGTACAAGAAAACAGGGAGTGGGGAGGACAGGGAGGAGTACTTGACAGAATCGAAGGAGGTGACAAGGGCAGTAAGGGGAGCCAAAGCATCTACGGAACTCAGGCTGCCCCAAGGCACTAAGAAGGGGGAGAAGGACTTCTTTAAGTACATCAGGGAGAAAAAGAGCTGTAAGGACCACATAGTAAGGATTAGGAAGGAGGGGGGGTTGGGTGGAAGCAGGGTGCGATAAGGCGGAAGCACTAAATGAGTACTTCTGCTCAGTATTTACTAAAGAGAAGGGGGTGGTGACACCCAAGGTGGGAGAAATGGCAGAAGGAGGGGAGGAAGTGGTGACAGAAGGAAATCATGGAGAGCAGAGTTCAGAGGGTTTGAAGGCACTGAGGGTGGACAAGGCGCCAGGCCCAGATGGCATCCACCCCAGGGTACTGAAGGAGCTGGCAGAGGTCCTTGCAGGACCTTTGGCAGACCTATTTAATGCCTCACTACATTTGGGGTGTGTACTCCAGGACTGGAGGATGGCTCATGTGGTGCCCCTCCACAAGAGTGGCCCCAAGGATGAACCAGGAAACTACAGACCAGTGAGTCTCACATCCATCATGGGTAAGCTAATGGAGACTATCCTGAAGGAGAGGCTGGTGGCCCTCCTAGAGGCCAAAGGACTACAGGACAGCAGACAGCATGGCTTCATACGTGGCAGATCCTGCCAAACCAACCTGGTCGAGTTCTATGACTGGCTAGCTAGGCAACTGGACAGGGGCCATGCAGTGGATGTCCTGTATCTGGACTTCAGTAAGGCATTTGACTCAGTGCCACATGGAAGGCTGGGAAGGAAGTTAGTAGGCACAGGGGCGGGTGCAAAGCCGGTGAGATGGGTAGGAAACTGGCTGCAGGGAAGGCAGCAGAGGGTGGTGGTGGGTGGGGAGCTCTCACACCCAAGGGCAATGACGAGCAGTGTTCCACAGGGCTCAGTGTTGTTTGGGATATTCATTGCAGACATATCATGGGACATCAAGAGCAAGATCAGTCTGTTTGCTGATGATACCAAGGTAGGCGCGGTGGTGGATGACCTAGGGGGATGGCAGGGGTTGCAGGATGATCTGGCAAAGCTTGAAACCTGGTCAGACACCTGGCAACTGGCTTTAATGCCAAAAAGTGCAAGGTGCTGCATTTTGGGATGAAGAACCCAAGGAGGAGTTACCAGCTAGGGGGAGTGCAGCTAGCCCAGACAGAGGAGGAGAAGGATCTGGGTGTGCTCATTACAGGGTCAATGAACAACTCGGCACAGTGTAGGAAGGCAGCTGCAAAGGCCAACAAAATGCTGGGTTGTATTGCAAGGGGTATATCTTCGAGGAGGGAGTAGGTGATTCTGCCACTGTACAAGTCATTAGTTAGACCACACCTGGAGTACTGCGTGCAGTACTGGTGTCCGTATCTGAAGAGGGACATTAAGTTACTGGAGGGGGTGCAGCGCAGGGCGACAAAGATGATCAAGGGGCTGGGGGACTTATCATACAAGAGGAGGTTGAAGGAGTTGAACATGTACTCACTGGAGGAGATGAGAAACGGGTGACATGATTGAAACCTTTAAATACATGAAATGAATAAACAAGACGGGTACAGAGGGGCTGTTCAAAGTAAGGGAGGGGAGGGCCACCAGGGGCCATGATATGAGACTGGAGTGAGGAAGGTTCAGGAGGGAGATGAGGAGACACTTTTTACAGAGAGGGTGGTGGCTGGGTGGAATGCGTTACCTGCAGAAGTGGTATCCAGTAGAAAAGTGGACTGCTTCAAAAGGGGATGGGATGGGACAGGACAAGGGGGAGGGTTAATGACGGGGAAGGGTGGAAGGGAGGGGCAGCTGCAGAATAAGGGGTGCTAGCTGCATTCGAGCAGACTTGATAGACCTCTAGGCCTTTATCTGCTGGCAAATTTCGTATGTTCGTATACATGTGTGCCAAGAGGCACACTACTTGTATATAGTAAAAAAACGGACGGGCAAAGCTGACAGTTCCCCTTTATCATAGAAACTGACAGCAGATAAGGACTGCATGGCCCACCTAGTCTGCCCATTTTCCCTACCTACTGCAATACCACAGATCGTACTTGAGCTCCGACTTTTATGCTCTCTTTCCTATTGCTAGGGTTCCCTTGTGCTGTTAAAGTGACAACATTCTACATACATAACAAACAACTGAAAACAACCCCAGACATGAAATGCTAAATGAGATAATAAAAGGCATGATGACCACAACCATAATATAATCTTGTACTATTACAAAAATGTAAAATAGTCCATAAACAAAAAATACATTAAGAAAGGACCTTAAATATCAAAGTTGAAAGGGAAAATTAAATGCTATGGCAGGGATAAACAAACATGTGTCATAGTATCAAACTGAGAACCCTCCAAGCAATGGCAACAGAAAAAACAATAGAAAACTGGGGCTGTAAAGAGTTCAGTGTCTACAGTAAGTTGTGCCAGTGGCTGCACGTGCACACAAAAAACAGGAAGTTGCTACAATCACAGTATTACATTCCCTGTATTCTCATTGGCCATTGTTTCCTCAACGTTTTGGTCAATGTGCTTGATTATGAGATGTGGTCCATAGTATCAACGCACAGCCATACAATATAAGGAATAGAGTATGGGCACTGATACACAGTGAGTCCGGGTTTCCATCGAGGGGTTGACATACCAGCGTATGGACCTCGAGATCTCAACCCCGAGATGGAAACACAGGGCGAGTTGTCTGTCGGGGCCCATACATTATTTTTTATAGTATATGGTTATCTGAGATTTAAAAAAAAAGGTATTTTTTCTGACGGTTTGACTGTAACAAGGTTTCACACCTTGTTTTCACGGTCCCCATTGTTGTGGGCAGTTCTGTGTGCTGCGAAGTCCATCGGTGTGGTGCGGTCCCTTTCCAAACCGGAGGCTGAAAGATTCGGGTCAGCATTTGATTTAAAAAAAAAAACAAGTTAAATTATTGCAGTTTGGTAACACGGAGCTGACTATGGCAGTCCATGTCCAGACTGTCTCTGTGAACCGCTCGCTAACCGGCGTTGCCATGTTTGTTTGGATTTTTAGCTTCAAGAGCTACCTTTCATCCAGTCATGTGATGTATAGCGGAGGGGTGCTGAATATTTATTAGGAGCTGCTAAATATTTATCACAGAATGTGTACAATAACTTTTAGAATGTGTACAACAATTTTTATTTTTTTTTTTTCTATTATGTTTTTATCCGGTGTTTTTCCCCATTTTTGTCTGCCCCTTCCCCAGGCGTGTCTGCGCATGTGTGGAGGCACAAGCATGCGCCACGTTCTGAGACACTCTCCCAACGTGTTGCCCCCTGCTGCCTGCACTGTCAATGGACCTCCACCCAGTGGCAGCGGAACTGGGGGGGGCAACAGCCACCCCAGGAGAAGAGAGCTGCCATTAGGCTGCTCAATCCTGCTCCATCACCCCCACACCCGTCCGCCACCCCGACGACCTGAGATCATTCCCGAACCCAGGTCTCCGGCAGGGTGTGAGGTGTGTCATCCAGCACCTTGACCCTCAGCGCTACCGGGCTGGCTGAACACAACTTTTAGAATGTGTACAACATGATTTTAGCAGCCACTGATTTTCATACACAGCAAGCCCTAACCATATACTATAATAATATAACTGTCCTTATATAAGTTTTGTTTGGTATTGCCCTGGTATGAATTACCATGTTGAGAAGACTCACAGCTACTATGTGCCTCTGGGGATGGCTTACAGCTGCAGTCCACTTCCTTAGTGTCACTGCACCTGCAGACCGTCAGGCTGGCAGTTGCACAGACACTACGGAAGTGGATAGCAGCTTGCTCCAATTGGCTCCAAAGGATAGTAATAGAAAAGTTCATACTGGGGAGGTGGGCGAAGGGACGGGCTGCACTGTGGCAAGGAGGATAAATAGAGTAACGAAAAACAAAGTTCATACTGAGATTTCTGAGAGCATATAAAGGCCATATAGCCCATGATAAGCGCACCCCCAGTAGTTACTGGTAATGCTCCAACTCCCCGCCCCCCAGGGGTGCCAGTAGAGATTTGTGGGCCCAGGACACACCTTTAGGACTGGTCCCCTCTTAGCCTCACATCCCCTGTTACAGGTCCTCCTATGGGCCACCCTTGGGGCCCTGAGCCACTGGGCCCGGGACAGTTGTCCCCCCTCCCCCTGTCTGCCCTTGAACCCCCCTGCCCCATCAATATATATTTGTCTAGGCTGGATTTAAAATCAGCTTTTGTTGCACTATTCACTATTATTTGTAATTGTCTGTTCCACAGGCTCATCCCCCTTTGTGTGAAAAAGTGTTTTCTCATGTCAGCTTTAAAACAGCAGTGCAATGAAACGGGACCAAACATATGATCCTGCTTTTTTTTCACAGTACAAGATTCCAGACATCCTCCAGTTTTATTTGGTGTTAACATTTTCTAGTTCCGCCAAAGTCAGAGCATTTTATAAATGCTCCAATTCATTTTTTTCTAAAGAAAAAAAGATGGCCACCACGTAGAAATAGCATTGCAGACCTGATAAGCATTAGGAATGAGAAAAATTAAAAAATAAAAGAAATCGAGGTACCTAGAAAAGTAGATTTGATGGATATGCCAATATTTTTATTAGCTGTAGCTGAAACTAGCTTTTTGGAAAAATATTTTTCGTTGCACTGCTGCTTTAAGTTTGCGTCTCAATTGCAAAATGTGATATCAGATAATATCAGTAGTACTGAATCAACAGTACAGTAATTTGAATGGATTTCTGTAAATTCAGAGTAGTGATAATAGTATTTTTATTTACTTGGTGCTCCGTTCCTCTGGCTCTGGGTGCCTTACAACAATAGCACAAACACAGCAGCACAGAGTTATAAATATTGATTTAATTACAATTGTTGACCAGGAAAGGTGCATTAAGCTGTGATAGCTTGATTCCAGGTGCGTCCGGTTATGTGGACCTGTTTTATTGCTGGAGGAATTTTGGCCATGCCACTGGGGAAGCTCCCCTACACTACATCAGTAAATGCCATGAGATCTTTTACTTCTACCTGGACAGTGACCAGCGATGGGCAGAAGCAGTGCAGCACCCCCCCATCCATACTGCACTACAGCGTCAGCTATGGATATTATCCCAAGTACCTGATGGGCTAGAACCCATGACAATCTGATTTTTCAGCCTCAGAGGTAAGCATGCTACCTGTTGAGCCACTCACTGACACTGATGTATAATTATGTAACCCCCCCACCGCCCCCTTATTTTACCAGTAGGCACACCTCCCATAGTCTAGGGGAAAAGAGAGGGGTGATGGTTACATTGCTTTGCCACCATAGACAAGTTGGGATATGCAGCTGGAGTAGAAATTATAAAAACACAAACCAAGTGCGGCTACTACCTGGCACACACCTGGTGGGACCAATACCATGGCCAACAACCACCCAGGTACCAGAGAGAAAATGTTTGCTCAGGGCTATGCTAGGTTTGCACTTCTGAACAGGGATACCCAAGTAACTCCACACAGTAGGAAGCAATAACATCAATGTCCAAACCAGGTTGGGATTCTAGAGTGTGGCTTTATTCACGTAACAAAGTAGGAATAACTCAAAGCAAAGATGGATCTCCAAGGGTTACACACACAGTAAATGCAGATTTCTGAGGTACAGATCTCCAAGAATTCCCATTTAGCATAGGATAACTGTAGAAATTGTGGACTAGCCACCTGTAGGACACACACACAAGCAAATTTCCCTCGACTAGGCACACACGGCCAGTACTTGGAAGTCTCATATGGCATGAGATAACTGAAGACAAATGTGGAACTAGCCACTGGTGAACAAACTGGTTCCCCTGGAAATGGCACACACGGCCAGTACTTGGACACTTCCCATATTGCACAGGATAAGATGTGGTACACAGACCATGAAGGAGCACAAGAGGCTCAACTGGAGAAGAATCCACTCACTGGGGTAAAACTGGAGAAAACCCACTTACTGGGGTAAAACTTTCTTCAGGCATTGACCACATGCACTGACAAAAAAGAAAAGGTGCTGTTCAGAACCCGTAGAGGTAAACTGGTCACTCCAGATGGGGGGGGGGGTCTCCCACCTTTTGTTTCCAAGTTCATACTCTCCCATTCATCTGAAAAATACACCTCACACTGTAACAAAGTTGAAGATGCTTGCTAGAAATGTATTTCACACTTAACATCCTCACAGGACACCACTGGGGTGTCAAATGTAAAAGTTCTGTTCACTTGGACAGTCATATACTGGACTCCACAGAGGACAGACAACTTTTAAAACTGGTTAGGGTGACCGGGTCCGTTTGTCAGAGAATCCACCCTTAAATTGCAGATACTCATGGGTAGATTTAAAAGAAAAACACAGTACTCATTGTAGATGTCACCAAAAGGCAGCTTCACCAAATGTCCTGGTAGGATCAGGGGATTGCCCCGAACATCCTGGCAGCCTGCTCCATCCCTCCTGGGATGAAACACTGGAATGTCCCTTGGAGCAAGTTTCCACCACGTCACACAAGCTGGAAGGTTGCTGAACTCCACTAGGGTGAGAAATGTCAAAAAGAACAGGAGAAATGCAGCTCTATCTCAGAGCTGCTGCTGGAATAGCAGCTACACTCTGCAGACTCCAGCCACCAACTGACTACAGAATTCTGCCTTCCTCTCTCACAACAGATGGCTGGTGGCATATGCTGCTGCGAGAGTTCTAAATTACATCATCCCTCCAGCTCTCAGCTGAGACTGAAAACGGAGAGAGAGAGAGAGAGGATGAAATCCATTTAACTACTGGCATTTCACTAGCTGCCTTCCGTGCCTACCACTAATTCTGATGGGATTCTTGTAACCCCTGGGAACAAGGGGGTTACAGTTATATAGCCCACCAAATTAAAAATAAATACAGTAATAAGAAATAATGTGGAAGGCCCAGTATCATAAACTCAAAGCTTGGAAAAAGCCATAGTAAAGTGAGGCTGTTTCAGCCTCCTTTTTTTTTTTTTGCATTATGTGTTTATGCCCTCCTCCCATGCTTCACTGCCCCCCACTCCTTCGGGCTCCACAAGCTCCCCTTCGTCCCCACTGACCCTGCCAGCCCTCCTCAGATCCTCCGATCGCAGCCGACTCCCGGGATATCCCGATGTATCCCTATCACCGGATGGTCCCCTCCTCCAAGGGGAAGGGCACCGGGAAGGGGGAAGACCCCAGCACACACTTCTTTTGGGCCCGGGATGCTGCTGAGGAACAGGAGGCCCTGGCCAGGTACTGGGGCACTCCGGGAAGGAGAGACATCATCTTGGTGGGCAGCAGCAGTTTTCCTATTGTTTTTTCTGTGGGCAGCAGCGTGGTGGCGTCAAGGCTAACGCCGCCGTCGCTCCTCCCTAACCCATTGGGCGTCGGTCCCCGTTACCTCCCAGCCTCCGCTAGGAGACAGCAGGCGCCGGACTCATCCCCTACCCTCCCCCGGAGAAGGAGAGCTGTCATCGGACGCTCAATCCTCCTCCCTGGCCGACCCTCCAGTGATCCGGGCTCGTTCCCGAACCCGGAACGCTGGCATCACAAGCAGAAATCCAACCGCTGCGCCGACGGGCAGGCCTAGCCTCCTTTTGAATACTTCAGCAGAGGAGACTACAAGGCAGCTGATTCCAAAGAACAGGCGCTGCCACAGCAAATGTCCGGTCCCCAGACAGCTTTGACAAGGACCTGGGGATCCTCTAGAGACCCATCTCTGAGCAACGGAGAAGGCAATCAGGAGCATAAGAACAGAGGAGCTCTTTTAGGTAGTCGGGGTACTGATCATGTAGGGGATCGTAGATACTTTTCGGCTTTTTTTGCTACCATATAAAACTGTAAACTAGTAACTGTCAAAAAATTATCTTCCATCTAAAAGTGTCACCAACTTTTTAAATACAATTTTGGGTGTAATGTATAACTTTGCCAAAATAAGTCCTGAGTTCTGCCTTATCCCAAAGTTTGTTCGTTAAATGTCTTAATACCTTTGGTCTCCAGAGTCTTATCAATCTATATATACAGTAACAAAGAGTGTCAGATAATTATCAGGGCCAAACTTTGCCAGCCATAGCTTTTAAACCCTATTAAACCCTGTTATCCTTTTCAAAATAGTTGTTTGCGGCCTGGTGGCCATTATGTTTCTGGGTCACTCCTGGAAAAGTAACTTTTTTTTTTTACTATTTATGCTCCCCACCCCACCCCTGCACACCACCCTTCGGGAGTTGCCAGGCATCTGTCCCTCCTTACCTGAAGCCCTGGTAATCACGATGATCCCCCATGTAGCCGTGGTTATACCTCCAGGCGGGGACGATGTCGGGCCCATACACCCTCAGGCTGCTGTGTTTCATCGAGACACCAAGGCCGGGACAGGCAGGGGAGATCTGTGCCAGGCACTCTGTCTTTCCAGCATGCAGGAGGCCAATTTGTTTGTTCTGTGTTCTCTGGGTCCATGATGTGCACTGTGACATCAAGGCGCATCCACCGATGTCCGTCACACCTCCTCCCCCTCTGCATTGATTGGTGCTTGCTGTGCCTTCGACCTCTGCCAGAGGTCAGTAAAAATTCCGAGCCTCACCCCCCCAGAGAAGATGGTGGTCCACTGATGCTCAAGCCTCCTGCCCCGCCAGCCCTCCATCTCCCTGAACACGTTCCAGAACCTGGGTTGCTGGCGTCTGTATAGTAGCGCTTGTCATGCGCTGGTGAGCCGGCAGAAAAGTAACTTTTAAGTCTCAGTGAGCTAACCATATTTTCAAAATGCAATAAATAATTACATAAATATTCACTTAGTCACTAGCCAGAGGCAGATTTTTTACTAGACTAGGCTAAGTCATCTATGTATAGAACCAAATGCAATAACCACTGCTGGGGCTAGAGATGTGCAAAGTTGGCAGACTTCTCTTCGCAAATTAATTCTTGAAGTTTTTTTATTTTATTGAACATTTCGGAATTACAACCTTTCAGTCAGCGACTCAGTTACAAAGACTCCACATCGTAAAACAAGATACACAATCGAATGAGGATAACATAAATTAAAAATACAGTAGAGTTTCAGGAGAACAGACAGCTGATGAATTTTGCCAGATTTGTGAAGCAGTGACTTGCTATGTTTTCTGCAGGTAAGGGCACTTATTCAAGTCATGCAAACTGGCTAGCAAAATTGCAACTTTGCATGACTTCACCAATGTTGCCTATGCAAAGTACCTGCCACTTCCTCTGGAAAACTCATTGCGAAGTGGACAATTATAAAGTTTTCAGGAAAGGCAATTCTGCAACTTTTTCAGAGCTTCACTGGTAGAGTAGAACCGGTCGGACTGGCCCACCTGGATACCTGGAGATTTCAGTCGGGCCCCCCTCAGTTGGGTACCTGGTCATCTTCCGAACTCTGAAAACTTTTGTATTTATTATCTTTGTTCCTAATTAAATGGGTACCTGGGACACTGTAGAAAATGTAAGATATAATCGCAGAGCTAATGTATCAAACTGAAGTGGAATACTGATATGAGTGTGTCACCCTGGGCCTCCTGTATTGATTTTCCAGGTGGGCCCTTGTGTCCTCTTTCCAAGTTCAAGTTTATTGCAGTAAAAACTCAATTGAGCAAGCTCATTCACAAGGAGGTCCTGGAATACATGTACAACAAGACTAACAGAAACATACAGTAATTGCATACAACAGGATTTCAAGTGCTGGTAGGGTACATGAACAACAAGTGTACAAGCATTATTCCGACTCTCATCGAGAAGGTCACCATACTCATAAATAAAGTGCAGCTTCCATCCATATGGACCTTGGGACTAACAGAAGGCATATACAGTCATAGAAAAAACTATTTTAGTGACAATTACAGACATATTTTATTTTCTCAGAAATTAACTTTTTAAAGAGACTAGATTAGATAGTTTCAGTGAGGATTGGAGCCTATTCCAGATGACTGGGAAGGCAATGGAGATAATACGTTTACCAAAGATGAGTGCGAGTTTTGGGGACATACAGGAAGACAAAATCTGATTTTATGAGTGCATAGGTACTGCAGCGGGTATGGATGATTGAGGTTAGATAGCTCGGGAGTTTAAGGAGAAGCTTTAGAGTCCAGGTGCTAACATGGAGAATGCGTCTGGTAGTAAGGGACGTCCAACGTACAGCTGAGTACAGGTCGCAATGATGTGTCCGATATGGGGAGTTCGTAATGAAGCACAGTGCTCGGTGGTAGAGAATGTCCAGTTTATTAAGTTTTGAGGTTGTAGAAGAGTTATAGATTATGTCCCCGCTGTCTAATAATGGGAGGAATGTGGCTTGGACAAGCCTAGTCCTGATACTGTTTGGGAATAGTGACCTGTTCGTGATGAAGAAGCCTAGCCCTAATTTTTAATCTTTACATAGGTCATCAAGGTGTTCGGTGAAGGTAATCCTGTTGTCTAGCCAAAACCGAGGTATTTAAATTTGGAGGTGACTTCAAGGGCTCACCTAGAGAGTAGCTATAAAGTCTTTCTGCAGGGTGGCAAATACGGAAGGGTGTACTGGGAGAAGATCACAGCTTTGGTTTTCTTAACGTTTAAGAGGAGTTTGCGCTAATGAGGTTGGATTCAAGCAGAGCAAAGTCAGCTTGGAGGACATCCCTGACCTCAAGCAGTGAGGCATTAGATGTTAGAGGACTGTATCATCAGCAAAGAAGTGCAATTTGGAGCTGAATATGTGGCTGTCGAGGTCATTAATGTATAGAGAGAAGAGGATGGGGCCAAGATGGAGCTTCTGGAACTCCGTGCTTATTGTTAGGGGAAGAGAACAGGCCACCTGCTTTGATTTTTGCAACCTTCCAAAAGGTAACTACTAAACCACTGGATGGCAGGGTGGCACCTATTTTAACAAGGCTGTTTTCAATTAGGCTGTGGTCTACGGTATCGAAAGCTTTGCTGAGGTCTAAGAAGACAGCTCCCATGAATTTCTTGGAGTCCATAGCGGAGATCCAATCATCAGTTACTTTAGCCAAAGCAGTAACGGTGCTATGGTTAAAGCGGAAGCCAGATTGGGCTGGATTCAGGAGCTAATGGGTTTCTAAGTGGTTCTTTAGTTGTGCATAAACCAGCTTTTCAAAGACCTTGGATAGGATAGCTAAGGTAGAAATGGGTCTGTAATTACCTAAATAGCATGGATTCCCCGACTTAAATAAAGGTAGGATGTGGGCTGATTTCTAACATGAAGGTACTATGGAAGGAAGAAATAGAGAGGTTGAAAATGTGTAAGATTGGGGCCGTAAGGTAGGTGAACCCAAGTTTTAGGAAAAGCGGTTCAATTCCGTCATCCCCTGCACTTTTCTTGGTGTCCAAGTTCTTAAGAGAATCTTCAACTTCTTTGAAGTTAAAGGGGAGCAGCTGGAAGGGATGTCTCGTTTCTGGAGTAGTGGAGTTTGTACTGTCCGGCTATTAACATGCAGCATATGGGGATGAATCGAACACTAGGCCAGCGGTGACAAAGTGAGAGTTGAATTCTTCAAGGATTTGGGGACTGTTTTCAATGGCTGTATAATTTTTGACTATCTTAGTGGGTAGAGGAGGGGCCACCAGCCGCCCTTCAATAGACTTAAGGGTTTTCCAGATTTTTAGGGGGTCCCCTTTGGCCTGCTCTAGAAAGGAGATGTAGAAGTTGGCTTTGGCGGATCGAATACGTTTAATACAGGCATTCCTGGCAGCAATAAAAACTTGCCAATCTGCCGGGCTTTTGGTGTGTCTAGCCTTGGCCCATAATTTATCATGGTTGGAGAGAGCGTTCTTTAACTCAGCAGAGAACCAGGGGTGTGATACGTTCCTCGTCCTGACCTTGATAAATGGAGCACGTTTGTTTGCTAATGTGGTGAGATTGTCGTTCTAGGAGCGTGGATATGTTGTTCATCCACACTGTCTGGCATTGTCCCTTTCCCTTTAAATCTTGCCAGAAGTCTTCAAGCTGGCTCCTCCCACCCACCGGGTGGTAAATACCTCGGCTCCTCCATGGCCTTAGATCTTCCTTTCCGCTGGAAGATACAGGTTCCCTCATGCTTTTTTGCAGCGATTGAGGCCCTGGAGTCTAATCGACGGTTTTCACCGCATCTTCTCGCCTTGAAACTCGTAAGAGTATACGACTCGGATCCAAACCTTTCGGACATGGATGACAAGTCGTCCCTTGGGTTTCGCAGGTGTCCTTGTGGACAAAAAATGTCGCGCACCGACCCCCACCTCTCGTGCGTTTATCGCCTCGGTACCGTACATGATACCTCACAATGCACTATTTGCTCTGCCTTCCATCCCACCATTCTGGAGGACCGTCAGGCGCGGCTGAAGTTGGGGAGACCGGAGCTTCACAATCCACCGGTGAAATCGAAGGAGGCCAGGTGGGCGGTTTCCGCAGCTGCGGGATCCGCCGAGCAGCTCGAACAGATGGCGGCCTTCGAGGAAGAAGCTGCCCAAGCTTCGGCCAACCGAAGCTTCTTCGTGCCACTCAACTTGGGCTCCACCTTCACAGGATCCTTTCGGGAGTTGTGCCAGTCTCTCCCTACTAAGGGTGAGGCGCCCTCGGGCTCACACTCCTCCATCCAAAAAGAAGGATCCAAAACCGTCTTCTTCTAGCTGAAGAAGGCACTCCTGGGACCGAGTGCGGTCTGACTTCCAGGAGCAGGGGGTCTCGACTACGGTCGAGATCACCTCCTCGGCTCGCGGTTTTCAGACCTTCCGTCTGGCCAAGGCACTGAAGTTGAGAGACACGGCTGATCCGACTGAGATTTCTCTCGACCCGATCGAGCCGTTGTTGCCAAGCCTCTCGTGACTCTCTGGAAGAACGTCAATTCTCTCCTTCCGATGAGAAACCCGTCCACGGTATCGATCAAGGGCCAGGAGCCGGAACCTCGGTTTTCCCCAAGTCCGGCTTCCACTTACCGACAGAGCCGACGCCGTCGGTCTCGATCGAGGAGTAAGTCCTCTTCGGTCGGTCGACCTAAGAAGGGACATAAACACTCCCGGAAGAGGCACCACCACCGTTCCTCATCCTCCTCTGATGAGGAGAGGCTTCGACGGAAACTCCGTCGACGCTATGAGGATCTTATGTGGCAGCAACTTCTGCTAACTGGCCAGAAGCCGGCTACCCCGGTGGTTCTGGCTATCACTTGGCCTCAGCCTTTTCGGCCGACACCGATTTCTTTGGCTTCTAGGGCTCTGGTCCCTTCGGTGGTCCCCGTGTGCCTTTCAGCTCGGCCGGCTACAGGCTCCCACCAATTTTGGTGGAACCTCCACCAAAACAGCCCCTGGGAGGGGTTCCCTCTAAGGAGGACCGACAGTCTTCGGGTCTTCCTCACAGACTGTCGATTACAGTCACCCCTGATCGCCCTAGGCATATCGAGGGAGATTTAGGTGGGAAGCCTTTGTATCTGGACTCCTCGGATTCGGATAATACCAGCCTTCATTCTCATGATGAGCTGTCAGTGTCAGGCTTGGAAGAGGGCCTTCCTCCTTCCAGGGCATCCTTCGACTCATTTCAGAGTCCACAGGAATGCCTTTGCAGCCTATTCAGAAGAAGGCAGAATATCCCCTCACGGATATTCTTAAGGGGGGGGATACCCCGACGGAGGCCTTTCCAGTGGCCGAAGCCATAGTTGGCCCAACTCTGGCAGCGTCCAGCTTCCTGCCCAGCTCCATCTGCCTGCATGGTCCGCAAGTACGCGGTGCCCACGGGGTCCTTGGTGGGTTTTACTGAGCACCCCTCAGCGGAAAGCCTTGTGATTGCCTCAGTATTCAGGCAAACGGGCAGCTCTGTGGATACTGACCGCCCTCCGGACAAGGTGTCCAAACTTATGGACCACTCGGCCCGGAAGGTCTACGCAGCATCATCTTTGGGCCTTCGTCAGGCAAGCTCAGCAGTGATCATGGCACACTTCTCTCATGCCCTTTTGGGGTCGCTGGATGAAGTTCTTCCTCACCTCCCAGCAGACATGCAGACCACGGTCAAGCAGGTCCGGGACCAGGGCCGGGCTGTTGCCAAACAACAGCTCCAGACAGCTCTGGACATTGGTGATTCCTGTGCCCGTTCACTAGCGGCAGCTGTAGCCTCTCGCCACAGGGCTTGGCTGAGGTTATCCTCCTTTCCCGTGGATACTCAGCACAAGCTAGCTGACGTGCCCTTCCTTGGCACCGACCTCTTCGGTCCGGGAGTGGCAGCTCATCTTCAGCGCATTGAGCAGTCTAATGCCACCTTAGATGCCACCTCTGCTAAGGGTTCTTCAGGCAAGAACCAGCAGAAGCGCAAGAAGAAGCCTTTTCGGCATTCTTCCCCTGCGGTCAGACAGCCCTCCTTCCAGGGATGTCAGCAACAGCAGCAGGTTCAAGCTTGGCGCCTAGGCCCAAGCAAGGTCCCAACAGCCCAGCAAGGAGGCCAAGGCGCTGGTTCAGGTGCCTCCTCCTCCTCCTCCTCTAAGCCTGCACAGTGCGGGTCGGGGTGGCCTCCCGCACCGTCACGCCAGATCTGGGTCCTCCTGTGGGGGCCAGCTCCGCCACTTCCTTTCCGCCTGGTCCAGTATCACTTTGGACAGGTGGGTTCCCAAAGTGGTCGGGAGGTCTGCCCTAGAGTTCGAGCAGTACCCTCCCAGCCGAGCCCGTGCCCCACGGGAGGAAAGGATCTCAGTTGGCACCCAGTCTTCCCTTCAGGATGACATTGCGCAACTCCTCCTCAAAGAGGCGGTTGCCCCGGTGCCGGATCCTCCTTCAGACCCAGGCTTCGTCTCCAGGTATTTCCTGGTGCCCAAGCGACCGGGGGGGGGTTGTTGCCCCATTCTAGATCTCCACGACCTGAATCAGTATCTCAGGTCTTGCACCTTCGGATGGTAACTCAGACCAGATCATACCATCCCTGGGCGAAACATGGTTCTGTTCACTGGATCTTCAGGGCCTTTTTACCATGTCCCAATCCGTCCGTCCCATCAGCGGTTCCTCCGCTTCAGGGTCGAAGGGACCCTGTACGAGTTCAGAGCCATGCTGTTCAGCCTGTCATTGGCCCCAAGGGTCTTCACCAAATGCATCGCAGTGGTGGCAGCCCATCTACGGCGTCAAGGGGTTCGTATTTACCCCTATCTAGATGACTGGCTCCTGGCGGGTTCCTCCCTTCAGGAGGTGGAGAGGTCCAGGGACCTGACCCTTCGAACCTGCTCTCACTTGGGCCTTCTGGTCAGCAAGGCCAAATCAGAACTCCTACCTTCTCAGGTGATGGGTTTCATCAGGGCAGAGCTCGACTCTTGTCAAGCCAGAGCTCGGCTCCCGGCGGACAGGGCGGAGATTCTTTCCTCCTTTGCCCAATCATTTCTGGTTGGGCACTTGCGCCCTGCCTGGGACTTCCTGCACCTCCTGGGTTACATGGCAGCGTGCACCTCAGTGGTCCATTGGGCCAGACTGCACATGCGTCCCCTTCAATGGGAGCTGGCTGCCCAGTGGCCTCAGCGTCAGGGTCTCTTCGACCAGCTAATCACAGTCACCCAGAGGATGTGGGACGCTCTCCAGTGGTGGACCGTCCCAAGTCATTTGCAGGAAGGAGTCCCATTCGTCCGCTCCGAGCCGACAGTTGTCCTTACGACTGACGCCTCTCTCATGGGCTGGGGAGCCCACATGGAGGACAACAGAGCCCACGGGTTCTGGACCCCTGAGGAGTCCCGATGCCACATCAACCTGCTGGAGCTCAGAGCAGTCAGACTGGCACTGTCAGCTTTCGCTTCCCAGCTCCGGGGTCAAGTGGTGCAAGTCCAGACGGACAATACTACGACCATGTACTACCTCAACAAACAGGGCGGCATGCACTCCCATCTGCTGTGCAAGGCGCTTCAGATCTGGACCTTCGTCAGCCGGCTGGGGCGGATCTCCTAGCCATCCATGTGGCAGGAGTCGCGAACCAACTGGCGGATGCTCTCAGCTGCATAGGCCAGACATCCGACGAGTGGTCTCTCCATCCAGAGGTAGCTTACGACCTGTTCTCCCACTGGGGCAAACCGTTGGTGGACCTGTTTGCCTCCAGGGAGAACACCAAGCTGAGGCTGTACCATGCCCGCCCCCCTCAGCAGGGTTCGCTGCAGGGGGATGCCTTCTCGAGGCTGTGGACCCCAGGCCTCTTCTACGCCTTCCCTCCATTTCCCTTGATCCACAAGGTGTTACTCAAGGTGAGGAGGGACAAGGCGAAGGTGATTCTGGTAGCCCCAGATAGGCCACGCCAGTTCTGGTATCCAGATCTCCTCAACCTCAGCTGCAGATCCCCGGAGCGGCTGTGTACATGCCCGGACCTGATATCGCTGAACCAGGGGAAGGTCTTCCACTCGGACCTTCAATCCCTGCACCTCACAGCCTGGTTCCTGAGCAGCTAGAGTTCCAGGCTTTGTGTCTTTCTGAGGATGTCTACACCGTGGTGGAAGCATCTAGAAAAGAATCGACCAGGAAATGTTATGCCTTCAAATGGAAAAGATTTTCCATTTGGTGTCAGGAAAAAAGCCTGGACCCCTTATTATGCTCTGTGGCTAACATTCTAGACTACCTTTGGTCCCTCTCCAAAGGGGGTCTTCGGTCATCGACCCTTAGGGTGCACCTAGCAGCCATGTCTGCTTACCGGGCGCGGGCCGGTCAGCCGACGTTGGCTCAGGAGACGGTGATCGGGCGCTTTTTCAAAGGCCTGGATCACATATCCCTCCGGTGCGTGAACCTCCACCTCTGTGGGATCTTTTGCTGGTTTTGGCAAAGCTCATGGGCAAGCCATTCGAACCCATGCACAAGTGTGAGCTCGCACTTGTCGGAGAGAACTGCCTTCCTGGTGGCTATCACGTCAGCCAGAAGGACAGGGGAGCTCCAGGCGCTTTCGGTGGACTCCCCTTATCTGGTCTTTCACAGGGACAAAGTTGTCCTGCGCCCCCACCCGAAATTCCTTCCGAAGGTGGTGTCAGAGTTTCACCTCAACCAGGTGTTGACTCTGCCGGTATACTACCCTAACTACACCTCGGATGCTGAGTACAGGCTCCATACTCTGGACCTCAGGCGTGCTCTCTCCTACTATAAGGAGAGGACGGCGGAAATTCGGAGAGAGGTTCGCCAGCTGTTTGTCACCTACGTTGAAGCTGCTTCTGGCAGACCTGCAGCTAAACGGACTATTGCAAGATGGATTACATCATGCATAAGTCTGTGTTATGAACTGGCGGGCAAGGAGCCTCCCAAAGGGATAAGGGCTCATTCTACCCGCCATACTGCTGCTTCAGTGGCTGCTTCCAGGGACATCCCTATCCAAGAAATCTGTCAGGCTGCTACCTGGAAGTCAGCAAACACCTTTATTACCCATTACCACATCGACCTAGAGTCACGACGTGATGCTGGTTTTGGGGCCTCGGTTCTCCAATCTCTGTTTCCTAAGTAGGGGGTGTGCGCCTTGCCTCCCTCCTCCCGGAGAACTGCTAGGAGTCTGCCAGACAGTGTGGATGAACAACATGTCCACGCTCCTAGAAGAACAGGTTACTCACCTGTAACAGTAGTTCTAGGAGTGGTATATGTTGTTCATCCACACGCACCTCCCGACCTCCCCGGCTTAAGGCGCACAGCCTGGCTTCCAGCGGGCTAGATCTGGCGTCATGGGGTGGAGCCGAGGTATTTACCATCTGGGTGGGTGGGAGGAGCCAGCTTGAAGACTTCCGGCAAGATTTAAAGGGGAAAGGGATAATGCCAGACAGTGTGGATGAACAACATATACCACTCCTAGAACTACTGTTACAGGTGAGTAACCTGTTCTTCAGGACCATGACTGCTTCATCAGGCATTTTAGAGAGAGAACAATTTTGCCATCTAACCTGGCTAAAGTCTTTCAGAAAGTTCGACTCACTGAACTTGCGGAATGACCATTTGATTATCTTAGGTTGGTGGCGAATCTAGTTTGTAGTCTTGTACAGACTACAATGCCATGATCGCTCATGTCATTATGGAATACAGCCGAATGAAGGATTTTGTGAGGATGGGTTGATAATATAAGATCGAGAAGTGAGCTATTAGCCAAGTGTGTCTTGTTGACCCTGGTAGGTTCAGACACTAGTTGGGTGAGATCAAGTTCAATCATCAAGAGAGACTTTAGTCTGTGTGATTTGTATGATAGCCAGTCCATGTTGAAGTCCCCAATGATTAGTACTTCAGAGTTAGCAGCGGCTGTTAGTGATTTTAGGATATTAAGGAGATCAGTTCCACCACTAGGGGCCTATAACAACCTATAATTGTAATGCATTCCGTGGAGGGCCGGTGTAGCGTTAAGAAACAATTTCATATTCCTTATGTTTTGAGTTACAAAGGATGTCACTAACTGAGAACTTGGTTTTAGTGTAATAACTACTCCCGGTCCCCTGTCTGCCCTATACAACTTCGTGGCCATGAGGGTGACTCGTTGGTCTGAGTTGGATTTTTTAGCCAGGATTCTATGATAATGAGATCAGGCTTAGTATGTAGAGCCCATACTTGAAGTTGATCGATTTTTTAGGCAGGCTTAAGATATTAACTAGCATTAGTTTAAGACCTGAGGCTGATGCAGATTCGGTAGGTGAGGTGAGCAAGGTGGGCGAGCCAGGGTTCAATTCTACGTTCCGAGCATAGAAGGAGCAAGAATAACAGTTTCTTAATGCACTCAAGAGAGACCTGAGAGCTTTATTCCTTTTGCCCCACTTATTTGTGGTTGACAAAGACAACCTGTTACTGCTGGTTTGTGACAGAGAAGTATGATATTTGCATATAGAATAGGGAGCACTCTGAGACATAGGTGAAGAGAGCAGGAGCTGTATGGGGGAATAAAGTGGTAGTCTAGCAGAGGAGAGTGCCGTAAAATAAGGTGCCCTGATAAAGGGTAAGGCTAGCTGGGGCTGAGGGACGAAGGATGAACTAGGTCCATATAATTCATTAGTGTGAAGGACAAAAGGTAGACAACAGAGGAATAATATAATACTGAGGGCACAGTATGCCATAGTTCCAGAAGGAGGAGCTGGATGATAGCAGATAGAGAGGGTACCTTATCCTAATTTTATGGGGAACGGGTACTGTGATTTGTCATGCTGAGGACCAATAAGGAAGCTGTAGTGCCAGCTGGGGGTGGGACAAAAGTGTATTTAACGGGAGACTGGGTGGGGGTGGGAAGAAAAACAGAGATCAGGGCTGAGTCCTTAGTGCAGAGAAGAGTGCAGATTCAAAGCCGTGGCTGTGGGCCAGTCGGGGCTGTTTGCTAGGAGGCGTCTGAGTTCCGATTGGTTGGAAAGTGGCGTACCTTTGTGAAGGAGAATCCGAGACTTGCGCTGCGGTCGGCAGCTTTGGGAGCGCCGTCCAACCGGGGGGTGCTTCAGGCAGCGAAGTGAGGGCTGGGAGCAGCTGAAGGAGAGAGAAAGGGCACAATTTAAAGGCAGCTGGGGTGGGGGCAGGCAAAAGATTCATAGCACAGGAGAAAGAAAATTAGCAGTACAAAGAGGTATTTAATTTTGGTGCCAGGAGGGTGGCTGTTAAGCACTTTACTGCTGTACTTCTCTTAACAGGGCTGTAATCACTTGAGCAAGGTTTTAGCTGTTAATTCACATTTAAATTACAGGCAGTCTTACAGAAACAGATTTTAGGCAAGTAATTTAGTGAAAAATAGAGATCAGGGCTGAGTCCTTAGTGCAGAGAAGAGCACAAATTCAAAGCCAGGTGGGCCCTCTGTACCCCAATCCGACCCTAGTAGAACTTTTGCAACATTTCTGAGGAGACATCATTGTGACATCAAAAGGTAACTGACATTTTTTCTGAGCTTCAGGAAGTACGACGGTGTGGCAGGCGACTAGTAAAAGTAGCAGTTTTCATTTAAAAGTTTGCCATGCACAAGTGACCGTGCCAACTGTAGCTGTTGTACCTTGATATTGCTCTGGAATGCCCTGATGCTGCTGCATGGAGGAAAAGTTTAATAAGGAATAAAAATGGTAGCATAAAGTCATTGTAAGCCATTTTCTCCTTGAATGCTGACCTTTGCATCCTGGAGGGTATGGGATTTTCATCTGAGAGAGCCCTGGTATGTGCACCCAACTACTTGGTTTTCTATAAACTAGAAGCTAGTGCCTTTGTGGTAAGTTTGTAATACAACTACTGCGGGCACATGCCAGCAGAGCTGTGTAAATATATAAGCAATACTCCATGACAGGCTATGAGTTATGCTAAGATTTACTCACGCGTGGCGTGATTTAGTCACCGAGCCGCAAGCTGGTAGCGAGATCCACAGGCGTGAGTAAATTCCAGCATCACCATACCCGGAGTGGATTACTGCATTTACGCATATGCCGTTAGTGATTTTAGTAAGAAAAAAGCCAGAGATTGTTACGTTTTGTGTTTTTTATTTTTTAGCCTGTTTGGGTTAACATAGTCTTCCACCATGTAAAATAGTTCCTGATGTGGTACAACAATTGATAACATAATAGACATAACTAATATGTTTGGTACAGTCATTTCAAATTTATATTTGTAACTTTTTTTTCCAACTGTAAATGTATCTGTCATACAACTGTAACTGTTGTGGCCTTTTAACTTTTTTTTTTGGTGCTGCACAATTCTTGACAAGTCACCACTATTGCTTAGTGCTGCTGGGTGATAACAAATGCCAAATAGCATAAAAAACAATAACACGGCTATTTTATTTTTTTACATTTCTTGTGTATTTAGTCACTGCTCATGTATTTAGTCACTGCTCATGCATTTAGTCACTGCTCAGTCTTTGAATGCTGATGTGGGGAAAGTGCTTTTACTGAAAAAGCGTGGGCTATAACTTTTTGAAATCACAGCTGAAAAGCTGTGCCACATGATACTGGGCATGCACCATTGCACATACATGCCGCATGCACAGTATCAGTAACAGATTATCGCTGATTTTTACAACTTTTAGCCTCGTTTTTAGTAACAACCAGTTCCCCACTTTCTAAAAGGTGATGGTGGAGGTGTCGCGAGCTGCTGCAGTGTTTTCGGTCGCTAACAAAAAAATGTAATGCCAGCGATGAAGTTCATTCATGGCTCCTCTATGGCTGTCACTGTCCTAGGTCACAGAGGATGTACTGTCTGGCAACATTTTTTTTTTTACTTTTTTTATACTTCGTTTTGGTACCAAGTGTACTTCTACTTAGGGTTTGCCACTTCATCTGGTCTGGAGGTTAGCGGGGAAATAAGATGGCAGCAGTTGTTTTTTGATGACACAGATTGTTTTCTTGTGAAGAGGCCACTGAATCTTTTATCTGTGAGTTATTGTAGGATTTACCCATGGGTAAAGTCACTCAGTAGCCAATCAGATTTCTGGAAAAACGGAGACCATTGTATAATATACCGCAATATTCAGATTAGACTGATTTGATACTGGTGAATTTTCATTATTTACATTTATCATTCAGGATGAAACTGTGTTTTGCTACAGATTTGCTGTAAGGTGCTTTGCCCAGAAATAAGTTTTTCAAGGGCAACCCCCCCGGGTTGCCCCTGAAAAAGGGACTTCTAGTCTCAGTGGGCCTACCCAGTCAACACAATTCGATAAATAATAATGTTATTCAGGTTCCTACTATAAATGCCTTTATATTCGCAGTGTGAAGAATTTTTATTCACACCCTTCTAATAAAATGGCTGAGTGGAGTTCCAGTATCTACAGAAGGAATAGTCATTCTGGACCCTCATACAAAGTTGCCATTATCAGTACAAAATGTTGCACCATCATAAAATCTTCAAAGCACAAAATCTTAACCAACTGTTAGTGCGATGGAGGAAGAATAGTCTCCCACGTGACTATGTGGCAATGCAAATGTGGCAGCCATTAGTGGGTGCAGTCAGAGTTTGCACCTGCCAACATTCTGGATTGCAAGATCTGGACATGGTATAGTTCATGTAAGCAATAATCTCCAACAGTGTGGGCGTATTGGCTATACCGACCGCCCAGGCGCATAATGATGCATGCTCACAGTACAGAGATTAAAATAGCTGCACAACCCTTTCCTATTGTCACGCTTACACAAGACGTTATTCTAGGGGCCCTTGTAGCTGTCCTTTACCAGGAGATAACCGAATTGTATATTGCTGATGTTTTACCCTCTTGACATATGCTGCCTACTGATTTCAGGAATAGGCATATGTGCTTACTACTGAATGCACTGTGACTGGCAGCATGTACAAGCAGGGCTGTGAAATGGCTAAACAAAACCAACATTTCTAAATTACACTGGGACATTCTGCTCACCAGTTTTAAAAGGAGGCTACTGGAGGACCCTGAGCACTTATACCCTGGCATGTAATCTCTGTGTGGAGAGGACTATGATGTGTACATTGTGTACTTAAACCTATGAGGGCTGCCAGATAAATGTCCATGCTCTCACTAGGTGGTGAGAGCATGGACATCATTACAGCAGCGAGAATGTGTGCAGTGCATGACTGGACATTGCAAATATGGTGCTGTGCCTTGAGGGTTGTAAAAGTTACATGAAACTATTTAGGGGTACTAGTACCACTAGCTTTTCCCCATGTGGTGATAGATTGGCTGGTAAGGGTCACATATTTATAAGTAGAGACCCATGAAATTCAGAAATACGAAATATCATGAACTAAAATGAAATTGGGTCTATAAATCGAAATCTTCAACTTGATGTAAATGAAAACAAAGTCAGTTTTGTTACTTGCGAAGTACACGAACACGTCAACAATAAGTTTTTTGATCACCCTTGCACACTCTCCTTTACATCTACCGCCAACTTTTTATATGTGTTTTCATTGATACCGGCCTTCGGCTCCCGGTACCTGGCTCCCTGGTTCAGTGTGTGGAGAATAGCATTCACCCCTGTCAGTCAGTCTGTCTAACAATAGGTTATTTGGGCTCCCTTTCACAATATCCTTTATATCTGCTGCTACCTTTTTATATCTTTTTTGTTTTTTTGACTCAGTTTCTTCACTTACCACACTGGCCTCTCTTGGGTGAGGTTACTCGGCTGGTGCTTCTGCTGCCCGCCTGAAGTCTCTGACGTGCTCTCCAGTCCGGGACTGTCCCTCCATCTCAATCCAGCCACCCAACCCTTCAGCTCTGAGCCCCCCCCCAGGATGGGGTCACCATCTCCTCTGATGTTCTATCTATAATCTAGTGGAGCGACCAGATAGGAGGAGGCAGACTGGAAGCACACACCAGTAGAGCCCGCCACTGGGCATGGGGTCCAGCCACTGATTCCACCGTCGCCTACCGCCATGGTAGGGTTTTTTCCTTGTTTGGTTACCCCAGGGTTGCGGTGTGCAATGGCTCCTGTGTGGCATATTCCTTCTGTGCCATGCGTCGCTGGAGCCTGCCAATGACCAGCCCCCTGTGTCCTGACGTCTAGCGCTACCACTGATCTCCACCAGAGGCTGCTTCTGCATCGGGAACCACCCACAACCCATCCCAGGAGGGAGAGCAGTCCTCCGGATGCTCAGTCATCTCCCTCCCCTGCCCGACCCCCAGCAACCTGGATCCATTCCCGAACCTGGGTTGCTGGCATGGCGCAAGGTGTGGCGTCCAGTGCCTCAACCCTCAGTGCCACCAGGCCGGCTGAATATATTTGATATTTTCCAGTTGTTTTCATTGACAACCTCCTACAGCTTTCTGTTCCCGGCTCCCCAGTTCAGTGCTGTTCAGTGCGGAGAAATTGCATTCATCCCTGCAATCAGTCAGTCAGTAAGTTTGTTTGTGCTCCCTTACACACCGTTCTTTACATCTGCCACTCTTGTACAGAAAATGAAATGGCTTACCCTTCATTCATTCGGCTTACCCTTACCCTTCATTCAGTGACCACCCGTTCCACCCCGCTAAAATAACATGCAGCCGCAAAATCATCTTGAGTGAAATGCTCGTTGTCCACCAATGGTTCCTGCAGCTGAATGAATAAAGATATACAGCTTTTGGCTAAAGGTACATTTAAGCTTAAATGTTTTGTTGTGAAACTGCCTTCCAATCATTGAGTGAGTGGTTAGACTTGGTGTCAGTTGAAGTGTTCCTTCATTTAGCACTCTGCCCATTCTGTTTGAGTTAATAAAAAAATTGGAAAATGATAAAAAAAAAGCATGTAAATAAAAGTATTTAAAAAGCTACTGAATGTTTGTGTGACTTAAACTCTTCCTTCATTCAGTGCTCCACCCATTCTGTTCACATTAATAATAAAACAATTAGTGAATTATTAAAAAACCTTGTGAACTCCTAGATTGTGCCCTGTCAGTACCATTGTTGCATTAGGCGAGTTGATTCAGCTGACAATGATTTGATCAAAGTATCTGAGTACACCTTTTAACTGAAATGTAATAACAAGAAATAAAATGAAATTTTGGATAAATAACAAGAAATGAATGAAAAATAAAAAAAAATAAATTTTTTTTTTTTTTAAATTAACATGTCTCTGTTTATAAAATGATCCTTTATGGTATAGATTTCCTTTAATTATTTCAAATTTTTAAAATTTTACTCAGTTATCCCTGTGCCTCCTTTCCCTGTTCCCTGTTGGTCCCACAGTCAGGGCTGTATTGGTTGCACAACCACACCCCATATCATTACCTTAGCGGGCTCTGCCTTCAGCTGTCGTAACTCTAGTTGTAAATGCACTTGCACCCTGTACCACATTATACCCTGAATCATGTTGTAACCTTGCTGTTATATTGCCTGCACCTACCATCTCTTATTGTTCTATTGATATATTGTATGCCTCAAATTCTTACATTGTATTGTCCCCAGGACGCATCTGGAATCGAGCGGTACTTCGCTTAGTGTGCCTTCCTGCTAAAACGCTTAAATAAATAAATGAGTAAAATTTGCCACAGTAGACCACAAATGGTGACAAAAGGGGCATTGTATGTGACAGGAAAAAAAGGGAACTCTAAAACAGAGTAAACAGTATAGGTAAAAAAAACTTTCTGATAACACTTTAAAGTTTCCTTAACTGCACCATAGTTACAGTGTAACTACACTTAACTGCATTGCAGTTGTAATGCAGTTACTTGCAACAAATCTGTAACTACAGTGTAATTACTCCTGTTGCATGTAATTAACAATTACCTACCCTGCAGTTACTTTGAAACTGACACTTAGTGTGACTATTTTTCCATAACATAGTTCCCTATTGCTGTTAAATTATGTTTTTATTGATGTGTTTTCAGGAGCTCACGCGACGTTCCAGGATCAAAGTAGCCAGGGATGGGGAAGAGCAGCCGAATGCAGTGTGACCCAGGCCCAGGGAGGGAAAAATCCAGGTTCCAGTGTCACAGTAGACCCTCTCAGTGAGCTGGGGAACTTGCTCCCAGTGAGAAGGTGGCACATGCCCAGAGCATGCTGCAGCATTCGAAGCCTCCCGAGGTAAAGCCTGACATCAGTAGGTGGGAGGGACCCATGCAGTGCGAAGGAGAAAACCAGACGAAATAGGGTCACTGACAGCTGTGGGCCCTGATCCATGTAGGTCCTCACCAGTTTCAACAGTGGGGGGGAGGCTGATGGGTCAGGGGTGACTGGCAGGAGTCCAAAGGAGAGGAGCTCTGAAACCAAACAGCTACATGAAAGAAACCAAAATTGCATTTACTGTAAGATGCAATGAAAATGTCAGTTTCTCTATTTACTCTGCAGAAAAGAAGAATGGAAGAAAACGAAAGGCAAGGGAAAGAAGCAAAGAAAAGAAATGTGACAGAGCCTCCTGGAGGCACCTAACCAGAAGGACTTGCACATCATCCACATGGAGTTTGCGGAGGAGCCTGAGGCACAAAAAGGAACTGAGAGTGTTGGTTTACTTGAAACTGAAGATTTTTAAAGTTTCATTTATTAGATATCAGTATTCCTTTCTTTGTCCTTTTCTCATTTTCAGTGGTGCAATTTATTAAGACAGATATCTCACTGGGCAAAATCTTCAAAGCATTTTGCTGTTTCTGGCTTTTGATGTGAGAGTCTTGCAGAAAATAATTGGGAATTTTCCATCGGTGTGTCACAGGGACATATCTCTATGGTCTAGTTTGTATCATTGTTGGGGCTGGGGGGGGATCTGTGGGATGCTTGCACCTACATTTCAGTGCAAACTTTAAGAAAGCAGGTCCACATGCTGCATAATTGGCCACTGTTTAAAAATTGGGTGCAGGGGCATCCAGTGTATTAGGCCCTCTCTAAGCGCCTCTACCATGACTACACCTGCATCCGTGACCACTGTGTTTGAGAATCCTGTTCATTGTGTTGTTCTACATATTTGCTTTGATTATGCACACGAGTTGAAAATGGATGATCCTGTTTATAAAAAGCTAATTCAGTTTGCTGAGACTGATGAACCAAACTAAGAATTTACAGACAAATACAAAAGCATGTTTATTTTCCTGGTAATACTTCCAAGAAAAGCCCTAAAGTTTTTGCTCTGACCATTGGAACATAATTTTAAGCAGTAGTAAGTGACACTACACAAAAATTTTTTTTTTCACAAGATTGTATTTTGTATACTGTATGTATGCCTGAGACAGCAGAAAGGAAATACTGTGTTTAATTTGAAATTTGCAAGGAAACATGCAGATTGAATGATATGTATAATTTAGAGCACATTGGAGTATTACAGTTTTCTCTCAATTTTTTTGCACATTATGGAACTTCTTAATTTGTATTTGTTATCTTAAATGTTAAAGACTATATTGCAATAAAACTGCCACACTGTCAATGATGTCATTAAAAAACACAAATTATGGCCATCGTTTTCCATAATTTGGATGTTTGAGATTGAACATTCTCATACATTCAAACCACTGCAAGCTACAGTTTATTTTTTTTACTGACAGTCATTTTTCTTTTGCTGCATGTGACCATTTTTTTGGAAAACCACTATATTTATGATGCTTTGGGGCCCCAACATGGGGAAAATGGGCAAAATGTGACACACTCACACACACACACACACAGCAACCATTGCAAAATGCTGAAAATTCTTGCTTTTCTAATTTCTGGTAACAAAATTGTTAATGTACAAATTTAGTTAGGGACTTCATGTGAGAGAATTTCTGGGGTGGGACACAATAAAAAATTATCAAGGAACTAATAAAATCACATTTGTTTTACAACCCTTCCAGGTTAAAAAAAATGCAAACTATGGATCAAAATGTGGTGGAGCACGTCCCTCCCCCCAATTCTACTGGCATGACAGCGCTGAATTTAAGTAAGAAGACCACTGGCCCATGAGATTATTTCTCCCACCAACTCAGTGGGAATACCCTGTCACTACTGCTCTGTGGGATTTTCAAATTCCAATGGAATGGAATTCCGGGGAATTTTAGAACATTCCATCTTAATTCAGCAAAATTCCGTCAGTAGCGTAATTCTAAAATTTTGAAAGTGGAATATTTTTTGCGGATGAGTCATCCATGGTTTACATAAACCTTGAATTCCATGGAATTGGATAGCACACAAATTCCGCTGGTGGAATTCCGCATTCTATACAACTCTACCTGTCACCGCATCTTGTTCAAGTTACTCATCCAGTTTGAGATTGGAGGTAAGAACGTCAGTTGACACCGCCTGCTCCAGAATGCCATTCTGAGTGTCCAGTCCACCACTCTTTCTGTGAAGTAGGTCTTCCTAATGTTTTGTTTGAATCTTTCTCATTGCAAAGATGTTGGCAGTTCCTCGTCCTCTCAACCTTGTATGTCCTAAAGTTCCATTATCCCTTTAAAGCAGCAGTATCTGATAATCAGCAAAATGTTTTACCATAATACTGTAGGACTGTTTATTTTCACATTTGTTTTATTTTGTGATCAGCTGGGCAGCCGGTGTTATACAAAATTATTTTCACATGTCCACTTTTGTCATTCATATAGTGTTGAGCACTAGTGTTCGTTCTGTACAGTGCTGTGTTTTACTAGTTTGTGGGAGCAGCAGATGGTAAGCATTGCATTTTGTAATGAGATGGTCATATACAGTGCCTACAGTAGCTGCAAAGGTAGCAACCAGGACCGTGTGGTGAGCACTGCACTGAACAAAACATGTAGTCTGACACCTCTGTCTGGTAAAGTAACACCCAAACTAAGCCAGTGTTTGTCTTGGTAGTTTATTAGACTGAGTTCACAAACAAATTTTAAATATTGAGCACTGCTGTTTTCAGGGAAACTAACTTCATGCATGTCTCACTCTCACCATCACATGGTTTTGGCATTCAAAGTTTAGTGTTCAAGGGAGACAGCAGACATTGGAATCAGGCGATAATAAGTTATTTAAGTTAACCTTGGCTGGTTAGAAGATTTAATAAGGTTATGGAGTTAGAGAGTAAGATAGGTAAGATAGTGTGAGATACAGTAGTATGTACATTTTGACATGAGTTAAAATTGCTGCTGCCGCCATTGGGAGCAATCATTTGAGTGCAGAGAGGGTATAATCAGTGATTGTCTGTTAAATTTCTGGGACCGTCCAGCTGTAATCTTAAATTACCAGTATTTTACTTAAATTACTTAGCAGTATACCCAAAGTTTGTTGTCATTGACTACCATCTGAGCCCATAGAGGTCTTCAGTGTGAGTAAGCCTCTGTCTCTCTACAGCTTCCGTTGCACCCATTTGCTGTGCACAACATTTCTTATCATTTTCACTGGCTTTTTTATTTTCACAAGAGACTGGTGTCCCCCAAATATAGTTAAAAATAAAATGAGAGAAAATAAGCAGTTCTACAGTAATTTTTTTCTTAGCAGAAATGTATTTCTGTCATACTCATTCCTAATCAGTGGGCCATATTTTCAAAGTGTGACACGAGGCTTGTGTCAAGTGCGGCATTAAACTCGTTTTTTTGGATGCAGTTGCCCCAAACACTTTTGCTGCAGTTTTGCCCAGTGTTAGTACATTGGGTGTAGTTATGACTGTTTTCCCACATTACAGAAGCTTGCGTTCAATATTTGGTACCAGCCTCTGAGAAGGGTACTTGGGAGAGACACAAGCTAGACCAGCAAAAGCTTCATGGGATAGAAAATCCCAGTCACTGGTGGGGAGAATGCTGCAAGCTTCAAGGCCAAATAGTCGGTGCACCAGGGGCTTGTGGCATTCTTACGGCTTTGGAAATCTGCTCAATATATTTTTAACTCCCTCAGGTATTAAGAAAACTGATTGTAGGACTATTTTTGTAATTAAAAACTCAAGTCATAAAAGATGGCTGCCACTCACAATATGTAAAAAACTCTCTTCCTCTGAGGGTGCACCCGGGGTGTGCATAGTAGTAAGCAAGCACTGCACCACACAAAAATCTTTCATTATTTTCACAGGGCATTTATCTCAGTTCAGGAACGAAAGAAAATTCAAAATAAAACTGGCATATTAATGTTTGTGCCAGAAATACACTATTGCTAAAATAAACCCACAGAGAATTACAATTCTGTCTTGGGCCATAACAAAATATAATATTGATCCAAGTTAGGCTTCTCTGCTTCTTATGAAAATATTTTTTTCCTGTTGTTTATGAGCATGTTCAGATTATTGTCATATGAGGAATACAGTAGCATTATGAACCCTTGGGTTATTCCTAGGGCAGTGTAGAATGTTGAAATTTGATGAAACAGAATTCGTGAAATTTTTGAAAATTCTGTGGAATTCCTTGATAGTAGAATTCTGACATTTTGCATGCAACTAGGTTTTCACTGATTAATAATTTTCAAGTTTACATAAATTGTGGCTTATTTTTCTGCAATCTGTAGAAATTATTTTGCAGATGATGTGGTCCACAGTAAACTATTCCATGGATTGCAAAAAAAAAATGCTTTTTAGAATTTTGTGGCATTAAAACAAACTCCCCAAAAGCATTTAGGAAGTGTAATTGCCATTCCACACCAAACCAGATGGCGGAATGCTCCATTCCACACACCCCAGTTATGCCTAAACACCAGGAATAGGTTGCCTTTGTTGTTTTAACCAACCAGTTGAAGCCTGTAGAACTGAACATTTTTTTTTAATTTCTGTTTACTGCTCCAGGAAAAATCCAGAAAATTTGAGGACTGCTATATTTATTTTTCTTGGCTTTTTTTTTGCTGTTTAAAATATTGTTGAAATGTTAAAATTGCAGTATTAAGAGCTTTGTGGTTTATTATAGCCTTGAGTTGCCGATGTTTGTTTAGTTCTTGCTTTAAGAACCATATGTTTTATTGTCTAATTATGAAAATATTGAAGTTTTATTTCTAAAAGTGGATTATTTAACATGCATATAACATTATTATTTCTCTATTTAGTTTTTTGTTGCTGTCATTCGGATTTTTAACAAAGTTTTGTATTTTTTTATAAGCAGTGTTCAGATCTTGACTGTTTTTTTTGGTTCTTATAATTTGCCTTTGGACTTTCAAGAAAAGTTTCCTCGATCCATATTTCAACTGTAATACAGTTAATCATTTTTGTATACAGTTAGATGAAGTACTTCAGATTGTGGACTTGCTTAAACTTTTAGGCAAAAAAATATTTTCTATTCTGAAAGCTCTGCTGGTCCTTTCACTGCATTACTTACATAAGACAAAATTTCCTAGTACATTATTGCCTCTAACCTTTTTCAGAGTGAAACCATATTACATGTGTCATGTTAATAAAATAATGTTTTTCCCCTCAAATGCTCTGCGTTTTGGCTCCTTTGTACACTTTCTTGCAGAATGTGATATAAAATATACAAATGGGTTCTGATTGTCATGTTAGACATTTTGTGAAGCCTTTCCTAATTAATATAGGGGTATTCCCCCATTTTATGATGGAATTTATTTTCCCCTTTTTCAAGTGTGCTTGTCTCCATCTGACATATGGGTTGTTCTCATTTCACACAGTGGTACTGATTCTCAGAAGTCCCAAAAATGCCACAAGCCCCGGGTACGTGGAACATATGACACATGGGGACTTGCGCCATTTCCTGGCTGGTGATTGGGATACTCGATCCTGTGTGCCGATTGCTGCAAGTTAGTCCACATTATTTATTTATTTATTTATTTGACATATCGGTTTACAACCTTTGAGTCAGAGGCTCATTTACAAAGGTACCTCGTCACATGCAAGACAGATGGTAATACAGAACACGGTATAACAACAATTACATTAAGGATGTGTTACAGACATTTGTCACAGACATTATTTACAGCATTTCGATGTAGATATTTTCAGACATTATTTATAATATTTGGATGATGATATTTACAACATAACAGCAGAAGACATTAAAGCTTGAGAAAGCATCTGGGCAAGTTGCGGCAATCTCGGGTACCCGTTTGACGGGACATGCACCAAATATATGGTGCAATGTGCTGTAAAATGGGAAAGTTATTGTGAGTGCACCTGATCTTGAATCAGGTGCACTCTGTGGCAAAGTTTTTGGCACAGCTGCCCACCACCCTTTGTGAATCTGGCCCAGTAACCCCAGTAAAGGCAGGCCTAGCATACATACCTCTCACCTGTCCTTCTCAACATTACAAGAGATGTCCCTCATTTTACTACTTGGAATTGCTTTGGCCAACATCTATCCCACATGGAAAGGTACAGCCCACACAGGGAAGGTGCTGTAAACCCAACTTTATAGCCAAAATGAAGAATACTCTAGTGAAGTTAGCTTTATGCAAATAACACTGCTGCTTTCCACAGTGTTCTGAACTTGTCTCTATGTACAAGGATGTGCCCACATTATGAGGGCTAGTGTCCCACATTTTCCACATTTCAAGTCCAGTACTCCAGGCTTCAGTGATTTAAAGTTCAGAGATATAGGCCCTGATTTTCCAAAGACTTGCGAATGCTGCGAGCCCCTGGTGCACCAGACAGATGGTGTAGGGGGTTTGCAACATTCACTGGGTGCCCATCGCAATTTTCTGTCCTTCGTGCCAAATGCTGCAAGTTATGCCAGCTCCCCCAGGTCTAACTTGTGCCATTTGGGGGACCCTTTTCATGGGGCTTGCACCAAATATGGGATGCAAGCTGCCAAAAATTGTGGAAACTGCCGTAACTGTGCCCAGTATACTAAAATTAGGCGCAGTTGCATCAAATCAGTTTGGCGCATTTTCACCAAACAGTGTGGCTGACGCAGGGCTTGACGCAAGTCCTGCATCAGCCTTTGAAAATTGGGCGCATAGTATGCACACCCAGTCCAGCTGCAGTAATTCTGAGTATCATGAAGTGGACTTTTAAATGGTTTGAATAAATGGTTACATCTAGTCACATGACCATGCATATTAGTGTCACCTGACTGCACCACTGAGATTTTGATTTCTTTTTTTCCTTTTAAGATTATTGTGTAAACACATAATGCATTCCAGGAAGTGGGGTAATGCTGCATTATCCAGTGGCTAACAAATACTCAATTGGGTAACAGCCATGGGGGCACACCTGCATATACCTACAGTAAAAAAACGAGCATTTGCCAACATCAGCTGTTTGCTTGCTTGCATCTGCTGTATATTTACATAGAAACATAGCAACATGGAATTTGCGAGCAGATAAAGACTGGTTGACCCACCTAGTCTGCCCATGTTCCCTCCCTGCCTACAGTCACACTGTAGACTTTATTTGTTTGTTGGGCATATATACCGCAGCAGTTACAATAAACAGATTAATAACATGAGTTGTAATAGTGAAATTGTCATGATTGGGCAATGAAAAGGTTCACACGTAACATTGTTGTTTTCTTAGACTGTGACCCTGTATTGTCAGTATAGTATTTTAGTACCCCAGCATGTCAGCATCATAGGTGTCATTTATCAAAGTCCACCAGAAACGTGATTTTACTGAACAAACACAGAAACAGGTTTTAGAGGGAGCTGAAATTACACTTGCCATGTTTATGAGATGGGGTAATAAAATGACTATGTTGAACATGTGGGTTCAGAATTAAAACAAGGAGTGATGTTCACTGTGGCAGCGTGAGTGGGATCAGCTGTTCTTAACAGGCTGCTCGCGCTGACCAGTCTTTTCTCCCCAGTAACAGTCAGTGTCCTTATCACTGTGATGCTTTGCAGAGGAGTTCATATACGATATCAGTATAATATAAAATGGATCTGGTGCTGTATTTGTGTAGCAGACCTAGATTAAAACACTTTTTGTCAGTTTCATTACACCAATATCTACTCTTCAGGAGACACTGAGCTCTGAGAGCAGGGGTTTTAACAGTTGCAATCATGCTGCAAACAAGAAGCAGCTCTAACAGTCTAAGACACCAGTGTATTATTTCAAATTTATCATAATATTGTATGAACTCTCCCACAAAGCATCACAGTGATAAAACACTAAATTTCACCTAGGAAAAGACAAGTCAGTGCAAGCAGTCTGTTAAGAACAGTTGCTCACTGCACTGCCACACTGAACATCACTCCTTGTTTGATGTCACTGGCAGACTCAAACAGAGCAAGCAGGGCTGAAAATGAAAACGTGGAGATCAGTACAGATGGAGTTGAAGGATGCTTATGTACCTATGTAAAGAATAAAAAGGTGACAACCTATGTAAAGAGTACAAAGATGACAGTAGGCTTATAAATTTGAAAACATGAACATTTAATTAACTAGAGTACGTAATGAATGAAGACTATGCACAGTCAGTTAGAAGTATTGCCATTGATCTTGTGTCATATTTTGCTTTGCAGAATAATATAGTTGGAATTGGTTTTGGTCATGCATATTTCTTACATTTAGGTGTAGTGGAGTGCATTCCATTTGTTTGGGAAAGTAAATGTTGGGGACAGTGCCAGTTGGTTGGGAGAGAAGTGGTTGGTAGGGAAGGGGAGAGGTAGAAGGCAAATAAAGGAGAACAACCAATGTGAATAATGATAAACGGCG
This sequence comes from Neoceratodus forsteri, assembly GCA_016271365.2. NCBI lineage: Eukaryota > Metazoa > Chordata > Ceratodontiformes > Ceratodontidae > Neoceratodus > Neoceratodus forsteri. The sequence continues at coordinate 114,919,635 of JADMNL010000028.1, forward strand.
GGGTTTTGGAAGAGCAGATGCAACCCTGGCACCATTATACTAAGGGCTACTACCCCTGCCTTGCAGGCCTGAACAAGGTTGAGGGGCCTGGGTTCCTAAAATTTACTTTAAACTGGTGCATTCCCATGATAACGTACTGCGTAGTGCCTCTACCCAGAGTAGACTTTTAAATGGGTTAATTTAACCTGATACAACCTCTGGGATGCTGTACCCACCACATTACCATAAATCCACCCCAAGCATGACCCAATAAAATTTTCCCACATTAAAAACATTTTGTAATTATTAGCTCTCTATTAATAATATGCTCACGAGACAAGGTTATTTAAAAACATCAAACACCAATTTATTTACATGAGAAGGGCTAGGAAGGGTGAAGTGGAGCAGAGGACAAGCTATTTACAATATTCACATCTAGTTTGAATAATTGGTTTGGATTGGTTTGATCGGTAGGAATCACATAATCATTAACATTTTACCTTCAGGTATTAATCACAATAGCACCCAGCAACCTTTGAGATAGTCCACTCCCTGGCTATCTATCTAGCTAGCTGCAGTTAGAAAGATGACACAATTGGCAGAAAAAACAGCAACAAATACAGTCCCCAAACTGTATAAGACCCCACAATCTCACACATTAACCTGGGTATCCAGTAACTAAAGTTCTTAAGGTGCAGGCCTGGTGGTTGGTGCAGCTGTACATTGGCCGGCTAGTTGGGGCCCTTAAAAGAAAGCGGGTTAACTTGCATGTCACTGTTAAACGCACATTACTTGTAGACTGCAAACTTGGAAAACTCTAACTATTTACAAGTCCTTTCCTTGGATGTAGGGCATGAACCCTGCATTACTTACAGTTTGTAGTCCTCATTGGTCTGTACAAGGCAGGATTAAGTGCTTTCAGCAGGCAGGCACTGACTCTTGAGGTCGAGTTGCAGGCAAAGCTAACAGCCAGGTAACCCCTTTCTGACTGCAAAGTTCTTAAAGCTTTTACGATGGAAAACTAAATTTTAACTTCTGGATGCAGTGTCCCTTTTCTGGGCCAAAATCACTCTCAGGCAAGACCAGGCTGGGACCCAGGCCGCACGTTTCAGATCCCATCGCCTAGGTTGTTCCCTCGGGGAAACGCAGATGGCAGCACCTGTGGCACGCTGCCAGGCCTAACCTGATGGATACGCTGCATTCTGCACATTTATAACTCAGCACGTTATCAGCACATCTATACGGTTAAGTGGTTGCATCAAATAGTCACAATCTCTTTTCCATGTGCCCAATGTGGCAGACATAAACCCTAGCAAGTTGGCTAGAACTTTAGAACTATGGCACACTCCCAATGATTTTAGGGACAAGAACCTACTCTCCTGCATAGGTGTGCAACCAGGGCCCAGGCAGTGGATCCCAAAAAGTGGATCACAAGACACAGTTCTTCAAGCATGGGTGATTTGCCCTAAGGCTAGGGCTGACCCAGTTTCTCACAGTCCATTCCAGAGTAATTATTTTTTTCATCACTGTACTTTGACTTGGTACTTGAAACAGTTTTTGCAGCTTCTCTAAGCATGTCTCACAAAGGCGCTTTTACACACAGGTTTATGTAATGGAATAACTGTTACGGAAACAATATTCTGTTACATCCCTTGTGTGTAAATTGCATGTGTTTCGGTCCCTAGGTGAATGTTTGTCCAAACTGCAATCTCTGCTTTTGCAGTTTGCACCACAGTGTTCCATTTCTTCGGCTGTGTAAAACAGCCATTCCGTACAAAGGCAGAAATCAACATTTGTAGAGCAGCAAACTCTGTGGGAGTCGAAACAAGTGGAGGTTGGTTGCTTCAATACTTGCTGCATGTAGAAAGGAACCAGAATGCAACAGAGTACAGCGGCGCCACACAGGTAACGCTGATTCCGTTTTAAAAACCTGTGTGTAAAAGTGCCTAAAGTCTCAGTCCCTTGTGGCTTTGCTGGAGTTCACAGCTCCCATATGGTGGTTGGTATTGGCTGCAGGATACTAGGTGCATTCAGTTGAAGGGGACATCCCCTGGGCACCGCCACATTCCCCTGCTGAACAGCCCACTGCGTGGGGCCATGCTGATGCCCAACTGGGTGTCTGTGCCCCAAATGCATGATTTTGCACCTCTTCGCATTGAAACACAGCTGCCATAGCTTTGACCACTCCTCGAGTTTTCTCAGGTCTCTGAAGATTCATTCCATCCCCCTCTGGTGTGTTCAACCTATTGCAGATTTTGGTGTTATCCACAGAGAACTAGACAAGGAGTGGAGCTACTGCTGAGCAGTGGTCACTGGAGAAACAACCTCCAACACTTGGTAGGAACACAGATGGAAGGTGGTAGCAAGGTATTTTAGAACCTCAGCTATTACAGATCATTATAAAGCACACAACATGAACAGGTGCTGAAGACAATGCAACATGAAAGCTCACCACAAACACGTATTCTGGAGCTGCCCAACATTGGCGGGGTATTGGGGTAAAATTGCAAATGCATTGGGTAAAACATTTTCAGTTCCCCCTCCAACCTCCAATTCAGAGAATGCACTTGCTCTCTGTTCTTCGATTTGCAGGGGTCTGATCTAAAGGAAAATATATTCATTCAACATTTTGATAGCAGCCACCTTGAAGGCTATAACACTAAACTGATTGCAGCTGACCCACTGACAGAAGGATGACTGAGTAACTGCCGAAATATTATGCGGATGGAATGGATCACTGCCAGACTGCGGCGGAACACAGAATTAAATCCTATTGGCTGCCCTTCTTTGATTACTTAGTATGTACAGAAGTCACTACAGCCTAGGAACAACTAGCTAGTTTAGCTTAGAAAAAGAAAGAAATTTCACTGGCTAAAACCAGTCATGTGACCATGCATTAACCCACAACAATGCACAGTCATCTGGGTACCTAGCCTAATTACAAATCATTTGCCACCAACATTCTATAAAGAAACAAATCTACAGTAATTTTTCCTTCCACTAAGCACGTGACTGGTTTTAGCCAATGCAGTTAATAATAAGTTCTTACAACAGCAGTGAAGAAAACCATACAGAACTAAATGCAGACCATATTTTGAAAAATATTTGTTTCTCCATTTCCATTCAGATATGAAGGTGTTACCATTTCCTACCATCAAAAGCATTTAGTGCAGCCATGCCACTCTCACATTAAGTCTCTGTACATTCACTCCCATACTAAAAACAAACAGCATGGGGTAACTCACAACATTGCATAACTACCCTCTGTCACAGTTTCAATGAAAAATGAAACAGCCTCTGCATCCCAATACACAAACACAGTGGTTTCACATAGTGCAATATTCACTGTCACAGCACATTTGCCGCCACTTGTCTCACCACGCTCCATGATGCCAAGCAATTGCCTCTCACTCCTGTTCACACCATGGCACCCTTCATTCTTGTAAATTAGTTACATACTGTGTTAAACACTTCCTGTTTTTGGTGGGTTTTTTTGCGTTATTTCTTTTCCCTCCTTCCCATGCCCCCTCTGCCTGCCAGTCCCTTGGGTTGCTCAGTGTCCCTGCTGTCTACCAGTCCACCCCGCTGCTGACTCTCACCACCTGAATCCCGTCCTTACCTTGGTCCCAGAGGGTTCTGGCTTATCCTGTCTGGTGGCCCCTCCCTCTCTGGAGGAGGGTGAGGGAGGGAGTAGCTAGCTCTAAGTCCTACAGGGCGACAGGTGTGGGGGGGAGACGGAGTGGTGCACTGTGGGGACTGTGGCATGGTGGGACGTGGCCACCATTATTTGGCTTGCTGAGACAGGCACCCCACTTTTGGGGCCCCCGCCTCCCATATGCATGCAGCTGCAACAGCATCCTGGGGGTGGATTCAGCGCATGTGGTTACCCATGCCAAGAACACCTCTGCTAGGTCACCATCAGGGGCCACTATGGGGACTGGCAACAACCCTTCCACCGGGAGGAAAGTGTCCAAGGACGCCATTTCTTCCTCCTTGTCGACCTCCACTCCTGACATCCAGGCTTGGGGCATGATCCCAGAGCGCTAGCATATTCCGAGAGATGCTCCATCGCTCACACCACAGAGCTGACAGACACTTCCTATTTTGAATGCTTTTTTGAATCTTGTACTTCACCTCACATTCTGTTGCTGCAGTTACAGTGCCTTCATAGTTTTGATCTGGTGGCGCCTGTCTCCCTTTCCGCAGTCAGACCAAACTGTACTTTACCTCAGTTGGGAAGCTGCAGAAAAAAATAGCAAGCCAATGCCATTTATTTATAAATTGAATGCATGTGTGTTTTTGAGGGGTGGGCGTAACAAAAGAAATGTGTATATGTCTCGGGATGGGGAGGAGGAAAGGAAACAGCATACTGTACTGCTGCCAAAACTACAGAAAGAAAGCTACAACTATGGCAAACACAGTGGGACAGAAGTTCTAAATCAGTACAAAAAAGGCAACAAGTTCCAGCAGGTGGAAGAACTATTTTAGGAAAAATCCACATAAACAATTTGATATATATATATATATATATTTTTTTTAATATTTTATATTTTTATTTCTAAAAATGTTTTAAAGACACCTGTTTTATGAGCATAATAAGACACTCCAGAGGGTGTGTATTTTGCTGAGGTAACTGCACTTCCGGGGCAGAAGGCACTTGGCCTGCGGCCTCGTGCCTCACGTTGCCCCTGGGCATGTGGTTATCTCAGCACAATGCACACCCCATTGTGTCTTATTGCTTACATAGCAGGGATGAGGGAGGGAGAAGAGCTATGGGTAGAAATATATTCTACATATAGACGGACCTTGGGTCACAGTACTGTGTAGTTCAAAAATTGCAGTAAAGGTAATAACCCAGCCAATGAATTCGAGGAAACAAGATCACTGACCTAAAAAAAGAGGGATGATCAAATGACGTTCAGCTGCCCTTTTTGTTTTAGTTATATTGTGATTATTTTGCAATCTGGTCTTTTTTTTATTTAACTCTGCTGGTCAGGACATACCTTTCCCAAGTGGCATTGGTCACTTCTTTGCTCTTTTCTTGTAACATTTAGGTATTGTCAAGGTTACTGTATTTTCTTTTGCCTTAATGTTTATTGACTGTACACTATTTAAATGTCATTGTTCACTGTGTTGCAAAAAACGTCATTAAACTTCAGTTTGCAAAAAAAACGTGTATTCACTGGAGGCCACGTTTTTATTTTATTTTTATTTTAACTTTGTTGACCAGGAAAGGCACACTGAGCTGTGGCTCGTTTCCAGGTGCGACCCAGGTACAGAGAAGTACGTGGAAGTATAAGCAGAGGAGGGTTCAGACAGCAAATAAAATTCTATCCAGATTTACAGACTGAACTTGTACAAAGAGAGTTTGTTGCAGATAGTAGATAAACATACAGTGCTTACAAAATAGGAGCAATGTTATTACACTAAGGCATGCAGATACAGGAGTAGTAATATTAGTGGTGTGGGAGATTTAGAAAACACCTAGGTTATGACATGGGCGGAGAAAATTGACCAGCTGGAGAAAATTCAAAAATGGGGCTATTCAGGGATCCATGTGGGGAGGGTCTCTGAGCGACTTTAGGCAAGGTGTATCTGGGAGGAGTCTGAGGAGTTGCTTAATTTCTGGGAGGAGGAGGCCTGATGAATGATGGCGGGAGGTTGTTCCATAGAAGGGAAGGCGGTAAGAAAAGGCGGCTTGTCTGGAGGCAGTGTGAGGCGAGGAAGGTTGAAAGAGCGGCATTCTGTGATGGAGGGAGAAGCCTAAGGATTAGCTGGCTAAAGGAAATGAGGGTAAGGGGTAGGAGCCCAACCAGTATTTAGCTGTGAGGAGGCGTGTGGGTGGCTCTCCTGTGGAGGGTGAGGCCATGGATAAGAGTGGAATATAGGCAATGGTGAGTAAGTGGAGGGAGGCAGTGCAAACGACAGAAGGCATTTAGTAGGATGTCAAGTTTGGAGAGGGATGAGGTTGGTGCTGTGCCATATGATGTTTGCATAGTCTAATGTAGGTAGGATGGTTTTATGTATGATTTCACTGCAGGCAGGGAGGGAAGACTGTCTTTGTGGCGATAGAGGACGGCAAGTTTGGGTCGGAGTTTGGAGCAGGTGGCCTCTATGTGGGTTGAGAATTTGGGTGGCTGTCAGCCAGACCCTAGGTATTTGAAAGTGGGGACTAGGTCAAGGATAGTGCCATTCAGGGTGGAGAGCACTGGTGGGGCCAGAAGCGAGGTACATTTTTTCCTAGATCCAAAGACCATGATGACTGTCTTTTTGTCATTTAGTTTAATTTGATTTTTCAAGAACCAGGCTTGGACTCTATTGAAGTCAGTTTGGAGATCCGGGAGGACGCTGTCATGGGAGGGACCCGAGACAAAAATGATTGCGTCATCCGCATACAGATGCACGTTAGCTGAGAGGCAGGTGGAGGGGAGGTCATTTATAAATAGGGAGAATAGGATGGGGCTGAGGATTGAACCTTGAGGGACGCCAGAGAAGATGGGAAGAGGGGGAGAGAGGGTATCCCTTATTGGAACTGATTGCTGTCTATTCTGAAGGTAAGAGCGGAACCAGTTTACGGAGGGTTGGGAGAGGCCAAAGAGGCTGAGTTTGTGGAGCAACAGGGTGTGGGAGACAGAGTCAAAAGCTGTAGCCAAATCGATAAAAATGGTGGTTGTGGTCAGACTGTTGTCAATAGCTGATAGGATAACGTCTGTAATACTCAGTAAGGCGGTGGTGGTGGAGTGGTGTTTTCTAAAGCCTGACTGATAAGGGGAGAGGGAACTGTTTAAGGAGAGAAAAAGTCAGTCAGTTTGGACACATGACAGAGGGATGATATGATAGAGACCTTCAGGTTCCTGAACGGAATGAGCAAGGTGAACTGCGAGGAATAATTCAACAGGAGTAGCAATCAGGATTCATGATCCCGTGCATGAAAATCCCGTGCACTGATTGCTGTGAGTTAGACAAGCTTTTTGCTGTGTAATCTGCTGCTACCAGAGTGGAGGGAGAAGTTCAGTCCAGGGACTGCCCAAAGGAGGGAGCACAAGAATGATAATTTGATACCTGCCCACAGTATGATGTAGGAGAGGAGATCAGACTTATTTGTATGGTCACAGCTGACTGATCAAGGCCTAGAAGTGCTCTGGAAGCCAGCGGTTTGTTGGCCAATAATACAGTGCCCTAGAGCATTCATTTTCAGGCTTTGTCATGGTGAACCTCCCCCAAACCCATGGAAAAACATCTTGGCCTCCCCATACGTGAAAAATGCTGCAACATGTGTTACATATTTTATTAAGGCATAACGTGAATTACAAAGCTGGAATTGGAGTCAGTCGCCTGATTTTCTCAGTTTCATGTGAATTGCAGTCCTCAAGGCAGCAGTTCTAACCACCTGTAAATGGTTATATCCCTTTAGCCAAATGGCCTGAGCTACTTTTTTGGAGAGTCTAGGTCTGTGACTCAGTTCCTTTAAAGGGCATTTGGTGAGTTTGCCCAGTGGATGGCCAGACATGCTATAATACGTACTTCTATACTTGGGGATACACTACAACGTTAATCTAATGCTGCATTGTCTTATAGACATGATTAATCATCTCTGCTGTAGAACTAATTTCATTGAAATAACTATTCCCAGAAAGTAACCTGCTCTTTCAGTCCATGATTGAGCAAAAGATAGGATTTCAGCTAGAATTGCCATCTGTTCTCCAAATACAGCTACACGCAATAGTGGGACTGCATCAAATGAGTCTGGGTTATTGAAAAGCAGATGTAAGCTACAAGGGGGTGAATTCTGGGCACAGCGTGCTGGCAGTCAGCAAGGAACCGCAGGCAGATGTGCTCATTATAAACTCTGTTTAGAGGACAGTCAGCCAAAAGGGCAGGTTAATTCTGCCTGTGATTTCATGGAACACAATCTGCACTATAACATGTAAGATGGAGAATTTCAGGTATTCTGCTTTAATCCTCCCCTTCCTGTCTTCATCTTTCCCAAAATGTTGACGTTGCCAGGAGACACAGAATCTTTCCACTATGCTGTTGCGTTAAAACAGAAAAAAAATCTTGGAACAAATAATTCACAGCAGAAAGGACTTTTAGAAATTGGATAAAATGAACAGTTTGAGGATATGCAAGTTTTTTTTTTTTAGCATCATGTAGAAAAATGATGGTAAGTGGTGTATTAGTATAATCCCCATAAGGAGTTTTGAGATCAGGGTTTACCCCTTTCAGTTCAGACGAGAAATAAAATTAGCTTTGTGGTCTCAGTTTGCTTCAGCTCAATGTTATATAGTGCCTTTCATACTCTGTACAGCGGAGCCCTGTCATAAGCACACTCAAAATGTCAAGTTCAGATGGAGAACAGCATCTGCAGGGACGTCTGAGGGCACTTTGCCTGTTTCCTCAGCTGGCCCAAGGTAGGAAACACCTGGTTCATCCACCAAGGGAACATTAATTTTATTGCATATAACACTTTGTATAAAATAGGTAAGAAAAAAAGAGTCCTCTGATTGGTTGGAACACATCAGATGACCGTGCGTATATCAGAGTGTGACCACACACCTGCACTTTTACCCCCCTCCAGAACAATTTTGCCATTTTATGAGATAGATAACCCACTCTACAGTGTGCTGTCACGCTCTGATATAAGCACTCCTTGGGTGGTAGATGCACTCGGCCTCCGGCCTTGTGCGTACAGTGCACACCAAGGCGTGTGTATATCAGAGCACGACCGCACACCTAAGAGTGGGTTATCTATTATGTATAGGCTGCAATATACTGTACTGCATGTAGTGCTATGGTCTGGTTATACTGGGGTCTGTTTGCAGGTTTTCTGGGGGCAGATTTTTTCCTCCGTGTGACCCAGGCTCGGTGGCGATTGTACCGCCAATCCGTAGCACCCATCCTCCCCTTGCGGGGGATCACACTGTATGGCCGTGGAAGGGATGTGATTTTATCGTGGTTACACTGTAGCTATGTGAATTCCTCTACTTCACCCCTGAGAATGCTGGTGCATAGGACCGAAGTCCAGGCAGGGAGCCATGCAGAAACATGGCTTCTGCCAAGCGCCTAATGGCCTCCTTCCCTCCTACCACCACCCGCTAGCCAGGACAGTGCCTAACACTCCCCAGGAGAGGAGAGCTGCCCAACAGTGACTCGATACTGCTCCTCCCTTCCCCCCTCTGATCCCCGATGACCTGGGCTCATTTCCGAACCCGAGTCGCCAGCGTAGCATGACGTGTGGCGTCCAGTGCCTAAACCCTCAGCGCCACTGGACCGGCCTCTGTTTGCAGGTTTTTGTGAAAATTTTAAAAGCACCTACCTGGGTAGGGCTCTAGTAACACCGGGGTTGTAGTGAATAAGTTTGTGTTGCTGAGCAGCATTAACAAAGGGTGTAGCTAAAAAAGAGCTAGTGTAATGGTTCACACTCAGGAGGAAAATAAGTGTGTTTTGTAAGGTAGTGTTAGCAAAGGCTTAGCTAAAAGCCTATCTAGGGTAAGGCTGGGTGGTGGTTTATACTCAGGAGGAGGCTTGCTATTTGGGATACCCTATATCCTAACTGGGTTGCATCAGTAACTGTCCTTAATCTCAAGGAATGTGGGGCAGATCTAGAGGTAAGTAGGACTATACAGGAGAGAAACATCCTCGCCAAGGATTTATTGAGGTTAGAACTCAAAGGGGGGGGGCTCACAAATTGACACGGGCAGCAGGCAGATGTGGAGGCCTTGGCAGGGGAGTTATAGTTGAAGGTCCTGTGAGGGCACATTCCTCCAGCATGTGATGTGGAGATTGTCTGGTGTGCTAGAGGCTTGTGACACTCCACCCTGAACAGGCTGCAGTGTGGACTTTAATATGGTTGCTGCAGGGTAGAGTAGGGTTTAGGGGTGTTCACTGCCACTCCTCCCCCTGAGCATCCCCCAAGAGTTTGCAACAGGGGATAGAAGGTGGTCGGCAAGGGGGAAGGCCAGAGGATCCCTGCTTCAGGAGAGGGAATGGCTTTGGGATAACAACTAGCTGCTGTTTCCCCCATGGTGGATGTGGTGCATCCAACCCCCCCCCCCCAGTCAGGAAAGAGCACCTCATTGGCCCAAGCTGCAGCCAAGCCTTCTGTTGGGGGATAGGCAGAAGGGACAGCTGAGAAGAGGGCGCTTATAGAAGAAACGTCATACTACCGTAATTTTTCTTCTGTTAGCTCCAACGCTAGAATGGGAATTACTTACAAAATAGTTGTCAGTGTACCAGTGACTCAGGATCAGCAGCACATCTGAGGAGCTTCTCATCTGACTTGTGATCTCCATAATTTGTATTATTTTATTTCCTTATTCATTAACTCTAGCAGGTAGGGGCTGCTTGTTCCACAGACAAAGGCAGCCCTTTTGTGTGCTATTCCCATTGACAATGTGGAGAGTTACAGACAGAGTATTCAGTTGTTAGGGGTACCAAGACGGTGATCTGTAGCACACACTGGTTTGGGGTGGGGTAGCAGATAGGGTACTCCCTAGGATAAAGGGGTTGATCTGGGAGGAAGGTCAGATATTATCATCCATATTGGGATAAATGATCTGGCAGGGAAGCCACTACTGGGTAGTTAAGGAGACACTTTCGACCCGGGCTATCAACCCTTTAATTCCATTATATTATTTCTGTTTGAAATCCCACATTTTATGATTCGTTACCATCTCTAAAATTCATTGATGTTGCTGGTTAATTTTATCGGATTACTTTCTTAGTAGAAATGAAATGTATAATAAGGCTATAACTATACCCAACAGAGCTGCAAGTTAGGTTCTACAAAAGAATCAAACACCTCAAAGATCAGGTGTTCGATTCTTTTGGACTGTGGCAAACTTTTAGTGGAGCTAGGAAGACTTTTGGTTTGACTGGTTTGTCATGGTCCAAATAAGGTGAACCAGGCAAGCCAGCTGAACCACGGACCACAGTTCGCACCCAGCCTGACCAAGAAATGCATAAAGTAGGGACAGAGGACCCAATAGTGGAGTGAGTGATTGACTGTCTCCACTGTCAGGTCCCTGAAACACTGCCCCTATTTTATGAATTTTTCCCTGCCAAATAGCCGTGCTATTGTTTCTGACTTTGTCCTGAGTTCCCACCAGCCTTGCTGCTCTCTCCCCTGGCTCTCATGCGGCTGCATCATTGTTTAACTTCAAAATCACTTGTACAACCATGTCAGCTGTGCTCCCAGGTCTCCCAAATGGTAACTAATACCAAGTTCATTTCAGTGTGTTACAGCTAGAAATTATACATTCTGTTTGGAAGTTAGCTCAACAAATAGGTCAAGAGGGAGACGTAGCTCTGATGCTTTGTTTGTAGCACACAAGAAGGGCAGATATATGCGTCTGACTTATCAGACAGGCAGGATGGCAACAGAAGACTGGATTTATACAGTACCTTGACATAGTCATCTATGGGGCAAGATAGTTTCGCTGTGGTCCATCGGAACTCAAGTTAACTTAATTTTACTTCCCGAGTCCCTGGCACTGTGCTTCACCAGCTTCAAGTTCTTTTAATCCAAATACCATTATCCAATTATTTTTAAGACCTGCCATGTTGCTGAGCTGCTGCTACCATCTCGCGCACACCAAGCAGCTTCCATTGATGGGTTATGCTTAATTTGGGCAACCAACCAATGGCAGAGCTGATAGCCCTCATTAGCATATCATGTGCACCGGAAGCCACCTGGTGTGTGTGTGAGATGACCACGGGTGGCATACCAGTGAACTAGTCTGCTGTTTGACGAACTTTACAGGGTTTGAACACTAAAGTTTGCATGACCAAACTTTGAGAGGCTCGCACAGCCCCAATACCCAACCTTGTTTTGTTTTGAATCCTTGATCTAATCTTATTGCATACATTCTGAACATTAGAACACACCCAAACAGTGCAGCCACTCATGATACAATAGTCTCCTCTCCTCCCACTGCCTCATGAGTGACTAGACTGTGTTGGGGGTATTACCAAGTCTAGGAAAGATGCAGGGAGCAGATCAAGACTGTAACATGTTTTGTGTGGCAACCAGGATGGTGGACAATTTGTTTTCTTCAAAAGAAAAAAATCAGAATCTCAAACTACTAGCTACATCAGCAATCTTTACTGAATGTGACTAAAGTCACTTTGAGGCCTAATGGGGTTGACAGTGACCCTTTAAGGGGAAAAGAAACTTGTTTAACCAGGAAAAGCACACTAGGCCGAAGCTTGTTTCAGGTGTGACCTGGGAACACAACAAAATTAAGTGACTTATTCAGGGTCACACAGTATGCAAGCTGGGGCTGTGAGATTCAAACAAAGGTCTCGAGGTTTGCAGCTCAGTGCCCTAAACCACAGTGCTATACTGCCTCCTTTAAGGACAGTTTCAGGACACAGGGGCCAGGCTCAAGGGGCTCACTAATACTGTGGCCTTCTCATGGCTTCTCACAGTATACAGGAGGAGGAGGAGGCAAGGAAGCTGATAATCTTCCAATTCAATGATTGGTTGAAACAGTGGAGCACTGAAGAGGGGTTCACTTTGTGGGAGACTGAGAAGCCTTTTTAGTGGGACAGAGGCCTATTTAAACTAGACGGGCTTTTCTCCCATGGGAGCAAGGACACTGGGTTAGACGTCTGAGACTTTCATCTCGGGGCTGTTCAGCTAGCAAGGGGAAGGCTAGGGCTGGGGTCTCCATAGGTTACGCCCAGCTGATGAAGACCTAGAAAGCCCTCCCCTGCCATCGTCAGTCAGCCAGCCAGTGTGGGGTGGGGGCCTTTTCTTCCCTCCACTGAGATGCTTGGCTGTGAATGTGTAGCGGACATATACAACGTGTGTGTGTGTACCAAAAAACCACTGCATCTACCCTTCCAGTGCCTTCTGTGAGTGGCCCCCACTTCATGGGCACCCCCAGGTGGCACTCGTGCAGTGGGAAATGGTCATCTACCCACTGAGAGAGGAGTGTGTCTTATGGACTGCTCTGCCTCCACCCCCTGCTGGCCCTCCTGCCTCCCAGGTCTGTTCCTGAACCCAGGACAAGCCGACTTGTGAATGGTGCTTTCAAATTTAGTCTCATTATTGCAGTACATGGGAAGGAAGGGTTTTTAGCAAGTCACAAGCAGGGTACCTCAGGGATCAGTCCAGGGGCCAGTCCTCTTCAATATCTTCATCAGCGACATTGCAGATGGACTGGAGGGTAAGGTTTGTCTGTTTGCAGATGACACCAAGATCTGCAACAGAATAGATGATCCAGATGGTGTAGGCAGAATGAGAAGAGATCTGGATAAACTAGCAAAATGGTCGGAAGAATGGCAATTGGGGTTTAACGCAAAGAAGTGCAAGATCATGCACATAGGTAAGAGAAACCCTGAAGCCACCTATAGGCTGGGAGGGGAGTTGCTGGCAGTCAAAAGGGAAGAAAGAGACTTGGGCGTCATCATCACTGATGACCTGAAATCATCCAAGCAGACCTCTAAAGCAGTAGGTAAGGCTAGAGGGATGTTGGGGTGTATTAGTAGGGGTATCACAAGTCGGAAGAGGAGGTATAATCCCTTTACAAGACACTGGTTAGGCCTCATCTGGAATACTGCGCAGCAGTACTGGAGGCCACACCTTCACAAGGACATTAACCAAATTGAGGCAGTCCAGAGAAGGGCAACCAAAATGGTGCAGGGACTGCATCAGAAAACACATGAGGACAGATTAACTGAACTCAATATGTATACCCTAGAGCAAAGGAGGGAGAGAGGCGATATGATTGAAACATTCAAACACCTTAAGGGCATTAACAAGGTGAAAGAGTCTAATGTTTCAGTATAAGAAAAATAGCAGGACAAGAGGACACAGCATGAGATTAGAGGGAGGCCGATTAAGGGGTAATGTGAGGAAGTTCTTTTTCACAGAAAGGGTGGTGGATGCATGGAACGTCCTACCTCAGGAAGTGGTGGATATGAATACAGTGCAGGGCTTAAAACAGGCATGGGATAGGCATAAGGGAGCAATACAGATGAGTATGAATAGATAGGCCATTGACAGAGCAAAGGCCTATGGCACATTCATAAGGTAGAAAAAGAAATTGGCAGACTGGATGGGCCTTGCGGTCCTCATCTGCTGTCAACTTCTATGTTTCTATGTTACAAAGGCGTAAGTTCTTAGATTTGGTCAGCTAATGAAATCTGTTTATAAGGCACCGGAAGGTGCCATCACCATTGTAAAAACCTTAAAATGTCAAAATCTTACATATTTCAAAGTTCTTTTAATTTAACGCTTTGCTGACATTTTTATGTTTTGAAATATCTGCATTTGTTTAAAAAGTTATAAGATGTTGTGATGGATGGTTTTTATAATATACTGGCAGAAGTTACCAGCATTCTTCTGACAAATGTGAAATCCCAGTCCACAAAGAAAAATATACCTGTTTCCTGAAATGGCTGAAAACAAAGCACAACGTACTGAGACATTCAGAATATAACGGCACACCTGGGTAAGGAGTAAGTGTTTAAGCCAGTTTTAACTGTTAAACAGTTCTTATGACATGTTGTGAAAACGGAAATGTGACACACAGTGTAAATGTGCTCTGAGGTTAAAAACATCTTTTTAAACTCTGAAACTCCAACATTTACCCCTTCACAGCACAGCACATATCTTTTGCCATTTATTCTCACTAGCTTGCTTACTATACAAGACTAAAGTAAGACATTTGGTTTTATTATTTATTTGCTTTTGGTAACTGGGTGGGTGCACTAGGCATTGGAAATGCCTATTTTCAGGCACGACCCGGGAGGATACAAGAGAACATACATAAGTATACATGTGACGCAGCACATGAGATAATGTAACATAGTAAGGATGAGAACCACATACAATCAAATGCAAATTTGGAAAACATTTTCAGCATGATACAGTCAGTATGGTTTTGACAATCAAAAGAAAGCAAGAAATGCAAAAAGCACGTGAGAGAAAACGGATATTCTAAAGCATGTGCAGTATACGATAAGTGCCATCATGTGACCATTAGGTTTAGGGAGAGTAGAAGCTGGGAGGAGAGGGAAGAAGAGAGTGGTGGGAAACACAGGAAGAGGGTAAGGGATGATTGAGGGATTAGAATAGTTTTGAGAGAGGCGGAGAGAGGTGTCAGAGAATTTGTTGCCTCGGGTCACAGAGGGTAGGAGATGGATAGTCTACGGAGGATGAAAGGAAGTGCAGGGACTAGTAGCCCACAGATGATCACGGTGTAGTTTCTTGACGCTAGCATGGGTAGGAGCTTGACGAATAGTTTGAGGAATAGAGTTCCAGTACTTTGGAGTCGTGTGTGAGAAAGCGCATGCACCTATATTGGTTTTGCATCTGGGAATATGGAGAGGGGTTTGGTCAGTAGATCGAAGCCCATAGGAGAGGGGTTGTGAGTGAAGCAGAGAAGTGAGAGATTGGGGGAGGCCTGATCTAGTGATACCATCAATTAGAGAGCCATAAGACTGAAGCCGATGGGCAGAGGGGCTGGGCCAATTTAGGTCAGCATAGAGCTGGCAAGGGTGCCTGTATCGTGGAGATGCAGAGGCATAACGGCAGATTGAATTATAGGTAGTGTCCCATTTGTGGAGGGAGGTCTTTGTGGCAGATGGGTAGGTGGCTGAACCATAGACCAGGGCAGGGAGCAGAAAGCCTTGTGCCACAGCTAGTCTTGCCAATGGGGTGAGGGCATAGTGAGTATGGTAGGCACTTCCTATCTTGGCATTGACAGATTTACAAGTGGTGATGTGCAGATCAAAGTCTAGAGATTCGTCAAGAAGAATGCCCAGATATTTAAAGGAGCTAGTGCTAACCAGTGGAGAACCATCAGCACACGATAATTTGAGGGAGCTTTTGTTTGCTTTAAGTCTGGTAGGTGCCAAAAGAGCATGGACTATGACTTGCTTATATTGAGAACGAGGTTGTTCTCTGTTAGCCAGGACTGAATACTTAAGAAATCCAAAGCAAGAGAGTGGTTTATATCCGAGATATTTCTTGCACTGTGGTAGATGACAAGGTTGTCCACATAGAGTAGAGATAAGTAGGTTGGTGTGAGCAGCAGGAGGTCATTTATGAAGATTGAGAAAAGCAAGGAGCCAAGTATGGAGCCCTGTGGAATGCCAACATGTATAGGCAAGAGGTCAGATATGGCTGAGTTGAAGTCTACAGCCTGTTTCCTATCGGACAGATAGCTACTAAATCAGGCCACTACATTGGAAGAGAAGCCTAGGGAACATAGTTTTGCGAGGAGACGGGGATGATTAACCAGATCGAATGCCTTAGTTTAATCGATGAAAATCACACCTGTGAGGAGGCCAGAATCCATAAAAGCATAGATGTCATTTGTGATTTTTAAGATTGCGGTGGAAGTGCTGTGGCCTTTTCGGAAACCATGCTGGGAGCAAGAGAGAAGACTGCGCTTCTGAAGATAATCTATGGATTGAGTTGCCACTAATTTTTCCAAGATTTGCTAAGCACAGAGAGGATAGCTATGGGATGGTAATTATTGATTTCTTTAGGATCGCCTTTTTTAGGAATGGGAGTAATTTTAGCTATTTTCCAGATATTAGGAACTGTGCCATGGCATAGTGATAGGTTGAAAACTTTTGTTAGAGGGCAGGCTATGAGAGGTGCAGCAGCTTTCAGGAGCCTAGGTTCCAAACCATCGGATCCCAAGCTGGTACTGTCAGGGATGGAGAGTAGCAGCTTTAGAACTTTAGCTTTTGTGGTGGTCTGAAATCTAAATGGAGGATGTGTGAGCAGAGGTTTGGTATCCCGGGAAACAATGTGTACTGATGGGAAAGAGACCAGGTAGGTAGAGAGGTCAGAGAAATGGTGATTGAAGGAGTTTGCAATGGTGACAGGGTTATTGCAGTGTATGCCATTTAGCAGCATATCACTAGCAGTGGCCATATGACTAGCTCCAAGGAGGGTTTTCATGGTTGACCAGAATTTCTTGGAGTCACTGGCAACTTTTGTTACTAAGTCTTTGCAGAAACAGCTTTTGCTAGTCGGATGCTTCTTTGCACGTATTTCAATTGTCTGTAGCCATCAGAGTCAGACTGATGCCCTGAGGCTTTGAAACGCTGCCAAGTTTTGTCCCTTGCACTTATTTGGGTGAGAAGATCTTTAGTTAACCATCTTGTTTGGGTTCCACGAATGCGCGTGTGACACAGGGAGCATGGGTGTCTTGGAGAGGACCAAACCTGGCCAGGAAGAGGTCAGGGGCTGCCTGGGCATTAGTAGAGGTATAGATGGGTGACCAGTCAATCATGGAGAGATAATGCATGAACTGAGTAAGGTTAAAGTTAGCCAGGTTAGGGAAGGTGATAAGTTTTGGAGGAGGAGATGGTCTACTAGTGGAGCGCCAGATACAGTAGACTGGTGAGTGATCACTTATTGCATCAGCAGGGGTACCTGCACAGACTATACTATCTGTGCGGTTTGTAAGGGCCCAGTTGATGAGTGTGCTGGACCGGGGTGGAGGCAAGATCCTAGTTGGGTCAGTAACTAGCTTGTGGAGATTGTGGCCTTGTACCACTGTGTGAGAGGACTGGTTAGATCTGCCGATCCAGTTTAGGTTAAAGTCCCCCAGTACGAGGACTTTGTTCCGGCCAATGGTATTTTCCACTGGAGAGGAGTTCTGAGACCAGTGATACCACCACTAGGAGGGTTGTAGACGCAAACAATGTGGAGTTTCTTAGAGCCAAGTTGCAAGGTTGTATGAATTGCTTCAGTGCGAGAGGGTGGGTAAGATATTTTTTTAGCTTTTTTGTTGACCGGTAAGTGCACTAGACAAATCCTGCCTATTTTCAGGCACGACCGGGGGAGGGATACAGATGAATGCCAACTGACCTTGAACCAGATTAAGCTGTTGGTGGTATTTTAGTGAATGAGGGAAATTTGGCCAGGACACCGGAAGTCCTCTACTCTTTCGAGAAGTGCCTATGGGATCTTAACATCCACCTGAACTACCACCAATCCAGGCAGATGGGACCTCGGTTTAACGTCTCATCCGAAAGACGGCACCTCAGAAGTGCAGCACCCCTCTCATGCTGCACTACAGTGTCAGTACTGGGATATTAACCCAAGTGCCAGATGTGGGAACTGAACCCACAGCTCTCTGATCTCCCGGCCTCAGAGGTGAGTGTGCTATCTACTGAGCCACTGACACTGCAATTACAAGATAGTAGCAGATGAGCTTTGTAGAAAACAGCAACACCACCTTCACGCTTTGATGAAAGCCTGTCTTGTCAAATTAGGTTGTAATTCCATATAGAGCAGAGGTGATCGGGGTTGGAGGGTTTTAGCCATGTTTCAGATACTATTTATTTAGTTTTTGTTGAGCGGGTAAGTGCACTAGACAAATTCTGCCTATTTTTAGTCACGACCTGGGGAGGGGGATACAGATGAATGCCAACTGATCTTGAACCAGATTAAGCTGTTGGTGGTATTTTTAGTGAATGGGGGAAATTTGGCCAGGGCACCGGGGAAATTCCCCTGCTTCTGTAGAGGCGCTTGTGGTGAGTTCGCTCATGGCCAGTGGAAAAGCTGGGACGGAGATGGAGGGCTCCATGGAGGAGTTCTGTGAGAAAGAAAATGATATTGATACGGATGCGAATGCCTCAGAGCCTGAGGAGCTGGATATTAATGCATCGGCAGCAGCCACAGATATATCCGTGGAGGAACTTAGAGCAACCGGACACGAATATGGATAGTCTGGAGGAGGATTTTATGACGCCCACAGTGACAAAAAATGGCTGCAGCTCACGAGAAAAGCGATGGAGGAGAAGATTTCAGTCCTCAAAATTCTGGAGGAGGACGATGAAAGGCAGTTGGAGGAACGGAGAAAGGATCCCGGAAGAAGAGAAGAAGCGGAATGAAATGGAGCTTCTGAGAGTGTGTCGAGCCAGTCAGAAGCAGTAAGAGGAACAGAGGAAGAATAGTACAGACGTACCAGGGCTGACTGTAAAGGAGGCAGTAGTGCATGCATTTGGGCTCAAAACATTGGGGAAAGAAGAAAAATGGTCCCCTGGATCTTCGTTTAAGGGGGCTGGATGGATACAAGAGCCTGACGGCAGCTAGAAACCAGAAATGGAATGGGAAGATTTCTCGCAGACCGGTAAGGGGGTTCTTGGAAGGGAGTGGGCTAATAACGAGACTGTGGGTGTGCCTGGCCCAGGAAGACCTGAAGGTGCTCCGGGTAGTAAAGGAGAAATAATCCTGATGGGGCTAGTGTGGTTTGAGAGTGATGCAATAGAAAAAGTTAAGGCTGGAACTGATTGTGGTGCAGGTAAAACGGAGCAGGTGTAGAAAGGAGCTTGATAATGCTAAACTTGATGTAGAAGTAATCACTAGTTTCAGGATGGACTCTACTGATTTACTCCAGTGTGGGAAAGGGATGCGACAGGTAGGAAGCAGCAGTCTGCCAAGTCATATGCAGATATGGTAAAAAAGATATATCCTCTGGTAATGATAAGAATGACCTCCCGCGAGACAGAGGGAGAAGAAAACCTGTGTTGGTATAACAATGGGTTTAATGACCCACCTAGGGAATTTTCAAAGGCTCATGATACAAAGGTGGCCTGGATATTTTTCCAGACAAGTATCATGTGGGCAGAATGCTGTTAAAAGGCTCATAAGTTCATTGCAACAGAGATCTATGCCTTTATCCACATTGCAGGTGAAGATGTGTTTGGTGTTAGCTTTAGGTCTATGAAGGGCCTAGAACGCTTCTGGTTAAAATATGAAGATTTGAAAAATACACCTTGTAGGCCCTGCTTATTGCAAAAACCCTTAACAAAGCTTCTGATTAAAAACATAACAGTAATGTTTAGGTCAGAATGTGTTCATGTGGGGATATAATGCAGTGGTTAAACCTGAAAAGTACAGTAATAGGTCAGCCCAAGAACATTATTGATAATGAGTTTTTTTGGATGAGGGGATGGAGGCTCAAGGTAAAATTGAACCAAAATGAAAATGGAATCGAGCATATCCCCAGTAGTTTTTTCCTGGGCAGAGATAGAAGGGTGGTTTTCTACCCAGGGCAACCCAAGGCATGCTACAGATGTGGATCTCGGACACACTTGTCCAGTGTTTGTGATGTTGTTCGGTGTGGCCTGTGTGGGGAGTGTGTGTGTGTGGTGACCAAACTCAGGTGGGTGGTTTGTCTCTTCTGGTCAAGGAGAGGCAGGCACAACGGTTTCAGATGCAAATGGATAGCTTTTATTAGTAGTAGCCCCTGATTTCACTGGAAAGTAATAGGTTAGGTGATTGTCATGCAAAAAACAGTGTTTAGCAGTAAAAGATAATGACACAGGTATAACAGCAGTTGCTGTAAAAATACACAACTATGCATTTGTTACCAATGGGTGAAATACCTCTAACAGGGTCACCTAGTGCCCTACATCTGCAGATGTCACTAATAATACTTTATCAAGTCCTAACCACCTTGGCCAAGGATAATTTAGAAAGGGCACCCCAGTTACAGTCCAACAGTCCCATAGGAGGAGCAGTCTTTTAGTGCAGTGCAGGTGGTGGCTAGCTAGCTTGAAGAATGGGGCAATACCCGAGTGGCCGATCAGTCTCATGGCCAGCAGGAGGGCTGAAGAAAACAAGATGAAGATGAAGAGGATGCAGGCGGGTCCGGAGCTGGAGATGCAGACGATGAGAGGATGGAGGGTGGTTGAGGCGATGTCTTCCAAAGGCAGGTCCTTTGACAGGCTCTTGACGTGGTGCCGCCCAGCCAGGGAAGGGAGTTATGGCCACCTCGAGAGAGCAAAACAAAAATGGGACAATTTCTTACTCGCTTACTTCGGAGGGCACCTCACTACCATGAGCTGGGGCGGCTCCTAAGCTGATTATACTGGGAGGGGGTACTGACTACTGCTATTCTAGCTAGTGCAGGCCTTCATCATCTTTGGTTTTGCTGGCAGGCTGGGTGGAAGGCACTGGATGCTCGGCCGCAAGGTGGGTTACCCCTGACCTCAGGGGTGTAGGCAGTTGCAGTCTTCTTAGGGCAGTTAGCCGGATGATGGGACTCTCACTGCTGGGCAGTCTGTCCACTTCCCATGGCAACAGCACAGACTGGGGTGAGAGAGGGAGAACTGATTTTCTCAATGCAGTTGGCAAGGGGCAGGCAGTTCGGCCCCTTTCAGGGACAGTTCAGGCATCAACTGGTCAAGACGCAGGGCAGGCAAGTTCAGCCCCAACGCTGATAGGTGGCTTTGTGGGCAAGGCAGGCAGTTTTAGGCCCTGCAGCGATTTTCAATCAGACCCCATTACAATTAATTCAGTCGGTTGGGGTCACTTAATGTCCCAGGGTGCAACCTGGGCAGACATTAAACACAGCAAATACACAAGCAACACTTTTCTGTACCAGGGACTTGGGTTTACGTTCCGGTCAGGGTTGGGGGGGACAGGCAGCACAGCGTAGGCCTGTCCGTTTTCTCAATTCACGGTCCCAGCAGCTACTAGCCACCAGCCCTGTGGTGCTGGCCTCGATGGGCACCCTTCAGCTCCTGGCCCACCCCTATACTTCGCGGAAGGGTACTGACCTCCATTGTAATCCCCTCAACTCTAGTAGGCAGTATCATGCAGTGGAGGTCTGGGCCTAAATCCAACAGCACCCCTGTGAGACTCTGAGCAAGCTACCCAACCTCTCTGTGCTCCCAGGTTACACCTAAGCACAAGCTCCAGCCTAGGGTGCCTTCTGAGGCTCTAAGCTGCCAGCCTGGAGATCTGGGTTTGGATCCCACGCCCACCCTGTCCTGTGGGCTCATGCAACGGTGCCCTTTATTATTTTCTGTGAGTGCTTTGCCCACCTACTTCTCCTCTCAAGGCCCTCTGGTCCCACTTTCTTTTTTTTTCTGCACTTGGTGCTAGAAATGATTATTTGGGCTTGCAGCCCACTTACTTTCCTGCCCTACTCCTGCTCATCGCTGGGAACCTTCCTACCACTCTCCTTAGCCCTGTGGCTTAGTACTACTGTTTTGGGGCCTGCTGCCCACCTACTTCCTGGATGAGTCATTGGCCAGGGGTGGGTTAGGGCCAGGTGGTCCCAGTCTCCCCCGTTAGCCCTTCTTTGGTTTTGCAGGCTGAGGGTGGAACCCTGTGTGTTCTTGCACTCACTTCTGCCCAAACACAAAACGCTGCCACACTCTGCGGTACACCTTGCAAACCAGCCCCTCCTCTTCCCCGGGCACAGTGCGAGTCAGCAGATGCTGTGGGGAACTCGGGCTATACTAGCAGTCGGTGAGAGGGAGGGCAACAACACTATTCGGCTCTACCACGGTTGGTGGTGAGCTCCGGTAGGGCGGGGAGGTGGCCCAGTTCAGGGAAGCGACCGAGGTAGACAGCAACAGGGGAAAATGAACAGAGGAGAGAAGGAACCAGGAAGATGCCACAAGGAGGGAGTACCAGCAAAACCCCAACGCAGCCGATGCCTGGCGCAACCACTGGCCAGTATACAGCCAGCACTAATACCAGGTCAGGGAGTCAGGAGGCGACCAAGCACCCAAGACAGAAAAAGAAACACCAACTATAAGAAAAGCAACAACAAAAAAAAAGAAGAGGAAGGCCAAGGGCCAAAATGAACTCCTTCTCTCACTCAGGAGTAGGGACCAAGAGGGCTTAACCACCCTTGCCAAGACTGCAGTCTGCAGTAAACCTCTGCTCAAACAACAATCCCCCCACGGATCTCATCCCAGGAGACTCACCCTTTGAGGCTGGCTGTCAGGAGGACCCCTGGACCTACTGCAGAGACAGGAGATGGCTGCTGCTGCTGCTGAAGACCCCAGGACCCCAGCTACTGAGGAGCAGCCACCAAGGAGCTACCGACCCGAGCTTCAGGTAAGCCTCTAGGTGTCCGTACCCTTGTGCTCTCAACTCTGTCAGCCACCCAGTCCAGAATTGCCCTCTGGCTAGCAGGGGAGATCCTTTTCTAGCCTGGGGGCAGACTTGGCTTCTGGCCTGATTGGGTCCCTGGGGCCTAGATCAGCCCCTTGGGCTGATTTATGGCCCCTTTAGGCATTAACTGGAGCTCTGGCCTGGCCAGAACAAAGACCGAAGTCCAGGAAAGTACAGGAGGGGGAGGCGGGACAGGGGGACCAGGACAGGAAGTGGTCAGCCAGCCAGTTCGGACAGCAAGGCTGGCTGACTGTAGGTGGGGTGGTTGGGGGGTTAACCCTTTCCCTCCCTGCTGTCCTTCCTGCTCCTTATGTAGCAACCATTGGGGGTGCTACATGTGGCCACAGCAACTTTGAATGTGCTAACCATGTAAGATGCAATCTTTGTGAGGAGTATGGGCATATGTTCCAGAACTGTCCTTGGGCGGCAAAGAATAACAGAAGAAGTATAAATCAGGAGGACCTGATAAATAAAGCACAAAAGACAGATGCAAGGCCAGAACCATCTGCCCCCCCTTCCTCTGAGGAGAGGAAGAAGGAAGAAAACCAGAACCCCCAACCGGCAGATACTTTGAAGCAAATAAGAGGGAGGACCCCCCAAAAGAGGAGTTAGTGGTTGGTTTAACACCCAGTGAGAGTATGGTTACGGAGGAGGCAGGTCACAAATCAGATAAACCGGAGGAGGAGAAAGAGAAGGAAGAAGAAGTGGGCTTTAAAGAGGTGGGAGAGGGGGAAATAAGGATGCCCCCCAAATACCAGAAGGTTCTCAGGACCCCCAGAGGAGATGGAGCCTGTGGAGTAATAATGGTGCATCATCAGAGCTTAAACTGGAGAACGCTTTTGATATCCTGGAAGTCCAAGGTGGGGAGGATAGCACATCAGGTGCCGAGGAGTCAGATGTATCATTGGGGGTACAAGGAGGGAAACAACCCCCTCATGAGCCAGACAGTTTAGAGCAGCAGGTCAAGGAGAAGAAGAAAAAAAAGAAAGACAAAAGCTAAAATGATTGACAGGAATTTTCCCGTAGTTCTGGAAAAGGGGCAGTTGTCTTTCATTACATAACATTTAAAATGGTTTTGTTTTCTTGGCATCTTTGAATGTGTAGTATTTGAATGGGAAGAAGGAGGGGGCATTATGGGCGGAATTAAGGAATCTTGCTTGTGAAATTATTTATTTACAGGAGACATGGCTTAATTCAACACGGGTTGTGGATCAGGCTAAAAGAGAATGGATTTGGGGCCCCATTTTGGTTCTTTGGATTAGATAAAGCAGATGGGGTGGGAGTGCTGTTTTCAGATATGGGGCTAAAATGTCTAAAGTAATGGACCCACAGCACAGGAGAGCTCTGTGATTGATGGATTATGGTATGGAGAACCTAGCAGGTTTAGTATGTATGCCTCTCAGTCTAAGGCTGAGAGTGGAGCTGTTTGCACTGATTCAACCTTTTGTGTTCCATACGGAATATTTATTATGGGTGATTTTAACTGTTCGTTGAGACTTTGAAGAGGAAAAAGAGGGCAAGAGAATGTATTATGATTCAGCTGCTTTTAAAAAAAGTATAGATACAGCTGAACTTCAGGATGTGTTTAGTAAAGCTGCGTCTCCTGTTAAATTCACTTTTTCGAAAGGGGCACAGTTTTCTAAGACTGATTATGTGTTTACTTCTAAAAGACTAGACATTTATACTGTAGCTGTGCTCCCTACTGCTTTGTCAGATCATCTAATAATTAGAAGCATTATTAATACCATAACAGGGATAGAGCAACCTTTCACAAGATGGAAGATGAATGTGAGCAGTTTAGGGGTGGAGGAGGTGACTCTAACAATAGGGGACCTGTTGGTTGATAGAGTCTCAGTGACAGGGCTATATGAAGATCTAGGGGTGTGGTGGAGGGACACTAAAATAGAAATCAGCAACTGGGTTAAGGTTTATGGGAAAATGGTTGCAAACAGGATTTTTTTGTATATCTATCCCTTAGGACTAAACTGAACAAACTGTTGGAAAAAGGGTATGGGGGGGAGAGAGAAGTTTTAGGTCAGATCGAAAGGGTTAAAAATGACATGAAAGCCGTACAATATGGTAGAGGGGAGACACTTAAAAAAAGAGTTAAGTTTTGGGGTTTCAGAAGACATCTATGGCTGACCCCTGTGAAGCTTTTAAAGAAAACAAGAGTAGATCATGCACAACTAGTCTGACAAATGATAAGGGGTGGTTATAAATGCCACGGAAGGTATCAGAGAAATAACTGAAGGACATTCGACCAAATCAGGAGAAAGAATTGATATAAATAAAGAGGAAATGACAACTTATTTGGCTAAATTGGAAATTCCAGACTTGGATCCTTGTGTGGTGGGTACTCTAAAGGGAGATATCATAGAGCTAGAGGTATTGGAAGCAATCAAGAACCTGAAAGGTAGGGTGGTTCCAGGGGAAGATGGCATTCCAAACGAATTCTACAAAACGTTTTCAAGGATAATGGCTGTCTTCTTGGTTAGAGTCTATAAGTACATGCTACTAAATAAGAGTGTCAGCAGATTTTACATTAGGATTGATAATTTTCTTATTTAAATCGGGATAAAAACAATTTGGATAATTGGAGGCCTATAAGTGTATTAAATTCTGATTTTAAAATCCTAGCCCTGGTTCTACAGAGAAGGCTAAGGGTTGCAGCTGGTAAAGTGATACGTAAGGCCCAGACATGTGGGATTCCTGGAAGAAATATTCAAGAGAACTTGGGCCTGATTAGAGATATTTTAGAATAGGGACGGAAATATCGGTGTGAGGGGTGTGTAACAGCGGTAGACCAAAATAAGGCATTTGACCGGGTAAACCATGAGTTTTTATTCTTGGTGTTAGAAAAGTATGGGATCCCTGGGGAATTTAGAGAATGGGTGAACTTGCTTTATGAAAAAGCAGTGGTTCAAGCAGAAATGGGGGGTAAAGGCAGTGAAAGAATTAAGGTTCTCACGGGGGTCAGACGGGGTGCCCTTTGAGTCCTCTTCTATATACATTTGCTATTGATCCATTGATAAGGACAATAACAAGAGCGAGAGAACTTAGAGGAATAAGAGGGCTACAGCTTAAAGATGAGATAAAAATAACTGCCTATGTGGATGATCTGACTATTTTTATGGGTGCTTTAGAAGACGTAAATGCACTACTGAGGCAACTGGATCAGTTTTCTAGGGTAGCAGGAGCTAGAATAAATGAAGAAAAGTAGGGGTGGTTCATTAGGAAAGAAACTCCTAGGCCCAGATATTCAAAAGAGGTGAGCCATGCGTAATAGGGTTGCTTCAAGTCCCAAAATGTGCCTATTCTGCGATATTCAGCAGGAGGCAGTTGCTTCAAATCATGCTGAGCAACAGTAATGATAATGAATGTATGCGCAACTGAAGGGGAGGAGCATAAATGGCGAGGTGATGAACATGCACCATGCGCATTAGGGGAGCAAGCGGAAGTTACATACCATAGCGGAAATGAGCCAAAATAAAAGGGAGCAAGGGAGAGGCGCAAGAACGCTACAGGGAAGGCACATGAGGCTGAACTCTAGCAAGAGAAACTGGGCAGCAGGGACACACAGGGCAGGCCAGGGAAAGGGCACCTGGAACCCACAGGCTCAAGGGAAGGTGTGGGGAGCCACAGTGCAGAAGGGGGAAGTACTTGCCACACAGCAGTGAGGCCAGCACAGTCAGGTGTTCCCGGTGCAGGGGAAGTAGCAGCCAGGACAGTGGGGGGAATACAGAAACAGCCACCGGGGGGGTGAACACAAGCCAGGGACATGGCCAGTGCCACCATCCAGATGGAGGCAGTAATGAGGGGGGTGAGAAGGTGGTCAGCGGGGGCGTGGCCGTGGAAGGGCCTGTGGCGTGCATGCATCTTCAACAGGCAGTACCGAGCCCGCACCAGCTTCGAGCTGTACAGTGATACTGAGATCGTGGGCCGGTACCACCTGAATCGGGCAATTCTGAGGCGGCTCTGTGAGCTGTGCAGTGATGTGATGCAGGCACCCACACGACGGAGCCATGCCCTGTGAGTGGAGATGAAAGTGACAGCTTGCATGTGCCTGCTTGCCACGGGTACCTTCCAGAGACCAACTGGGGACACCACAGGCATAACCCAGTTGACCGCGCCACGCCCATCACCCAGTTCCTCAGTGCACTGCTGCCACATGCTGCAGAGTACATCCATTTCCCCAGCACACCGAAGCGGAGCGCACAGCAACATACAGGAGTTC
Source organism: Neoceratodus forsteri (assembly GCA_016271365.2). Classification (NCBI taxonomy): domain Eukaryota; kingdom Metazoa; phylum Chordata; order Ceratodontiformes; family Ceratodontidae; genus Neoceratodus; species Neoceratodus forsteri. The sequence continues at coordinate 114,946,739 of JADMNL010000028.1, forward strand.
CACAGGGTAGCACGTATGCCTGGTGTGCTAGGGGCAATAGACTGCACCCATGTGGCCATCCGCACACCACCTGGCCCCGAGGGGGCCACATATATAAATTGCAAGGGCTATGCCAGCATCAACTGCCAGGTAGTGTGCGATGCCAGGGGGCGCATAATCAATGTCTGTGCCACGCACCCTGTGGGAGCACATGATGCCTTCATCTGGCACCAGTCGGCACTGTGCCACAGATTCGAGAGTGGGGATATCCTCACTGGCCACCTAGTGGGTGAGTATGCAAACCACATGGACAATCATAGGGCCTGGGGGCATGGTCAGAGGTGACATGGGTAGTGGCCTACATGGCTCAGGGCAGGCGATGCTGATCACCAAACCAACCTCCACCTCTACACACAGGTGACAGTGGATACCCACCTGTCCCTGGCTGCTCACACCCTACCGGTGGCCCACGACCCATCGCAGCAATGCTACAGTTTCGCTGCCTGAACACCTCCAGCGGTGCCCTACAGTACAGCCCCTCAAAGGCCCGCGGCTATTCCCTGGTCTGTTGCATCCTGCACAACATGGCCAACGAATGTGGGATAGCTGTACAGGTCAAGAGGAGACAGCCATGGGGACAACGAGGACGCCGGGTGACAATGGTGATGGGCAGCCCCTCTTGGCGCACGGGACCCTAACTGCTCCGCTGGCACAGCTGCACCGGGACACCATCACAGAGGAGCACTTCAGCCAACCCAGGTAAGTCATGGGGCCATGTGCAACCACCAGTGGCTAAGGCACAACCCACAAACACACATGGACACACACCAGGGGTGCATGCCGTCAAGGGGACTGGCCGGGCATGGAACCACACACACCACCAGGGATAGGTGAGGTCTAACATGCCAGGCGGACACACACACACACAACGCACCAGACATGCACAAAGGGTAGGAGGCACACCAACCCAGAATGCCACCCCTAGCCACACACATGTCTACAGACCACCACGCCCACTGCCTGTCATGGCGCGGTGTCAGATGCTGAGCACCATTGCACATTGTGTACAGCGCAATGCAGGCATCATCATGCACACGCAACCGCGGACAGCAGCCAGGAGGTGTGCAGATGGACTCTGTGTTCGCGCAGGCCTGGTACCCACCCATGCAATGCCCGCTGAATGACACAGTGCCACAGGGCAGCACCAGACAGTAGCGCTGCGAGACAGGTCAGCCACGTGCCACAGTGCCCGCCGCCATGGATGCGTGAGTGGCCCTCACCGAGACCCGCCAGCACCGACAGGCTGACCACTGGCCCCTGGGGGTGGCACCGATGGTCCCCAGGGTTCCACTGCATGAACGCTACTGTGCTCGCAGGGGTCTGCAGCACACCAAACATGCCTGCACCAGGCATGCCCAGGATGCCCACAGCTGAACCCAGTGTCGACAAGGATGGTGTCGCACGACGCCTGGAACGGGGTGGACAGTGCGCTGCGTGGTGTCTGCGACGCATGGGCAAATAACTGTGTGCCCATTGTGGCCATGACAGCAGTGAATGCCTGTGGCTGCCTGTCAGTGGCAGCAGTCACATCCTCCCGCAACTGGTCCATCCCTGCCAGGATCAGAGCAGTGTCTCTGCTGCGACGCTCCTCTACCAGCTCCAGAGCCGCACGCAGTGCATCCACAGACATCGCAAGCCGCATCTGCTGGTTGACTGATGCTTGCAGCATGCGGTGTGCTCATCCAAGAGGTCATCTGCCTCGGCATCCTGTCCCTCAGGGTGTGCGCGCTGATGCTCAGCACCCTTGAGGGTGGGCGCTGCACACCAGGACCAGGTCTGGCATGTCCACAGGCGGTGCACTGACGCCTGCCCCTGACACTGTACCCCAACCCATTGGCCGACTGCTGATGCTGCCCCTCCCCAGGGTTCACTGGTGCCGCCGCAGTGGCCGCAACAGTCCCACTGTCCTGTACACACACCAGTGTTGCCCCACTGGTGCTGACATGCACAGGCTGGGATTGTGATGACATGCAGGCCTCCATGGCGGCACCACCCACAGCCATGGCTGCGATGTTACCTGCTGTGTGGCCATCCCTGGCACACACGTGTCACTGCCCATGGCGTTAGCGACATCATCATCGGTGACGGACCTGAAACCAGTCCGAGTCGCAGCATGCTGGCATTCGTGGATGCTGGCACGCTGGGACACAGGCAGGGCCTCCTCCGCACCTGTTCCAACAACATCAGTCTGGACAGCCAGGCGGGCCCACTGTCACACTGAACCGTGTATACCTGTGGAGGTGAATGGGCCCTCCTCCATCTCCATCTGACTGACCTCAGTGGACAGGCTCACCACCGCTGACCCATGCAGATGCTCAGGATCTGTAAGGGAAAACAAAGTCATATATGCATGTGACCTACCCTGCCCCCCAATAGACAGACCATGACTCACTATGCAGTGACGGGCTACCACCTGTCTGAAAGCCACCACCCAGAACACCCTCAGTGGCACAACGCTGCATGCTGCCAGCAACCCTCTCCTCCCGTGGGGTCAGGTGTAGCACCTCCGGCTGTCCCCCGCCTGTCGCAGCTCGTGCTGCCCTGATGGCAGCCACCTTCTCCTTTATCCTCCTCCTGTCTGTGCCCATCTTCTTCTTGCACTCCTGCACGGAGCGCTGGTGGCTGCCATGCAGGTTCACTGCATGTGCCACGTCCTCCCATGCAGCAGCATGGGCCTGTGGTGTTCCCTGCCGTCCGCTGAGAAGTGGCTCCTGATGCAGGTAGGCCTCAAACAGGGCATCCGTCTCAGCCTTGGTGAAATTAGGCCTCCTCCTCCTCCCACCACTGTGTTCCTCCTCTCCCACAACTCGCTCGGTTATGATTTAGCCTGTGAGAATGGAAGTTGTTACCTGTGACTGTGCAGTCCCATGCATGTCACAAAATCCACAGTCCACACTCCCAAACAGCATGCAACTCACCAATAGACTGCAGTAACTGACTATGGCCAGTGCAGCCCAATGTCGCACTTTTATAGCGAAACCCATGCAAATGAGGCAAGGTGCAACTTTAAGTGGATGCAGATTGCAGCGCTGCGCCATTGAATGGCTGATTAGCTGATTTGCATATGACGGCTGAATATCACGCTGTTGCGCTTTGCGCAATTGTGTTGAACTTGCTGAGCCAAGGGTGCAGTTCTGTGACATGCACAGTACACACCTCACTGCGCATGCCCGGGTTGCTGACGCAGGTGCCTGCCGCGCTGCTGACGTACTGTGCACGGGAGGCAATGCAGGGCACGGCCACCATTGTGCCAGTGGCGCTACAGCGATGTTCACCTATATGGTGCTGTGGCACTGGGGCATCATAGGCGCACTGGGGCAACAGCGGGTAGGCTGCTACTGGTGGTAGCACACAGGCACCCAATTGCGCTACACGCATTGGATTCCAATGGCACTGTGCCTGTCTGTGCGTCAGAGAACCTTGACCCTGTGCCTGACCTTTGCCCCCTAGGCACCATGAGTCAGGCATGGGTGCACCACTATCGCGCTGTTCCGTGACAGCGCGATAGGGAATGGCAGCGCTGTACCGCGCATCTGCACGTGGTGGAACTGCGCCGCAGAGCGCCATTTTGAACCTACTGAGCTAGTGAGATGGCATGGAGGAGAGCTGCCCAGTGGAGCTAAGTTGAAATGGCAAACCGGTTGCCATTGTTGAGCCACTTTGGCCCACTGTTTGGGAGGCACCCCTGGACAGGTCTAGGAGCCAGGTGTGGCAGGAGGGGTCGATGCCTTGGAGGAGGCACAGGAATGGGCGGACGGTGGAGCAGTGCCGCCACAGGTATGGGACCTGAGGCAGAGGGCCCAGACCTGCTTGCCCGCCCTGCGGGCACGTCGCCAGGAGGGGCAACGGTGCCACGGCCAGGTAGGTGTAATGTCCATACACTTTTATCTTCCATATGGGTATCACGGTTGCATGTGTCCGGAACGTGGGGGGGGGGACTGTCCGGTGTTGGCTGTGGTGGTGTTATCAGGGTGTGTGGTGGGTGGGTCTGGCTGGGTGGGATTGCACACACATGGGGGCAGGGGGACTTTGCTATGGGATTGTACTGATGTTCCTCTCTCCATGTTTGCACCTTAGGGCTGAAGAGGGGCGGCTGGCGAGAGAGTGGTGGCACCAGCTGGAGGAACAGATTAATAGGAGGGGAGAAGGTCCACAGCGCCAGAGGGACCAGCCGGATGATGGTGAGTGCCTTACCTCCATGATTACTATTGCATGCTGTGTAACAGGGCGGGCAGCGGGGCATGGCCACCATCCATTGACACCACTGCCATGCACGCATCTTGTTACAGTCAGCACTGTCCAGTGGCACTGCATGTCTGGGAGTGCGTCAATGGTGGTCCATGTGTGCACCGGGTACATGGCTGTGCCACTGCCTTTGCACCGCATAGCCATGTCACTAAACAGCCATGGTGGTGCTGTGCGGGACTTGGCTGGTGGGTGTGTGCAGCAGTCCGCATGGCTGTGTGCGCCTGGGTGGGCAGGTCTTGTGGGCAGGATCACTGTGGGTGGTCACACACCATCACAGAGGCATGTCCCACGGCCGTATGCCATGCACAGTGGGTGGGCTGTATGGGGCTGTGCATTCACACCTATTGACTGTGCTCCCTTGTCCTAGGTGTCTGCCAGCTGCAGGCAATCTGGGAGGCACTGCAGGAAATACTGACCATGGCGAGGGCATCACTGGACATCCTGCGGGGGTTTGAGCAGCTGGATGTCCGGCGGAGACACGGAAGGCGGAGCAGCCGGAGTGGGGAGCGCGGCTCCCACTGACCATCTGTATGCCCCTGATTTCCCCTACCCCCCTGGACCCACCCTCACACCCCTCCTTTCCTGTCCCATTTGTTCACCCCTGCCCCTTACCCACCCCCAACTTGTTTGTGGCCCTCCCCCCACACATTTGTACATAGTTGTAAATAGTTTTGTTTGATGTTTTCATTACAAGTCTTTTGATATTAATACTGTGGTGGTCTCTGATTTGCAGCGGGCTACAGGTGATCAGCTGCAGTGGTGTGCATGGCGTCAGGGGTGGTACAGTCATGGGTATGTGTGTGTGTCTGTGGGGAAGTGACTATGGTGTGGGAGTAGCTATCAGTCAGTGTCTGTGGTGTGTGTGTTGTTCCCTGTGCACTAGATGACTGTGTGCAGTGGTCCATGGTGCATGCTCTGTGTCCATGGCGCACCTGTCAAACTGTCCATGGCCTGTGCAGCTGACACCCTTGCATGTTTGTGACCTGCACGGTCTGCTGGCATGTCAGTGGTGACTGTCCATGTAGGGCAGACACTGTACCCGTCACAATGCTGGGTTGCCTTCTGTCACTGGTGTGGTGCATGTCTGCCTCGGGTGACACTGTGGCCTCCGCGGTTGTTGTCCCACCTCCATGCTGTGGCTTGTGTGTGTTGCAGGAGATGTGCACCACTGTCTGTGACTTGTGCTCCGGCAAATGATGGTGGCGTACAGGTCCACAGTGCCTGCAAGAGGTGGCTGGCACTCCTGTGCCATGGAGGACAGCTGGCCATGTGTACATTTAAGCTTCATGGGCCCATGCTGGGGGCATAGTTGCCCGCCACCGCGTCCCTGTGTTGTTGTGCCCTTGGTATGGGTGGGTGTTTGTCCATGCACTGTGTTGCATCCGGTATGGTGTATGCTTCCACGCACCACTGTGGGTGTCTGCGCTGGCTGTTGTGGCCAGTGCTGGGTCGGGGTGTGTCCTTGGGAGGGTGTGCAGAGTGCTGTACCACTGGTGGTGGGGTCTGGGGCATGCTCTGTTACGTGTGGGGTACCTCGTGTGCTGACACATGTTCGGTCTCTCAGCTGTACCTCGGGGGGGGGCTGTGCGTGGTGGCACTGTGTATGCCATTGTTGCATCACTGTGTGCTGCCATCTGCTGATGGGTGCTCATGGTGGGGCTGCCTTGCATGGTTCTGTGGTGCACAGGATTGCATTGTCACAGTGGGGGTGGTGGCATGCATGGGGTATCCTGCACTGGTGGACGGTGCTCCTGGGCAGGGTGTCTGGGGGTCACGGTGCAGGGTGTGCTCTGCATTGGGGGATGGTGGCACGGGTGGTCGGCCCTCCTTGTGTGCCGGTCACAGCTGCCAGGGTGTGATGGGCACCATGGCCCAGCTGTGGGTTGATTGCTGGTCTCCATGGGCCAGTGGTTATTCCAGCCCTCCCCCAGTTGTGCAGTGCATGGGGTGTGGGGGACGATGTCTGTTCTGCTGTGTGTTCCTCTGCCCACCTGTGGCATAGGTGGTGGGTCCCTGCATCCCTGGTTGTGCTGTTGCATTGCTGCCCTGCTGCTCGGGGGTGTCCCTGGTTGTGCTATGGTGCCTCTGGACTGCTCAGCTGAACATCCCTTGTTGCGCTATGGTGCATCAGATCTGATCAGCTTCACCTCCCTGGTTGCACTATGGCGCAGGTGGTGCGATATACAGTCGTCGGCTGTAGGCGCATCCTTGGCCCGGCTCAGTTTTTGAATATCGCGCTTCTGCGCATGGGCTTAATGGACTTGCGCTGTTCACACATGCACTTTGGGCTATTTTGAATATCTGGGCCCTAGTGTAAAAGTGGAGAGTTAATTATATCTAATGACAACATAAACTGTTAGGTGTCACTTTGGGAGGGGATATGGGAAGGAAAACTGGAACGAGCATTGGAGGTAGCAGAAAGGAAGGTTGAAAGATGGAAAACACGAAAGATGGCAAAATTAAAAAGGGTTCATGTGGCTAAACAGTTTTTAATACCTTGCTTTCTATAAGTTGCAGGGGTGTTTTCCTTGCCTGGGGAATTTGAGGCAATAATTTTGAGATTATTTTGTCAGCTGATATGGGGTAATAGGCTTAACCCTATTAAGAGGGAAATCTTATATAAAAATAAGAAGCAGGGAGGAATAGGGATGATAAATCCAGTAGCTTTTTTTCATACATTGTTTTGGTACTCAAACCTGTATAAAATCTTTGTGAATCACCAGGGTTTGAGTAGCAAATGGGGAGTGGATGTTCTCTGGAATTGGGATTAAGGAGTGGTCGAGTGGACAGGTGAATCTTTAAGAGGAATTAAGTTAAGGGAGATTCCAGACTACTATAGAGTTGTGCTGAAGAAAATGATAAAGTGGAATGCAACAAGAGCACAAATGGTGGGTGCTACTAGAAAAGGGATGTGTAACCTAATTGTGGAAAAAATGGGACCTGGGTACATAGTGTTTAAGATGGTCTGCCCTAGTGGCTGGCCCGTCGGCACAGTGGTTGGATTTCCGCTCACGACGTCGTCGACCCGGGTTCAGGAACAGAACTGGGCTGCCAGAGGGCCGCCAGGGGAGATGGATGGAGTGTCCTCTGGACTGCTCTCCTTCTCCGGGGGGGGGGCAGATGCAGGACATCATTGCAAGTCCCTGCCCCCGAGGAAAAAATTTCCTCTCGGGAACAGAAAATCCCCAGCCAAGTGCCTCTATGACGCCCTCCTCGCCGCCTCTGATGTGGTCCCAGGGCGGCTCCCCCAAAATACCCGACCTGATGTACGCGACACCGGCAAGTGCCACGACCCCGCCCTGGGGGGTAAGCCAGGGGACATGGGGGAACAAGCTGCTCATGTGGGAGCAAGAGGCAGGGGGGCTGTGATCAGGGCTGAGCTCGGTGCATGGCTGGACAAAGCATACGAAATAGGAAAAAAAAAAGATGGTCTGCCAGGTGAGGCGAGATTTGTTTATGGTATGTTAAACAATTCAAGGATTCCACAGAACATGTGGGATAAACCAATGGTCAATGGCATATGGGAGGGTGGGAGTGAAAGGAAATCTAAAACACAAACCATAGAAGAAGGTAATTGTTTATACCCAGGTGTGGAAATGTAGAGGAAACTCGGCAGCATTTTTTGCTAGATTGTATATATGCTAAGGGGCTATGGTTGTAGCTAGCAAAAGAGTGGAAGTTGCCATGGTTGAAAGGGGTATCTTATAGTAATATGGCTGTAGGCATTGTGTCAGAATTTAAAGATCAATACCACCTCCCCACATTGCAGGTACTCTTTGCTTGCCTGAAATATTATATGTGGCAAAGTCATTGCCAGCTGTTGATACAGCAAAGGGAAATCTCGTTCAAGGGAATAGGTCTTCTGTGTGAGGCGGCTATGAGAGAAGTGTATAGAAATGAGTGTAGGCTCCATCCCAAGAAGAAAGTGAATATGTGGTGGAGAGGTTATCCTTTTTATTATGCTTTGGCGGCGCGCAGCCAACATCTTGTGAGTAGTGCAGCTTTGGAGGCGCGGTCGCTGTTGAGTCTAATGCAGGGCACGCACCAGCAGGTGCGCCCCTCCTCCCAATCAGCCTGCATGCCAGCGCCACACCATGCAAACATAATGTGGCAAGCACATCTAAGAAAAGGTCCATTGCAATCCAAGCAAAGCTCATCAGATGGCAGACCTTCCCTGGACATGCTCTCCGACATTGTGTATGTGGCGGCCGCCCAACTGCCAACTTCGGGGTGCCCAATCCCCCTGCCGGCTTCCTGTGCCCCAATGTATGTGCCGATGGGGGAGCCCACTCCCCATCAGCATAAAGCACTCCCCCCCATTTGTTATATGCTGAGGGGGTGCCCAATCCACCTCGGCTCCCCCCCACTTTCCTTGTGTGCCGTCGGGGGTGCCCAATCTTCGTTGGCATAAATTAACCCCTCCTTGCGTTGTGTGTGCTGGCGGGGTGCCAAATCCTCCGTCAGCTGCAGCAACCCCAAACAGTTAGGTGGCACGCTGGAGCCCACCCCAGCGTGCCAAATACCCTGTAAAAAAAAACTGTCCGCAAGATTTTTTTTTTTCTTCACCTGTAACACAAAACAGTCCTCGTAGTCTCCCTACCCACCACCCGCACCCACCCACTGCGCACCTGCCTCCCACACACACTTCCTCACCCCATACTTACCTCCGAGTCGGTGCGATGATCTTTCGTGGACCGGGAATACGTCTGCACTCTTCAAAGCCGACCGCGAACTGAGGAAATGCTGATAAGCTGTATAATGTAATAAATAGGGTTTTTTCAACTTTGTTGCATATCTTGGGCATTTTTTGGAATTTTTGCACCAGGTTTTCAACATGGGGTTTTTGGAACCCCTCCTCATGAATTCTGTCAGTGTTATGATGTTAATCGGTCCCGAAGGTGATTTCGCAGTCACTGCGTGGAATCACCTTTCGGGACCAATTAACGCAAGGACAGTGTCAGTGTTCATGAGGTGGGGTCTCAAAAACCTATATTGCAAATCTGGTGGAAGAAATCAAAAATGGCTGTTTTGTAGCGTGCGTTGCGCAGTTGCTACGCACGCTCGTAACGCTGCGACCAAGAATATTTTCATGCAGGTTTTCAACATTGTCATTTTTCACACCTCCTTGTGAACAGTACAGCTGTCATTTTCACATCCTGGCCGAAATGTGTTTCTGCACTTCCGGCGCATAATAGCGGTTGCTGTGGGAAATCAGTGTTCGGGCAGATTACTAAAATGACAGTGACACTGTTCATAAGCAGAGGTCCTAAAATGCCTACGTTGAAAATTTGATGTACGATATATCTATAAAATGACTGTGTTACGAGTGTGTGTTGTGCAGCTAGAATCCCCTCGTTAAATTTGGGTAAATATTTTCACGCCAGATTTTCAAAATTGTCATTTTCTACATCTCCTTGGAACAGTACAGCTGTCATTTTTCACATCCTGGCCAAAATGTGTTTCCGCACTTCCGGCGCACAATAGCGCAGTCGCTGTGGGAAACTGCTGTTCGGGGCAGATTACGAAAATGACAGCGACACTGTTCATGAGCAGAGGTTGTAAAATGCCTGTGTTGAAGATTTGGTGATGATACTCCATAAATGACTGTGTTACGAGCATGCATTGCGCAGTTTGCACGCACGCTCATAACGTGCATTTGTAATATTTTCACTCTGGATTTTCACCATTGTCTTTTTTTCCACACCTCTTGATGAACAGTACAGATGTCATTTTACATATCCTGCCCGAAATATGTTTTCGCACGTCCGGCGCAGAATAGCGCGGTTGCTGTGTGAAATCACTTTTTGGGACAGTTTGAGGAAATGACAGTTGCACTGTACATGAGCAGAGGTGCTAAAATGCCTATGTTGAAAATTTGGTTCCAAAAGTCTGTAAAATGACTGTGTTACAAGCATGCGTTGCGCTTTTCCCATGCACCCTTGTAACTTCGCAAATTTGCAATATTTACATGCCACATTTTTAACACTGCCATTTTTTTACACCTCCTTCTGAACAGTACAGCTGTCATTTTTCACATTCTGCCCAAAATGTGTTTCCGCACTGCACTACCAAAGCCAATGCCAGCGCGACAACATTCGGCATTGACAAATGCTTGTTAATACGCTTGAGAACAAACAAGCATTTGTCATGCCAAATGTTGCTTGCTTTATGTGCTGTTTAGGTATTTGAAGTCATTGGAGTGCAAATATTGAAATTTGCTAACTTCACGAAGGCGAGGGAGCTCGCGAATGACGCCAGAAACAGTTATTGTTAGGAAATTTTTCACGAAATGTTCAACATAGCCATTTTAAGACCTCTGCTCATGAACAGTGTCAGTGAGATTTTGTTAATGTGTTCCATACATTGAGTTTGCACAATCGACTCGCGCCCATTGCAGTACCATAGGGCGGAAACACGCTTTGGGCAGGATGTAAAATGACAGCTGTACTGCTCATAAGGAGGTGTGTAAATGGCAATGTTGAAAATCTGAAGTGAAAATATTGAAAATTTGTGAACTTACGAGCCCATGGGAACTGTGCAACCGACGTCAGAAACAGTCATTTTAGAATTTTTCACCAAATTTTCAACATAGCCATTTTAAGACCTCTGCTCATGAACAGTGTCACTGTGATTTTCTTAATTTGTCCCGTACATTGATTTCAAGACACTGACTGCGCCATTCTGCGCCACAAGGGTGGAAACACATTTTGGGTGAGATGTAAAATGACAGCTGTACTGCTCATAAGAAGGTGTGGATAAAATGGCAATGTTGAAAATCTGGAGTGAAAATATTGAAATTCAGAACTTACGAGCCTCGCATAGAACCGCGCGAACACACGCCAGAACACTGATTTTTTGATTTTGACATAACAACATGTTGGGACCTTCTTCATAATGATAAACACGTCATGGCGGTTTAGCCTGAAGGGTGATTTCGCAGTCACTGCGCAAAAATCACCCTTCGGGCCCAATAACGCCATGACAGTGATATCATTCATGAGAAGGGTCCTAAAACCCCATGTTGAAAATTGTGCAAAATTCCCAAAATGGCTGAGATATGTAAGTTGAACCCCCCATCTAGCCCATTATACAGCTTACCGGCATTTCCTCAGTTCGCAGTCGGCTCAAGAGTGCAGACGTGTTCCCGTCCACCAAGATCGCCGCGCCGGAGTCCGGAGGCAGGGTGGGGTGTGGGGAGGTTGGTGCGCAGTGGTGGGTGCGGTTGGGTGAGGGGGGTCGGAGACGCGCGCGGGACTGCTTTTGTTTTACAGGTTTAAAAAAAAGACGCTAGGGATTGCTTGCCACGCTGGGTGGCTCCCAGCAGCAAGGACGGGGCCGCTTCAGCCGACGGGGGATTGGGCACCCCGCCGTCAGTGATCGATTGCCACGCTTGGGTGGGCTCCGCATGGCACCAACCACGGGGACGACACAGCTCAGCCAGCGGGTATTGGGCACCCTGGCTCACACAGTACGCAAGGGGCGCACGCCTGCGTGGGGGGAGCGCTTCTTATCGGTGCTCACTGCCAGCTCCCCTTTCAATCAGAAACACTGCATTTTGGAGCGCACATAGACAGCTCCAAAATGCATTGGCTTACAGGGGCCGTGCCTGCCAGCTCACTGACTGAATTGGAGGAGGAGGTGACATACCTCCGAAATCTCCGATGATGGCACTATGTTTCTTGCACATGCATGCAAGCAACATAAAAAGGGTTCCAGTAGGTTTATTGATTCTGTTTGGGTCAGTTATAGGTAGGGTTTAAACACAAGTAGGTTATCTTGGTTATTAGCCTCGGAGATAAAAGCTTAGAAGCAGGTGCAGTAGGGATATGATTTGTATGAATTTTAAATACTTTTATACATTTCGGTTTGATTCTGAGTTAAAAAAATCCCCTATTTTTTCTGAGGGAAGGGGTGTATATTAATATGAATTATTTCAGTTTTATTCTTTATGTATGGTGTAATACTTATTTATGTTGTTTTTTGATTCCTTTTCATTATATTTTTGTATGAAATAATACATTTTTGTAGATTCTGTTCTGTTTTTTTTTTAATAAAAAATGCCCCCATTCTTTTTGAGAAATGCCATGGGATCTTTAACATCCACTTGAACTGCCACCAGAACAGGCAGATGGGACACTGGTTTAATGTCTCATCCGAAAGACAGTACCTCAGGAGTGCGGCACCTCTCTCATGCTGCACTGCAGTGTCAGTATTGGGGTATTAGCCCAAGTGCCTGGTGTGGGATGGAACCCACAGCCTCTGATCTCCCAGCCTTAGAGGTGAGTGTGCAGCATTCTATTGCAGCATTCCTACAAATTGTACCCCAAAGGACTTTACAATCCAGAGGGAGATTACAGCGAGGTTAAGCACAGGGAGTTTAAGTTACTTGCTGAGGGTCACGCAGAGTGGCAGTTATGGGCTTTAACCCTGGGCCTCCAGGTTCACAGCTCTGCACACTCAACAGATAAGCACAACTCCCCCATTGGTCCAGTATTAATGTTCTATTCAGCAAATGCTCAAGATGGAGCCAAGTCACTTCCATCTTCAGAATACTGGGTTGTTCCTTGTTTTACTGAATACAAGGGAGAAGAAGAACGCCCAGCAGCAGTGGTGTTAATGCAGTCTAAAAGACAATGGTACAGTAGCTGGGTCCCCTCTTGGCCACCACCACGCTCCCAGTGAGGAGGGGTGCTTGCAAAGACCTCAGGAACAAGTCCCGTGTCCAAGGGTATGAGATGAAGTGCCTTGCCAAGAGCCAGTCCACGTGGCCTCTGACCCTTTCCCTGGCCTGGAACTTAGACCGCACCACTGGAGGCATAGCCTGAGCAGTGCATCTAGTAAGTCTCAGGGCACCGTGATGGTCTTACTATGCCATCCTGATTACCTGAATGCAAGTGCTTCTTGTCTGCTAGGATTTTGGATTCCTAATTAGAGCCAGATCTTCTGAAATCTTAAAAAAATCCTATTGGAACAGATCGTGGCAAATCCAAGCACCCCTAAAATTCATTACTCTATATTCGAGAGGCGGTGAAGACCAGAAGGAAGAGTGCAGAGTTTTGAACCTGAAGACCTAGTCTTGAACCCCTCTTCTCCAACATAAACACAGTTGGACCATGGGCTTAAAGAGCAGCTGATGTATCCAGCAGAACTTTGAAAACACAGTTCAGATTATATTTCCCAAATGTTCTGTATTCTCTTCAGGTATTCTTTAATATCGAGGGCATTTTTATAAAACCAGGATGTGTGCTCCTAAAGAGTTAATCTTTTTATAATGCTTATTTCCTACCTGACAGCATAATACTCTGCTTCTGACATCACAGTTAATCCCATGGCAACAGACTGATGTCACAGCAAAGGATTACCATTTCAAGTGGGGGAGTAAGCATAGGTGAAGCTGAGAAACTCTCAGGGACAAAGATTATGTTTTCATGCAGACATCCTCTGTTGTCAAACCTAGGTGGACATGAACTATAGGAGATTTATAAAATGGGCTGTGAAAATCCTGTAACCTCATTCCCTGAAACTCATCACATGACCTTTTTTTCTGACAACTGCACACCTCACCTAAACTACATGTTTGGTTTAAAAAAATAAAAGCCCATGTTAAAAGTAGGATAACACACACCATGGTGTGCAGTCATAAGGGAATAATGCATGTCTCAGGTGTTTGTGGCACGCTGCTACACCTCGTGCCTAAAACTGCTCAAGGCGTGCATTATTCCCTTATAACCACACACCCTGTCATGTGTAATCCTTATGTATGAAACACACGCAGAGCTGTACCTAAATATTCAGTTTTTCAAAGTTTTCACAGAGCAGCTCTTTAAAGAAGCAGTGCACGTTATGGTAAACATTTTGACCTATTCTTTATTCTATCTGAAAGCGCCTTGTTCTCTTGTCTTAAGGTAGCCTTTCCCCCATTTTGAGTCTGCTTTAATACTTTGCTTTTACGTGTTTTGCAGTTAGTGATGTTTCTCAGGTGTCTAAACCACCCTCTGGATGCCACCACCCCAACCCCAATCCCTCGCTTTCCACCAGGATTTACCTTCACGTAAGGGCAGCTTAGTCTGGGTGCTTGATGGGGTGCAGGGCTCCAGGTGGTTGGGGTCAGGGTAGCTCGGACAGCCATATTTTCTAGTTTTCTCTCCCCGAGGGTGACGTGCAGTGCTGCCCAGACATCTCTAGACATGCTTCCATGCGGGCGTGCTGGCAGCCACCACTCTCTCCCCACCTCTGCCGACAGCCCCAGCCTGCCTCCCCCCCAGCCAATGCTAGGGGCCAGGAGAATTCTGGGAACTGATACCCTCCTTCCCCAGGAGAAGAGAGCAGTCCTCCGGATACTCAGTCCTCTCCCTCCCTGGCTGGCTTCCAGTGACCCGAGTCCACACCCAGATCACCAGTATGTTGTGAGGCATAGCATCCAGCAGCTCAGCCCTCAGCGCCACTGGGTTGGCTGCTTTGTTTTACATTTAAAACAATACAGGAGCACTCCTTTTCATATGGCCATCCCATGTTTCCGCCAGTATTCTGCACTGTTTCTGCACAATCATTGTCCTGCTAGTAAACCTTTGTCCCAAGAAAAGTGACATTAAAACATGAGTGCTCAGAAACAGTAAAGAATAATGATCAATACCTGAGGGAGGCATTGACATATTATAAGAAATGCTTCTTTTAATTATTTTAAGTGGAAAACAAATGCTATTGCACACTTAAATGGCATTTAATAAGGCAGCAGAACAAGGGCACTCTATAATAGGACAAACAAGCATTTGTCAATGCCGAATGTTTGCTTGCTGGCATTGGCAGTGGTAGTGTAGAAGTTACAGAGCTGCGTAATAGGAATGGCAGTGAAGTATTGAACTGAAGCAAACCCCACCACCACCCTGCAGAGAGTGACAGGCATTGGGGTGTGCCTTTGGGTTGTCAGGCATAACGGCCATGCCATTTCACCACACCACACCCTGCAGACACTGACAAGTGTCACGGTGTGCCTTGGGGTCTTTGGCCCTTATGCGCACCCCATTCCATCAGGAAATATGGTGAGATGGGTGCGGTTTAGGAGAACGGGGTGAACTTTGGGGTCAAAGAGTCCAAGGCATACCTCGATGTCTCTCACTGGCTGCAAGGTGTGGAATGGTATGAGCATTGCAGGCAAGAATCCCAAGTCACATCCCTGATGCCTGTCAGTCTCAAGGGGTTGACGCTACGGTTGGAAACCTAATACCTCAGGGCATCTGCTGGTATTTTCACTCCAAATTTCAACATGTTTTTTTGTGACCCCACCTCATGGAACAGTGGCAATATCAGTTTGTTAGCTGAAAGCTGCTTATGCACAGTGACTACGGCATTTAGCACCCCAGGTGCAAACACATTCGAACAGGATGTAAAATGACCGCTGTACTGTTCATGGGAGGTGTAAAATGGCAATGTTGCAAATCTGCAGTAAAAATATTAAAAAACTGGTGAACTCATGAAAGGAGTTAGAAACTGTACAACGGCATTCAAGAATGTAATTAGTTTGGGGATTTTTACAGCAGATTGTCAACAGAGGCATTTTGGGACCTCCGATCATGTACAGTGTCACTGTGATTTACTTTATCTGTCCCGAACAATGATTTCCCACAGTGACCACGATCTCTGCGCTTGAAAGTGTGAAAACACATTTCGCCATGTTGTGAAAATGACAGCTGTACTGTTCATAAGGAAGTGTGGAAAATGCCACTGGTGAAAATCTGGACTGAAAATATTACAAAGTCATGAACTTACGAGGTGCTGGAAACTGCACAATGCTCACCATAACACAGTCATTTTATGGACTTTTACCACCAAATTTTCAACATAGCCATTTTAAGACCTCTGCTCTTGAAAAGTGTAACTGTGATTTTCTTAATCTGTCCCAAACATTGCTTTACGACACTGACTGCACCATTATGCGCTACATGGCAGAAACACATTTTGGGCAAGATGTGAAAATGACAGCTATACTGCTCATAAGGAGGTGTAATAAAATGGCAATGTTGAAAATCTAGATGAAAATATTAATTCGCGAATTCTGCAGGTACATGAACTATGTAACGACGCTCAGAAACAGTCATTTGAGGATTATTCACCAAATTTTCAACATAGCCATTTTAAGAGCTCTGCTCATGAACAGTGTCACTGTGATTTTCTTAGTGTGTCCCATACATTGATTTTGCACACCGACTGTGCCATTGTGTGCTACATGGACGGAAACACATTTTGGGCAAGATGTGAAAAATGACAGTTGTGCTGCTCATAAGGAGGTGTGATAAAATGGCAATGTTGAAAATCTGGAGTGAAAATATTGAAAATTTAAACTTACGAGCTGCATAGGAACCTGAACTACGCTAGAAACAGTCATTTTAAGATTTTTCCACTAAATTTTCAAAATAGGCTTCTTGAGAGTCACCTTATGAATGCTGGCAGTGTTAGTCTGAAAGAGCTCGAAAGGTGATTTCACGCAGTGACTGTGAATCAATTCCGGGTCCGAATAACGCCATGACAGTGACATCATTCATGAGAAGGGGTCCCAAAACCCTATGTTGAAAATTTGGTGCAAAATTCCAAAAATGCCCGAGATATGCAACAAAGTTGAAAAACCCTATCTATCCCATTATACAGCATTTCCTCAGTTCCAGGTTGGCTTTGAAGAGTGCAGACGGTTCCCGTCCACCAAAGATCGCGCGCTTGACCTCGGAGGTAAGGCATGGGGTGAGGGGGTGTGGGAGGCAGGGTGCACAGTGGGTGGGTGCGGGTGTGGGGAGGCAGGGAGACTGTGGGAGTTTTACTTTTCAGGTTTTTCGGGACGCTTGCCACGCTGGGGGGGCCCCAGTGTGGCACAAGGATGGCTGGGGATGAAGCCGACAGGGATTGGGCACCCTTCGCCATAATAGATAAGTTGCCACGCTTGGGTGGGCTCCATGGCACCCAGTACTTTCGGGAGGACAGTGGAGCCGACGGGGGATTGGGCACCCCGCCGGTTTAGATATCTTGCCACGCTGGGGTGGGCACCCAGCGTGGCATGTGGAAGACTTTGGGAGCGTGAGCACAGCCGACGGGGGATTGGGCACCGCCGGCTATACAGTGTGTGTGGGGGCGCACACAGTATGCATGCGCACATGTGTGTGTGTGTAGTGTAGAGCTGCGCATGAGCAGACGATATCTTATCACTGCTCACTGAAGCGTAGCTCCTCTTTCAACTGTACGCTATTCGCATTTGGAGCTGTTATAGACAGCTCCAGCATGCATTGGCGGACTGGCCGCGCCTGCCAACACACTGACTGAATTGGAAGAGGGGTGACACACCTCCGAAAACTCAGATGATGGCACTATGTTTCTTGCACATGCGTGCAAGCAAACATAAAAAGTACAGGTGAAAATGTTTCATTATAACATGCACAGCTGTTTTGCTCCCCATGCCTTTTTTTGTTGTAAATATATTTTTATTAAATTTTTCCAGGTACAACATGGTACAATGACATTCATAATAATAAGCAGTTCATTACATGCAGTCTGGTTTGGTCATGGAGTAATACATTGTCCTGACAACGACAGCTGTCACATATGGCTTTGTCTCTCCCCTTAGGGACAGCAGGGGGAGATGGACACATATGAAGTTCACTACAGGATGAACTAATAAAGCTGAGAATATCTTTACTATATCTGCCACATTTCTAAAACTGCTGCTTCCCATGCTCAATCTCATCTTTCTCTCACACACATGTACGCTCTCTGTAAGTACCTCCCCCTCCCAGCTTTACCTGTTCTCAGGCACACTTACCTTCTCTTGGCACACCTAATGAGTACTGCCTACAGTACGTAACTTTGAACAGTAGTGATGATACCGTATGAAAGGTACTGTACACAGTGAAATTCCTCTGCTTTTCTTTTATTCAAAATTATAAGTCTCATTAATTATTAATGAGCCTAACGAGGCTCCTGATTGGCTACTGGATCGTTCATTAATGTCTTAGAAATGCCCGATCAGGACAGCCCGGTGATGCTGAGGGTTGAGGTGCTGGACGCCACACCTCTTGCCATGCGGTGACCCGGTTGGTGTTGGACTCGGGTTGCGGGGGTCGGCAGGTGGGAGAGAGGGATTGAGCACCCGTCATTGGCTCTTCCTCTCTGGGGAGGGTTGTATGCATACCCCGCTGCTCTACTGCCCTCTCCCAGGTGAACCTGGGTATTGGCAGTGCAGTCAGGGTAGCAGTAAGAGAATGGGAGGGGCTGACGTTGGCCGAGGGCCCTGGGCGGAGCCATGTTCCGTGCGCTCCTGTCCCATTGGCCCTCCTTGTGTACCTGCACCAGCAGTGGGAGGTCACAAGAAAGTGGAAAAATCCTCGTCGAGCCTAGGTGATGATCCTCCGCCACCCGGCTACCAGACCAAGGGTAGACTCCGCTGTGCAGGCATTCCTCTGAAGCTGGGAATGGTGGGGAGCCTTCCTCACCCTAGCGGTGGGGGCTCTCTGGGCCTCTTGAACTGTACCAGAGCAGCCTAGCACTCTGGGGCAGACACCGTGCATTAACATGGGTGTGAGGGATCTGAAAGAGTGGATTGATGGGGAGGACAGCTAGGAGGAAAATAAGTTAAAAAAGAAATGACCAATCCAGCTGCCACTTGACACTGTGACACTGTGAGCCAGTTGGACCCTTATCCCCTATTCTTGGCCACCCATTGCACATTACCTTTCTGGGACAGTCAATTCTGCAGCAATTTTCGGGTGGGGGTCACCCTATGTCTTTTCCACTTGTATCAACCTCGATCCTCTGGGAGTCTGACCAACTGGACATTGACAGCCTGGCCTTGATTTTTCCACTGCCGCAAGGTGTCCTTGCAGCAGAGTGTTCTCTTGTATCAGCTGCGGTGTGACCTGTCAAACGTGCCCCACTGATGATGCCAAGTCCCAGACCTCTGACCGCATGGCCTCAACAGTTCGTTGGACACTAGTGAATCTGCCAGTAAAAGAGTCCAGCTTCTTGTCTATGGTCACTACAGATTTGCAGAGCATTTATATTTTTTTGGCCCA
Organism: Neoceratodus forsteri; assembly: GCA_016271365.2. Classification (NCBI taxonomy): domain Eukaryota; kingdom Metazoa; phylum Chordata; order Ceratodontiformes; family Ceratodontidae; genus Neoceratodus; species Neoceratodus forsteri. The sequence continues at coordinate 114,966,076 of JADMNL010000028.1, forward strand.
GACTGGCCAGATTCATTTCACCCTCTCTGCTCAGGCATCTGTCCCTGCTTGGAAGCTGAGGTATTTTCTTGTACACAATGTCTTTCTGCCTTTGGCTGTCTGGATTCACCGCCAAATGCTTTACACTACCCATGGCTGCACTCTTTAAGTTCAAGAATGAAATACACATTTTTATACATCAGAAAGTAAAATTTTGAAGATATTAATCATTATTTGCACTGTTAAAACAAAGCACTCCAGGCAGACATGTCCACTTGCGTCGAGATAAAACCATGCTCCCCCAGACCCCACTTTTCAACCTTTGATCCCGTGATCCAACTGTGGATCTGAGGGACCCAAGGAGGGCATACAACCTCAGATCCTACTATCCAACCCTGGATCTCAGATCCAAATGGGGCTGGATAGGATCTCAGATCCAGAGTTGGATAGATGGGCTATCCATAGGAGCCCATTAGAACAGTTAAAATCACTATCTAAACATCACTGAAGTTTCAGCAGAAAATCCGCATTGCTTCTCCTTTTACAAATCCCCTGATTTGCTTACATTGATCTCTGGGAACCTTGGCTCGTCTGTTATTTAGAAGCACAGACTTTGATGGCAGATATGACCACTTGGCCCACCCAGTCTGCCCATTTCTACCTATTGGATAGGTTGCAGATCTTAGTTAACCAACAGCCTACTTCTCCAACCCCCCACCAGAATTGCCTTATGTCTGTCCCATGCATTCTTAAATTCCCCCTCTGTTTTTGACCCCATGACCTCCTCTGCAAGGCCGTTCCATGCGTCCACCACCATCTCCGTGAAAAAATATTTCCTCACATTGCCCCTGAGCCATCTCCCCTCTATCTTCACATTGTGCCCCCTTGTTCTTGCACATCCCTTTTTCTGAAAGATGCTACCCTCTTGGACTTTGTTGATTCTCTTAAGGTACTTGAAAGTTTCTATCATGCCCCCCTCTCCCTCCTTTCCTTGAGGGTATACATATTAAGCTCTTTTAGTCTCTCTTCATATGGCTTCTGGTACAGACCCTGCACCATTTTAGTTGCCCTCCTCTGGACTGCCTCCATCCTGTCTATATCCTTGCGGAGGTGGGGTCTCCAGAACTGTACAAAGTACTCCAGATGGGGTCTCACCAACTGTCTGCACAGAGCGATAACAACTTCCTGTTTTCTACTTGTGATGCCTTTCCCTAGACATCCCAGTATCCCCCCAGCCCTCTTTACTGCCTTTTCACGTTGCTTGCCTACCTTTAGGTCATCTGATATGACTACCTCCATGTCCCTTTCTACTTTTGTTGTTGTTAATACCTCCCCCACCCCCACTGTATACTCTTCCCTTCGGTTTTTGTTTCCCAGGTACATTACTTTGCACTTCTTTGCATTGAATCTAAGCTGCCATAGTTTTGACCATTCCTCCAACCTTGCCATGTCCCTTCTTATCTTTTCCACCCCCCCCATTGTGTATCAGCCCTGTTGCAGATCTTTGTGTCATCTGCAAAGAGGCATATTTTTCCTTCCAGTCCCTCAGCAATGTCACCTTAAAGACATTAAGGAGGACCGGTCCCAGTACTGAACCCTGCGGTACCCTGCTAGTAACCCCCCTTTCTTCGGAGTGGAATCCGTTTACTGTTACCCTCTGCTTCCTGTTGTCCAGCCAATTTTTAACCCAGGTTACCACCCTGGTACCCACTCCCAGGTTGCCTAACTTGTTTATTAATCTTTTGTGTGGGACTGTGTCAAATGCCTTGCTAAAGTTTAGGTAGACCATGTTCACAGCCCCTCCCTGGTCTACTACTTTGGTCACCCAGTCAAAGAACTCTTATTAGATTTATCTGACATGATAATTAATACTTGGTGCCATGCTAGTATAGTGGCATGAAACATATCCTGATTAGGGTTGCTTGAATTGAACAAATTCAATAGGATTTTATAGGAATTTAGGAATTTGCAGTCCCAAATTTATTTAATTCTGACTCTGATATGGATCTTAAAATTGGAATCCTTCCATATCCTAATTTCCATTTAGCATATTATTTCACCTGCAATTCCAAAAATTTCTCTTTAAGTATGTTTATTGAGTTTTCAAGGACATGGTACTTGACATATAGACATATGACCTAACATTTATAGTAAACTGACAGCTTTGTAAAGTCATGCTATACCTCAATACATGACACAGGCTGTTAAGATTGTAAGTGCAACCCAGTTTCCTACTGTAGTTTAACAGGAACTAACCAACACGTACACCTTACCAAACTGGAGACCAGCAGAGATAATGAAAAGCAGTAATACATAAATAAACGTGATATGTATGCACATGAGTAGACATTTCACAATACAGTAGCATAGAATTAATTGTATTTTGACACAGGTAATCACGGTATCCACTTTAAAGAATTTCTGACCATATGACCATAGCCTGCGGCATAGGGACAGAGTTTAGGTATGGACCCTACACTCTGTCAAATTGTTCTCCCCTATCCTTCAGGATGTAGGTGAGCCATTCTAGCCTAGCACCTGTAAGATTTAGTCCTCCCACTGCGACACTGTTGAGGTCACCTTGGACACCCAAGTGTTCCGCAGACGGTCCATAGCCAGGACGAGGAACAGTCTCACATTTCTGCCATATAGCCACCACTCATCGTCCTCCCACTCCTCTACTCCAAACAATTCCAAAAATTGGATCACAAACCCATGATTCTGAAATTCTGATTTAAATCCAACTGGATGGTTTTTTTGCATTTACTGTACTTTCTTCCTGAACTCCGACTGGCCCATTCTGGCCTCCACTCTGCCCAGTTCAATCATGCACCATCCCTGGACTTACCTCACTTTATGTGCCCAATGGATGACCCCCGGCACAGGAAGGGCTGCCTAGGGGCCACCCATTACCCCCCCGACAGAGTTACAGTGTCAGTGGGAGGGAGCGAGAGTCTTGGTCGACAGTGCGGGACCTGCCGCATGGCGGTGGGCGGCATCCTGCTTGGTTGGGGATTTTTGTGTTTTCTGCCCTGTACCCCAGTGTCGTGAAGATGATGTGTCTGATGCTGAAACGTCAGAGCGACGGTGCTGCCATCCCTGTATTCTGGCTCCAGTGGTACTGACACCTGTTATCACCCAGGTGGCAGCATTACAGCAGACACCAGCAGCCCTCCTTCCCTCCCTCCCTCATTCATTCCCTCCCTCCCTCCCCCAAGGAGGTGAGAGTTCATGGGACGATCAGCCATCCTCCCCTGTGCAGCCCTCCAGCAACCTGGGCTTGTTCCCAAACCTGGGTCGCTGGCATCAGAGGTAGTAGCACACTATCGCTGCGCTTGGTGGGATGATTCTAGCAATTCTTTTAATTAGTGTTTATGGAAGGCAGACAAAAGTTATCTGTGGATCCACAAGAGAGGCATGGCATGGGCAGCTAATAACTGCAGGTCATCTCCTGACCAGCCCTGTCAATGTAACTTAACTCTGCTCAGAGCAGACAGCCTGAACTAGGAAGAGGGAATTCAGACTCTACTCATATGTGGTCTTTGGCCTCTCGTGAGACATGGCCAACAAGTCCTTGCCCTCTTGTAAGACACTAGCAGCCACTGATTGTGATGGTCATTTTGTGATGAGGGCACTGTTCAGGCTATTTTGGTTTTTTTAAAGGAAAGCCCTTGGCTTTCCCCTAAAGACAGATACAAACTAGTCCATCACTTTCTCCTGGCGGAGTCATTCATTGATAAGTGACATCTCCAATTAAGGGAGCCCATCGTTCAATTTCTCCACGATTTAGCTCTTCTGAAAGCTGCAACAGCGAAATCCCAGAGTCATAGGAGGCAGTATAAGCGCAGTGGTCTAAGGCTCTGAGCTGCAAATCTGGTGATATCCAGCAGACCAGACCTGGGTTTGAATCCCACAGCTTCCACTTGCATACTGTGTGACCCTGAGCAAGTCACTTAACTTCCTTGTGCTCCCAGGTCGCACCTGGAAACAAGGCTTAGTGTGCCTTTCCTGGTTAAACAATTTCCCCTCATTTCAAGAGTTATGGCACCATGGATGTAGCCTGAATGAAACATCCAAGCCCAGTGCTTCATCATAGCAGCTTCAACAACTGTGATTTAACAGAACTGCTAGAAACTCACTTTTATGCAAATAAAAAATATGCAGCTGTTTTCCTCAAAATAGTTATAGTTATTGGAGACAGTGTGATCTGGTGGCTAGAGCACTAGCTTGGAAACTGGGAGTTCACAGGTTCAAACCTCACCAGAGCCAAGTACTCACTGTGTGACCTTCAGCAATTTAGTTATCCCCCCCCGCCATGCTTCCGTCCACCCAGCTGTAGAAATAGGTAAGAAACAGGACCCTACTGAAAACAAACTGTTGGATCTCAACTGGGCTATCCTGGGTAAATAAATATAAGACAAAGTAGTTACAATTCAAACAGAGACTGTTGAAAACCTTGAATAAGACAAAGAGCCACAAGAGGGCAGCAGAGCATAATAAATGTTACACATCCTGCATCCTGTATGTTGCAGATCCTAAAACGATGAGGAGCAACGTCTGACAGGCTAGGTATAAACTAAGCTTATGCCGCCTTCAATAGATGTCTTAATAACAGGGTATTGTCATTTACTCATTTGTTTTTAGTAATCAGTAGGCCCACTGGAACCAAAGAGTCCTGTTTTAAGGGGTGACATGAAATTAGTTACAAAGACAAATCAAAATACTGAACTCCTGGATCAGTCTGTCTTTTTCCCTGTACTTGCAGGGCAATTTTCCTGTAGATTTCAGCATTTCCTATGGAAACAGAATTGCTGTTTCCCTGTATAAACAATGCTAGTCTATAGGATCAATTTTCCTGTAAAATACAGGAAACCCTGTAGAACTGGGAGCCTTGCAGTGGAAACACAGTGCCTAATCGAGACATGTAAACTGTCTGTGCATAAGATAAGACAGCTCACCTATAAGGCCCTATACGGCTCGGGGCTTAGTTACCTGTCTGGCCTCCTTACTCTGGCCATCCTGGTACGTTCCCTCCGTTCCTCCACTGAGTGCCTTCAGGTGGTTCCAAGGGCCAGGCTGAAAACCTCGGGAGATCGCTCCTTTGAGGTGGCCTGCCTGGCCCTCTGGCACTCGCTGCCGAAATCTTTGTGGGAGGCCCCAGTGGTGGAGGCATTTAAAAGGGGCCTGAAGGCCTATCTCTTTATGAAAGCATTCTCAGAAAGTTTTAGTCGATTTTAAATATTATTGAATTATTTTAATTTATATTCCGTATGATTGTATGTTGGTTGTGAACCCTGCCTTTAATATCTGTAATGGCACCCAGAGCCTCTGGAATTGGGTGCCATATATAAATAAAATATTACTTACTTACAGGGGACAAGACCAAACAACAGTTCTGCAGGTAATAAAGGTTCAATGGCCTACGCAGCCAATACAGTGTTATGCTTGTCCAACTGTGTTAGTTTGATTTTGGCCATTCATACTCTCTATTCCAGAGGAATTACCACCCTGTAGGGGTACCAAAGGCAAGGAACCCTCGAAGAGGGTTCCACCCTTAGAGGTGCCACAGGACGATTCCTGTGGCTAAAGATACCTTAGGAAGGATCCTAAGGAGAGAAGTGCTGCCGCTGGAGGAGGAGGGGAGGATGGTGGCGCAAAGAAAAAAGTGCTTCAGAAGGAGGCTGAGAGGAACTGCTCATATAGCTCGGGAAGTGGGTGTGGCTGGCTGCTTGTCCATTGAACTCCAGGCAAAGCCTTCTTACTTACTTACAGGGGACAAGACCTAACAACAGTTCTGCAGGTAATAAAGGTTCAATGGCCTATGCAGCCAGTACAGTGGTATGTTTGTCCAACTGTGTTAGTTTGATTTTGGCCATTCATACTCTCTATTCCAGAGGAATTACTACCCTGTAGGGGTACCAAAGGCAAGGAACCCTCAAAGAGGGTTCCACCCCTAGAGGTGCCACAGGACGATTCCTGTGGCTAAAGATACCTTTGGAAGGATCCTAAGGAGAGAAGTGTTGCCGCTGGAGGAGGAGGGGAGGATGGTGGGGCAAAGAAAAAAGTGCTTCAGAAGGAGGCTGATACTGCTTATATAGCTCAGGAAGTTGGTATGGCTGACTGCTTGTCCATTGAACTCCAGGCAAAGCCTTCTAATGAATCACATATCGTGAGATACACAGTTTATGAGATGAAGTCACACTAAGAGGAGTCCTGGTGGGGCACAAATTCTGGGTGCAAAAGGAAGGCCACCCACAATAACTGGTAAAAGACCCAGTGCACCCCCCCAAAAAAAATGGGCAAGTCAGTAAAAATTGTTACAATGTGTTTTCTGCCTCAAATGCCTACTCACTTATTACATCCCAAAGGGGAGTGGGGGTCTCTTTTATCAGAGCTCTGCTGTGAAAGTACGATCAGCCACTAGTCAGCAAGGTGGCCCTCCCATCAGCTGAGGTCCTATTTTAAAATGCAACTGTCAGAGTTGCTCCCTTTTAAAATATGGTGCCTCCGCCTGGTGGCAGTCATCTAGGGAAACAAAGTCCTCCTTCCCTGAGAGAGAGAATACAGTCCCTCGGATGCTCAGTCCTCCCTCACCCAGCCTACCCCAGTGACCTGTGCTCATTTCTGAACAGGGGTTGCAGCATGGAATGAGGCGGCATCCTGCAAGCAGGGTTTTTGACCACTGTCATCCTCTTACATGCCATGAGACGTGGATCTCTGGGTATGGCATGGCACCAGTTGCATGGCATAATGCCGTGGCTCATGTCATGTTGCGAGGCATTACCACCTCAGTCAGCCCCTCTCCCGCCTGACCACACCCAAAGCCCAATTGTGGGCCATGATGAATTTGACTGATGTGGTCCTTTGCTGTTCTTGCCAGGTTTATTTAATTTATTTATTTTATTTCAATAGTTTTACCAGGAAAGACATACTGAGCCGATAACAGCTCTATTTCCAGATGTACCCTGGGTAGGATGTAAGGGGAGCACAGTACAACGCTGACAATAAGATGCAATATAATAATTGGCACATTACAGTTGCTGTGCAGTGAAGGCAATCATGTATACAGAATAGGTTTATAGTAGCCATGACCAACAGGGACAGATACCTAAGATTCACGGGTTCAGCACTAGAAACAAGGTGGCTGCGGTCATTGTGTGGGTGATCACTGGGAGGGGCCTGAAGCCAGGGTGCATGCTGTGGTCCATGGTAATTACAGGAGTAAGTTGTGAAGTCACCATTAGCCAGAGGGCCCTTGCATCCAATGATCGATCACTATCCCCAGTAAGGACAATCATTCTGGCTATAGTATCCTGAAAATCTGACCCAGAGCAGATGTACTGCAGATAAGGGTAACATGGTGATGTAAGGGTAAGGGTGACATGATTGAAACCTTTAAATACCTTAAGGATTTCAACAAAGAGAACTAGCAGAGTCTCTTCAACCTTAGTGGGAAAATGGCCACTAGGTGGAATTGCTTCAAGCTGGTAGGAGAACACTTGAAGAAGGAAATGAGGAGATGGTTTTTCACTCAGAGAGTGGTAGCAAATGGAATGAGTTGCCGGAGGAAGTTGTCTCCTGAAGACTGTAGAGAGCTTCAAGAGAGACTGGGACAGGGTAAAGGGAAAGTGGAATGGGGTGGGGGTGGGGAGTGAGGATATTGAAGAGAAGAGAGAAGTGGATATCAGGGAGGGGGAGTATATCCCTTGGTAATTACTTGGGGGTCTGCAAACTCGAGCAGAGTACATAGACCATAATGTATTTTCCTGCTGGCACTATATGTATGTCCCTGTGTATGTTCATAACCTCTGGGAGCTCAAGATATCTGCTGGAGGTTGCATGAAGCAGTTAAAGGGGACAGGACATTTGTGTGACTTTACAGCAGCTCGTAGTGTCCCTATTTTCAAACATGATATCATGTCCAGCCCTTTGGTGCAATGGCAGGGTACACCTTATAACACTGGGGACCCAGGCTCAGGACAAGTCAGGGTCATCAGGGACCAGCTGCCACAGGGGAGAGGGAACATCACAGAGGATGGTATCCCTTTGAGGAGGGCGGCCAATGTGATCCACTGCACTACTACCACCACCTGGGTGACCACAGGGGGAAGAGGGAGCATCACAGAGGATGGTATCCTTCTCTGGGGAGAGTGGCCAGTGTGATCCACTGCACTACCACCACCTGGGTGACCACAGGGGGGGAAGAGGGAGCATCACAGAGGATGGTATCCTTCTTTGGGGAGGGTGGCCAGTGTGATCCACTGCACTACCACCACCAGGTGACCACAGGGGGAAGAGGGAGCATCACAGAGGATGGTATCCTTCTCTGGGGAGAGTGGCCAGTGTGATCCACTGCACTACCACCACCTGGGTGACCACAGGGAGAAGAGGGAGCATCACAGAGGATGGTATCCTTCTCTGGGGAGTGTGGCCAGTGTGATCCACTGCACTACCACCGCCTGGGTGACCACAGGGTGTGGTGCAAATGGGAGCCACAGTGGGGTGCATTCATGCCTGGAAGCACTTTATGCATCTGCAAAGCAACTGCTCACCCGGTGTGTCCCTGAGGGCTGGGAACTGAAAATCGGAAACAACCCTGGCTGTGCAGGATGGTGCTGAGCTCCTCCTGAAGGCACTGCACTGTCAACTGTGGCACCAACCCCGCTACACAAGGAAGCCCAGAGAGGCTAGGGAGAGAGCCCTGATGCCCCCCCCCCCACCAGGGTGCATAAGCCATGGTGTACAGAAGGCAGGGTTAAGTTCTAGAAGAAGGCAGGTGATGGAGCTGGGGAGGGGCCTTCAGGAAGGGACAGGCTGGTGACCCAGTAGTGTAGCGGCAATGCTGCAGCTTGCTACACCAGGAAGCAGAGTCTGGGAATGGACCTAAGTTGCTCTGGGCACGATCGGAGTAGGGAGGATTGAGCGTGCTAAAACAGCTCTCCTTCCTTGGGGAAGGGGGTTTCACAGTTCCATTGGTTGACTGACAGCCAGAGGAGGCAGGGTGTCAGTGCAGCTTGGAGCTCCAACAACAGGGGAGTTTTCCAATGGATGTAGACATGCCTTGAGCATGTGAGAGCACATGCATCATTGCACAATGGCACTCCAGGGAAGGTAAATGGAAGCGGAAAACCATCCCCTTACACCAGAGGATACCTGATCCAGGAAGGCTTGACACCACCAACCAGAAACTGGATCCAACTTCCCTGAGGTATGGTCCCACCCCGGGTACCCTGTTATGAGGACAAGCTGGGGGATAGGTTCTGGGGAAAGTGGGTGATTGAGCTGGGGGATCCAGCTGAACGTGAGTCAAGTGGGCAAGAGAGGCCAAAAAACCTGATAGGAAAAAAGGAGGGGTTAGGCTACAGAATTAGAGGAGAAACCGATAAATGATCCATATCCAACTGTACCTATATTAAAGTTGTAACAAAAATGTGTTGTGTATTATTTTCCTTTTATGGTCAACAGGAATGATACCTATGAAACAAGGCTTGATACCTGAAAATTAATGGACCGAATTTTCAAATGACAAGAATTGCCACGAGCTCCAGGTGCATCAAAGACATGGCACTGCAGGCTTGCAGCAATCTAAAGGGATTTTCTATCCCTTGCGGCAGCTGATGCAAGCTAGACCATCTTTTTGTGGTCTGGCTTGCCTCAATAACGGGGACCATTTTAACAGAGCCCACACCACAGATTTGGCGCAAGCTGCCGTAAAACAGGTAAAATGTTGCAGCTGCACCTGAAATTGTAAAATCAGGCACAGTTGCAGCAGTCGGAAATGTCACAACTGTGGCAGTGCAAGGGTTTGACACAGGGCATGAGGCAAGGCCTGTGTCACACTTTGAAATTCCGGCCCCGAGTCTCTAACTTTCGAAGATTAAGAGGGGTCAATGTCGAGTATTATACATGATCCTCACCTACGGTGTGAACTGAACATGGAGTTTAAACAGATTTCAACAGCAACCAGGGGACATCCATTTCAGACTGCTGGTAAACGTTTGTGTACTCAGAATGGGAAATTCTACTTCACACACAGATCCGTCAACATATGGAACTTCTTACCGCTAGACATAATTATTAGTAAAACTCCTTCAGAATTCAAGCACAGACTGGATAGATACTTAGTAAAGATTGAAATGTCTTATTTAGAGTCAGAAGGAGATGTTTATGGCCCCCCATGCTCCTAAATTAGTATGAACCTTAGTATGAACACTCTGTACTTGTACAGTTTCCAGGAACCAGAAATTTTGAGATTTAACTGTTGTGTCACACAACACCCACTATAATGAAGCACTTTGTAATTAGATGTCAGTGTCTTGCACGATAAATTGGAGTAACTGGCATTGGGTTACATTGGTTCCTGCAGTATCCTGCAAGATATCACTGGCTGAAGCTGTGATACTGTTTCATCCTGAAAGTTGGGGAAGGGGGGACTGTAAGTCACTGGATGGCTTCAGAACTCAGCATTGGTCAGATAGGCCATAGCTCATGTGATTTATTTGCTACTGCATGCAAACTGTAGACTCAGAAAGAGGTCTGAATACAAGAACATTTTTAGAACCTTTCTAGATTTTTTCTGCTCCTGAGGCTGCTGAGTCCTCTTCCACCTCGACTGGCATCCAGCTTCTCATGTACTCACCTGCCTTGTTCCCTCATGGTGGGCCAGGAGGGAGGACCATCCTCCTCCTCTGGAGCGCAATCATTCAGAGCACTGGGCAGTGGCGCAGGTGCCAGCATCATCCATTGACTCGATGTTTCCCTGTTTTATCCCCTCAGCTGGCAGCATGCAATGATGCAATTGTGCATGCAAGTAGAGGCATGCACACACTGCGTGTCATGCCATTGGCCACCCTGCATTGCTGGCGGACCTGCTGTTGTGCCACCACATCTCCACATGGCTGTAGCATTGCAGTCATGTGACAAGTCCCTCCTTCCCAGGAGAGGAGAGCAGTCCGACAGATGATCAGTCCCTCCTCCAGCCAACCCCCAACAGCTCAAGTTCCTCCTAAACCCAGGCTACTTGTGTGGTCAGAGGTGTGGTGTCCAATGCCTCAACCATCTGCACTACTGGGATGGCTTATTTTAGAACCATTTTAAATTAGAACCAATGGTTCACTCAGCATCAAATACTGACTGTCTCCAGGACATGGGGGAGGTCAGCTGGCGATGGTGTCTTTGGTGCAGTGGATTCATAGCTGTGGAAGTGTTTGCTTCCTGCTATATTTATTTTTATCTATTTATTTGTTTGCACAATTGGTTTACAACCTTTGAGCCAGAGGCTCATTTACAAAGGTACCTCATCACATTGAGGACAGACAGAGCAGTTAGGTTACAGAATACAGGTCACTGACTTAGAGTTACACAGAAAGATTTCATACATTGTACAATTTAGTAGCATTTCGGTGATACAGCTGAGCACATGCTGGTAGCAACAGAGGCAGGATGCACAGCGGGGAGAAGTTGGGGGGGTGGTGGAGTGCCGCTCAGTGGCGTTGTCTAGTGTAGAGATTAGTGGTGAGGCACCAATTAGAGACAGGAGCAGCTGCGAGGTTAAACAGTTGGTTCCAAGGGCGGTTTTGAAGTTGGAGATTGTGGGGGCATTGGAGATGGGTGCAGGGAGAGAGTTAAACCAGGATGGGGCTCTGTAGCAGAAGGACCTCTGACCACGGGTGGTGCTGGATCTGGGGACCAGTAGAGTGGTCTTGTTGGCAGTTCGGGTTGCGATAGTGGGTGGGGTATGGTGGATGGAGGCTGTCACCCCAGGAGGGGTGCCCGAGTAGTGTTTTTTTTTTTTGTGAGGAGGCAAGTTTGGTAGCGGAGCCGCTCATCTATAGGGTTGGCATTCTACTTTGGGGCTCGCTAAAGAAGCCTGAAATGATCTCAATCTCTCAAAGCTTCCATGTAACTGACATTTTAGCTTGTTTGATGGTGATTTACATGATCCTTCTTATAGATGGTGCATCTTGAAGTGTGCCATGTCCAAATGAACAGAGACAATGGTTTAATCTGAATATGGTGAGGGGCAAGTTAGTCTCTTCAGTACAGTAGTGGAGAAGGTGCTTCCAAGGTGAAATTCCCATTTGACCTAAGTATACTAGACATGCAAAAAGGCACTGAACACTTTTTATACTGTTCACATTGTGTTTGTTCTGGTGTGTCTCCAAGAAAGCAACATTTCAGCAGTAGAGGTGCAGCCAGTTTTGTCAGCCAAATCCCCCCAGTCATCTCGTTCTTGTTTCTGGAGGTCATTAACTTAAACTTACATACAGTAATAACAGCAGTAGGTTGGAAGGTTCTGTAGACTCATCAGGTCTGCCCTCTCCCCCACTTCATAAGCAGGGATTAATAAACGTGCTAGCACCTCACAACTTCAGGGCATGTCACAGCGTCCTGCTGGATCACACCAGACTGAACATCTCGAAGGTTTAAAAAGATGATTCAGGGCCAACAAGGCAGGTCGTACGTGGAGCTCCTCAAGGCGCTGAACTTGTACTCACTGCAGACCAGAAGGAAGAGGGGGAGATATGATAGAGACCTTCAGGTTCCTAAAAGGAATTAACGAGGTGAACTGTGGGAATTATTCAACATAAGGTCAAAAGGGCACGATGGAAACTGATAGGAGGGAAGTTCAGGAGGGACATGAGTGATTATTTTACAGAAAGGGTGGTGAAACTGTGGAACAGTCTACCAAATAAGGTGGTGGGGCTAAAACCATTAATGGTTTCAACTATGGTTGGGACCCAGTGAAGAGTATGCAGCACCGTGACAGAAACTGGGCGTAGAAATAGGGTGTGGATGGGAGGCTAAGGCTGTGGATGGACATTAGGTCCTGGGGGGTTAGATTGGGAACCAGTGGGCAGACTGGATGACCATTGGTCTTTTTCTGCTGTCATTGATTATGTTTCTGTCTGTCTCTTTGATCTTGTTGTATTCGGAAGACTGAGATCATATTCCCCCTCAACCTGCTTATACACCCTGGTAAACGCATTGTAACCAAGTTAAACAAGTTTATAGATCCTAAAAAGGAGGCTGTGTGTGTCAGCTTTTTAATAGGCTCTGAGCTGCAAACCTGGAGACCTGGGTTTGAATCGCACAGCCCACACTTGCATACTGTGTGACCCTGAGCAAGTCACTTAACTTCCTTGTGCTCCCAGGTCACACCCTGTAAACAAGCTTCAGCTTAGTGTGTCTCTCCCTATTAAAACAAGCATTTGTCAATGCCGAACGCTCGCTTGCAGGTATTTGCAGTGGTATTTGGCACTTGGACATGGCTTAAAAAATCAGTGACAAAGAAGTACAAGCATTTGTCAATGCCGAATGTTGCTTGCTTCTATGTGCTGTTTAGGTATTTGGAAGTCATTGGAGTGCAAATTTTGAAAATTCGCTAACTTACGAGCATGCGTAGGAACTGTGCAACGCACGCTCGTAAACCAGTAATTTTTAGGAATTTTTTCACCAAATTTTCAACATAGCCATTTTAAGAGCTCTGCTCATGAACAGTGTCACTGTGATTTTCTTGTGTCCCATTCATTGATTTCGATACCGACTCGCGCCATTGTGCGCTACATGAAGGGAAACACATTTTGGGCAGGATGGGAAAAATGACAGCTGTACTGCTCATGAGGAGGCGTGGTAAATGGCAATGTTGGAAAATCTGGAGTGAAAATATTGAAAATTCAGAACTTACAAGCTATGAGGGACGCTAACCATCGCCGTAAAACAGTTATTTTAGGAATTTATCACCAAATTTTCAACATAGCCATTTTAAGACTTTTCTCATGAACAGTGTCACTGTGATTTTCTTAATGTGTCCTATACATTGATTTCAAGATACCGATCAAGCGCCGGCCAGCGCTACATGGGTGGAAATACGCTTGGGTGAGATGTGAAAATGACAACTGTACTGTTCATAAGAAGTGTGGTAAAATGGCAATGTTGAAAATCTGGAGTGAAATATTGAAAATATGCAATCTACGAAGCATGCTGAGAACTGCAACAACGACACCGTAAAACAGTCATTTCAGAATTTTTCACCAAATTTCAACATAGCCATTTTAAGATCTCTGCTCATGAACAGTGACACTATGATTTTCTTAATGTGTCCCTGCATATGATTTCGCACAAATCGACTTGCCATTATGTGCCACATGGTGGAAACACGCTTGGCAAGATGTGAAAAATGACAGCTGTACTGCTCATGAGGAGGTGTGGTAAAATGGCAATGTTGAAAATCTGGAGTGAAAATATTAAAAGATGTGAACCTACGAGCCTGTGTAGGAACTTCGTAATGCAGCTGAATAAATGGTCATTTGCAGGAATTTTTCCACCAAATTCAAAATAGGCTTTTTGAGAGCCCACCTTATGAACGCTGGCACTGTTGTTCATGACTCATCGCCTGAAAGGTGATTTCGGCAGTGACTGCGAAATCACCCTTCGGGCCCAATAACGCCATGACAGCGACAGAATTCATGAGAAGGTCCCAAAACCCCATGTTGAAAATGTGGTGCAAAATTCCAAAATGCCTGAGATATGCAACAAAGTTGAAAAACCCATCTAGCCCATTATACAGCTTACGGGATTTCTCAGTTCGTCGGTCGCTTTTGAAGAGTGCAGACGTGTCCCGGTCCAGCGATGATCATCGCGCCGAGCTCCAGAGGTAAGTATGGGGTGAGGGGTGTGGGGAGGCAGGGTGCGAGTGGTGGGTGCGGTTGTGGAGGGGGCCAGAGAAGCGCCGGGACCGTTTTTAATTTACAGGTTTTAAAAAAAAAGACGGATGATTTGCCATGCTGGTGGGCCTCAGCGTGGCAGAAGGATGGCTGGGGCCGTGGAGCCGACGGGATTGGGGACCCTGTCGGCAGACGACGTGGACGCTTGCCACGCGTGGGTGGGCTCTCAGCGGGCAGAAGGATAGCTGGGGGGCCGGAGCCGACGGGATTGGGCACCCTGTCGCAGACGACGCTGACGCTTGCCACGCTGGGATGGGCCCAGCGTGGCAGAAGGATAGCTGGGGGCGTGGAGCCGACGGGGATTGGGCACCCCATCGCAGATGACGTGGACGCTTGCCACGCTGGGGTGGCCCAGCATGGCAGAAGGATGGCTGGGGGGCCTGGAGCCGACGGGATTGGGCACCTCATCGGCAGACGACATGGACGCTTGCCATGCTGGGGTGGGCCCCTAGCGGCAGAAGGATGGCTGGGGGCCGGAGCCGACGGGGATTGGCACCGCCGTCGCAGACGACGGACGCTTTGCCACATCAGTGGGCCCCAGCGTGGCAGCAAAGATTTGGGGCGGACGCGGTGCAAGCACACAGTGGTGGTTTTCTTTGAAGAGAAGACCACCGCTGTCATACACAGCACCGCATCCGATTGGTGCAGGACCACCATGCCTGCTCAATGGAGCAGGGGATTGCACAGGAGGGGCACACCTCCAAAGTGTACCATTCTTCCAAGACGTTCCTTGTGCATGCGCGCAAGCGAACGTAAAAATACAATAAAATAAATAAAAAATAAAATATACACAACATTCAGATGCATACATTTCTTCCTTATCTACAGCAGACTAAAATAAGCCCCTCAGGAACCAGAAAAGGCCTGGTTAAATAAATGGGTTTCAAGGGTTGTTTTAAAACCCTCCACGGACAGGCTATCTTGCATCCGACGAGGTAGAGAATTCCACAGGGTTGGAGCCATAAAGGCAAATGCTCTTCCTCCAGATGTTTTCAAACAGACCCTGGGAATCTCTAGCAATCCCTTGTTGGAAGATCGGAGTGGGCGGGAAGGGCATTAAGGGGACAGAAGTTCTTGCAGGTACTGCTGTCCCTGGTCGTATAGGGCTTTATAGGTCAGCAATGCGACCTTGAAGGTTATCTGCCACAGTACTGGCAGCCAGTGCAGTTCACGCAGCACAAGTGTTATATGCCTGGATCTAGGGGCTCCAGTCAACAACCTGGCTGTCGAGTTCTGCACCAGCTGCAAGCAGTGGATATCAGCCTCTGGTAGCCCTAGGTAGAGGGTGTTACAGTAATCAAGATGGGTGTTGACAAAGACGTGGACCAGAGTGGGAAGATCTTCAGTCAGAACCAGGTGTTTCAACCTAGCTATGTTCCTAACATGATAAAAGGAAGATTTCTGACACCTGAGCCTTCAAGGTCAGGCCCTCATCAAAAATCACATCAAGGTTACGCACCTGGTCTGAGACAGTTAGTGGTATTCCTCCCAGCACTAATTCAGAGGGCTGTCCCACTGATGTACTGGCCAACCTACCATCTGGGTCCACCACCAATATCTCTGTTTTTCCTGGGTTTAGCATCAGCCAGCTGGTACTCATCCAGTCCTGAATCTCAGTCAGACAGCTGTTAAACACCGAGACAGTATATTTCTCCTGGCCAGGCACAAAAGACATGTATAGCTGAGAATCATCTGCATAGCAGTGAAACCTCAGACCATACCATCTTATAATGTCTCCCAATGGCAGCATATATACTGCAAACAACATGGGGGACAGCACTGAGTCCTGTGGAACCACACAGGGCAGCTCATGAGGGGCTGAGAAATAAATCCCCGACACCACCCTTTGAGATCTGCCCTTGAGGAATGATCAAAACCAACCAAGGACTGCCCCCCAGTCCACAGAAGAGCTGCAGGTGCTTGAGCAACACCCCATGGTCCACAGTATCAAAAGCTGCCGAGAAATCAAGGAGAACCAAGATGGTACAGGATCTCCGATCTCTGGCCATCAGGAGATGATTTAGTACCCTAACCAGGGCTGTCTCAGTGCTATGTCTTTTCCTGAAACCTGACTGGAGAGGGTCATAGATATTGTGGCTGGTCAAATGACCCTCCAGCTGCAGAGCAACCACCTTTTCAAACACTTTGCCCATAAAAGACAAGTTAGAGACTGGTCTGTAGTTAGCTGGGGAGTCAGGGTCTAGGGAGGGTTTTTTCAGGAGGGGCCGAACAGCCGCCTCCTTTAAGGGGTCTGGAAAGATCCCTCTCTCCAAAGCACCCCTCACTATCCCAGCCAGGACCAGGCCAGTGACCTAACACACCCTATGATAAGACGCCTGGGGCCAGGTCCAAACTACAGCAGGTTGGTCACAGAGTCTGGATGATCCTCACCATATCAGTGACTGCTGGCAGGCTGAAGACAGATCAGGTCTCCTGGGAAACTGTACCACTTGGTTGATCAATGCAAGGACCAATAGGGAGGCACTGGATGATCTCTTTCTTGATGGAAGCAACCTTATTAGCAAAAAACTGCGCAAACTCCTCTTACTTTCCTTGTGACAATACTTGACCAGATTGCAGACAGATTGGATTGCACAGTCTGTCCACAGTGTGGAAGAGCTGAGCTGGCCTGTTTTTAGCTGCAGCAATCTTCTTGGACAGGAACTCTGCCTTCTTATTGGAGATTGCTGATTGGTAGATTTTGTAATGGTCCAGCAATCTAAGCTTGTCCTCCTTCAGGTGAGTTTTCCACCAGTGTCTCTCCAACCTTCGCTCCTGCCTCTTCGGCTCCCTCAGGGACCCATCATACCATGGAGTCCTAGGGTGAAGGGTCAGGGGACGAACACGAACCGGAGCAATGATATCCAGGGCCCCTCCTACCACCCTATTATAGGCAAGAACAAGGGAGCCTGGGTCACTGCTATCAATCGGAATTCCTAAAAGGTCCAGTACCACCATTAGGTCCTCTCAGGTTAACTCCTCTTAAAGGATGGTACTGCACCATTTCCTTGGGAGCAGGCCTACTAAGGGGAGTTGCAAAACTGAATCTCAGGGGATGATGGTCACCACTCACCCACACACAAACATTCCATCACACCTGCCTGCTAGGCTGCAGTACCTCCTGTTCACCTTTGTGGGGTGGTGGGGCAGCCCTGCAAAGCTGGAACTGAGCATGCCTGGGATATGCAAATGGCCTAAATACATTACAGTAATAAGCTGCATATGTGGGGAATGGGCTTGGAATCTGCAATGAGGCCATTTGCATATTTCAGCTAAATATTGCAATTTTGAGCACGTATAAGTTGCTTTGCATCGTGCATTTCCCTATGCTCTCGCATAGGGCTCAGGTCATCCTGCTGTGCGCGCGCATCTCCCACTGCGCGATGGGCATTTTCGGGATATTCAACCGGACTTGTGCGATCGCATCTTATAGCGCATCTTCTGAATATATCATTATTTTGTGCAGGCATCTCAGTTGACATGGCGCAGGCACTTCGCAATGCAGCCTGGGACTTTTGAATGTGTGGCTCTAATACTCTCCAGGATGGGTGCTATTAGGCTGTACTGGACCTCCCGGGCATAATGAGGCCTGATGTCACGAACTGAGGGCCTTATAACCCCTGGAAGGTCCAGCATAGCCCATGTCGCCCACTCTGGAGGGTATTATTGCACTTAGAAAATGGGTATTTGTTTGACCTTTAAATGAAATGTCTGAACAATTATAAAAAAATGTATAAAATGAATGAATAAAAAGTTATTGTAAAGCAGTCCCTCCACCGGTAGAATTACCAGAATGCACCAATGTGTGTCATTAGCCTTTTGCAAAGCAAGTTTCCTTTTCTGTTGTGGCCACTTTCCATTTATATTGTGTTTCCTGCAGACACACACACACACACACACACACACACACACACACACTCTCTGTATGAGACCAGTGGTGCGTTTGTGGTTTTGCTCCCACAGATGGAGACATGCTGTTGTGTTGTGGCAGCACAGAAAAGGGCAGCTGGCTGAGTACCATGACAAAGTTGGGATTGGAAGGAGAGAGAGAGCGATGACAAATGGATGAAGGGAAACAGATGTAGGCAGAATCTACATTACTAACTGTAGGCAATTTTATTTCTTTTTAATTTAAAGAAACTGTTGGCAAGGGAGAGGGGAGAATAGCTGCCAGCTGAATGCTCACTTGGTAAACGAGGAAACAAAATGGCAGCTGGTCAGCATTTTCTAATTAAATCTGGAGCCTGGCACATGAATTTTGGCAGGAAAAGCAGCTGGCAGGGGCTTGATTTTTCCTGGTATCTATCGGCACATAAATGTGCCCTTTGCAAGGGGTTCAGCCAGTCAGAGGCCAGGAAATCTCCCTACCCATTTTCTAAGGTTTATGTAAACCACAGATTATCAATCTGCAAAAAAAATCTGATGGAGTTCTGCAAAATAAGGTAGAATTTTCCAAAATTCCACAGAATTCCAGTTAGTCGGAATCTAAAAATTCCCCACAGCACTAGTACCATTCAATCTGAAGGTTCTGATTGTGCACTAGCTTTAAGTATTGATTGGTTTTGCCTGGATAAATGATAGTGTGCTCCATGCCTGCAGATAGTTCACAGTAACTATCTGCAGACTCTATCAACTCAGTTTGATCAAGTTCTTCCAGTTGTCTGCTGCTCTTGAGAGGCATGTTGCCAGTTTGGAATGACAACTGACTGTATCAAATAGCGAATGGGAAAGAGTGAGGACAGCTGAAGGGGGCTCTGAGGAGGGGGTGAGGTGGGTATGCTACTGTGCAGGGCTGGGCGATGCACACCATACTGCAAATGAAGGGAAAAGAATAACATGTGCATCCCCTGCAGTGTGGCTGACCATGCTGGACCATGATGGTAGCGCAGTGATGGCAGAAAAAGGCCAACAGTCCATCCAGTCTACCCCAGTTTCCTATTTAGTCCTGGGACCTACTGTCCCTCCAGGGTCCTAGCCTTCCCCATCCTTCCCCAATTTCTGCTGTCCTGAACACCCACTATACCCTTCATTCTGCCCCAACCGTGCTTGAAACCACCAATGGCTTTAGCATTCACCACTTTGGCTGGAAGACTGTGCCAATGCTCCACCACCCTTTCTGCAAAATAATACTTTCTCATGACCCTCCTGAACCTTCATCCTGTCAGTTTCCACTCATGTCCATGTGACCATGAACTAGCATTCAAGCTAAATATTTCTCTGCAGTTCACACTATTAATTCATTTCAGGAACTTGAAGGTCTGCATCATATCTCCCCCCTCCTTCTGGTCTCCAGCAAATACCTGTTCAGTGCCTTGAGGTGCTCCTCAGAGGATCTACCCTGTTGGCGCTGAATCATTTTTGTTACCCTGTGTTGCTCCATAACAGAAAAGATTCAGGGCTAACAGGGCAGGTTGTGTGAGGTTTGCCTGCCTGCCCATCTACCTGGAGCGCACTTCAAATGAGTGCTGTCCAGGGTCAAGCTACACAACTGGGGGAGGAGCAGACAGTCGTCATCCATGTAGGTACAAATGACATAGGGCACAGAAGTCCCAAGGAAATGAGGAGGTCATTCTTGGAACATGGGACATTCCTGAAGGGAAAGGTATCCAGGATGATATTTTACAACATCACCGCAATCCCTGGGACTAGTAAGGACTACCAAGGAGTGGTAGTGGACCATTAGGCAGACGAACACTTGGCTAAGGGTCTGGTGCAAAAGGGTGGGGAGCGAGTGCAGTTTCTACCAGATGGGAAAAATGACGGATGACATTTCATATCTCGGGCAATGACATGAACGAGGATGACTCGGGGGATGTTCTCCCAGTACCCCCCACAGTGGATGCATAGTTTAGGGGGTAAAGCCTCCCAAGCCTCCCTTGCTACCTGATTCACCACCTGCCACTGCTGTAGTAGTATTACTACTACTACAACTACTAATAGTTGAAGTGCCAATGAGATCATGGGCGTCATCAGATGACACTTCGTTATGATGCTGAAATCTCATCCGATTATGTCAAAATCTCATCTGCTATTTTGTGTCCAGCAGAAACAGCACCTGAGCTGAGAGAGGGCTTTGTTTTCTGGACAACTAGAAGGCCTTCTGGGGCAAGGGACGCTTGTATGCTCAGGATGAGCTGCAGCTGTCCCAGGAGGGAGTGTGGGTACTGGCCGAGAATGGCCAGTGTTATCAAGGGAATTTAAACTAGAGGATGGGGAAAGGGCTAGTGTGAGGGACCACCAAAAAGCAGAAGGTAGATGTAAGGACACAAAAAGGGAAAGGAGCAAAACAAGGGCTCACCAGGAGAGGAGACACTGTAGGGAGAGTGAGGAAGCATAACAAGGTAACTCTCCTATGACATCCGGCAGGCCAGCATGAAGAGTGCACCCAGCAAATGGGTGAGCCCAAGGGGCTGAGTCACTTTAAAGGCCTGGACCTAATGGCACCCACAGAGACATATTTGAATGGGGAGTAGAGAAAATGACTGGGTGGATAGAAGGATACTGTCTATTTTGAACGGAGAGACCTTACGAGCTTGGGGATAGGGTAGCTGTTTTGTCTCTTTTCAACAGGGAGGAAATCACAGTGGAAGACAAGGAGGCAACAGTGCATAGCCCATCTGGGCCAAGACTGGGGAAAGGAGAAAAGGGTCACCTTGGAGGTATGCTACAGGTCCCCAAACTGTTCGGAGGAACATGACCACTGGAGGGGTAAGGGAAATTATGAGAACTACCAAACCAGATACAGTGGTGCTCCTGGGGACTTCAGTCTCTGAGGCATGGGCTGGCATCTAGAGAGGGCTAATGCTGGGGCTGAGACAGGGTTCCTTTCACATTCAAGGATTGCTTCACAGAGCAGGATGTCCAACAGGAAACAATTTTGAGGTCATGGTAAACTTATTAGCAGCTGGATGGTGTCATCTTCAGTGTGAATGTTAAGGAACTGGTGGGAGGCAGTGTCCACAACCAGGCAAACGTCTCCTTAGTGACAGGGAAAACTAGTCATGGCTCAACGACCAGGAACTTCAGGAAGGCAGACTTTACCAAGAAGAACGACTTGGTGGCCAAGGGTCTGAGTAGCTGACGCTTGGAATGCAGAGTACGTGTGAATTCACTGATGAAGGGGCTTGAAGCGACCACAGAGGTCTGCATTCTGTAAGCAATAAGGAAACAGAGCAGAAGTAGCCCCTGGCTCAACAGGGACATAAGGTCACTGATCAGAACTAAATAAAGGTCTATGACCACTGAAAAGAAGCAGCTTGCCTCTGGACAAGAGAAGAATACAAAGCAGGATCGAGGAATGGCAAGACTAGAATTGCATGTTAATAGCATACTGAGACCACTCTTAAGGTTGTAAGAGTGGTCTCACTCTGATTCTTAGGGTATGAGAACCATGAACAACGGTGAGTAGTTCTGTCCTGATAACCTAAGGGTGTAAGTGACAGCACTCTTGCAAACCATAAGAGTACTCTCGGTGGTAGTATTAATATATTATGGATCAAGAGTCATCAACAAAATATTAACATTTTTAAAAAAACAACCTCAAACATGCCTGCTTCCAGGGCAGCTGCATGTGAGACACTTCACAGAAGAAGAGTGTCTCATGCGCAGAGGAAAGGAGCGCTCTGATTGGCCAGGGGCACTCTCTTGATCTTTAATAAGAATGCCAAGGAGGGACTGGAAGCAAGGAGTTGCAGTAGGAGCTGTGGACAACACTAACGTTTCTTCTAATACATAAATGGAAGGAGAACAGTGAAGTAGAGGACTGGTTCCCTGAAACAGGAGAATGTAGGACATAGTCTTTAAGGGAGCATGGGGTGATGGTTGAGCTGCCGAATGAATACTTTTCTTCTATGTTCACCAAATGGCCACCAGGAGAGGGAGAGTGTTTTTTGGGAGGGCCAATGGCTTCAAGGGCTGTCAAGGTGCAGGCTGCAGACATCACACCACCACTGGCAGGGCTACTGGCAAAGATTAAGCCAGGTAAGTTCCTTAGGGGCAGATAGGATACACCCCAGGATCATAGTGGAGCTAAAGTAACCACTGGCATGTACACTTGAAGTAACTATTCATGAATCTCTCTGGACAGGTGTGGTGCTGGAAAACTGGAGAAAGATGGTCCCCTTCTTCAAGAAAAGGGCAAGGTCAGACAAAGGTAACTCCAGTTTTGCCAGTCAGACAGTGAGGGGTGAGAATCCTGGAAGCTGTTAGAGACAGAATAATGGAGCATTTGGTCAAGGCTAACATTCTTGTATCCTATTAGCATGCCTTTATGAGTGGCAGATTATGCCACACTAACCTTATCACCAATTTCAAGAAGATGACCTGAGATGTGGACAGAGGCAGGGCTATAGACATTGTCTCTCTGGATTTTTGCAAGGCCTTTGACACTGATGTAGTGGCATGTTTCTGGGCAAAGTACACAGATGTGGTATATACAAAGCATACACATATTGGATTGCTAACTGACTTGGGGGTAGGAAGCAGAATGTTGTGCAAAATGAGCACTGTTCTGAGTTAAGGGACCACTAAGGTACATCCCTTAGGAACTGAGCTTGGACCACTTCTGTTCAACACTTTTTTGTATTTTTATAAATGGTTATTGATGCTCTCAGTCCAGAGATGACTGGTCAGTCCTGTCCCTGTTCTCCTGTGCCTGTTCCTGAGCTGGCCACTACCTCCTGGGACCCACCGCAGTAAGTTTCTGCCATGAATACCCCTTGTGGCTGGGCCAGAGGAGCAAGGCCATCCTCACACTCCCTGATACATATATCCAGAGTGGGCTGAAACTTGGTCCCTTGTGATACTAAGAAGCCAGCAGAAGAAGGTCATTTGGTCTATCAAGTCTGCTTGTATTGCAGGTCCACAGCTTGAGCTAATGTCCCAGCCTCCCTTTCCTCCTCCCATCCTCCCTACCCATGATTCTTACCTTCCCCTATGCCTATCCCAGACCCTCTTAAAGTGGCCCACTGTCTTCAATGAGCTTACCTCTTCCGGCAGCGCATTCCAAGTGTCCACCACCTCTGTAAAGAAATGCTTCCTGACCTCCCTCCTAAACCTCCCACCCTCCAGCTTAAGACTATGCCCCCTTGTGATATGGTTGCCACTCAGCTTAAAAAGACTCTCCTTATCAACCTTATTTATCCCTTTCGAGTACTTGAATGTCCCAATCATGTCTCCTCTCTCTCTCCTGTCTTCCAGGGAGTACATGTTCAGTGCCCTCAACCTCTCCTCATATGCCTTGCCCTGCTGACCGGTTATCATCTTTGTAGCCCTCCTCTGGACCTTCTCCAGCAGGTTAATGTCCTTTTTGAGGTGTGAGCACCAGTACTAAATGCCATACTCTAGATGCGGCCTTACCAGTGACCTGTACAAGGGCAGTATAACCTCCTCTCCTACTACTGATGCCCCTAGCTATGCATCCCAGCATCTTGTTTGCCTTGCTGCTGCTTTCTTGCACTGGCGTGGGTGCTTCAGGTCACTAGTGATCATCACTCCCAGGTCCTTCTTCTCCTCTGATGCAGATACTGACTCCACCCAGGTAATACTCTGTCCTGGGATTCTTGGCTCCATATGCATAACTTTGCTTTTCTTGGCATTGAAGTCAAGCTGCCAGATCCTGGACCATCTCCCCAGCTTTTCCAGATCTTCCTGAAGGTCCCATATCCCTTCAGCTGTGTCCACTCTCCCACAGAGCTTGGTGTCATCTATGAATAGGTACATTTTGCATTTAATGCCATCCCCAATGTCAATGATGAAGACATTGAACAACACTGGCCCCAGCACAGAGCCCTGTGGGACCCATTAAGCCCTGACTTCTTTTCTATTTTTGGCCTCCTTTCTGTAGAACACCAGTATGTGCGTGAAGGCGCTCATGCAGAATGTTTGTTGGGAGCTATTGACATGCCTCCTTCCCCGGCAGTGGAGAACAGTCCATCAGATGCTTGATCCTTATTTACCGAGCTGACCACTGGCAATCCAAGCTCGTTCCATAACTCAGATCACCAGCATGGGAAAAGGAAAGGCATGTGCGCAGCACCTGAGCCCTCTTCACCACCAGGCTGGCTTCTGTTCAACATTTTAATCGGTGATCTATAAGCTGGGTTTTCCAGAAGGCTACTTACATTTGCTAATGATATGAAAGGGGAACTACAGTCAAAATTTACACAAAATGTATTATGTGCAGAGTGTTTTGATTTGTGGGTGCAGTCCTAGTGTCTTCTTTCCTTTGTCTGCTGTTAGGAGTTTTTTCTAAATTTGCTTACTAGTTTTATGGTCCCCGAGGATCTCTGTGTTTGAATGTTTCATTGCTTTTCATTTTGCTATGTCTCCTGTTCCATGTGCGAGTGATGTATCCATGACCACAGATTCAGCAAGTTCTGGTAAAGTGTCACATTTATAGTAACAGAGCTTTGATTTTAAGGGCCTCTCCTTTATCCAGTGAGCACTAATAAGGGATAACTTTATAGTTTTGCAAACACCTGAGGGACAATTGAGTGGGCTATTCTGTAAGGAAACAGCTAGAGTCTTCACTAATTATAGCATTAATGACATTGGGTGAGTTGTGTGTTTTCTGTGACTGTTCATTTTTATGAAAGGAAAAGCTTTAAAAACAAAACATTTACTCCTGTTGGCAAGACCTAGAAACATAGCTAGCAAACAAAGATTGGATTAGAAAGAGTAATTTTGTTGAGGCCAGAATATCAGGCTCCCAACAGCAGATTGCTGCTGCTGCTACAGCAGCTACCACTCACTGAATCACTGGTCACAAGCGCATCACTGTCACACGGGACAGGAGGCATTACAGGAAAAGAAAAGCAATAAAACGTTCACACATAGAGATCTCTAGGGGCCATAAAGCTAGTAGGCAAATTTAGAAAAAACTCCTAACAGCAAAGAACAGGAAACACTAGGCCTACACTAACAAATCAAAACACTGCACAACATACAGAGGATAGTGTATGAGCGATCATACACAACAAGGAAGTTTTTAACTTGAGAGGTTTCTGTGGTAACAGTAGACCTCGACAGCACAGTTTGAGAGGTCTCGTTACCACAGAAATCTCAAGAGTAAAAAAAATCTGTGTTATGTATGATCGCTCATACGCTGTCTTTTATAGTGTATGGGCAACCATAAATAGAAGGATCTGTCCTTACTTCTGAGTGTTTTCTCACTGCCACTCTCTTCTGGGTCCCGCTCAATGCCATGGTTGTTTTGTGACAAGCAGAGGTTAGTAGATGCCAATCCATTCCATGTTGCGCGACCCATGTTGTGCCGCGGTAGTTACGCATCTAGTGCAGCGCAACAATGAGGATGACATAGCTACTGCAGCACAACAAGTCTATTCATATGAGGGTGAAAGGCACCAGGGATGAATTTCCAGCCTTAACAATATTCCACCATACGCCATATGTTTATTATTGTGACTGTCATTCTCATTTAAGCTTGCAAGGGTAGTGGACTCCCATGAGGATAAGGACAGACTTCAGAGGACCCAAACAACCTATGTGAAAATCTGGGCTTCTCAATACAAAACAAGCATTTGTCAGTGCCGAACGTTCGCTTGCAGGTATTTGCAGTGGTATTTGGCACTTGGACATGGCTTAAAAAAATCAGTGACAAAGAAGTACAAGCATTTGTCAATGCCGAATGTTGCTTGCTTCTATGTGCTGTTTAAGTATTTGGAAGTCATTGGAGTGCAAATATTGAAAAATCGAGAACTTACGAGCGTGCGTAGGAACTGTGCAACGCATGCTTGTAAAACAGTAATTTTTAGGAATTTTTTCACCAAATTTTCAACATAGCCATTTTAAGACCTCTGCTCATGAACAGTGTCACTGTGATTTTCTTAATGTGTCCCATACATTGATTTCGCACACCGACTGCGCCATTGTGCGCTACATAGGGAGGAAACACATTTTGGGCAGGATGTGAAAAATGACAGCTGTACTGCTCATAAGGAGGTGTGGTAAAATGGCAATGTTGAAAATCTGGAGTGAAAATATTGAAAATTCACAAACTTACGAGCGTGCATAGGAACTGCACAACGCACGCTCGTAAAACAGTCATTTTTAGGAATTTTTTCACCAAATTTTCAACATAGCCATTTTAAGACCTCTGCTAATGAACAGTGTCACTGTGATTTTCTTAATGTGTCCCATACATTGGATTAAGACACTGACTGCTTTTAACAGCGCTACATGGGCGGAAACACATTTTGGGCAGGATGTGAAAATGACAGCTGTACTGCTCATAAGGAGGTGTGGTAAAATGGCAATGTTGAAAATCTGGAGTGAAAATATTGAAAATTCGCGAACTTAACGAGTGTGCATAGGAACTGCGCAACGCACACTCGTAAAACAGTGATTTTTAGGAATTTTTTCACCACATTTTCAACACAGCCATTTTAAGACCTCTGCTCATGAACAGTGTCACTGTGATTTTCTTAATGTGTCCCATACATTGAGTTCGCACACTGACTACGCCTAATGAGCATACATGGAAGTGAAACATGTTTTGAGCAAGATGTGAAAATGACAGCTGTACTGCTCATGAGGAGGTGTGGAAATGGCAATGTTGAAAATCTGGAGTGAAAATATTGAAATCAGAACGCATTTGAGCGCATGTGAAGGAACTGCGCAACGCACGCCGTAGAAACAGTCATTTTAGAATTTATTCACCAAATTTTCAACATAGCCATTTTAAGACCTCTGCTCATGAACAGTGTCACTGTGATTTTCTTAATGTGTCCTATACATTGATTTCACACACCGACTGCGCTATATGGCGGAAACACATTTTGGGTGAGATGTGAAAAATGACAGCTGTACTACTCATAAGAAGGTGTGGTAAAATGGCAATGTTGAAAATCTGGAGTGGAAATATTGAAAATTCGGAACTTATGAGCCTGCATAGGAACTGTGCAACGACGTCAGAAACAGTCATTTTGGAATTTTGCACCAGTGATCTGAAATCACCCTTTGGGCCCGAATAACGCCATGACAGTAACATCATTCATGAGAAGGGGTCCCAAAACCCATGTTGAAAATTGGAGCAAAATTCCAAAAATGCCTGAGATATGCAAAGTTGAAAACCCCTATCTAGCCCATTATACAGCTTACCGGCATTTCTCAGTTCGCGGTCGGCTTTGAAGAGTGCAGACGTGTTCCCGTCCACCAATGATCGTTGCGCGAGCTCTGGAGGTAAGTATGGGGTGAGGGAGTGTGGGAGGCAGGTGCGAGGGTGGGTGCGGGTTGTGGGAGGGGGGCTGGAGAAGTGCCGTGGACTGTTTTCAATTTACAGGTTTTTTTTTTACTTTGACGACGAAGGATGTTTGCCACGCTGGGGTGGGCTCCTAGAGTGGCAGAAGGATGGTTGGGGGCCAGGAGCCGACGGGGATTGGGCACCCCTGCCGGCAGACAACACAGACGCTTTGCCACACTGGGGTGGGCCTCAGCTGGCAGAAGGATGGCTGGGGGGGCCGTGGAGCTGACGGGATTGGGGCACCCCGCCGGCAGACGACGCTGGACGCCACGCGGGGCGGGCTAGCAGCGTGGCAGCAAAGATTTGGGGCAGGGATGATGGTGTTGCGGTATGACAGCGTGGTTTCTTTGAAGAGAAGACCACCGCTGTCATACACAGCACCACATCCGATTGGTGCAGGACTGCCACGCCTGCTCAATGGAGCAGGGGATTGCAGGGAAGGGGCACACCTCCAAAGTGTCCCATTCTCCCAAGTAGCTTTTTTAGTTGCACTGTGGCTTTAATTTGACCCCAGTGGCCCTCTAAAATATAAAAGACATATATTTTAAACAACACTTACCTTGATACCAATTGAGTGCCCTCCACCCCTCCCCCTACCTACTCTTCAAACTCCTGCATCGCAAAATGTCACAAGCCAGGGGTGGCACAGGGGCAGAGGTTTACTGAATTGGCATGAGGAAGGGATCAGATAGACAGCTCCTCTGAGCGACGATTTACAGTCCCTACCCTTCAAAAGAAAATAATGGGAAAATCATATTAAGTGGCAAGTTCAGCTTTGGTTTAGGTACGCTACTGAAGACAGTAGTACCCCTTTGTGACACTCCTGTAAGTAAAGCCACGTAATATTTTTTTTTTTCAGTTGTTTAACCAGGAGTAGCACACTAAACTGAAAGCTTATTTACAGGAGCAACCTGGGAGCACAGGGAAGTTAAGTGACTGACTGACTCATTGGATCCTTTCCCTACCTCCAGCGTTTATTCTGACCTTTTCACTATTGAAGGTGGAGGATTCTGACAAGGTAGGGCATCGCTAGCAGCATGAACTGAGGGTAGGATTTGGGGAGAAATGGAATGAGAGCATCAGGCTGAGCAGGCGCCCTGGGTTTTGGAGGGTTATGGAGTGGGGACCTTCTTGTTATACCCCAGTCCCCAGGGATCCCTCTAAGAGCAAGAGGTAGATAGCAGAAAGGCTGACTACTCCAACTCCTCCCCTTCATAATTTGCTGTGCAATGCCTGATCCCTAAGTAATACACCTAAGGAATAATACAGCTGTGGTGTCACATCTCATCATGGATTCCTCTGGGGATCTGGTATGCTTCCCTGAAACCTGGCTTGGGGGCAACTCCAGGCCAGTCCTGGAGACGGAGATCCAGGCCACGTTTTCGATAGTACACTGCCAAACTGGGAGCGTATGAGTGGTTGGGTGGCCATCTGTTCCTGCCTGAAACTAACACTGTACCATTGAAGGAGGTTGGGTAGGGTTGTTTGAATGTATGGCAGTGAAGGGAGATGCGGGTGTGAGGAGTAGGACTCTCCTGGTGTGCCATCCTCCAGGCTGGGAACAGGGGTTCCTACAGGAATTTACAGATTTTATTGTCAACCAGTCACTGAATTCTGCAGTCTCTATTGTGTGCTGGGGGACTTCAATGTATGGGTCAATAATAAAACCTTGCAATGTGCACAGCAGTTCCTCCAGTTGCTGGATTCACTGGGCCTCACAAGTTGTTTCCATCTGCACTCCGTGGACCTCATCGCCTCTCTGGAACTGAACATTTGGGATGTCAAGGCAGATCTAGGATGGTGTTCAGATAAAGCTCCTGGCACTACTGGACATCTCAAGTATGGACGTGGCAGGAAATGTAGCCATAAAACAGCCATTCATGGCTATAATTTGGTCATTAAGATTGCGCTTGACTCTTCACCCACTGACCTCCAAACCACAGCTTGCCCTGGTATAATGTCGAGTTGAGGTGGTTGAATGTGACAGGATGAAGGTTGGAGGTGTCCTGGAAGAGATCAGATTCTGTGAATGACAGGAAGGTTCTGAGGTTCAGTTAAAAGGTTCCATGTCATAATAGCAAACGCAAAACAGCGATCGTTATTATGGCGAGTGTATATATCACCGAAAAGCAATTCAGCGATATACACATAACAGCAACACTACATCCAGCCAGTACTTATCGGTGTGTATGCGAGGCTGCACCTGCAGCCCCCTTACTGAAGGATTATCAACCCAGGGGTGCTATGTCAGGAGCGGGCGAGACTCCCAAAAGGAAATAAAAAATGAGCTACAGGCAGTGGCAAAATATTTCTCCCCATCCCCAAACCCAGATCCTCCTATACTGAGCCAGCCACCCTCACCACCACACCACATGGGCTGGCTTGGCAGCACCAGGGACACTGCCCCACAGAAACACTTTATCCTATCCCTCCCCTTCCTCTCGCTATTCCTGCCTTCCGGTCGCCCTTCTGAATGATCACCTTTGACCAGGTCGCTACCCTTGCAGGGTAGCTGTTAACCATTCCGGTGAAAATGACTCGCCATATGTGAATCGCTTTACTGTAGTTGCTCTTTGACGGATACCAATTAAAGGACTATCAAAGGGCAATAAGCTTGAAAATGCATAGGTCTTGTCACTGGCTATTGCATCAGGAGGCAATAAACCAGCTTAAGTCTTCCGCAACATAGACAGGTTAACTCATCCTCTTTGTTTGTAGTCTAGAGGTGTTGTGTCTCAAGAAAGGTGTGAAGAGTTTTGTCTTTTCTTCCCAGTCAGAGTGTTCTCCATGCAGACTGGGATCTCTACAGGTGGCCTGTCAGGAGCTAGCAGTGGTGAAGAGGGGAGGCACAGAAGAACTCTGGGGATCTGGAGTGAGTTTCAGCCAGTGGTTGTGGAGGAGGTACTCAAGATGATCTCAGCGCTGTGTCCCACCTGCTGTGTTTTTGAACCTGGGCCTACTCAGCTGTTGGAGGACTGCTGGGTGGCCCTTGGTCCAACATTTGGTGGTATCATCTGGTGTTCCCTTTCAGAGGGTTGTTTTCCCACAGCTCTTAAAAAAACCATGGAGAGGCCACTCCTGAAAAAGTCATTGTTGCACCCAGATGTGCTAGCAAATTACAGATCTGTTTTGAACCTTCCATTTTCAGTAAAGGTGGTCGTGAAAGTGGTGATACTGGATCTGGAAGTTTTCCCTAAAGAGGTTTGACATCTATAAAGCACTCCAGCTGGGTTTCAGGCCTCAGCAGAGAATGCACTCATCAAGGTGTTTGATCTGCTCATGACAAGGGATTAGGGAATGCTCTGTTGTCATTCTCCTTGATCCCTCATCAGCATTTTTGTGGATTATGGTACATTGATGGACACCGTGAGGAACATGGGAACTCTGTGCAACAACATTGAAATGGTTGGAGTCCTTCCTTTCTGGAAGATTGCAGCAGCTCATGATGGGAGCTTTCTTGTTGTAGCTGGTGGCAATCAGCTTTGGAATTCCCCTGGGGTTGATTCTGTCTCCCATGCTTTTCGTGGTATACATGTTGCCATTGTGCAGGGCCATTAGGAGGTGTGGCGTGAGTTTTCACTGTTACACAAATGATACTCATCTGTACCTGTTTTTCACACTGGATGGGCAAGAGGCGGTCTCTGTGCTGGAACAATGCCTTAAAGAAATTGTAGACTGGATGGCCTCTAGCTGGCTGGGCCTCAGCCTGACCAAGACAGAACTGTTGCTGGTGGAACCAGATCCTTGAAGGTCAGCTGAAAGATATGAAGTCACCAGGTTACCATCTTTGAATAGCACTCTGCTGACAGCTGTGGATAGGGTACAAAATCTGGGAGTCACTCTGGACTCAAGGCTGACACTAGAATGTCATGTGTTGGCCATACTCTGCAGTGGATCTTTTTAACTTCAAAATAGCTCCTTGATTAAAGGGACACTGTCAACCCTTTTTGTATCTTATTATTTTTAGTCAAAAACCTACATTTTATTATTACTTATCTTCTCTACAGTTCATTGATGTTGTTGGTTGTTTTATATCCTCCCTTTCTTAGTAGAGCTGAAATGCATGGTAATGCTAATGAGATAAGCATCACCCAACATTGTTTTGTTTAAAATTCTTGATCTACGCTTATCGCATACTTCCTGTACATTAGGAACACCCCCAAACACCCACTCATGAAGCAATGGTCTCTTCTCTTCAGAGTGCATCATGCATGGCTATATTGTGTTGGTGTGTTCCAAGTCCAGGAAAGATGCAGTGGGAGTTGATCAAGGAATGTAAACAAACACGTTTTGTCTGGTAACACCAGTATGGTGGGCAGTCTGTTTTCATATTTAAAAGAAAAAAAAGAATCTGAATCAGCCTACCAGCTACATCAGAAATCACTATAGAATGTGACCAATCATTAAATGTGTTTTTTAAACTAGAGGTACTTTGAGGCTCAAGGGGTTGACAGTATCTCCTTTAAATTACACCCCAATTCCTTCCATCTCCTCTCCAAACCAAACCTCTTCCTCCTGACTGTAAGATTTTCCTGTCCAGCACTGCAGTCTCACCCTAGTGTGTGGATCTATAAGCTCCTGTCCAGTGCCCCTCTCCAACTTCTCCTCAGACCTGCCACCCCTACCACCCCACAACCTTCACGCTCCATGATCTCTGATCTCTCCATAGGAGGATCCTACTACTGCCAGCCCCCTTATTTCTACAGCTAATTCCCACTCCATCTTTATAGCCAATATGCAGGCTCTTCCAAAGCTGGCACTCATGTTATCACTTCTTCTCTACCTCAAGGTAGATGAAAACTTAGCGGCCACAGTACCTACCACGGACCCTCCAAAATTCTCTGGTGCCTCCCAGCTCTTACTGTGCATAGCCAGGGGATGCTTCAGACCCCTATCTGCCCATTGAACTAAAGCTCCCACCCCTACCATACAAATTCCCTGCATCTCATAAAATTCCAATAGGTGTCTTGCTGTGCTGCCACAGGCTTGCCACTGCCTCCAGGGCCCCTAAGCCAAGTCTGCTGACACCGCCAAGGCATCCTGGTCCAGCTACCTAAGAAAATTAATACTCCTAATGCTTCTACTATCAGGGACACCCACTCCAATCCAGGCCCACCCACCACAAACCACACCTCAAATCTAGGTCACCTTTAGATAGTCTCTCTGAACATAGGTAGCCTTCTTCCCAAGCACCCTCAATTCCAGGCCTGGGCGGAACAGCACAAACCCGACATCATCGCACTAACAGAAACCTGGCTTTTCCCAAAGGTCGCCAATGAGGCTGTAACCCTGGATGGCTACAACCTGTTTAGACAGGACCGCTTGTCGAAATGGGGGAGGAGGTTGATGCATGGTCTACCTCAGAAGTGATATAAAGGTCACATAATGCCTAGCAGCCTCCACACCATGGAGGCACAGATCCTAACATGCAAACTCACCATAGGTCGCAAAGCAAAGTACTGCTGATCTCCACGTATACCCACCACCTGGAAAGCACCTCACTGGCTTTGAGCAGTTTATAAATAATCTAGAGCAACACAAACAAAGCTGGGAACAGGTCATTGTTGGAGATTTCAACATCAACTGGCTTTCCCAAGAAGCAACTACTGTTAAAGACCAATTATCAGGCCTTTATCTAACCCAGTTGGTAAGCCAGGCTACAAGACAGAACTACCGCACAGGCACTAGTTTCCTCATCGACTGGCTACTTACAACCTGCCCGAACATATCTCTGAGGTATCTGTCCTACTGGACGTGCTTAGTGGTCACTCCTTGGTTTTATGCACGTGGAATATAAGTTCACTAAGTGTGCACTCCGTGCCACCAGAAACCGAACCCTGAGAACTGGGTATCTGGCTATCCCGTGCCACCAGAAACCGAACCCTGAGAACTGGGTATCTGGCTATCCCGTGCCACCAGAAACCGAACCCTGAGAACTGGGTATCTGGCTACCTTCAGACAGTACCTGAAGGAGGCAGACTGGTCCCCATTGGACACCGCTATGGACGGCAACCAGGCCCTAGATTAGTTCTGCAAGATCTTCACCAAAGCGTGCGACATCTTTACACCATACAAAACCAAAAAAGCAACAGGGTCCAATAACCCGTGGCTCTCTGGCACACATCTTTTTTTTTTCTTTTAACTTTTTATTCATAAAAGGTTTTATGATGTTACAGCCAGCTGTGATATATATCAAAAAGGATGGAAGTACTTAGACTTCCACAGTACCTGACAAATATAGTAAACTGGTGTATTTCACAGGATTTATGAATTCCAGCCCTACAGAAGGTCTGGTAAGTTAAGAGTGAAACTAACAGGAGAGTAGTATGCGACCAGTTAGCCTGTATAGATGACATTCTACCACACATCTAAGTGCAAATAGGTGTATCTTGTATAGCAGTTCCTGCGGCAGTAACAGTATTGTGGTATTGAATGAGATATCCACTGTAGACAGAAATTTACCACGTATGGCCTGGGCTCTAATTGTTGAGAATAAACTATAGTATACAGCAGACCAAGGCATCCTGCCCTATGGGTACAGAATACAGCACAGGATATATTTACAGTCCACAAACTGAGTGGTGATCATATTCACCATAAAGACATCAACTACAGTGTAAGTCAAAGGTAGCTTAATACAAGTTATGCTAAGAGGAGCAACAATTTAGGTGACCTAATCGAGGTCAATAATAACTTCTTAAACAATTACAGACTCACGATGAAAATGCCCTGCACCATACCTATCAGTGCCCTGCCACCAGAGTAGCCCAATAAAATAACAAAGGCTGCAAAGTTTAAAGTAATTAAAAAGTTAAATCGCTCATAAAAATGTGAAAACCGGGTCCCAAGGACTTCCGGTTTTTTTTCTGCCACCCCAGCTCTGCCCACGCGCTCACTAGCATGATGACGAGATGCCAGTGAGAGCACGAGGGCGTGCTCCATTATTTGCAATGGGCAACAGTTTTTCTATGTGTTGTAAATGATATAGTGATCACTTGACAATGAAACGTGGGCACCGGTCAACTAACAAGGGGTGGCAGAAATAAAATGGGAAGTCCTTGGGACCCGGTTTTCATGTTTTTACGAGCGATTTAACTTTTTAATTACTTTAAATTTTGCAGACATCATTATTTTATTGGGCTAGTCTGGTGGCAGGGTACCAATAGGTATGATGCAGGGGCTGACTGCATTATCTTGGTGAGTCTCTTTAAGTAATTGAAGCATGAATAGTTAAAAAGTAACTAGCATCCTGAGAACAATAGAAAAAAGAGAACATTTTTTTATTAGACAGTCTGAGTATTTTAAGTAAAGGTGTACATAACCTTTAGAGTCCATTTATATAACTCCAGTCCTGAGATGAGTACCATTTCGGTTCCACAACTGCAAACAACAGCTTACCTGTCCTCATCAGACATAGAGTCCGGTGGATTCAACTTTTGCAGGAGTTTTTCTGCAAACTGCGCTGCTGCTATGAGAGCCAAAAACATGTAAGCTTTAGAATCATGCCTGATGTGGTAGCACAGGATAATTTAGTCTGGCTTCAATTCCATGGCTCAGCAGATCTTTTCTTACTACCTGAAGCTCCTTTTTTCATGCCTGCATGGGAGCGGATAAGTAGAGGAAAAACCCAAGGCAACTGCCTTCCCAGATGATCTCTCCCCTTGATCTAGCGGCTTGCGGAACTGCAATCCGAGCCTCTGGTGCTGATAATATGGCAATCACCGTGAGTGCTCTCTGCTGTATGTTCCTCCATTGTTTGGATCGCTTCGGGATGGCGAAGACCCGCAGAATCTTCAGACCTGAGTCCTTGTGCAGTAGCTGTAGATTGTCGAGGATGAGCCTTGTAACAGATGATAAGATCTCTGTTGCTCCAGCAAAACTGGGAAGAAAGCCCACTATATGTATATTAAGCAGCTCTGCATATTCTCAATGGATTCTATTTTAGACTTGAGGTACGAGAGATCCCTGATATAGGCAGCATTGCAGGCCACTTGTCATTCTTGCGACTCTTGAAGTGTTTTCATCGCCACTGCATTATCCTGAATATTACGATCATTGTCCGTAAGCTTAGCTTCCACTGCCACAAGATGCTTATTTGCCTCCTCTCCATTGGTTTGGATCTTGGAGAGCAATGCTAGGATTTGTGTGGTCAGGAGTTCTGAGTGAAGGCATTCCTCCAGCTGTGGTAGGCCCAGAACACGCCACAGGGCTGACAGGAGACAGAAAGGGTTCTAGGTTCTGCGATGTCTTCTTGGAGTCCTTCTTTGACCCCATTCTGTGCGGGTACTTCAGTGTTGCCTTGGTAACTTTTAAGGGTTTTTACTGTATATATTGTAATCTCTGGTTTCCAGCACTTTAATCGATGTTGTCTCGAGCAGCTTTAAAAGCTGCCGCCATTTTGTTGCTCCACAGCCTTCCTCTGGCTTATGTCTTGAGTGTATGCATCTCAGAGACAACTTATGGCACAAGGCCAAGGCAACTGGGGCACGGGTTGACCTCATAGCTACAAGGTGGCCAGGAACAGCTGTACTAAGCTCATTAGATTTGTCAAAAGCCTCATACTACAATGACCTACTAGGCAGGAGCTGGGGACATGACAGGGAATTCTGAGACTCGGTGAAATCCCTTATGGGCAAAACCTCCAGAGCCCCTCCTGAGCTCACTGTAACAACCTCTGAAACATTGCAGGATCCAAGTGACATTGCAAATGTGTTCAACGTTGCCTTCACAGATCTAAGCAATGTACTACTCAACAACTACCTCACTCATACTCCACCAGACCAGCTACGAACCTGAATTCACCCTCTGGACCCACCAGCGGCCTACTGCCATTCTACTTTAAGCTCATTACCAGAACCGAGACTATAAAATACACCAGACAAGTACTAGGGAAAATAAGAATGGGAGCCGACCAAATAGACATGAAGTTGGTTTCCCTTACCCTAAATGAACTTGTGGATCCACTCACAGGGTCTTCAATGCATCCCTAAGATATGGTGTGTTCCTGACAGATGGAAGGCTACACTTGTAACCCCAGTCTTCAGATCCAGTGATAGAACTAACTCTAACTTTCGACCCATTTCAATCCCCCAAAGCCCTTGAAATGGTGGTCTCTGAGCAACTCACAGAGTACCTTTGAAAAATATAATCTACTGTGTAAGCAGCAACACAGATTGAAAAAAAACACTCCACGCCACTGCCTTGGTTGACTACACCTCCCAGCTCTATGGGCCTTGGACAGAGGGCTAGCAGTGGGTCTATCTTTATAGACTCACTAAGGTGTTTGACACTGTCAACCACCAATTGCTCCTGCACTCTCTCCTATCCATTGGTCTGTCCAAAGACACTGTTGCCTGGTTCAACAGTTACCTATCTAATAGGTCACAACGTGTAAGAATCAGCAGCACTCTCTCTGAACCCCAGGAGGTGAGCCTAGGCGTTCCCCAAGGGTCCATCCTAGGCCCACTCCTCTTCAGCCTCTTCATTAACACTCTACCCTCTGCCTGCCCAGGTCACATTGTACTTTATGTGGATGATGCTGTAATTTCGGTACCCGGCAGAGATTTGGCCTCAATCACCTCTGAACTGCAAGTCAACTTTCAAAAGCTTGAATCATGGTTCACTCAGTGCATACTATTACTCAACAATAAAAAAACAAACAAATTCATGCTTTTCTCTACCCCCCCAGAACAAGAAGAGATGCAGCCCCCTGAGAATTCTGAGTCACAAAGGTGACACCCTTGAACAGGAAGACACATCTAAATACCTAGGGGTTCATCTAGATGACACCCTTATCTTCTCAGCCCATGTGAAGCAACTTGTCAGAACTGCCAACTTGGGGTACTATAGCACCACCGACAGTCAATGATATCTCAAGCCTTAAGACTCATAACATGTAGCTCAGTCTTGTCCACTGTGGACTATGGACTAGTGATCTATGGGCTGGCTCTGACTCCATGTTGAAGAGGTTAGAACCCTACTTAACAAAGCCTGCTGCCTAGCTCTGGGGGCCCACCACGGACCCAAACATGTACCCTATACAGTGAGACTGGATGGCTCCCCTCCATCTTAGGGTACAATACCAGGTCTGCCTGCTAGTGAAAAAAATCAATGCAGGGGCTCATGCCTGAATCCACTTCCAACCTCTTTGAATCTGCTCAACCAGCTATTAACACTAGACGTGCCTCAAAGGAAGGGCTTATAGTACCCTTAAAGGGCACCTCTCTTGCCCAGAGATCCCTCTCTGACTGAGGCCCAAAGTGGTTTAATGATCTGCCTCTAGCCCTGATTGAATGCAACAAACTCAGTCAGTTTAAAACAAGTCTATGTACCCACTTAGCAAACTCAAATGACTGCCGCCGCCATTCTAATTGATGGCGCTCCTCCTGCCCCTAACCCCATCCTCCATGCCACACCACTCCATCCCATCCACCTCCAACAACCCCTCTTCTCTCCCTCACCCCATCCCTCTACCCTACCCCATCCCAGCCCTGTGGCACCCTCCCCCTTCCACTCCCCTTCTATCTCACCCCCCTTGCTCCTCACCACTCCCCTCCTCCCACCAGTTCTCTACTAAGAAGGCCAATTTGGCTGCTTCTACTTTTTATCACCTATTAGACCGGGACCCTCCGTCCTTGACTGCCCTCGAACTCCCCATGTTTTGTACTGCACTCTTGCAGTGTCATTTAGTTAATTGTCTTCTTTCTAAAACATGTATTCCTACTACTGAACTGAACTGCAGAACTTGTAATACTGCACTCACTGTAATAGCACTTATCACTTTATGTTAATTTCTCGTTCACCTGTGTGTACTATTTTGTCCTTTTTTTCTATATCTACTGACTTGGAGCCTTTGTAAATGAGTCTCTGACTCAAAGGTATTAATCCAAAACAGAAATTAATAAATAAACCCTTTGTGGGGCATGAGCATGTG
This sequence comes from Neoceratodus forsteri, assembly GCA_016271365.2. Taxonomy (NCBI): domain Eukaryota; kingdom Metazoa; phylum Chordata; order Ceratodontiformes; family Ceratodontidae; genus Neoceratodus; species Neoceratodus forsteri. The sequence continues at coordinate 115,004,975 of JADMNL010000028.1, forward strand.
GTGACCCTGGTACACACTTTCATAACCTAGAGGCTCGACTACTGTAACGCTCTATACCTAGTGTGGCCTTGGGGATTTGGTGCATCACCTGTGGCTAGGGTAGAAAGCTGCAACCAGAGTCGTCATATAGAGATTGTATCACTCCTGTGCTGTGGCAACTGCACTGGCTTCTAATTAGATGGTGTACACCACCACCAGGATTGCCTTGTTAACATTCAAAGCCCTGCGTGGTTTGGATCCTGACTATCTTAAGGACCTCTTGGCCTGGTATACTCCCAGCCACTCTCTTCGCTCCACCAAGGAATTATTGTTGACTGTCCTGAGAGTGTGCCTATACTGCCCTTGTTAAAGTCACTGGTGAGGCCAAATCTAGAGTATGGAGTAAGATACTGATGCCCACACCTTAAGAAAGACATCTATCTGCTGCAGACAGTCCAGAGGAGGGCAAAAAAGATGATTGCAGGTCAGCAGGGTAAAACATAGGAAGAGAGGTTGGGGGCCCTGAACATATACTCCCTGGAGGACAGGAGAGGGGGGACATGACTGAGACCTTCAAGTACTTGAAAGGGATAACATTGTGGATAAGGAGGGTCTCTTTAAGCTCAGTGGCAGCTGAAACACAAGGGGACACAGTCTAAAGCTGGAGGGGTGATGTTTAGGAGGGAAGTTAGGAAGCACTTCTTCACAGAGAAGGCGGTGGTCAGTTGGAATGCAATGTCGGAGGAAGTGATCTTGATGAAATCGGTTGTCAGCTCCAAGAGAAGCTGGGACAGGCATAAGGGGAAAGTATGGAGTATGGGGTGGGCAGATGGAAAGGATGGGAGGACTAGAGAGGGGGTCAGAGTCAGTGCCGTAAGTAGAGGACCCTGCAATATGAGCAGACTAATTAGACCGATTGGCCTTATTCTGCTGGCTTCTTTGTATGTTCATAATCTGGTGTTTGAGCTTTCTCTGTGGTGGCCTCAATGATATGGAACTCCTTGTTATCCCATCTGAGAAGGTTCCCTCAGTGGAGGCATTTAAAAGGGGCCTGAAAGATCTTTTGACTTAGCATATGACCTGGAACTTTGAACAACTGTCTGCTAGTACCTCTGGCGAAAGCTGAATTTTGTTCTTTAATTTTGCAATGATTATCTTGTTTCATGGTGTTTATTTAATTGCTCTGTTTAATGTGAAGTGCCCTGAGCCTTTGCATTGGGCACATACATAAATAAATATGCCTGGCGCCAGCCTTTTCACCACCCTCCAGCCTTCTTTTGGGGCCCTTTTCATCACCACCAGACTTTGTTTTTTCTAGCTAAAGACCTGGTGCTCTGTTTTCAAATGCATTTCTCCCATGTTGTGCCTATGACAAATATTTAATAGGGTCTTGCTTGCCAGGAAGTACACAGGCTCCAAGATCAATGTTTTGAAAATGATCAAAACCTAAAAAAAGTTCTGATAAGGTTCTTTTTACAGAAAATTGTATCGGTTCTGAGCATATCCAAACTGATTCTCTCATCTCTAGTATATATCCAGGGTTTCCATGTAAGTTTTGCCCTGTGAGCTGCTAATCAGCTTGGTGGCACTGCTGTTCTCTTAATGTCTTCAGTGCCCTTTCTGTACTGTGGTAACCCAAACTGGATGCACTAGCCAGCCTAACCAAAACCTTGTATGGTGGGACAAGCACCTCCCTTGACCTTCTCCTCACCCCTCCAGATGCATCCCAGCAGGTGTTTGCTCTGCTGTGTGAGCACATTGTCTGCCTGGCCCCAGCTTACTGTTCTTAGTTGAAATGCTTGCACACTCCTGTATGAGAGCATCAAATGGTATAGTCCCTCTTTTTGAAAGCAACATATAATATATCGTAGTTGATATGTCTTTATTTTTTACCAATATGCAACTATTTTGAGTATTCACATGATGGTGGGCTGTAACACTCTTAATACTTTCCCCTGCAGACTGTCACTAAAAAATAGCATAACCTTCTCACATTTTTATTAATCTCTCAGATGTGCTGGGGTTTATGATTGATGAACAAGTAACCCCAAAGCTCAGCTGAACACTACACTACTGCTTCTAAGTAAGCCAAGGTGCACAGAGCAGGCCCAGGGTGAGTATGGGGTTACTGTGTTCCACCCTCTGTGTGTGTCCTGACGATAAGTGAGAGAGGGCGAGGTAGGGAATATGATCCCTTATATTCTGGGAGATGTTTATTTAAGTACAGCCAGCACTGGCAGGCTGCTCCAGCCGCCTGAGAAAATGGTGGAAATACACTACAAAAACATTTAGAGATGCTTAGGATGGTTTCTGGCCAAAGGTAGACCCACAGTGTTATGGAAGTCGTTACAGCAAGAAGGATGGAGTTTAGTTGCATAAGCTGTCAGAGACAGAGATGGAACCAGGCTTGCCTATATTGCCACCTGAAAGCATAGATTTAATTTTTACATTCTGAAAGTGGCATGGATGATGTTACACAAAATGTCAAACATTTTTATTTAGTTAGTACTGTGCCTCCCTTCCACCCATCGCTCATACCAGGGATGAATGTGAGACGAGTATGCTCAAGAGGCACATACCCGGGCTGTGCAGCTCCGCGCCTGTGGACAGGTTCACGGAGCATGGGATGTAGTAACACATGCCACCATGTGGTAACTATCTGTGGCCCCACCTCCTGGCACGCTGCTGTGTGGAGGGCAGATCAGAGGACATGGGTGGGCATCCAATCAGATGCCTGACCTGGTGCCATAGTGGATCCCCTGCTCTTCACAGAGCAGTGGATTCTGGGACAGCGTGGGATGTCCATTAGTAAAAAGATGGTGAGTGCCTCGAATGGCTGCCCCCAGTCCTCCCAGTCAGCCCAGAGGTCTGGGCAGCACGGTGGGGGATTCCTTATCAGTCCACAGCTGGTGGGTGTAAACTGAGGGTGCACAAAGATATGGAGCGGTCCTGCTGCCATATACTGCACTCCCTTGCCCCCGCCCTCCGTGCTTCTGTGAATGGCGTGGAGTGTGGGTACACCCAGACATGCCCCTGCACTGACGGTGCACATAGCTGCATGACTGGCTGGGGATCCTGCTCAGAAGGGATGCAGGACCCCCAGTTCGCAGCATTCAGACGGAGTGCCTATGTGCCACGGATCCTATGGGTAGGCAATCCACCCCTAATGTATAGGGGCCACTGCTCAGTATTGTATGGCTATATATATGATGCTTTTGCAGTTTGCTAGTCCAAGGCCTGTTGGGACCTCTGTCAAGCTCTCTATTACATTACCATTTGCATGGGTCACACCTGGAAATGAGCCCGGCTCAGTGTGCCTTTCCCAGTTATCAAAGTTAAAATAAATAAATAAACTTTAACAGAAACCCTTGTGTCTGAGCTGCTTGGGTGCCCAACACCAAATCTGTATATAGCTTTTGCACCCTGATTAGGTTCAGACTGCACTGGGTCTGTGAATTATGAATGGGTGTTCCTCTACATTAATTTGGGACATTTCTTCATCAGTACTACAACTGACAACTAGTTGTTGCCAGGTTCTTCAAGCTGAGCTGCAGTAGTAAGCAGGAAGTATATGGCAGCTCGAAAGCACACATCCAGTGCAGGGCTCTAGCCCACCGAGTCCCATCCTGACATGTCAGTGTCAGTGGCTCAGCAGGTAGCACACTTGCCTCTGAGGCCGGGAGATCAGAGCGTTGTGGGTTTAGTTCCCACATCTGGCACTTGGGTTAATATCCCAATACTGATACTGTAGTGCAGCATGAGAGGGTGATATCACTTCGAGGTGCCATCTTTCGGATGAGACGTCAAACCGAGGTCCCATCTGCCTGGATTGGTGGTAGTTCAGGTGGATGTTAAAGATCCCATGGCACTTATCTCGAAAAGTAGGAATTTCCTCGTGTCCTGGCCAAATTTCCTCTATTCTCAAAAAATACCACCAACAGCTTAATCTGGTTCAAGGTCAGTTGGTATTCATCTCGTATCCCCTCCCCGGTCGTGACTGAAAATAGGCAGGATTTGTCTAGTGCACTTACCCGTCAACAAAAACTAAATAAAAATAAATAAATAAAATCCTGTTCATCATATGAAATCAGGCAGACTGACGGGTGCATTTTGTACCTTCTGAAGTTAATACCTCTGGAAGGAGTTGTTGACAGTTGGTTTATTCTGTGTTTGTTACAGTGACACCTAGATAGTTCAGTTATCCTGAACATACTGATTGCAGTTGGATGAACGGGAATCATCTTCTTGGATGCCCCCCTAAGGAGTAATCTTGGCAGGGGGAATTTATATGAGGACAGTATGGAGCCAGGAAGGAGAGTAAAATACAATGTCCAGGGCCTAAACAGCCCCATTAAAAGATCATGAGTGCTGAATGAATTTAAAAAATACAAAGCTGAGATAGCTTTCCTCCAGGAAACGCACCTATACCCCTCAGAATGCGCAAAATTAAAGCACTCTTGGATGGGTGCAGTGCACTATTCTACATTCCAGGCACAGGTACATAAGAGGGTTGACTGTCCTGGTTAATAGGGACTGCCCCTTCAGGTAGATGATTACACTTGGACCTCGAGGGGAGGTTTGTCATCCTCAAGGGGGCTTATAATAGCATCCCATGCACGCTTCTGAATGTGTGAGCTCCAAATGAGGATAGAGTCAATGCAGAGTTCACCAAAAAGTGCTCATGAAGGCAGCAGCTCTTTTTAGTTGGGGGGGACTTTAATACAGTCCTAGACCAATGTCTAGATAAAGCAGGGAACAGAGGAGATATCCCCAGCCGAAATTCACTAGGGCTTAAAAGGGTGATCATGGGGTTGGGCCCAGACTGTGGATGTATGGCACCACTTAAACCCTAAAGTCCACGATCATACATGTTGGTTGGCCCTTCACCAAGCCTGCTGTCAAATAGTTCTCCTTCTAACATCAGCGGAGTGGTTGCATTACATAGATTACTGTACAATCAAGCCCTGAACCATCTTAGATCACACGACTGCAGCTACAGACCTAACCCTGACACCGAGAAATAAAACCATGAGTTGAAGATTAAATGTTTCGCTGTTGAATAACCTAGAATACAAAAACCTAATCACAAATAGCAAAACAGAATATACAAACAAATCCCCCAGCAGCATACACAACAGCAGCCATGTGGTGGGATGTCCTGAACGCTTATGTAACAGGTAAAACTATTACGTTTCGCCTCCAGTTTAAAGAAGGCCCACCAAAAAATGCAATTAGTCCTAGAAGCTAAACTCTTCGACTTGGAAGCAGAGCTCAAAAAATTGTCCTAAATGAAAAGGTTAAGAAGCGCTTAGAGGAATGTAGGGATAAGCTTGGCGAACTCTTAGATAATAGGATAGATGGAACTTTGCAGTATTCTAAACAAAGATATTATGAAGTAGGCAGTAGGGCAGGCAGGTTATTCACCTGGTAGCTATGAAAAGAGGTAGCTAGCTGGCTAATACTGAAGGTTAAGAAAAGGATCATTAATCCAACACTATGAAAAGAACGCTAACAAAATTGTCCAGGAATTTGCAGATTATTACAAGAAACTATACTTGCGAGAAACTAGAAGCCTTTTACAGCAAGGTTAAGATTAAAGAGTTAAGGCAGGATGTGGCTGACAACTTAGAAGCCCCAATCTGTGGGGAGGAGATAAAGGCAGCCCTAGTAGGGATAAAAGTGGGAAAGGCACCAGATCCAGATGACTCTATGATGCTGGTTCGACAACAAACTCATTGACCGTCACTACAGCGCCAGGCTCCTGTCAGCTACAATTTGCACCGTCGGCAGCGGGCGATGCACATTGCAGTGTGTTTTTTCTTCAGGGGCTTGCCCCCAAACCCCATAAATTTAGATTCCAACTTTGAGTCAGAGTTGGTTTGGGAAGGAGGAGGCAGGATGGGGAAAGTGTTGCTGGGTCCCAGGCGAACTTCTACTGTGACATGGGCGCTGTTGTTGACTATCAGCTTATGTGGTTGTAGAGTGTCGGCATGGGGGCATATTGATCCAGATAACTTGACTCTGAGTTCTACAAATCCTTTGTAGAGGAATTGCTTCCACATCTAAATCATGTATTTTGGGGGGGGGGTGCAGAAGGGAGAGTGGGCCCCGCCTGTGTGGCAATATGCCCTAATTTCAGTCCTCTCTAAACCTGGAAAAGAACCCACATTGTGTGGCTCTTATAGACCCATTTCCTCCCTGAATGTTGTCTGGCATTCTCTCTTTCATTGTGGCTAAAAGATTCCAGGGTTCTGTGGGTTCCTGGTCCACCCTGATCAGACAGGCTTTTTAAATGGTAGATTAATTCATGACAACATTCAACACCTGCTGAATATGATTTTGTGGTAGAGGAAACTGGAGAATCTGGCCCTGGCTATATTTATGGACATGGAAAAGGCATTTGACTGTGTGAACTGGAAATTCCTGCACAGAACCCTGGAGGAAATGGGTATGGGCCAAAAACTTAGGGAGAGCATTAAATCTGTGTATGCTTCTCCTCAGACACCATAAGGGTCAATGGGGTGTAGTTGAGTAGGTTTTACTTTACAAGAGGCACTAGACATGGCTTCCCCCCCCTCTTTGCTCTGTGCATTGAGGTCCTGGCGATAGTAGTATGTAACGATCATAGAATTCAGAGAATAATGGTGGGGACAGCACACACAACGTATCACTTGATGCAGACAACTCCCTTTACTATATTACTGCAACGGAGACCTCAGTACCAGCACTGGCAGAGAGACTGAGAGTATATGGAGAAGTCTCATGTTATAAAATTAATTTTGAAAAATCAGACGCAATCAGATTGAGTGGAGCCTGCACTCAAACATTCCAGGCAAACTTCCCATTTAAGTGGGCAAGTAATAATGTGGTTCACTACCTTGCAATCCAACTTTCTCCCAACCTTTCTGCACCATTCAGACGTAACTATGAGAAACTGCTGGGAGAAATTAAGGCTAATATCAGGAGTTGGGAATTACTACCCCTCACTATGGGAGATCATATTGCAATGATTAAAATGAATATCCTGCCAAGATTTTTATTCTTCTTTCAGGCCCATCCAATCAGTATCCCTGAACATTACTGGAAGACAAGTAACTGATCACGACTTTCATCTGGGCTGGAGACAGACAGGGTTTGTAAAAAGTGCTAACTGCTCCGACAGAAAAGGTGGGTGGGGCTGGCAATGCCAGACCTTAAATTATATTTTTGGCTGCACAGATACCCCCATAGTGGCATGGGCAAAGCAGAGAGGCAGTATGGGCTGGCTAGAAATTGAGATCCAACAGGCCCGCTCCATCACACTGTTTGCCTTGCCACATGTCGCCATCATCCCCAAAGTCTGGAAAGACATTATGCATCCCTGGATGAAACATACACTATGAGTGCTGCTCCAGGTTAGAAAGATCACTCAGACTTCAAAAGAAATAGGACCTCTTACCATTATAATCGAGGACTGAAACTTTGCCCCCACCCACAAGAACAGACCCAAGATTTCAGAAATGGAACCAGCTCACCCTAACTAGATATAGCTCTATGATGAGAAAAAAAAAACACTAATTCCCTTCTGGGAACTCTAAGAAACATTTGTCTTGAGCCAAAGGGATTTCTATAGGTACTTCCAAATAAGACGCTATGTAGAAACCAACAGCTTGTTGCCAAAAACAGATTGAGAATATACCTCATTAGAGCACTTCTTATACTGGACGGCCATGTTGGAAGGGAGGGGTGGATCCATTTCAAGAGCGTATAGCATGCTGATGGGGACAAAATTCTCAGAATTAAACAAAATAAGGCAGGCTTGGGAAGTAGAAGTGGGGTCAAACATCAGTGACAATGAGTGGAAGTGGTTATGGGAGATGGGGGTGGACGGTCACAGTCTCCACGGGTTGGAGAGAATCTAGGTGGAAATGTGGGATAAGATTCTTCCACACTCCTTCTATCACCCACCACTTTAAAACAGGTAATCCAAACACGTGTTAGAGAGGTTGTGGAGTGGTACGCACCCTTCACCACATGTTCTGGGCTTGCCCTAAAACTCACCAATTTGGGGCCTGGATCCACAGGGAACTTGAAGAGATCTGGGCTGTAGACAGTCCCTTTGATTCCAAATACCTAGTTCTAGGAACCAGGGTTGATGTGCTGGGTCCTCTCCAACAGTAGAGCTTAAGTGGGATTATGTGCACAGCTGCACTGAATGAAATCGCAGTGAACTGGCTTCAAGTCACTACTCCCTCATATGACTCATGGGTCAAAAGAGTAGAAGATATAAAAAGAATGGAATATTTGACAGTCAAACTGCAGCTCACTCTGGACGAGTACCTGGAGCTTTGGGCTAGATGGTATTTGAGGGGAACTGATAGGAATGGGGGAGATACTGACTCAGAATAGGAATGGATAGATTGAATTTGCATAGCTTAGCAGAAGGTATGATGCAGTCCGGAGGAAGCACAATGTTCAGTTTAAAATAGATGTACAGGGATGGCAGGTAATACTAATCTTATGATCAGGTGTCACAACAGTTAAAGCCACAGTCGATATTTTCATTGTTTTCTGTAATGTTTCTGTTTACAGTTGGTGCTAAACTTAAGTGGAGGTTTTCATTTTAAGATTGTTACTGTAAACATGATGCAAGTCGTCAGAAAGAATGGACACTGAGTCAATTAGATACCGTACTTGTTGTATAAATGTGGTAAAAATATCTCTAGGCATGGACTCATATTTTATGAATTTATGAATGTATAGCTGTTACCTCTTACAATAAAGCTGAGTTTCACAAAAATAGAAAACACAGAGGAAGGAGGACAGGGAGGTATACTAGGTAAAACAGAGGAATCAGGAAAGGCAGTGAGGGGAGCAAAGGTGCAGACAGAGGAGAAAGGGTAGCCAAAGGGGTAGCTAATGGGAATAAGACTTTCTTCAGATATAAATAAGTGAGAAGAAGAAAGCAAGGGGAGGGATAGTGAGGGTTAGGAGGACAACAGGGAAGACTGTGCAGAAGAGGACCAATAAAAAGCTGCCATCCTGAACAGGTGCTTCTGCTCGGTCTTCACAGTGAAGGAAGGGCGGACAGAACACCAGGGAGTAAAAGGAACAGGGTGGGGCAAAGTGGACACAAGACCATTTTCAAAGGAAGAGTCCTAGAGGGACTTGCAGCTCTAAAGGTGGACAAGGCTATGGGACTGGACAGGATACACCCATTGCATACTAAAGGAACTCAGGGAGATTCTACCTGCCCCACTGATGTCCTTAACAGTTAAATGGAAACAGGTGTGATTCTAGAGGACTGAAGAACAGCAGATGTGGTCCCTCTATGTACCAACGGCAGCCAGGAGGCAGTTAGCAACTAGAGGTGACCCTAATAAAGGAGACCCTACCCAGCCTGCCCACACTGAGTACCTGTGACGGCCAGCACTAAGCTACTCCCGACTCCCCCACCCTTATGCTCCCCATGCCCTCCCTATACATCACCCTCCCCCCTCTGTCCCACGCCACTGATAGGCAACTCTTCCACTCTCCCTCTACCCCTGTCCCCCCATATCCAGCTCCCCATTCCTCACACTACCACTTCCCCTACTCCCTCCAACCCATAGCCTAGAGTTAGAAGTAACAAGGTGTGAGCGAGCTTGGTACATCCAGCAGACCAGACCTGGGTTTGATTCTCACAACCTCCGCCTCACATACTGTGTGACTCTGAGCAAGACACTTAACCGCCTGCTCCCAGGTAGCCCTGAAAACAGGCATTTGTGCCTAGTGGGCATTACCCAGGTACTAAAGACTAATGTAACCCCTGCAAATGGGGGTTCCCAAAAGTCTTCCAGGAGCTTGCTTGAATGCTCCAAGCCTGGATGGTGTTCGGCGTCTAAGCCGTTTATCTGTGAGTGCTTTTAGAGCCTCTGGTACTGTCTCTTTAAGAGCTGTCTGCCTGCAGACATAATTAATTTGGATGGGAGTCTGTGTTTCCCTGCTTGAGTCCCACTCAGCTGCTGCCAATCGCTCTGTTTCTGCCGTCCCTAAGTGGGCAGAGGAGCACTTTTCAAAGATGTAACTGTTTGCCAGACATCATTTAGATAATAACGAAAATACAGTTTGTCTAACCTGCTTTTCTTTGCAGTCAGAGCTGTGTTAGCCTGGTCCCCCATTCTAGTTTTGAACTGCTGAACTGGACCAATCAGTGTGGAGGGACCTCTGAAATGGAGCCTGCTGCTGGCAAATGAGAACTTGGACTCTCATTGAGGAGCCAGCCACCTATGTACTGTATGGCCAATGCCTCTGGGAATTGTAGTTTGGACTTCGGCGCCTTTTTTCCACCAACAGGGGGAGTTTACTGTGAGTGACATCCAAACCAGCCAACTGAACTGGGAGGAACTCAAAGGAAATGCCCAGCTCTGTCTACTGGAAAGATCAGATGAGTTGGGGCAGTGAAGAGACAAGGAGCTGTGTGCTTTTTCGGTGTGTAGTTTTACAGTGGGAATCGCATGTAAGGCCCTAAGTTTCGGTCTGCAGCTTGTGCAAGTGCCTGTTCAGACTGAATCCAATCTGTGAAGAGAATCAAGGAGATATGAAGAGTAGAAACCAGGCTCACCCTGTAGAAGACTGGAGAAATTGCTGAATCGCACTTGGTCTGTCAGGAACTGAATCTGCTGTGTGTTCTCCCAGGTATTGTGCAGTAATTGCGATCGGGATAGAGAAGCAGCCTGCTCTGTATAGTACTTTCCTTTTACATATAAATGTGTGTAGTGCTTGTGGGGGAATCACGTTTCTAATCCCTGTACAGTGAATCGAGTGCATGAAGCTGGAGTCAAACCCCAGCTTAATCCAGACTACATCCATTTGCTCTAAACTGCAGTGGGTCCAGTCACAAGGACCTTGTCCACATGGTCTGCTCCTCCTGGCAATCCAGGACAATATGCTTTCCATCCAGTTCCCAGCATTGAGTTTGTGAGTACAAAGCAGGGTAGCTCCCTGCCATCTGTTTATCGAATTGCAAGTGTATCATCTAATTGTTGTTCTTTTTTTTTTTTTCCATTTCTTCACGAACTGAGCCAACTGGCTCCGGATTACAATTTGGGTATTGTGCCAGTGTTTTTTCCATCACAGGGCCCCAACCAGCTACACGGATCCGCTAGCCCCCATCCTGGGTACCCAGTGAAAGTGACAATTTGGGACTCTGAATATGCAGCACAGTAATGTGATTATTAATGTGTTTAACCTAATTAACCTGATTTCCCTTCCTTGTTACAGCTCCTTAAATAAATCAGATCTATTTGTTTCAGCAAAGTTACACTGTCTGAGGTATTCGTTTATATTAAAGTATTGTACTGTGGCTTTTGCATTGTATCATCTTGTTTTACAGGGGGTCCCCAGCATCCAGTTGACAGAGCCAGTCCTGGGGGTAAGTGTACATTGTGAAGATATTCTGATGCATTGTGTGGGCCACTAGTGGGAAGAAAGGGGGGGTTACAGTGTCCCAGAAGGCTGTGGTAAGTTAGTTTAACTACCACAAACCCTGACCTCTGGGTGGAGGCACTCACATTGGACCTAGGCCCCTCAACCTGTCAGTAATCAGTCAGGTGGGATAGTAGCCCTTGGGATAGCACCACCTGGGGTTACACTAAAATAAAAAATTAAAAATCCACTCCTTCTACTCTTCCTCCCTCCACCCTCCCTCCTCCATACTACCTACCTACCCGGACAATGTCAACATTTGGCTGCTCTGTTTAATCGTATGTTTGTACACAGATGTGCCCATTAGTGTAAAATACTCTTGTATTGAAGTTCACTGTATATGCAAAATATGTATTTTTGTATTGTAAATGTTATTCTTTTACCCCTGCTGTATTATATTCCATGTTCTTCGTCTTCTACTGTTTACCCATTGCACCTATTATTGGGAGCACAACAATTTGCTCCCACAAATTCACTCCTGGACATTTCACTCCCGTCAATTAGCCCCTGTCTCAACTTGATCCTTCACATTTCCACTCCTGTCAATTCACTCCCGGTATAATTGTAATAGACAGCTATAAAATAGATACAGCCTCTAGCTGAGTGGCACGCTACGCACAATAACACTGATGGTCTCTGTAAGCGGCCACACTGTTACTGACAGAGCCCTTGCCCGCCTGCTGTCAAACCAACACCACTGATAATCATTGCACACCCAACTGATCACTTACTAAACCTTTTTTTTTTTTTTAATCATCTCAGGTCTTACACAACACTTGGATCCAAAGCTCTCAAAGGGGGCAGGAGAAAAAAGTTACTTGAAGTTACTATCTGCAGTTTCCCATGCCAAGCTAAAGCTGTGTTGTTCAACCAGTTTGAAATCAATTTCCCCACACAAGGCAGGCAGTTCACTGAGTGCACTGTGTCTATATCCTCGACCTCTGTGAAAGTACCTCATGCTATAGGAAGCCGCGAACACAGCATAAAGATAACTTGTGAATACCTAGCTTATTGTTTTGTTTACAGTTTTGCGGGAGTTGCAAGGAGTCTCTGAACAATTTTGCTGATTAAGTTGGGAAAAGCAGAGGACAGGCTGTGGTGGATGTCTTAGTCCTAGTTTTAAAAGCCGTCGTTATTACAGGACTTTTTTTCTTGACCCACAGTTTTACTTGCTGGGGGCTTGTGGCGATGGTGGACAGGAGCTGTAGCGAAGGTGCGGATCCCACCATCTCTGTGCAGTCACTCAGGGACCACCAGCAGCCTGAGTGCTGTCAACCCCACGCTGATGACCCCATCAGAAGACTGCTTCGCACTTACTCCGCACTCAGCCTGCAGCACTCATATTTATGTCAGTATTTTGATGTGAGATCAGGAGACCAGGCATTGTCGTGACATGGAACCTTTGTAAATGAGCTTTTAGCTCAATGATTGTTATTCCGAGACAGATGTAACCCCTAGATGGCGCTATCCCAGGGGCTACTACCCCTGCCTGATTTGCCACTAACAGGTTGAGGGGCCTGGATCCAATGGCGGGTGCCTCCACCCAGAGGTCAGGGTTTGCAATAGTTAAACTTACTTGGTCACAGCCCTCTGGGACACTGCAACCCCCCTTTCTTCCCACTAGTGGCCCACACAATATATCAGAATTACCTTCACAGTATACACTTACCCCCAGGACTAGTTCCGCACTGGGACCTCCTGTGAAATAAGATACAGTGCAACAATCACAGTACAGTACTTTAACATTAGACAAATACCTCAGGAAGTATAACTTTGCTGAAACAAGCAGCTCTGATTTATTTAGGGGGATATAACAAGGACAGGGGAAATCAGGTTAATTAGCTTATCCTTTTACTATCTACCTATGGCTCTGTGCAAGGCTATCCCTACCAGTTACTGTCCCTGGGTACCCAAGCCCTAGTGGCTAGTCCAAACCGTGGCAGCTGATAGGGCCCTTCACACAGTGAAAAGAAAATTAGTTTAAACAGTCAGCAGTACAGTGATTCCATTTGGATTTAATGTGGCTAATTCAACAGGGAGGCGACTCTGAATTAGTACTCACGACCTCCAAACAAGATAGGGTCCTTCAACGTCAGCAGGGCTACTCTTGAGCTCCACGAGACTCTTCACACATTTATATGGTAAAAAGAAAGTACTATACCAGGCAGGCTGCTTCTCTATCCCGATCGAAATTACTGCACAATACCGGGAGAACACACAGCAGATTCAGTTCCTGACAGACCCAGTGCAATTCAACAATTTCTCCAGTCTTCTACAGGGTGAGCCTGGTTTCTACTCTTCAGAGATCCTTTGATTCTTTCACAGGACGGATTCAGTCCTAACAAGCAGTTACACAAGCTGCAGACCGGAACTCTGGGCCTTACACACGTTTTTGACTGAAACTGTGCACTGAAGGAGCACAGGGTTTCTTTCCCTTCACTGCCAGAGCTAAACTGAAACTCCAACAGACAAAACTGGCACTTCCTTTGAGTTCCTCCCAGTTCTTGACTGGATTGGCTGTCACTACAATAGACTGCTGCTGTTGGTCCAAAAAGGCGCCAAGTCTAAACTACATCTCCCAGAGTCACTGCCCATACAATCCTCTTGTGGCTGGCCTCAGATTATGAGTCCAAGTTCTGATTCGTCCAAGGCACCATTTTAGAGCTAGCTTACCCCACACTGACTGGTCCAGTTCAGCAGTTCAAAACTAGAATGGGAACTAGGCAAACACAGTTCTGACTGCAAAGAAAGCGTTAGACAAACTGTATTTTCATTATTACTCTAAATGATTTCTGGCAAACAGTTACACCCTTCAGATAGGTTCCCTTGCACTCCTAGTGACTGCAAAATGGAGTGAATTGGCAGCAGTTAGTGGTACTCAAACAGAGAAGCACACAGTCCCCATACAAACTAATTATGTCTGCAAGCAGACAGCTCTTAAAGAGACAGTACCAGAGGCTCTAAAAACACTCTCTGATAAATGGCTTAAACGCCAAACACCATTCAGGCTTGGAGCATTCAAGCAAGCTCCTGAAGTCTTTGGGAACCCCATTTGCAGGGGGTTCACAAAGAATAAATAAATAGGCCGGTCGGTCTCACTTCAGTGCTGGGGAAATTAATGGAAATCCTCTCAAGGAATGGCTGATAGAGTATCTTGAATCCAGTGGGCTACAAGACCAGCAGCATGGATTCATGGGGAGAGAGATCATGACAGATGAATCTGATTGATTTCTTCGACTGAATCACCAGAGATATACATCTGCGAGGGCAGTGGACATGGCCTATCTGGACTTTAGCAAGGCTTTAAACACTGTGCTGCACAGGTGACTGATAAAGAAACTGAGCAGCTTAGGGGTGGGATCCAAAGTGATGAATTGGGTTAGAAACTGGTTAACAGATAGGTGACAGAGTGTGGTGGTTAACAGCACTCACTCTAATGAGGGGAGAGAGTGACCAGCGGGGTGCTGCAGGGCTCAGTACTGGGGCTGGTCCTCTTCAGTGTCTTCGTAAGTGACACTGCAGAAGAACTGGAAGGGAAGGTATGCCATTTTGCAGATGATACCAAAATCTGTAATACGGTGGACACTCAAGAGAGGGTAGAGAGAATGTGCAGGGATCTTGGGAAACTCGAGGACTGATCAGGAGCATGGCAATTGGGGTTCAATGCCAAAAAAATGCGAAATCATGCACCTAAGGCATAGGAACCCAGGAGCAGAGTATGGCAGGGTGCTGACAATCACTAAGCAGGAAAGGGACTTTGGGGTTATAAGTGTAACCCCCCTACAAATAGGGTTCCGAAAAGTCTCCCTCAGGCTTGCCTAAATGCTCACTGCCAGGCTGGTGTCCTGTGTTTTAGCAGTTTAAATGTGATTGCCAGAGAGTGCCTGTATAGCCTCTGTGTGCTGTCTCTTTAAGAGCTGCCCAGATTGCAGTTATAAGTAATCTGAGAGGGAGCTCTGTTGAAAGATGTAACTATTTATTGAAAATCGGTTAGCGTGATAATGATAATGTAGTTTGTCTAACCTGCCTTCTTTGCAGCAAGGACTGTTTTGTTTATCTCTGCTATCTTGGTCCTGGACTGGAATTGGACCAGTCAGTTCTGGTGGGACCTAAAATGGCCGGACTACAGGACCTATCTGGAGTCAAAATCTGTAGGAATTGTAGTTTGGGCTTTTTCTTTTTTGCACCTGAAGGGGGAGCCTTTGTTGTGACTGACAGGAAGATCAGCCAACTGAACCTTTTGGATCTTGGGAATTTCCCAGGCTGCTGCAGCTAGTTTCAGTTTTGAGCTGAGAAGTGAAGAAGTAACAGCTCAAGTGATTTTGAGCAGTAGTTCTGTGTAGTTGCATGGGAGAACTGTGAAAGGGCTGAGTTTTGGCCTGCCTGGCTGCCTGCTGTCCCTGAGAGGGAAATTAGAGTTTATCCGGACTGAATCCAAGTTGTGAGGACTATTTAAGCCACTAGACTGTGACCAGGCTTTAATCTGAAGAAGACCGATTATTTGCTGACTGTGATCGGCCTGTCAGGATTTCCAGCTGCTTTTGAATCCCCAGTTTGTGCAGAGACTTTGTGATCGTGACCAGAGAGCGGTTTGCCTGGTACAGTAGAATTTCCTTATATGTAAATGTGCTGTGTATTGAAAGTGGGTCGTGATTTGGTTCCCCACTGTGTGAACTGTGTTCTGCTTGCTGGTACCATAGAATCCTTTACATGTAAATGTGCTGTGTATTGAAAGTGGGTCGTGATTTGGTTCCCCACTGTGTGAACTGTGTTCTGCTTGCTGGTACCATAGAATCCTTTACATGTAAATGTGCTGTGTATTGAAAGTGGGTCGTGATTTGGTTCCCCACTGTGTGAACTGTGTTCTGCTTGCTGGAAGCTTTATCCAGCCTAATTGGACTGAATCCATGTTCATCTCCATTCAGCCTAGGCCATGCCACGCTGGCCCTGCCAGACTACCCCACTGCACAGAGAAAGCCACAGATGAGAGACCTGCCTGGGGATCATCCCCCTGCTCCACGCTTGAACAGGAACGACGCTCAGCAAATCGTGTGGGCCCTGCTTCTCTTGGCACTCCAGATTAACCACCTGCTGTCTTGATTTTCGTCCAGCCTGTGTCCAGTCTTGGGTATAGTGAGTAATCATCAGGGTAGCTCCCTGCAACAACAGCCTAATCTAAAAGTGTGTCATCTGATTGTCTTCTTGTTTTTCACGAACTGAGCCCTTCTGCCCGGATTACAAATAATGTGTTGTGCATGTTGTTTTCTTCCATCACAGGGCTCCAACCAGCTGCAATGTTCCTGGCTAGCCCACCATTCTCCATCTGGGTACCCAGAGTGTGTGACTGTTTATGGACCCTGAAGTGCATGCGTAACTATTTGATTGATAGAGCCTTCAAGCAAATTAACCTGATTACGCCCTTCCCTTGTTCAAGTCCCTTAAATAAACCAGATCTAGCTCTTTTTTGCATTTACCCTGACTGTGGTTCCAGTTTGTGCAAGAGTACTGTACTGCTGTTATTTGCTGTGTATAACCCTGTTTTACAGGGGGTCCCCAGGGCCAGGCTGGAGGAAAACCCTGGTGGTAAGTGCAAACAGTGTGGGTACTTGTGTGGTGTATCAGGGGTATTGTGAAAGTTATTACTGTGTATCGTTCCGACCACTAGTAAGGAAAGAAGGAGGTTACAGTGTCCCGGAGGGCTGTGCCCAGGTTAGCTTGACCACTTACCAACCCTGACCTCTGGGTGGAGGTACCCGTTTCAGAACTCGGGCCCCTTAACCTGCTACTAGCCAAGCAGGCAGGGGTAGTAGCACTTGGGATAGCGCCACCTAGGGGTTACATAAATGATGGCCTCAAAGTGGCAGGGCATTGTGACAAAGCACTGGGTAGGGCTAGTAGGATGCTGGGGTGCATAGGGAGGGGTATCTCCAGCAGGAAGGAGGAAGTGGTGCTACCACTGTATCGCTTGCTGTTGAGACCCCACATGGAGTACTGCGTCCCGTTTTGGAGGCCGCACCGCAGAAAGGACATAGACGGGTAGAGGCAGTCCAGAGGAGGGCAACTAAAATGGTGTAGAAGTTGTAGAAAAAGTCTTACGAGGAGAGATTAGGATCTCAACATGTACACCCTGGAGGAGAGGAAAGTGAGAGAGGACATGATAGAGATCCACAAGTACTTACAGGGGTGAATAGGTGCAGGAGGAAGTCTCTTTAAATAAAAGAGAGCACCTGAACCAGGAGGCATGCAGTGATGCTGGGGGAGTTAAGAGGATGTGAGAAAGTACTACTTCACTGGAAGGGTGGTAGATGTATAGAACAGACTGCCAGTAGAAGTGGTGCCGCAAAAACAGTGAGGGGCTTGAAGAATGTGGGATAGACATAGGGAATATTAGTAAATAGGCAGGAGGGAAGAGGTTCACCAGAGACCAGTATGAGTCTGCAGAGACAGATTAGGTAGGAACCATCTGGGTAGACTGGGGGGCCAAGGTTCTTTTTGCTGACAAATTCTGTTTCTCTGAAGGATGTACAGTAGGCATTAGGGTTACATTTAGGAGCAACACAGACTTGCAGACCATTAACTATATAGCCTATTTGTGAGCTCTAAAACAGTAGTAGCGATTGGCTTTCCTGAAAATCATATGGCTTCCATGTATGTGAGAAATGCGATATCTGTACCTTTGGCAATCCAGGGATGATCCTTACATGCCCCAAGTCAGATTGTTATTAAGGTGAAAGTACAAGAATACATCACTTGTAGCCAGGGGTCAACCTTAAACTTTTTTTGCACTAGCCAGCAGGGCAAGTTGATTCAAAATTGCACTAGCCTGCAGATGGTTGCACTAGCCCTTAATTATAATGGTAAATTTTGATCACTTAAACAGAGGGAGGATATCACAACAGCAAATGTTCAATCAAGCAGTCCTAGCTCTCTGCACACAATAGCTGGCATCATCATGCACCTCACCACACTGTCACCACCACCCACAGGGCAATGAATAGAGGCTAGTAAAACAATGTTAAGATCGACCCCTGCTTGTAGCACTTGTTTGTAATATATGTGATTTGGTGTACTTGCAACCTCATCCATGTGGTCTGCATGGTTTGGCCTCTTAATGAAAGGACGAAGGGGCACATATGAGTGGCTATTAACCATAGACAGAAGAACCATCTGCTGGGGTTCTACTGTGCTCTCACACATGATGCAAACCCAACACTCTGAAATTCATGGATATTGAAGCAGTCCATAGCACTGCCCCATTGGGGTGTTTGCACTCACCTTCTACTGCAAAAAGAATCTGGATTGGTCTTTAATTTAAAAGCACTGTAGCAAGATGAAGATGCTCTGAATGAGGATTTTGATTGGATTCCCTTCTTATAGCCTTGGCTGGCTCTTTATTAATGTATTTGTTTACCAGGTGGGCACACTGATCCAATGGACCGTTTTCAGGTGCGACCTGGGCCATAAAGATGGCACATAGGTAATACAGCTAGGAAATACATTTACACATCACAAAAGAAACACTTAAAAGAAAACAAGAAACAAAACCCACGGTGGGCGTGACCCTGTCCCTTACATGCTACCAGAATTAACAGCCATCTACCCTAAATGCTTATGTCCAGCCCCCACAACAAAAATAAGCACCACCCCCTCATCATCTCCAACTCATGCAGTGAGCTACTGGAACAAGTTCACTTGTTCAAGTATCTGGGGGTCATAATAGATGATACCCTCATGTTTGCGCGTCATATTGACTCTGGTCAAGACAGTCAATACCAAGATTGGTGTCCTGTACAGGCACAGGCAATACCTCTCTCCGGGGGCCCTCCACCTCTTAGTCAACAGCTCCATCATATCTACTATTGACTATGGACTAGTGGTCTATGGGGCGGCAACAGATACAGCTCTCAAGAGGGTTCCGACTGTGCTCAACAAAGCCTGCAGACTCACCCTGGATGCTGAGCGTGGCACTCACACCTGTACTCTGTGCGAACGTGCAAATTGGCTGTCATTAAGAAACAGGGTCAAATTCCAGACTTGCATCTAAGGAAGAAGGCTCTGTTGGGTAAAACACCACCTTGTGTAGGCAATTTGATTAAGGCGGCCAGCTCATTACAGGTCACCAGAGGGAGGACTAGAGGGCCTTGGCTATCCCCTTCCATCGCACTCTCACTTGGGCAACGTGCATTTGCCTATCAGGCCCCTGTGGATGGATGAATGAACTCCTGGGCACCTCTTCGCCACCAATTGTCTGGCACAATTCAAAACTGACCTCAAACAGCACCTAACAACTCTTTCTGAGTGCACCTGCCCCTGAGTCCAGCCACACCTGCTCTCTCTGCCCCTGCCTGCAAGCACAAGGCAGGTCTCAGGTACCCCTTCCCTCTGTCCCTTCTCATGACTTGCCTCAGCAATCAGTCTGCATCATGCTCCTTTGGCATCCACCACCCCACCCTACCCCTTCCCCAAACTCACAGTCCCGTGAGTTTCCCTTACAGCCACTACTAATGCAGGCTGCCTGACCATGCCCCCTCACACCCCACCATTTACTCTAGCATGTCTTCTCCACTCAGCCTTCCCTCACCCCACCATTTCTCCCTATACCTTAACGCCCTTTTCCTCACCCTTCTCCTCCATCGCAGTATATACCTCTCTCTCGTACCTCCTTTCTTCACCCCACTGCCAGCTATCTCCGTCCCTCTGAACTACTGACAAGGCACTTTGTGGCAGCTTATTCTCACCCTCATAAAGTGTTTTTCTTGTTATTTTAACTTGTACCTATGTTTTGAGTTATTCTGTAAGTTCTGAATCCAAGCTGCATCATTCATTGTAATGTACCTTTGCTTTCGCCTATTGTACTTTGTTTTCAATCTTGACGTGGGACCTTTGTAAAAGAGCTTGCACTCAAGGTCTTTTCCGAATCACTAAATAAATAAATAAAATAAAATAAATGCCCCAGATCCCATCCCTGGGATCTCCTCTTCTATCTTGGGTCTGTCTCTGGGGGCTAACAGGCGACTGGGCATCTAGGTGATCTGGTCTCAAAGTCTGAATCCATAGATAGCTATGAGGTGTGAAGTCCTTGCCATATATAGATACAGAGAATTTGTTGGCAGAAAAGAACTGGTAGGGCCATCTAGTCTGCTCTACGTTCCCTGCCTATTACTACATCCTGCCCCTTATTTGGTCACAGGTGTCCCTCCCTCCTCCCTTTCCTCCACCTATTATGCCCATGTGCCTATCCCACACGTGCTTGAAGCCCCCACTGTCTTCGCTGCCACCACTCTACTGTCAGGCTGTTCCAAGAGTCCAACACCCTTTTTGTGAAGAAGCATTTCTCACATCCTCCTCCTCCTCCTCCTCCTCTGAAAGAGACTCCACTTCTGCACTTTGTTTACTCCTGAGAGGTACTTATAGGTCTTAGTCATATCCCCTCTTGCTCTCTCCTCCCTTCCCATCACTTACATGTGAGTATATTTAAAGAGCCAGTAGCGTGCAAAATTGGCAAACATGTTATTTGTTAAAAGTAGTTACTGTTTATTTCTGAAGTATTTCCCCCCTTTGCTCATTGATCATGGAATGTTTTCTACCTGGTGGTATTAGGTTTGAGGTGAAGAGTGGTATTTTTACCTGGAGGCTGACAGATCTGGTTCAGTTCCTCTTCATACCACATCAGCACTGTGACCTCACGTATTGTGACATCACATGTGACCGATCTTGCAGCAAGTGATTGGCTCTCCCTGGTCAGTTGTGATGTCACAGACAGTGAGGTCACTGGGCTTACAGTGCATGAGGAGGAATAAAACTAAGCTACGTCAGCCACTAGGTGGAGTATTGTTCCACACATCACATCACTCCAAATCTTGCCAGGTAGAAAATCTTTAAATTAGCAAAGGAAAGAAAACATCGCCAGATGTAGGAAGTAAGAGTTTGCTACTTTTGACAATAAATATGATTTCAGGCTGTGCGCTGGCTCTTTGAGTAAACTAGACAGTGGCCCAGGTTCCCAATACATACAGTACTATAGGCATAAGGGAATCATAGTGAAAGAAAGGGGATGGAGGGAGAAAGAGCCAGAGATCAAGCAGGGTTTCTGGTGATATTATAGGTAGGGAAAACTGGGCAGGCTGCATGGACCAAGCAGTCCTTATCTGCTGTCAGTTTCTGTGTTTGTGTTTTTAGGTCAAGGCACTGACCTAGAAAAGGTTTGACAAATGGAAGAGGAGAGGTAGGGGTCCCATGGTATGCGGATAGGTGCTCAAAAGTTGCAAGCTTGCCTACTGAGTTGAACTATTCTCTGGACATATAGTACTTCCATTGTGTGCCACCTTTAGCCTTTTGGCCTCCTCAGAAACTGAGATGGCCCGGCATAATGGTGTGGTGGGGTACCACAGGGATCAGTGCTGGGACCGGTCCTATTCAACATCTTCATCAGTGACATTAGCAGGATCTAGAAAGCAGAATTTCACTGTTCGCTGATGACACAAAGCTCTGTAACAGAGTAGACACACACAGGGTGTAGACAGAATGAGAAGGACCTGCAGAAACTTGAAGAATGGTCAAGGGTTTGGCAGTTGAAATTCAATGCAAAGAAGTGCAAGATAATGCATATGGGGCACAAAAACCCTGGCACAATATATCAGTTGGGGGTGAGGATATAGCATGCACCAAGCAGGAAGGGATCTTGGGGTTGTCATCTCTGATGACCTCAAGGTAGGAAACAGTGTGACAAGGCATCAGGTAAAGCAAATAGGATGCTGGGATGTATAGGCAGGGGCATCACCAGCAGGAAAAGGGAGGTCATAATTCCGCTATACAAGACACTAGTGAGGCCCCACCTGAGTACAGTGTACAGTTCTGGAGACCATACCTACGTAAGGACATAGACAGGGTAGAGAAGGTTCAGAGGAGGGCAACAAGATGGTGCATGGGTTGCATCACAAGTCCTATGAAGACAGGTTGAAGGAACTGAACATGTACTCCCTGGAGGAGAGGAGGAGAGAGGATATGATAGAGACATACAAGTATCTTACAGGGAGGAGCAGGGTGCAGGAAAACACTATTTTTAAGCGAAAAGATGTTTCAGGACTAGAGGGCATGGGATGAAGTTGGAGGAGGACGATTCAGAGGAAACATGAGGAAGAATTTCTTCACAGAACGGGTGGTGGACAAGTGGAACACCCTGCCAGAGGAAGTGGTGGGGGCTGAAACAATCACGGATTTAAGAATGCATGGATAGACATAAAGGAATTCTGGAGGTCAGGGTAAGGGGCACAGACTTCTAGGAAAACAAACTGAACTTACAAGCTCAAATGGGCAGACTAGGTGGGCCATAGGCCCTTATCTGCCGACACTGTCTATGTATCTATGTATCTATGTATGTATAATGGGTCTGGGACACTGGAAATCTGATCTGGGAGTCCTATTAACATCAGCTAGCGAGAGTTAAGAGAGGTGAAATGTATACCATTCCAGTACCAGTTTGGGGCATGACCATAAAATATGGGCAAGGCTAGCCATCCCAGTGGTGTGGAGGGCTGAGGCACTGGGCGCCTTTCCTCCTGCCATGCCAGCAAACCAGGGTCGGAAATGGTACCGAGTTGCTCAGGGGCCAGGAGGGAGAGGAAGGATCGAGCGTCCCAAGACAGCTCTCTCTTCCTCGGGGAGGGGGGGTTAGAGTGGTGCGCTGTTTGCCTACCACCCAGTGGCGGCTGTGTGACAGCACATGCACGTCACCATGCAGGGAAGGGAACCAATGTGCAGGGTGCTGGGGCCATCTCAGTGGAAGCAGAGCTCTGACATCATACCCATTGCATGTATGTGGGCCCAGGGGAGAAGATCGAGGAAAAAACACCCCAAGCAGCAGGATGAATGATCCGACCCCTCCCCGCAGGCCCCCGCAGTGGCTGGGCACAACCACAAATCCTGTGGCAGAGGACGTTGGTTAAGGTAAGTGCCACAGAAGCCAGGTGGACGGGCTGGGGGGATTGTCAGAAAGGAGGCCATCAGGGGAGAACCAGGAGATAAACAGAAGATGAAAAAAATGTGGGCAAGGTGTGCACCTGTAGCCCTCATCTCCCACAGCAATGATTCAAAATTAGCCTGCTTGTGCAGGATCACTGGGGTTCTGTACCACATGTGTAGAATTTGTTTTCAATCCACCTGGTTCTGCTCTGTGAATATACTGTGTATGTTAAACGCCAACATATGACCCACTAGTATAGTTCATTCAACTCTAATACAACTCTGTCCTGGTAAATGTATGCTGGCCCATTCTGGGTTAATTTTGATGTGTTTCTCCACCTAAAAAGAAAACGGATGTCAATTTTCTGAGCAAGTGGTGGACAAAACAAGAGGCCTTGACCTATTTTTTGTCCGTAGTACCTATGTGCTTATGATGGCTGTTAATACTCTATTTGCCTTTATCTGGTTAATCTACAAAACATTGTTATTTCATATCTGATACTCACTACCAATAATGTGTCACTTGTCTTGATGTCACTCTTTGGGTTGGTATTTAGTGGAAAGCTAACTGCTGTGTCTCCAAGTAATGGACAACACATGATCAGTTGTGCAGTCATAAGAATATACACATGCCATGTCACCCAAGAAGATACTGTCTATGAATGCATGCCCTGAAGTGTGCTAACTTGCTTATAAAATAGGCACTAACATAATTTAAAATTAATGAATATTATGTGGTTTGTATTAGGTGGTCACAAAAAATAATGCTTGTCATGTGATGTCTTTTGACCAATAAGGTTACGTGAGTTTTAAAAGCCATTTTATGAGCCCTCATGTGGGCAGTAACACACAAAAGGAACATTGTTTAACCAGGAGTAGTACACTAAGCCGAAACTTGTTTCCAGATGCGACCTGGGAGCACAGGGAAGTTAAGTGACTTGCTCAGGATCACACAGTATGCACCTAGGTCTCCAGATCTGCAGCTCAGAGCCTTAACCGACTGTGCTATACTGCCTCCTACACAACAAGGTGGGTATTCAGTGGAGATACAGTGGATCCTGCCAATGATGCAATGCAGTGTCACAGCTTCCTGCATGGCAAAGGCATTAACTGCCATTGAAATTGCCTTGTTTGCTGCAGAATGCTGCAGTATTGCATTGCATTCTGGTGGGCTCCACTGTATGGGCACTCTTCCAGTGTGTGCTGAGGTAGGAGGCTATGGCTGAGTCCTCCTCAGCACACAGCAGAGGAGTCCCTTTATATCCCATCAGTCCCCTTACATGTGACACCTGATTGGGGGAGGGGTCTTCTTGATTGTCATCAGTTTGGAATGGAAATATAAAAGAGCATTATTGGTGATGGGAGATTAATCCACGTGGTTTAAGTCATCCAGCAGGGTGTTCACATCAAGAGACCTAATTGGTCTGGACCAGGTAGTCTTGGAGAGGTGGACTTTAGAATGTCGGTACTTCTAAACACATTAGACCATCCTGTTGTTGCGGTATGCATCAGGAGGCCGTCAGCTTCTAATATGTGGTCAGGATTGGAGGAGAGAACCCAGTTGATCAGGGAATAGTTGGACAAGGAAGTGTTGAGACAGGTGGGCTTCAAGATAACTTTATGTGAAGTAAGGGCCTGAATGTGTTTGGGGAATTCTTTGGAGGATGGTGGGATTCAGTTGGTTTAAAAATCACTCGACCTGGAGCTCACTAGAGGAGGCAAGTGTGAGAAAGGGGCTAAAGGTAAAGGAGAGAGTATGCTTGGTACCAAGGTGGCAGTAGACACCACTGATGAATTCTTGGAGAGAGAGAGAGAGAGAGAAGGATAAGAAGAACTTGTACATGATTGTGTAAGGAGGGTCTGGAGGAACTATATGAGATCACATTTCAGGTTGAGTTGACATACATAGCCCAGTCGGATTTTGGGATACAAGGTCAAATGTTGGGATCTGAGGATCAGATGTTAGGATTCGACCCTTGAATAGTTGGGATCCAATGATATCTAACCATCAGATCCCTTGGATCTGAACTGATCCTATGGTTCAGATTGGATCTATACATGGGATCCAAGGTGATTGTATCCATGGTTGGGTGCCCTTAATATCCAATGGCATCCAAAATCCAAAAAGAGGGGTGATATCCAGTGGTATACGACTTCAGTGGGTACAAGCTGACCACCACTAATTTGAACATTTGTTCTCCCTCACCATCCTTTACAATGCTATATGGACATACATATGAAGAAGCCAGCAGAAGTAGGACATTTATTCTATGTAGTCTGCTCGTATTGCAGGGTCCACAGCTTGAGCTACTGACCCTGCTCCCCTCCCCACTCCTCCCATCCTTTCCATCCTCCCTACCTTCCCCTGTGCCTATCCCAGCCTCTCTTAAAGCTGCTCACTGTCTTTAACAAGACCACCTCTTCTGGCAGTGCATTTCAAGTGTCCACCACCCTCTCCATGTAGAAGTGCTTCCTGACCTCCCTCCAGCTTAAGACTGTGCCCTCTTGTTATGGTTGCTGCTTAGCTTAAAGAGACCCTCTTTATCCACCTTATGTATCCCTTTCAAGTACTTGAAGATATCAATCCTGTCCCCATTCTCTCTTCTGTCCTCCAGGGAGTACATGTTCAGTGCCCACAACCTCTCCTCGTATGCCTTACCCTGCAGATCCACTATCATCTATGTAGCCCTCTTCTGGACCTTCTTCAGCAGGTTAATGTCCTTTTTGAGGTGTGGGCACCAATACTGAACTCCATACTCTAGATGTGGCCTCACCAGTGACCTCTACAAGTACAGTACGACCTCCTCTCTCCTGCTACTGATCCTCCAACTATACATCCCAGCATCTTGTTTGCCCTTGCTTCTGCTTTCTTGCACTGCGCGTCATAGTCCCACTTCTAGTGGATAGTAATAATTGAGGGAGGTTAGGGTCCGGGGACTAGAAAATGAAGAGCTGGGGAGATAGGAAAAGAATAAAAGAATCTGTGGGGTAGGACATTCAAGATTGTTTAGTATCAGAGCCAGTCTGGTGGCACTGAGAGTTGAGGCACTGGATGCCACACCTTGCGCCACGCTGGTGACCCGGGTTGGGGAATGGACTCTAGCCACTGGGGGTCGACTGGGGAGGGAGAGGATTGATCATCCGGAGGACTGCTTAACTCTCCCGAGGTGGGTAGTGGGCCTTGCATTGCTCAGCAGTGGTCCCCGATGGAGATTAGGGGCACTGCAGGAAGCAATGCTGAATCAAGGGGTAAAGCAGCGTGGACATCAGCACATTAGATGCGCAGATGTGATTGCATCTGTGCCTCTGGGGCAACACACATGAGAAAAGCCCAGCTCCCTGGATAGGCAATGGCGACCTCCCGTGCCCCACCGCCACACACCCAATGCCAGGATCAACCCACTGGCTCTCCCGATCCCCCGTCCTACCTTGGCTCTGGTGAATAGGGAGCATCGTCCGGACCAGGTAGGTGGAGAGTGTCTGTCCCCGATTTTCCAGTGGGGTGGGCTTCAGGCAGGTGGTAGTGTGGTTGGCAGTGGCGAGGAGCCTGAGAGAGTTCAGGGGTGCGGTGATAAAGAGAGTTTAAAAAATATGTTGTTACATATCAGTGGTTCAGTAGGTAGCACGCCACACGGGATCAGAAAATTAGAAGGTTGTGGGTTCTATTCCCACACCAGGTATTTGGAGTGATACCTGTAACTAACACTGTAGTGCAGTATGATGAGGGGGCTGCACTGTTGAGGTGCCCTCCTTCAGATGAGATGTTAAACCAAGGTCC
The DNA here is from genome assembly GCA_016271365.2 of Neoceratodus forsteri. Taxonomy (NCBI): domain Eukaryota; kingdom Metazoa; phylum Chordata; order Ceratodontiformes; family Ceratodontidae; genus Neoceratodus; species Neoceratodus forsteri. Next base: position 115,032,138 of record JADMNL010000028.1, read on the forward strand.
CTTCTGCCCATCTCTGGACACTGTTCCAGTGGAAATTAAAGATCCTATAGCACTTCTGAAAGAAGGGTGGGGAGCTTTCCGCCATCTACAGTGATATTCCCCTGTCAATAAAAAACAGGTCAAAGTAACCCCCAGGACACACCTGAAACTGTGCTGTCATAGCTCAGTGTGCCTTTTCTGGTTACAAATTACAAATAAAATAAATATATTTTAATTTTTAGAGGCATGTTTGAGGCCTGAGTGAAGACAGTTTAGTAAAGCAGATCTCTTTATTCAGTATCGAGAGAGCTACGTACTATAAGTCTTGATCCAATGTCAGTCACCTATAATGGGGAGCCTGGCTATGTTATTTCTCCTGGTGTACCCAAACTTGATAAAAAAATACAGAAATGTCATGAAGTCCTGCTGTGAAAACAACAAAATGTACTGTATTTCTAATGTGCTTTCTAAGTAAAATTTCTTACGGGAACTCTTTGTTAGTTAAGTTGAATATTATCAGATAAAGTTCGTCTACAGAGATTTCAAATAGCAGGTGCGGTGCAAAGACTCAGGAATGAGTTAACAAGTTGGCAGCAATATGCGTAATTTTGCTAATGGGAGTTTTTTAATGACAGCTAGTAGCTTATCGCATTCTGTTTTGGGTTTTGTTCTAGCTAATGTTTTTCTATTTTCTTTTACTTAAGTAGCTATTTATTTAAGATCCTTATAAGAATAACTCATCAAATTGACGTCAAACAGTTTATTCCACATTTAGTTGCATATAAGTCAACTTCACATGTCTTTTACTGATCTTACCTTGTCAGCATTAGATGGCAAAATCTGTTTTCTGGACACAGCCACCAAATATGATTATGTGCTCAGAACTGGGTCAGAGGTCAGTTTTTGCTTACAAATATTGCTAACCCTTAAACCCTCCAGGTCTGAGAAGACTTGGTTTGCTGGCCAAGGCACCTAGCTTCACCTGAGCCTCTCCTTCTAAGACTGCTTGAAAGGCAGAGTAGAGAAACTTACCAGAGCAAGGGAGAAGGATTAAGACTTAGTTTGGCTAAGCAGATTTACTGTGTGGTGGTGTTTTTATTTTTTACTCACAGGGATTGCTACTGTTTGTTGCTAACATTTCATTGCTTTATTTTTTCTCTGATTCTAATTGTTGTTGCTGGTATACCTTCTTCTGCATTATTACAAGGTGTGCCTACAGGTGTGTGCTAACAGATTACTGCTGTAATCTTCTGATTCAAATTGTCTTTTGCAAGGTATATCTTCTGTTACTGCTTTATTTTTCTCTGGAGCAAAGTGTTTCTTACAGGGTATATCTTCTCTGAAATTATTACAGGTGGTGCTTTACAGGTTTTACAGTTTTATCTAACATTAGGATAAGCTTTGGGTTACTGCATTTGTTGTTGACTGATTGTTCTGCTCTTACCTCCTTGTTCTTTCGTCCGTGGTTCTTCTTTTAGGCAGGAAGGCCCAGCCACCCACCCCATCCCCAACCACCCCACGCCACACTCCTTTTATAGGGTACTACAGTTGTGACATTTCCTGTGGCAGAGCAGGAAGGGGCGAGCAGTGGGGCCTCCACAAGGTGATCTCATTTACAGGGTAATTAGTAATTTAACTTGTTATAACAAGTTAAACAAAGCACAATTAAACCATTACTTGCATTTTTCCTTTTTTCCTTCTAAATTACTCTGACTAGGTTACAAACACAGCAACTTATTTGGAATGGATTTCATTAACTGCAGGTACTGTGGAACAATTTTCAGAAGGATAGTCTTACAGGATTTAGGACACTGTCCTACATGCTGGGCCTTTGGAGATCTTAGGTCTCAGCTCCAGGCAGCATGGGCAGAGATTGCACGCCTCAAATTTCATATTCAAGAGGAAATACATTATAAGAACCACCTGCCATTTCCCCCAGCATCCAACAGAAAAACCTCGACCGCAGAGGGTAGTTGGTCCAGGAGGTTGGCAGGTGGTTAGGAGGGGCAAATCGGGTGCCCCATCACTCTCTGCTCTCCAACATATTACCTCCAAAACCATATAAACACTACAAACAGGTATCTGCCTCTATCTCTGAAATCAAATAAAGAGGCAGAAGACACTGCAGAGCAGGACACTGCGCACAGGAGCTAGCACACAATACTCACCCAAATCAGGAACCAAAACTAAACAAGCACAAAGGAAATCCAAAACTTCTGATCATAGGAGACTCCATGATTCGGGAGTTGATACCCATCTCCAGCCAGGGGTGATGGTCAGATGTCTCCCAGGTACATCAGCATGGAGAGACACTGACCGCATTGCTAAAATTGTTCACAAAGCAGGAGAAAACATTGATGTCCTAGTACACATAGGGACTAATGATCCTGTCCAGCTGGCCAGTTGTGGAGACCAAGGAACACCTGACTAGGCTGGGTGACAACCTATCATCTATTTCGTCCGGCATCTCCTTCTCTGAGAGCCTGCCAGTCTGGGAGAGGGGAGCAGATGGACGGAAGGTCAGAGAAGGGGAGATAGGGGAGCTAAACACGTGGCTCAAGGACTGGTGCCAGGAAAAAGGACACAGATTTGTAGGGAACTGGAAACAGTTCTGGGAGCGAAAGTTCTTTAAATTTGATGGACTGCATCTGACTAAAGAGGGAGTCAGTGCATTGGGGCAGAAGTTTGACGTCTTTGCAGAATATTTAAACTAGCAAATGGGGAGAGGGGTGCAGCACCCCATACGTCGAATGGGAAGAACACCTCCCCTCAGCTAGTGGTCAAACAGGAATTCAGCGTGTTTGCTGCTCATTTGCATCACCAGGTAAGAAAAGGTTTGTCTCCCCATACGATGCACAGGGTAATGCCAAACTTCACCCAACAACCAACACACCAAAATCTGGCCAATGGAAAATCATGTACACAAATGCTCACAGCCTGGGAAATAAGATCCCAGACCTGCAGGCATAATGTCAGAGGCTAAACTGGACATAGTAGCAATTAGTGAGACGTGGTTTACCAGTAACCACACTTGGGAGACTTCAGTACCTGGCTATGTATTGTTCAGAAGAGACCGAGGTGCAAAAGGGGAGGAGGGCCTGTATGTTAATGAAAATATCAAAGCTGCAGAAATTCATAATACACATAAGGAGCCAGAAGAACTGTGGGTCACCCTGGAAACAGGAAAGGGACAGCCATAAGAACTGGGGTTGTCTACAGGCCCCAGACCAGGGGAGGACATAGACACATTACTGTTAGAAGATATACAAACATGACAGCTAAAGGGAGGTTCTGATAATGGGAGACTTCAACATGCCAGATACAGATTGGTCAATACCAGCAGGAACATCTGCCAGAACTAGACTCATAGTGGATTCCCTGCAGGGGAGGGCCTCAAACAACTGGTACAGCAACCCACAAGAGACAGGGCTATCCTAGATCTAGTACTGACTAACAAAGAAGGGATCACAGATCTCCAGGTAGAAGGTCACCTGGGGCCAGTGACCATCACATGGTATGGTTCAATTTGGCTACTACATCTAAATCATCCCATTCCAAGGCAAAAATATGGGACTTCAGAGGCGCTGACTTTGATAAGATGGCCAACAGAGTTAAGCTAGCCCTGGCAAAAAGAAACACAGGTGAGGAGGTACAGGCAAAGTGGGCAAGCATTAAGGATGCAATACTTGAAGCAACATCCCATTGTGTTAGACAGAAAAGGAAGTGCAAAGAAGAAGGAAACCACTTTGGTTCTCAAATACAGTAGCAGAAAAGGTCAGAGCCAAAAGGCTGGCCTTCAGGAAATATAAGGAACACAGCGGGATGAAGATAGGAGGCATACCAAACTGCCCTAAGGGAAGCAGGCAAGGCAGTAAGGCAGGCAAAGTCCCAAACTGAGAAACACTAGCACGAACAGTAAAGAAGGTGACAAGACTTTCTATAGATACATTAGTGAAAGGAGAAAGTCAGAGGGGATTGCTAAGCTTAATGGAGAAAAGGAGCAAGTGAGGAGGAGGACCCTGTAAGGCATCTATCCTAAATAGATACTTTTGCTCAGTATTTACTGAAGAGAAGGTAGGGCAGGGCCCACAGCTCAGCATCATGGACACAGGGGGAGGAGGTGAGCACTACTCCTTCACAAAAGAAAGGGTCCTACAAGAGCTTGCTAAGCTCAGGGTGGATAAGGCAATGGGACCTGATGGCATACATCCCAGGGTACTTAAGGAGCTAAAGGAGGAACTAGCAGAGCCATTAACAGAATTGTTTAGTGAGTCTCTGAGCACAGGAGGTCCCAGAAGACTGGAGAAGGGCTCATGTGATCCCACTCACAAGAGTGGTAGCAGGGAGGAGGCGGAGAACTACAGACCGGTCAGTCTTACCTCAGTAGTGGGCAAGATTATGGAGGCACTCCTTAAGGAAAGGATAGTGCAACACCTGGAACCATAGGGCACAGGATCCAAGACAGCATGGGTTTACAAAGGAAGGTCCTGTCAAACTAATCTCATAGATTTCTTGACTGGGTAACCAGAGTGGTGGACCAAGGGGAGCAGTTGATGTCGCCTACCTTGACTTCAGCAAAGCTTTTGACACTGTTCCACATAGAAGATTGATAAATAAGCTAGGTAGGCTCGTGGGCTGGAAGTTGGTCAACTGGGTGGCAAACTGGTTGACTGGCAGAAAACAGAGAGTGGTGGTAAATGGTATACAGTCAGAAGAGATGCAAGTCACAAGTGGGTACTCAGGGATCAGTCCTGGGGCCAGTCCTATTCAACATCTTCATTAGTGACCTCGCAGATGGACTAGAGGTAAGGCTTGTCTGTTTGCAGATGACACCAAGATCTGCAACAGAGTAGATGATCCAGATGGGGTGGGCAGGATGGGAAGAGATCTGGATAAACTAGCAGAATGGTCAGAAGAGTGGCAACTGGGATTTAATGCAAAGAAGTGCAAAATCATGCACATAGGGAAGAGAAACCAGCCACTTATAGGCTGGGAGGGAGCTAGCAGTCACAAAGGAAGAAAGAGACTTGGGCATCATCATCACTGATGACCTGAAATCATCCAAGCAGACCTCTAAAGCAGTAGGTAAGGCTAGGGGTGTTAGGGTGTATTAGTAGGGGTATCACAAGTCGTAAGAGGAGGTAATAATCCCTCTGTACAAGACATTGGTTAGGCCCCATCTGGAGTACTGCGTGCAGTATTGGAGGCCACACCTTCAAAGGACATTAACCAAATTGAGGCAGTCCAGAGAAGGGCAACCAAATGGTGCAGGGACTGCATCAGAAGACATATGAGGACAGATTAACGGAGCTCAATATGTATACCCTTGAGCAAAGGGAGGAGAGAGGTGATATGATCGAGGCATTCAAACACCTTAAGGGCATAAACAAGGTGAAAGAGTCTAACATGTTTAAATATAAGAAAAATAGCAGGACAAGAGGACACAGCATGAGATTAGAGGGAGGCCGATTAAGAGGGAATGTGAGGAAATTCTTTTTCACAGAAAGGGTGGTAGATGCATGGAATGGCTTATCACAAGAAGTGGTGGCTATGAATACAGTGCAGGGCTTCAAACATGCATGGGATAGGCATAAGGGAGCAATACAAATGACTATGAATAGATAGGTCACTGACAAAGGCCAATGGCACATTTATAAGGTAGAAAAAGAAATGGGCAGACTGGATGGGCCTTGCGGTCCTTATCTGCCGTCAACGTCAACTTCTATAGGTTAAATCAACCTCCCATATAAACTGAGTCTCCTTTATTAATGGGTACCATTTTTAGCACCAAAAACTACACTTACATGTGAGTATATGGAACCAGTAGCACGAAAAATGGGCAAACATGTTATTATTTGTTAAAAGTTGTTACTGTTTATTTCTGAAGTATCTTCCCCCTTTGCTCATTGGAATGTTTTCTACCTGGTGGTATTAGGTTTGATGTGAAGAGCAGTATTTTCCTGGAAGCTGACAGATCTAGTTCTATTCCTCTTCATACCAAATCAGCATTGCGACCTCACGTGTGACATTACATGTGACCGATCTTGCAGCAGGTGACTGGCTCTTCTTGGTCAGTTGTGATGTCACAGACAGTGAGGTCGCAGGGCTTACAGTGTATGAGGAGGAATAAAACTAGCTACGCCAACCACCAGGTAGAAAATGTCAAATTAAAAAAAGGAAAAGAAAACATACTCCAGAGGTAGGAAGTAAAGAGTTTTCTACTTTTGACAATAAATATGATTTCAGGTTGTGCACTGGCTCTTTAAGTAAACTAGACAGTGGGCCCAGGTTCCCAATGTTTCCCCCATGGGCTTCTTCAGGGAGAGTATCCAGCATCTGCAGTTTCTAACCAGGAGGCAGAGACAGAGTCTGTGCAGCAATACTTATTACAAGTCAGCACGTGTAGTTTCTTTTCAGAATAATGGACCCTGATTCCTGAAGAAGACCAAGGGGAAATCGTTGGGGAACACAGGGCCACTGTCTGGTTTACACAGCTAGTATACTGCCTGGATTTCTTAGTACCTTTTAGAAGTAGTCAGCTAGCACTTCTTATAACTGACATTTTTTCTTTTCTCTGTTTGGCTAATTAGAAGATTTGCTACTTGAAAATACTAGATGTGATGTGTGAACACCACTCTACCGGAGGCTGACATAACCAGTTCTGTTTCTTGCTATACCTCATCAGCATTGTGACCTCAGTGACTGACATCATTAGGATGAAGAAGAGCCAATCTCCTGCTGCTTGATTGGTAACCTGTGACACATGTAACCAATCAGGCAGCAGGCCTGTAACAATGAGTGTTGTCACATGGTGATGATGCAGTGAGAGAAACAGAACTAGATATGTCTGCTTCCAGAAGAGCACTGCTTTTCAAATCACACACAATACTGTTAGGTAGAAAACTACCCAGTAAGCACATAGAAAAAGAAAAACACTTCAGAAATAAAAAGTACTAAGGGACTACTTTTAAAAATTACTAACATTCCTTGCCTGCTGTTTTTTGGTGCCACTAGCTCTTTAAATTCAAATACTTAATAAAGTTGTTCTAAGAGCATTTTTTGGTGAGTGAGGTCTACCTTCCAGTTTGGTGTCTGTACGTCAATGCTCTCAACTGGAACAGGGTTCCTCCCTGTTTTTTTTCATCTTTTAGAGAACCAAGGAGAGCATGCTGTAAATATCTACTGGTCAGGTGACTTGCTGAAGGCCACATAGCATGCAAATGGCTCTGGTGGGATATGAACTTAGGTCTTCTGGTTCACAGACCTGTGCTCTAACCTCTAGATAGCATGCAAGTGGCTCTGGTGGGATATGAACTTAGGTCTTCTGGTTCACAGACCTGTGCTCTACCCTCTAGATGACCAATCTCCTATTATAACAAACTCTGGCCAGAGCTGATATGATTGCATCCGAGGTTGCGGAGGGTGGGGCAGAACATGGCACAATCCGCCATGTCTAAAATGGTCACTGAACTGTATTGCGCATGTGCAATACAGTTTGGCAACCATCTTGGACATGGTGGACTGTGCCATGTTTTGGCATGATGTCCACATGCTCTGCTGAAGCCGCATCAGCTACTGCATACAGAGACAAGTCATGGGAGGGGAGAGAGAGAGAGAGACTGAGGGGAAGGAACGGCATTACTTTTTCTTTCTCAGTTGTGACGTGGACTGCTGCAATGAATGGAGACAGCAGAGTGCTTTACATACCCAAAGGAGATTGTCTGCAGAGGAGATCAGAGTGCAACTCGAAAATTGTTCTTTGGTTGTAATCTGGTGAGTCCTTTTCATCCTTTGATCCCAAGAAGTCTGCAGGACTCCCACGGCAGCTTTAACAAGGGTCTCAGAAATGCTCCATTCTGATTGGTAGCCAGCACTTTTGCAACCTTACATTAAGTAAGTAAGCAATAACACACAACAGGGTGTGCAGTTATTGGTTAATTACTGCACCCTCCCAACACTCATTGGATTTGAGGCAAGAGGCATTAGCCGCGTGCCCTTCAGCCACGGGGTGGGGGTGGGGGGTGCAGTAATTGCCCAATGACCACAAGCCTTGAAGTTTGGTGTTGCATTTATAAAATGGCACCAAAATAGTAAAAACACAAGACTAAATAAATTGTTAGAATAAATAAATCTTCATAATTGGTAAATCGTTTCTCACACCAAACAACTAGATTTGCCCCATCAAAGAGGTCAAATTGGCTGGCAAGTAAGTCACTCGTGTTGTTAGTTGAACCTTTTTTATTTTCCCCAGCTGTTACTGAGAATTCCAGATCAGTGTAGCTCCCTCTGGTCATGCTTGACTGCTTAAGTCTCTATGTGGAAGATGAAAGAACCCAGTCCTGAGAAAACAGAGATGTCATAGAGAAAATGATATGTGAGGCAGGTTGCATAAAATTACCTTGGGCAGTTTCATATTTTTCAAAAAATGCACAAAAATTGCTGTTTTTAAAGGAAAAAGAAAATACTGTATAAAATAAAAACCCTGGGGAAGCATACACAATGGGGGTGAGATAATGACAACAGTAAAATGGAAAGGACCTGGGGCAATTATATCAGATGACCTAAAGGTGGGCAAGCAATGGGAGATGGCAGTAAGGAAGGCTGGGGGATACTGGGATGTATAGGAAGAGACATCAACAATAGAAAATAAGGAGTTGTTATCCCTCTTTACAGACAGTTGGTGAGACCCCATCTGGAGTACTGCGTGCAATTTGAGACCCCATCTCCACAAAGACATAGACAGAGTGGAGGCTGTCCAGAGGAGGGCAACCAAAATGGTGCAGGGTCTGCACCAGAAGACATATGAAAAAAGACTAAAGGAGCTTAATATGTATACCCTTGAGGAAAGAAGGGAGAGGGGACATGTTAGAAACGTTCAAGTACCTCAAGGGAATCAACAAAGTCCAAGAGGGTAGCATCTTTCAGAAAAAGAGATGTGCAAGAACAAGGGGGCACAATTTGAAGATAGAGGGGGGACGGCTCAGAGGTAATGTGAGGAAGTATTTTTTCACAGAGAGGGTTGTGGATGCATGGAACAGCCTCCCTGAGGAGGTCTTGGAGTCAAGAACAGTGGGGGAATTCAAGAATGCATGGGACAGACATAAGGCAGTCCTAGTGGGGGGGTAGGAGGAAGTAAGATGTTGGTTAATTAGGATCTGCAGCTTATCTGTTAGGTAGGAAAATGGGCAGACTAGGTGGGCCAAGCGGTCCTTATCTGCCATCAAATTCTATGTTTCTATGTTTCTGTGCAAAATATCACTGTTTTCAAGCAAAAATCCCAGCTTTGCTTGAAAGTCGGTGATTTAGCTTGAAAATGTGTGAAATGGGGCAAAGTCGTTTCAATATTCACCAAAATACTGATAACACATTAAAACAGGGGGTTGTGCAATTTTGGTTCGCCCCAAAAATCCACCTAGCTCTAATCATGAGACAAAAAGAGACCTCGTGGTCGATCAACCTTATTCTCTGTCCTGATGACAGTCATGTCCAGAGTTAGTTTGTTGTACCGTATTTTATTTGCATACTAAGGGACATAATATGTACTGTACTTTGTAATGAGTTCTGACTCTGATGAGAGGGAAAATCTCTGGGAATTTGTGGACTAGCAGACCCATCTAACTCTGGGAATCCCTGGACTAGTAGACCCATCTTTTCCTCTCAGGCACACAGGTGCATTTTAACCATTGTTAAAACAGTTTTAACTAGGGGGTATGCAATGGCAGTATATAAAACAACTGATTTACTGTGTCCAAGTGAATTGTATTTGTTTTCTGTGACTTTACCAGTAGCAGAACTAAGTAGAGCCACGACTGATGTCACAGAGGATAAACCCAACAAGTCAGGATAAATCAGTTATTTAAAACAGTCCCCACTCCATGTTCAGTTTATCAAATGGGAGGCTGGTTAGCACTAAATAAAATGGAACAGTGACAATAAATCATGGAACTGTGAGGATATATCATTTATTCTCATTTAGGACTACACAGTTATGTGAATAACACATTTATTTGTCATTCACAATCACACTCCCATTGAATAATTAAACAGTAAGGCATGACCAGGGGCGAAACAGTCTGTTAATCACCCCCAGGGGTGTAATGTGGCACAAGGCACAGCCGGGTGCTGTTGCCCGTATCCCGTGTACAAAGGTGACCCGCAATTGTGCTTTTAAAGGGTGACTCAATCATGGCGCCTGTTCACAGGGCTACCTGGTAGGATAGCGACCCGGATATGGGGGTAGGTGAACATAGCCGATGGGACCTTCGCTATGTCTGCAACGTGTGTGGGTGGGGAGGGACCACGTCGTGCGACTGGTGGAAGGGAGGGAGGGTTTGTGGGGTGTAGTGCAGTGGTGAGCTGCTGAGCAGGCCATGTGGCATGGTGGGTAAGTGGCAGGCTGGGGTTGGGAGGTGCCAGGTTGGGTTCTGTGCACAACTGTGTTTTATTGTCGGGTCTGCTTTTTGTTTGTTTTCAAGTTTACACCCCCAACATGCACCCCTGGATTGGGAATCCTTTGAGTGGGGGGTGGGTGAGAGTGCAGTCCCGCGATAACATAGAGATTGAGCACCTTCTTCTTTTGTTCACATATGTACGCTGAAATTCATTTTCAGTATGTACAGTCACCCAAACGGTGATCGCTATTCCGCGATTGCTGTTATCACATGGAACCATATTACCCATAGGGGATAATTAACGGACTGTTGTTCTAACTCCTGGCAGTGCCTTATTGCCATCATAAAAAAAAAGATATTCCAAAACAGAAGTGTTAGAAGTATATCTTTTGAATGTTTTCCTCCTTGAAAGGGAGATTTGTAATATAGAGGATAACGCCTGAGTAACAATGGTTAACCACGAAGTAATCACCTCAAGCAGTTGCCAGGACAACCAAGTAAACCTCGAGAGGTTTACAGTTGTCATGGCAACCACAAGAGGTGATTACTTCCGTGGTTGACCACCATTACTCAGGCATTGTACTTTATAGTGTATGGAAAAACTAGCCACTGTGGGGAAAAAATAACATGTTTTTCAATGTGCGTTTGTTCTCCTGCTCGGCTATGAATGCCTCCTGGTTTGAATGTGGAGCAATTGAAGTGCTGAAATTAGCCATTGTGATCTATACTGCAGCGGGTCTGTAACTGTCTGAATGGAATGTATGTGTTTTGAACGAATGTCCAAGCAGCAGATCATCCTTCCTTTCCAATAATTTTGACAGGTTGTGACATTCTATCCTGTAATATCATCATTATGACATAGTTAAGCAAGGTTTACAGCATACTGATGTCATAACGATGGGATTATCAGGTTATAAACTGATTAAAAACGGGTTAATAGACACTGTTCATACATTATATATATAATAATGGATGGGGAAGTGTGCCTAATGGGAAATTAATGGCTGCCTGAGGTGTGGGATCCCAGAGGGAAGTGGAGTGTACACTTCCATCTTCAGTCTTATTTCAGTATTATTTCAGTCCAGACTGACAAAGCACTGCTTTTCATCAGTGCACTGTTAATACACTGCACTGACTTTCTGCTACACTGTTGTACCACTGCTCAATCTTTCTTATGTTTTGATGCACACTGTAAGAGCACTGCAAATAATTATTAGATTTTCATGCACACTTCTTTAGCACTGTATTTCCTTCACAAATTTTTGCTGCACACTGCAGTAGTACTGCGCAATACTTTATAATTTCTATCACACTTCTTTAGCACTGCATTGTCTCAGCAATCTGGTTACCCTTACTGAATTTGTCACAATGGCATTATAGTGGTATAGCAATGGCAATACTGTTGTCAGCTGAAAATCCACAATAGTACTACCCAGTGGTACTCTGGTATCAAAGTGGTAGGTGATATATAGATTTTCTCTCTGCATTGGTAGTGCACTGGCAGAATGGTATCCTATGGCATTTTTTACCATTTTCTCTGTCTCACACATACATTGGTAATATAATGGTATCATGAAATTTGAGATTTTGTCGCCCGATAAATACTGATACACTTGGTAGCACAATGGTACTGCGTTATTTTGATATTTTCAGTATTTGGTACCTCTCACAGCAACCCTAGACTCATGTGGTAGCACAGTGGTACCAGTATTAATCTCATCATACTCTGTACTCTAATGCATTGATAAGATAAATTACATTATCAACCTCATGGAGAACAGCTCTCAATTCCATATTTGTGTTTGTTCACTTGTCTTTATCTTACTGGTAATGGACTGTTATTGTTCACATAGACCAGAACATTCAAAGAGCATTTGCGATGCTAAATGGGTAAGTGACTCTCAAACAACACTTTGCACCCCAAAAACAGGGTAGGATCATAAAAAGATATCTTGAATAACATAATTAGTGAGTCTCTGACCAGTTGGTAAATGGCTCTAAAAGATGTTGCCTCCCTAAAGCAGGTAGCATCACCTCTGCCTCCTACCACTGCCCCTTTGAGCTCCCACCATCAGTAATATCACACTTCCCTTGGTGTTCAGTGGTGCTGCTGTCCATTCCATACATTGGAAACTGCCAATAACTACCTGCCCACCCAGTCCCATCACTCCCACCATTCATGGCTCCCACCATATGTTTACGCTTCTCCCCAGTGGCAATTGGCACAGACACTCTGCTAACCTCTGTGACCAACTGAGGACAGAACGCCAGTTTTGCTCTCATGACAGTTGTATAAACAGCTGTGTACAGTTAGCACATGATTGTGAACTATCATCCATTTTATGCCTGATTAAGGAGCTGAGAGGATGGTCTGTGCCAAATGTGGAAGGGTGTCAAATATATAGTAAGGATGGGGACCAGGGGTAGTATTTGCTGTAAGAACTAACTGGGTCTTGGTGGGACTTTGATATACGGAGGGCAAGACTTTCACTCAACACACCACTGCTCACTCTATCAGACCCTGGGCTGGCTTCCCCCATCAGCCCAACAGACCTATCTCCTGGCCAGCACAGTCAATAAGGCCATCCAAAACCAAGCTACCTCTCCACAATCCCACCTTCTTTGGCCAAAAGTGTTTGTTCTAGAGCTCTGCCTCACTGCTGGCCCCATGCTTGAGTGCCCCCTAGTCTCCACCGTATAGGTAAATGTGCATTCTCATCTGCAGCCCCTTTCCTTTGGAACAACCTGCCCACTCCACTTAGCACCACTGACTCTCCAGGACTCTTCCACTCTCTCCTTGGATCTCACCTTCTGTCCTCCACTACTTGCTTCTGCCTCCCAACTTATTATCATGCCTCTACTTCCTTCCCCTCCTTTTCCTTCTTCCATACCTACACTACCATGATGCACTTTTTCCTTTACTCATCTCAGATCATGCCTAATTTGTATTACAACTTGCTACTACTGTGCCTGCTATTGTCATAAATGTTATTTATCCATTAGGCTGCAAGTTTATATATATATCTTCATATAAATATCCTGTATATTTTTATTACTGTCTATTGTATGCCTTGTCCCAGCCTCCTTTGTACTTGTTTTTATTTCTGTGCCATCCTCAATGGCACAGGTCATGCCTGAAAATGGTTCTCGGACCAGTGCACCTACTGTAAACAAACGAATGAATAAATAAATAAATGGGAACCACTGAACATCAGGGATAGTAACAATCTATGGTATACCTGGGGTGATTGTAGGATGGGGTAGGACTGGAGAACAGATAAATTAAGAACCTGGACCTGTGGGATAATTAAGGGAGGGGCCCAATGGAGACTGTTTCCCAGGAGGGCTCTTTGGTGGTGTAACTCCCAGGATACATTTTGCCTGGTGCTGTAATGTGGCCTGTGCTGTAATTGGCATTAGCAACATGGCTGTCACACCAGCATGGGTGAGCCCTTTCTCCACACCCTCCTGAGTGTCAACCCTATAACAGGTTTTGGTGGAATCTGCAAAAAGACATACCTTCCCATTCAGTTCTTCTGCAATTTCACTTATGAAGACACTGAAGAGGCTCACTGCTAGTACTGAGCCCCACCCTGCACCATGCCTTTAACCAATTGTTGAAAGCCATGTGGAGAGTCCTATCTTCTAGCAAGATGTATATAGGCAACCTTTTGGCAAAGCCACCATGCATGCTTGAGGAACCTCCCCTATCCCTGAAATTTCCTGCACTACCTCTACTTCCTGTCTCTTGTTAGGTCATTTGTCCCCAGGTGGACAATGACATCTAGCCCTCTCATCTCCTGCTGCCTAATGATCCACTGTATCTGCTCTCATCCCTCCAAGCCAAAGTACCTCTCAGGTATTTCACCTCCCTCTCCTTTACCCCACCCTGCTTGCAAGTCTATCCCCCTAATTAAGTCCCCCACCAGCAGTTGCTTCCTACTCAGCTGGGGGCCTCTTCCTCCCTCCTTGTAACTGTGGAATGGTCTATGGACAGTGCTTTCCTTGGGGATGGTTTCTCCAGGGGCCAAAAGGGTGGTTCAGCTGCAGGGAGAGTGGTTGGCTGGGTAGGGCCCATTTCAGATGCAGGGAGAGTGGTTAGTAAACAAAGCAGGTGAACTGAAGCTCTGACAAACAAACTGGCAGAGGGGCAGAAAATGCAAGCCCCATAGGAAAGAGCACAGTGAGGGTTACAATAGATCATTTACCGGAGAAGTCTCAGGTCAGGGAACTACAGCTGAAGAAAACATAGAGAACAGGTAGGCATCAGAAAATGATGCATGGGGCAGCGGACAGACATGGACTCATGAAGGCATGCATGGGAACTACGGATGCCAATGCTGGGGGGTGCAAAGGCCAGCTTAGGTAGGTGGACACTGACCTGTAGGTAGAGTGCACAACACACAGGGACCCCTGCATCCCTGCATGCTGGACAGCAGGGAAGTGTACCATGGAGCATAGCCCCACTGCAGCACAGTACCTGTTGGGGGCCCAGGACACTGTGGACACAGAACTTGAATATGACCATGGTGCACAGCACAGCCATGAAGCACTGGATCTGTGGGCAGACAGTGGCACTACAGTACCAGTACAAACCACCCACAGACAAGTAGCAGCTGCCACAGGTGTGGCCCATGGAGTGTGATGTGCAAATGAAGTGCAATCACACCCACATGCCTGAGCTGGAACCAAAGCCGGACAGTGTAGCACAGTCCTCTGGCACAATGGAGGACAGCGTGGAAGCCATGGAGGGGCCAGAGTGCTCAACTGCAATCCCAACAACAGGGACAATCTGTGAGGTGGTACCATCCAGGAAGGGAAAGTCCAAGCTGAATGTGAATGGCTACCTCCTGGTCCATGAATGGACATACAGTGAGACAGTGTACTGTTTTTTTAACATATCATATTTTTCACCTGCTGCGGCACACACTCCAGCTTGGGGCATCCAGTAACCAGCTCCACTCACCTGGAGAGCTGGGTAGCTCAAACTGCACCCAGGAGGATCAGGGACGACCATCATGCCATCTTGCTGGAGAGCTCCCCCTCTGCCTCTACCAGCCAGAACAGCCCCAGACCCTCCTCAACAAGACTACACCAAAGTCCTCTGGGTGGCTCAGAGCAAAGCGTTCAAGCTGAAAGGTCATGCCCAGCCATTTTCCTTTGATTGGCCCCAGTAGCACGGACGTGCAATGACGCCCAGGAGCAACGCATCGACATGTGCCGTGCTCCCATCTAGTGTCACTGACACTAGTAGTGCCCCCGGGCATCCCTGGGGCTGCTACAGCACAGTGAAATTCCCAGCCCACCCCAGGACTGGGAAAGTAGTCATGGATGTTCGATCCCAGTCCACCCTGCCGGCCCCGATGGCCCAGGCTCAATCCTGAACCCGGGTCACTGGTGTGACACAAGGTATGGCATCCAGTGCCTCAACCCTCAGCACCACTGGGATGGCTTGAGACAGTGTAACGTCCTGCCAGCACCATAAGTCCAAGTCCTGCCTTTAGCCTGGCCATCACACTGCTCCAGGATAGCCAGCACCACCTAAAGAAAAAGAATGAGCACAGTCATGCTCTGAGGTGACAGATGATCTACCAGCACAGGTGTTGGCAGGCATCAAGTAGAAGGCACATAGCGACCGGCTAGCCCCCACATAGTTACTGCAGAGTGAAGCAACTGTAATGACCACTGAGCTGTGGCAACAGTTGCCAAGCAAGAGGGCCCTGCTGCAGATTGTGAACAGGACCCACCGAGGACCTCTAACCAGAACCAGTGACACTGGCTGACCTCACCATCCCCAAGCAGCTGCAGACGGTGACTGGATGGCCATGGTACAAGCAGGATCATCGGCAGCACCACCCACTATGTCCTTCTACTCATCACAGAGGACATCATCAGGGACCTGGCACAGGCACCCTTCTGGGAGATGGATGGTATGTTCAAGACTGTGCCACACCTGTTCACTCACTGTACACCATCCATGCACCCATGGGGATGGGCCATAACAACCTCATCATGTAATTGGTGTATACACTGATGACGACAAAGAGCCTGCAATGTTACTGCACCTTGTTCCAGGAGCTGAATAAATATGCTAGTATACAGTCCTGCACCCTCAAACCACCTACGATCATCACTGACTTTGAGCAGGCTGATCAATGCCTGTAAGATGGAATTTCCACAAACCATTAACAAGGGACACCTGTTCCACTTTGGGCAGATTGTGTGGCGGAAGGTCCAGAGCTTTGGCCTTGCACCACAATACAGAAGTGACCCAGACTTCAGCCTGAAGATCCATGAACTGTGGCCCTCGCCCATCTCCTGGCACAGGACATTCCAGCAGCATTCAGCCTCCTGAAGTCAACCATTCCCCAATGCCACCACACTCTTCTATTGTTTCGGGAGTAGCCACATGTGCTGGGCAGGATATGGCTATACAGTAGGGTGACCAAGGTGCCCACAAGATACGACCCCATGTTCCCATTCAGCTGTGGTTGGTTGCAGATCTCAATGAGCCAGTATGTCATGGGACCCAAAGCAATGTTTGAGACCTGAGACTGCCATCTCCATGCCCTGCCCAGGAAGGTGCATGTAGGGGTCATGACAATGCTAGCAGAACCCACAGGGAACAGCAATGGACCTATGTCACCAGGGAAGGCATTTGTTGTGGACTGCCATGGACACCACCCAAAAAGAGGTATGAGGAGTGGATAAGGTTGGTACTAGCATCCAAGGACAAGGGCAAGCTGCTGAAGTTCCTCTGTGGCATGGCACCCAACACCACCCTGTAGGGTTCCATGGTGACTTGGCACCTGACAGTTGTACACTCACAGTACACATCATGCACAGCTACCAGGTTGCCACTGTGGCCCCTACTGTTGAATAAAGTTTCACCCCACATTTAACATGCACCCAACCTGGTGGTGATGTCTCATCACAACACTGCTGGGTATTGCCAACAGCCCACTGCACACTGCCACATCTGTACTGTGTGTC